>OY759238.1:13830248-15080248 GCA_963662185.1 Eilema griseolum | reverse complement strand
AATTAGTCCTACCCTCTTCTTTCCTACATAGGACAACGCGTCCAGGGCTTAGATGTCACCCACATACGGTGCAGAATATCCGATCAAGAACCAAGCGGTTCGGAGATATTTTCCTTTGTCGCACCAAGGTCTGGAATTCGTTACCAGCTCACGTGTTTACTTCTTCCCCGAGTCTTTTAAGCTGGGCGTGAAAAAGCATATGATGAGGCCGTCAAGCTGAGTATCTCCATTATAACATGGTATATGAACGTAGTGGTGACCCTCTTTTCTGAGACTTTGCCTTCAGGTCACCATGATGCGAGGCAAAGTCTAATTGAGGTGTCCTATTTAAAATTTTACAAAAAGATATACTTTTAGCAGCGCACAAATACCACTTACTTTTACACCATTTCCCCGCGTATCCCTATTTCAAGTTTAATCCTGCGCTTAGTTTTGCTAAACTAATAACATTTATTTTTCCGGTTTCCTTAACACAATGTTGGTACTAAAGATAGTGCCAGGAGATTTAGGCTTTGGTTCTGGAAAAACAAAGTTTCTGCGGTTTCAGATAGTGAAGGAAAACGAATGAGAGCGGATAACACGTACGTTTACTTTCTAATTATTGAGGCAAGTCTTTAGTTATATAACTTTTTATTAAATAGTATTAAATTTGTTTAATTCTTGTGATGGGCATTAGTTTATTATGATTTGTTCTAACATCAATTAATAAACCTATTTAAGAACCACAACGAACTGTAACTCCATCACAATTTATAGCATTATATAGGAAAAATAAATAAATAACCAACAAATAGTATAATGAAGATTAATTTAGGGTGTTACGGGTCCAAAATTACGTAGTATCGTGCATAATAATATCAACCTGGATGATTTACATTCACAATTGATGTGGCGCTATAATCTAGCAGCTCTCTTGCCTGCCAGCTAGTATCGGAGGACAGATTTTGTTCGCACCGCAAGTGTCGCTAATATACTTTACCCCTTAGCTCGCGCGCTCGCCGTGAGAACCAAAATATGAAAAGAGGTGAAACGATATATCGATCGCTCAACCTTTATATGATATTATTAAATATTTTTCTAAGATTTAATCCCGAGCGGGCTATTTATATATGAAAACAATAAATCTTCGCATATATTTATCCAAATCTGATTCACTAAACGCAATATATAATTTCAAAACTAAATAAGAGTAAAATAATCCTCCATTATATCCTTGTTAAAGAAAGATTCATGCTGCCCATAAAAGTCGTTAACGTTTAAATTACAAAGCGCCTGCACCGACCGAGCTGCCATTAACGTCGTTTGTCCCATTCTGCAACAATTAGCTGATCTATGAACCGGTTTGAAGTTTGCACCGAGTGTAATGAGCTCGGGTTTCGGATTTATAATAACCAGAAAGTACTGATTCGACTTCACCTCTGTAGGGTACCTTTCATACTGAGGTAAACTCTTCACTCACTCTACTGTCGTCATCATCAACCTTGCGTTAATCCCAGTCGCAAGCAAGGCATCAACCTCGGAGTCCGCGGTTCGTTATTTCTAGTCCAAATGCGACGCGCCTGATCTTTAATATATTCCGGGAAGCGACTGACATAAAAAAGCCGCGGTAGTCTAGTGGTATGGGTAATGGGCTGCTGAGGCGAGGTCTCGGATTCGATCCCAGGTTTTACTATGGCACACACCAATAACCTCTTCGATGCTTTTCGAAGTTATGTGTGTATTTATTGCAGGTTTATAAGTGCCCAGTTAATGGCAATAGGCTCGTCACCTATTACATTGGGACCGAAACATAAACTGGCGAAATGTGGGTGCTAGCACCTCTGCCTACCCCTTCGGGGATATAAGCGTGAGTTTATGTCATGTTGTTTATGACTGACATCTGACCTTCACAGCCCATTGGCAATATCGAAGTTCTGTAATTATCTTTTTAGCTCTCCAACTACCCGCAACGACTGCTAACGGCTTGACGTACTCCTCCGAAGCACGGAGGGGTCTCAATGACCTAAGAGTGGGAGCTCACCCTAGAGACAGACCAGGCTTGTGTTGCTTAACCTTGCATTGTGTTAACCTAATCAGTTACCACTCAATCATGACAAGTAACATAACCAAATTAGACGGGTTTAATGACCATTCGGTACCAATCCCTGTTACATCGAAAGGTTAAACTTTAAAGCCTGAAGTTCAGTCTCCTGCAGCTCCATTGTCAGTTTATTTTAACTTTTATGGGGGTAACTGTCGTCTGGTCTCCCCGACCACCAGAAGAAAGCCTTCAATATAGCCTTGTCCGTGAATCAGCAGGTCTAACACAGGTGGTATCTTAGGGGGTCTAAGTAAAACAACTTCTACAAAGCTATCAGTAAAATATCTATAATTATACTGTCCTGCTAATTACAGCTACATTAATACGTGGGGCGCACTATAAGTTTCCGGAATGAATATGAAAAAATACTATTAAAGGTACAAAATTAATTTATCGTTTTTCAAAATAATCTCCCTTGGCGTCTATGCACTTTTTCATTCGATCAAACCAGTTTTGAAAACTTTTGTGCCACTCCTCTGTGGTGACCTCTGAAACGTGTTTTTCATACTCCTCGACAGCCTCTTCTGGTGATGAAAATCGTTGGCCGCGTAATTGGTTCTTAATTTTTGGGAACAGATAAAAGTCACAAGGTGCCAGGTCGGGACTGTATGCAGGATGACTCATGAGTTCTACATTTTTCGCCTTCAAAAAGTCGTTTGTCTGTCTGGCCGTGTGAGAACTAGCATTGTCGTGGTGCAGGATGATACGGCGTTTACGGTTATTTTTACGGAGTTCGTCAATAACTTCCGGCAAACAAATGGTCGTGTACCAGTCACTATTCACAGTACGACGATTTTCTAAAGCAACAGTAGCCACGTGTCCAGTTTTATTAAAAAAAGAAGCAATCATCCGCTTAGATGCACTTTTTACGCACGCCACTTTGGTTGGTTTCGGCTCATCTTGAAAGACCCATACGCTCGATTACTGCTTTGTTTTGGGATCGTAGCAATAAATCCATGTTTCATCACCTGTTACTATGTCCCACACCAAATTTGACGCACCTTCGTTGAATCTGGTAAGCATGGCACTGCACCAAGTGACGCGGTCCGTTTTTTGATCCTCGGTCAAGTTATGTGGGATCCACCGCGAGCACAGCTTACTCACACCCAAATGTTTTTGAAGGATTGATTGTATGTGACTCATGCCTATTTCTAAGGATGCGCGAATTTCATGGTAGGTCACATGCCTGTCTGTTTCAATCATACGGCGCACAGCATCGATGTTTTTTGTTGGTCACAGCGGTGGACGGCCGACCATCGCGGGATTCGTCACTGAGATTGATACGACCACGCTTGAATTCTGCAAACCAGCTATAAACAGTCGTCTTGCATGGAGCTTCATCGCCAAAAGCTGTTTCAAGCCGAGCGATGCTCTGTTGAGCCGTCAAATTACACTTAAAATCGTAGAAAATCATACTACGAAAATTTTCCCGAGTTAAATCCATGTTGATGCAGACACACAATTTTTTAAATGGCGCCACAAGGTAAAAACAAAAGACAGTCAGATGAAACAAACTGTATTCTACTGCCAAAGAGTTCTATTTTCAAATGTTGTAATAAATTTTTAAATATTGTTTATGTAAGTGGCCAGTTCCGGAAACTTTTAGTGTAACCTATGTATACATAAGAACCTACTTATATGTTTAGCAAAAAAAATAAGCTAAGACCAGTGAAAAGTAAAAAATATATCAATTACAGATATAATTCAAATAATATAAAAAGGTGCGTTTGAATTTTGTTGAATTCGGCGTCGGAGATGTTATTTTTTGAACTATAAGCTTACGGGTGTTGGGTAGAACAAAATGGTAGTACAAAATTTTGAGTGAACAAACATCATAGAACTCCCGTCGACGTGACGCGTGTAGTGCATAATCTTTTAGTGGACAAAACGTAAATGTACTTTTTTCACAGTATATATAAGTAAATCACATAGTACAAGCACATGTTTTTATAGAGACTGTCTTCATTTCTGTCGGCAGTCCCCAAAGACTGCCCCATGCGTTTTGCTTTACATCAAGTAAAAAACCCGTTACAGAAAGCAGTGACTGGTATAACTTCGTTACACAGACAATTCGTATTATTTTCGATTCTCTATTGGTGTCTGTAATAATCAGTTCAAATCATAGTGCGTTGGAAAATATAAAGTATAGAATACCGTTGCGCCAGACGTTGAGAACATTCCGTCTCATGTCTAGTAAGAACAAATTTAGCACATTGTAATCAAAAATATCAAAGACGGAAAATATCAAAGGTCAGACAAACCCGAAGTTAGACTGGAAGAAGTGGACCCCAGAGTGCGAGGTGAAAGCTTCTGATGCGACTGGGATTACGCTAGGAAGAAGTCAAATAAATCAAAGACATGTATCCATATCTTTCATATTTTAGCACATTGAGTGTGTACATGATAAACATTTTTAGTTAATATAAAAAGGATGGTATTTAAACGTATATCAAAAAGAGTACATTTTGTACGACAAAATAATCCAAATTCACATCAAAAATACTGATTGAGCACCAACAAACTACTGCAAGTAAGTAGTTAGTTAGCAACCAACCAACCAACCAATTATAAAAAAAAATACCACAAAGACATAAGGCGGGAGCTCCGCATCGCTTCGCTCCCGCCTTAGTCTTCTAACCTAACCTATCCATTTCGGGGTGGGTGGTGATCATTCTGAACTTAATTAGATGCACAATCAGTATTTTTACTAAACGCGAAAATATTATCTATATGAAAATGTTGACCGCAGCTGCACGTTGAAATTGCTGTCATCAAGAAACTTAGCTATCTGGCCATCCAAGAAGTAAGCGTACGCGGTTCTGTCCTATCCGGAACTTTTTTTACTGTGGTCATAATGTCACTACTTAGAAACTTTTCCAGACTTTCAATAAACTCCAAAAGAATCCTACTACTATTATAAATGGGAAAGTTTCTGATGTGATAAGTTATTCAATCATGTTCTAATAACTGTTTATGTTCTGTCTAATAGCTGAACGGATCGGGGTATTTTTTTATACAGAGATATATTAACACAATACACGGGATGCGGTAACGGCACTGAAATTCGACGCGGTTGGAGCCGCGGGCATCAGATAGGTCGCCGGGGTCCGAGGGATATGCCTCCGGCAAATTCACATCTGGCAACCTATGACCCTCAGATGGCATGCGTTTTAATCGGTTCAAGTCCGACATAACCTCCCCCACTGCTTGTCTGCCACCTAAGTAGTATAAAAAAACAGATCTTTGGGATTTGAAAGGTGGGATAATGACGAGCTTAAAATACAAGCACTTTCGTATCTCTCTTGTTCGATATCAACAGCTATTTATTGTATAGTAACTATGACATATATAAATAGTTTTATCACGTACTTTTAAATGAAATTTTAGAGCAATTATTATGCTAACTATTCAAATCGATTAAGATTGGAAGTTCAAGAACGAAGGAGAAAACCGGGGGTTCAAATCCCGTCTGACATGTTTTCTCATGCCTGATCCTTCACAATTTTAGTTTACATGGTAATAAGTTCCATACACCAAATACGACAGCGCGAGTGTAACATCCCTGGTGTTGCATACGTCCATAGGCCACAGTAACCACTTCCCATCAGGTGGGCCATGTGCTTGCCTGCCACCTAAGTGTTATAAAAAAAAAGGTAAAAACAGATGGACACATGCTCTACACGATGATCATGGTGAAAAATGTCCTGAGAAATCGAAAGAAATTCACAAGATATCAAGTCAAATATTTGTTGTACATAAGCGATACTGTAAAACCGAACACTAAACGGAAACTCGCCGACGTCGTGCTAAAACAAACTCGGCCCGAAGCTGTGGGCGTGCCCTGTACGATTGTAAGGCACGCGCCGATCCTCAAGATTATTTAGCTATAGCAATTGATGCACCTTTAGAAACTAACTCGATTATAACAGGAATTGTTAATAGACATGTCGTTCTAGTAAAAACTAATTTCTGATGTCCTACCTCTTATTTTATAACATTATGTAAATTGAATTGTAAAAAGTAAACCTTTGATTGTATCACATATAGAATTATAATAATTTTTATGGCACCTATATAATAAGCCACGTGGTTCCCGACAGAGTAGAATTTGAACCACTCCATCTCTTCCCATGCGATATCGTACAAGGCGACTAAGGGATATGGCTGTTTTACATCAGACAGATATATACAACCCAGACTCAGCCGCAGATAAATGGTTTGAGTCAACAATAGTGCCAAGAAGACGGTAATAAGCTCACCGACCGAACTCTTCCGAATGATTGGTGCAATGTGGATGTTAATTCACCTCTGTCTAACCCTCCGGAGATAAAGGCGTGATTATATGTATGTATGTATGTATGTAAAAATAGGTATATTACATCATACGAAATTGGCTACCAGCCAGGGAAAATGCCGTCAAAATCAACCCAGCTATTTCAGACCTACTTGATTCAAACAGACCGATAAAATATTGAAACATTGTTTCACTTTATTCGTGACATGTCTATCATCATATATGTATTAATAAAAAAGTTTAGTGGCACAAACATATAGGTGTTGCTTGGTGGAGTTAGATTGAACTGGGTAAAGTCTTTCAAGTACTTGGGCCACTGGGTCACGGACGGGCTCAGGGATGATTTAGACGTTGAAAGGGAGCGTAGGTCGCTGGCCATCAGGTGTAACATGGTTGTCCGGAGATTTGCACGTTGTTCGAACACATTCAAAGTGACTCTCTTTAAAGCCTTCTGCACGTCCTTTTACACGTGCAGCTTGTGGATGTATTACACTCTACGGGCATATAACGACCTGCGCATTCAGTATAATAACGCATTCAGGATGCTGTTGGGGCTGTCTCGGAGATGCAGTGCATCAGGAATGTTTGCAGAGGCCCACACAGACGATCTCAATGCTATTATTAGAAAGCGTTCGGCCTCTGCCTTGGCACGACTCCGCCGCAGCTCCAACAGTCTCCTCAGTGTGTTTAAGGATAGGTGGGACTCCCCCATGTTGCAACACTGGATGACACTCCACACGTGCCACAGATAGTGGAGTGTTGTTATTCATATGTATTTATTACTAACATTAGTTCTTAAGTTAAATTGTTACTAACACTATGGATCGATGGTCTGACAATAAACAAATTTTAATTTAATTTAATATACTTAAAGTAGTAAAGTTGCAACTAGTGAAGACAAGAAGAAGGTACAACCCTAAAAACGCTATTCGGATTCAATCAGATGTTAACTAGCTCTCGTTAACAAAAACAGATGATACAGCTGGATGCAATTTTGTTCCAATTACAAGATACTACCTGCGCCCTACGGTTTTATCTGGGTTAAATTTGAATACCTAAGTATATGAAAGTCTTCTTAATTAGACAGTTTCTGTTGCGTGGCGGTGATGAACGCGGCAGCTACGCAGCAGACGCAGGTTCGATCTCCGCTATGCAAGAATATGGGTATCTGCATTGGTCTGGTCGTGCTTCGGAGAGCACGTTAAGCCTTCGGTTCCAGTTGCCATACGACCATATATGGCAGTTGTTACGGATTGTTGGAGCCACAACAACAACTCGTCTAATTGCAATCGTCGATATCGGTATGGG
Organism: Eilema griseolum; assembly: GCA_963662185.1. NCBI lineage: Eukaryota > Metazoa > Arthropoda > Insecta > Lepidoptera > Erebidae > Eilema > Eilema griseolum. The sequence continues at coordinate 15,072,566 of OY759238.1, read as the reverse complement.
GTTGTGAAGGTCATATGGCACTCGATTCCAGGAAATATCGAAGTTCAGCCAAATCTGCAGTTAGAATGGTAAAGCGGACCCCAGATTCCGAGGTGTGAAAGTTTCGTATGTGACTGAGATTGACGCTAAGATGACAAACAAGTAGAATATATCGACGGTTGAAAAGCAAAAAGGTACAAGCGACATCGACATTTCATACAAAAAAGGTCTTAAAGCACATGAAACACTCTTTACAACACAGTGTAATTTGCGTATCAACTGTTCTTGTCGCTTACATCCTTTAGCCTTTCAACTGTCGTTATGATATAGGAGACAAATAAGAACACACTAAAAAATTCGTTACAGTCTCAGCCGCAAAAGAATAATAGCCTGATATGACTTACGGAGCCGAACCGTGGACACTCACAGTGGGGTTAGTCCACACACAACAGGCTATGGAGTTAACTATGCTTGGAGTTTCTTTGAAGGATAGAATTCGAAACGAGGTCATTCGATAGAGAACTACATCTTTAGCTACATAACTCTCAGAATAATTAAAAAAAGCAAGCTGAAGTAGTAGTGGACTGTATACATCTGTCAAAGGACCGATGGCCGTTGGAGCACACGTGTCCTAGAATGGAGACCGCAAGGTAGGAAGCCCCTTAGACAGATGTCATGTCCCTAAAGTCATAACAACATTTTCTTTACTCCAGTAGTAGGTAGGAATGATAAATACACATTTCCATGATTAGTAACAAAAGTAAATTAGCTGCGTAAAGCGTGAAACTGAAGCTTTTGAGCATGCTCTTTAATAACAGTTATTAGAACCTGTCTGAATGTGGCAGTTGAGATAATAATCGTTCACGTAGGGCGCTCGAGTGAACCTTGGGTAGTTATTTAATTAATTAAAACCTCACATTTGCTGATACGTGGGTATTAATCCAAAGTGTCAAGTAAAAGGAGCTAAGTGCAATCACTAATCAAGATGCAGGTGCCTCCCAGGTGCGTTCCGACACTCATTTTGTTAAGTGCACCTAGTTTGAACAGCGTATCACTATTGGAAGTAAACAAAATTAACGTTGGAGCTGTGTTTGCGTATTAATTAGCAATCTGTCAACGCCTAACACTAACCCAACGGCCTTAACGATGTACGTATTATAAGTATTTTATTTTATTTCTTCGTGAATATGCAAGTTAACTTACGAGGGATAAAATAATGGTTTAAAACATTTTTTAATAAGTTAAAAAAAGCATTCAAGTAATGAGATCAATAAAACTTTGATTAACATAATTAACATTATTATTGAAAAATCTTGAGGTGCTAATAAAAACTAGTATTAATCGGGAACTTTTTAGTTAGGTTGTCTATTGAAACTAAAAGATCAAAATAAATTAATTTAAAAAATCAGAACAAAACATGAGCTTAAAATAGCTCTAATTTGGCTATGATTTTTTTTGTTAATAAAGTAATAACTAAAAACATTTTTTTAATTACTGTATTATCATGGGTGATTGCAGCGCTCAAAATTAAGATCAAAAGATCCGTTACATACACCTAAAAATATGTACATAAATAGAGCACCTTCTATTTGGCAAAATATAATAGTAATTAAATAATATATTAGTATATTACTTGATGCCACATACAGCATTAATAATATATGAGCAATTTAACAAACTATATTTTACCTACGTTATATAATTAATTAACAATATTTAAAAAAATACGTTTACTGTCTAATTTAATATTTTATTCCTACCCTTATATTTACGCGCATAAGCTTTAAATGCGTTTTATTTGACTGAGTACTGGGAAACGATGCCTTAAAAGAATTCAAAAATTAAGCCGTCTTGCCAGAAGTGATGGAGACGTTCTGTAATACATCAGTCGGGAGTCGTGAGGAAATCGAATTAAATCAGTCGCTGGCTGAAAAGAATCGTTTCGTGGCACGAATGAACAACAATGCCTGTTATTAAAAAAAAGAATGGTGATAAAGAACGTATAATTTGTTCCATAATTAATGCGAGACGGTGTGACGGGGCGTGAGTAAAGCTTCTCATTTCGCATGTAGAAAGCCGCGTCTGATCGTGTTACTGGTTCAGAAGTTACGTCGATATTGTTACGATAAGAATGAGCTCATTTGTATAATTAATTGTGACTAATTGAGAAATATTTAAGTGCACAAAATGTGTATGGAAATTAAATTAACGGAGTTTAAATAATTAGGGGTGATCGTGATTCGAAAGTATTCGTAATTTATTAAAAAAATTACAATGTAGGCGGGTATGGAGCACGCAAGAAAGGACAATCTACAAAAATGGCCGCAGAATGGGTCTGAGATATAAATTGCATTATCAAATGTTATATAGATGGAATCCCATCCAGATCTGGGGTCTAAGTCAACCTCACCTGGAAGCAAATATTCCAGCTAGATGACGGATAGGGCTCTTATGCAGGCTTTTCCTGTTGGGTTTTGGGGACAGCCTACAGTCGCAGCCATAAAAAAATTAATAAAATAATTCCGATAATAAAACGGAGTGCTTTACCAGCTCCCTCTTACCAGGTCCCCCCGACATGGCAGCGCTTGAATTAAAACATTTCTAGGTTTATCAAAGTGCAAGGGCTCAATTTATTTTCAACTTTTTGGAGATTGTTTTTTGTGAACGGAGTTTTTTTAATTTTAAATTTAATTATTATTTAACACATTTTAAATTGTTGTACTAGTTTTTTTATATATTTTAATTTAGATAACTTCCGTGTACGTTATGTAAATATTAAATGATAATTAAATGTACTAGTCTAGCCCTTTCTTTGATTTGATATCCATATTGAGTGAGTTGTGAAAAAAAATGTATTCGCCATTTTGTGGTGGCGGTCATCTTGGATTTTAAATTTATCATAGTGTATGCCTGTATGGTATTTTACTAGTCAAGCCCTTTCATTTGATACTCATATTGAGGGGTGAATACACATAATTTGAATTGACAGAGTGCACATATGAAATAATATGCCCTCCATCAATTTGTGGCGACGGCCATCTAGGACCAATTTTTACCGATTAAACATAGCTAAGAACACTCCCAGCTAATATACCTTTCAAACAATTGTGTGTGTAATTATTAGTAGGTAGGTATTGTGTATTCTTTTATATAAAAAAATAATTAATAAATTTTACTTGCATGTATTCTTGACACTGACATTTTGATTGACATTATTGGACATTTTATATGTATTCTAATTTTAATTTTAATCTTATTACAATTGAATTACCTACATCATCATCAATCGAATATGTAACATTTTCAATGGATTTTGCATGCAGAGAAACTGCGAAGCATGTCGGACCTTATTTGTTTTTGTAACATACCGTGTTTCGAGCAATAAATGATTTACTTACTTACTTACTTAACAAAAAAAAACTAAATCCAAATCGGTTCATCTACGATGTAACAGACAGATACACACACACACACTCTCTCTCTCTCCAAACCAAATTGTGTGCAAGCTTTAGATGCCACCGGAATTGGGTCGACGGAACGGAACCGGGATTGAGCCCGCTTATCACGTGATAACATTACATATTATCACGATTCATTACATATCTACAGATCATTAATCACAACATAATTTGGTTAAGTATGTAATTAAAAGAGATAATTTTGAATGCATGTTCATTAGACGCGACATGAACCATCGTGCGTACATCGTCAGCTGCAACTGGATCGACAACAGGCTGCATTAGTTACCGCGAGTGACGTCCCAATAGCAGGCTCTTTGAAACCCACCCGCCACCTGTCTACAACCGGCCTTATGGTCACATTCGCATAATGCGTACTTACTATATGAATGAACGCATTCATTCATAAAGTTCACGTACACAGCTAATGAATGACAGCATTTCTACTATTACGACCTAAAGTTAAATATATTTCGTCTCATAGTACGATTGTCAGAATGCTAAATATTAAAAACAGACTAAAGTACTAGTTAGCTTTCAGATCAGATTCAGAATCAGGCTAGGTAACTAAAGAAAAACTTTTTCCCCAATTCCTTCCCCTTAGTAGAGACATTAGTTTAGAAAACTGTGCACAAAATATCTTTCCTTTAAGTTATTGATAAAATAAAATACACCGTTGTTATGCACAGACTGGCCATTAGCTTTCTAATCATGTTTGATAAATGACGGTGAACAGGTAGGTAGATAAATGATGAAACTACAAACATTTAATTTAGTTTGTCTAGATATTCAATAACTTTTTTTACTGAAGCAGGTAGCTTTAAGGGAGAGCCCTATTTCAACTTGTTTCTTACTCAAATCTCGAATAACTTTGCATAGCATGAATCACAAAAAGGTCTGGTACGTAAAAGATGCATGCACAGCAAGGGCACCACACCGTCCTGATTTAATAGAATGGAGTGCTATAGATGTAGACACAACATGATCCTAACTTCCGTACATTTTGATTAGATGATTCTTCTACTTTAAGTTCTGTACATTAGTGCAAGACTGGACTTAATTTCTAAACAGGATAAAGATTGATGTTGATGGAAAAAGAAAGTTATTATCCTCGGACACTTAATATAACTTTTATGACGTCAGGGCTAAACTAACCTCTGGTGTTGCGACCATCTTAGTTGCCTACAAAAAAAACTATATTTGTCAATGAACTCTAGTTACTGATTCCATTTAATTACATTAGTTGCATCTCTTTACTAGTTTGTTTATTCTTTAGCAGAAATGTACAAGCTTCTAAACAAAATAATGGTGTGTATTGTGTGGTAGTGGCGGGGTCGCGCGTGCGGGCTCTGTGGTCGTTTTGCGGCGCGCATGCGTCGTGACCGTGCGCGCGCGCTCGTCACGCGCTGCGATCTGCGCCCGCGCAAGCCCGCACCACTATTTTATCGCATTAATTATTTGAAAAAGGATTCCCGTAGAGCCAACATTCTTTTGAGTTTGTCAGGTGTGGGAACCGGACTTTTGGATATTTTTTCTGATGTAAACACTTAACATTTTTATAAACCTATCTAAACTGATACTGTAATGTACTGTACGCACAAGGTGTAAATATAGATGCAACAAAAAGTTTGAAAAAGATACCTACTCTCTATACCTACTCATTTTTTTCGTTGTTGAACATAGGTGTTTGTATTTATTGCGGTTCATTCTTTTTATTATAGGTTTTTTATTTTTTTATTTACCTAAGTAGGTACTACGTCGCAGCTCCGCCTACGAGAAATACTGATTTTCTCGAAATCTAACCTTGTCTTGAATATTTTCGTATACCTACATACGTAGGAAGGTACTTCAATCGTATCTCTCATCTGAGTACATGTTACAAACCTTATCTTAAACTGTTTATATGTATCACATTTTCCCATAGCCTGCCCATGTACTTAATAGATAATAAATTCCGGGTTCTTAGACAAGATCCAGAAAGTTAAAAACAAATACCGGTGTTGAGCGCACGTGTAACTCTTTTATTATTGATTGCAAGAATCAATAAAGGTCTTTCCACAGTGGAGCATACAAGACCTTATTAGCTTTTAAAGAAATTACTCTGTTATCATACCGAATAGGGAATTAAGTGAACAAGTTGTGTGACAAATGGGAAAAGGGATAATATATTACACAGTTGTTAATTAATGGAACCATAACACTACTCTATTAGTGCAATAGCACTTGTTCTGACGTTAAAGAATATTAAAAACCGCGATAACAGTGAAATTAATTTCAAATAAACTTCACCATGCCTGATGGTAAGTTACAGGCAAAGTCTCATAAAAGAGGGTTACATAACATAAATATACCATGTTACAATGGTGACACTCAGCTTGGCTTCATCATATGCTTTTTCACGCCCCGCCTACAAGACCCGAGACGGTAGGAAGAAGGAAACACATGAGCTGGTGATGAAAATCCAGATCTTAATGGTGCAGCGAAGGAAAGAGTCACCAAAACGCTTGTTTCTTGATGGAATATTCTGCACCGTATGCGAGTGACATATAATTTATCTATTAACTAGCTGACCCGAACCAGCTTTAGTCGTGACATATTTTGAATCCTCATATCACTCCATTGGGCTCGTAATTTTTAATCTTCAAATAATGTATGGAAATCTGCCGGATTTGTTAACATTTATTATCACTGCTCCACTCCTTTAAGTGTGATGATATATCGACATGGCGTGGTAGTATATATAGAGAGAATACCGCCGTTTGTACTACCTTTTTTTTTTTTTTTTTTACGTGCGCAAAATCCCCACGGATACCTCCCCACCGGAGCCGGTGGAGGAGGTTATGTCGGACTCGAACCGACTAAAACGCACGCCGCCTGTGGGTCGTTTTGGTTGCCGAAGGTGAGGTTGACAGGCATATCCCTCGCACCCCGGCCGACCCAGGGCCATCTCTCACGATATGGCCCTCTTCTCGGGTGTGGGGACTACAGAGTCCCCAACTCGTCCCCGGAAACGGGGAGGCGCGCCACGCGCGCCACCGCCGCGGCCTGCTTCTGCCAGGGTGACAGGCGGCTTCACCTGTCACCCCCAGGCCGGCGCTCATGGGGGGCGGAGGTCGTTCATCGACCTCCGACGCCCGAGTTGCCTTCGTGCGCGGGCAGCTTGTCTTGCGATCCTTCGTCGCTCCCGCTGCCGCTCCCGCCCCGCCTCCTCCTTCACGAGCATTACTTGCTCGCAGAAGGAGGCGCCGGCCGCCCACGCATCCGCGCAGCGAACCATCGCCGCGAGCAAGGTGGAGAGCGTGAGAACCCTCACTCCCAGGGCCGCCACAAGCTCCCGCCTCGGCGTCTCCCACGCCGGACACTCGGTGAGCGTGTGCGGACCTGAGTCCTCGCTCGCGTCGCAGTGATGGCACTCGGACGTTGGCTCTTTCTGCATCCGACGCAGATACTTTCCGAAGCATCCGTGCTCGGTGATCATCTGCGTCAGACGGTACGAGAGTTTCCCCGTCTTCCACATCTTCGGAAACTGGCCCCGCTCCAAGCATGCGCTGAGGAACCCTCTAAGTCGGGGTTCGAGACCGTCTTCTCCCAGAGCTAGGACCCACGCGCGGCCTGGAATGCCGTCGGGTCCCGGGGCGGTGCTCTTCTTGGCTCTAAGCCTTCGCACCGCCAGCTCCAGTTCTACCCAAGTGACCTCGGGGACTTCGTCGTCAACTACCACACTGGGCGCCACAGGCGACCGAGGTGGCGGAGTCATCTGCGGCGGAACGTGTTCCGCTCGCGCCGGGAACAGGGACTCGACCACTCCACCGAGCAGAGCTGGCTGGAGAACCCGGGTCAACGGCGGGGCCCGGGGGCGCAGCTTTCCTCTTACCATAAGGTAAGGCCGCCCCCATGGGTCCCGCTCCAGCGTCTCCATGAGCTCCTTGTAAGCCGCGGCTTTCGCCCGCTTAATCTCCGCTCGGAGGGCATCTCTGGCCTCCCTGTATCCCACATGAAGCTCCGCCACTCGGGGCTCCGTATCTGCGGTTCGGCTACGCCTCCTACGGAGTCTGGTCCACCGGCGGTGCGCGATCACGCAGGCTTGCCGTAGCCTCGCGATCTCCGCAGACCACCAGTAGACCCGACGCCTCGGACTATAGGGTGGTGCCCTAGGCATACCCGCATCGCAGACACGAGTCATGGCCTCCCGGAACCACACCGCCTCATCGTCGATATCGACAGGCCTGTCCGGCGCAATGGCCCAGGCCTGTACGATGGCGGCCTCCAGGAGGACCTCCCGATTCAGTCTCCCAAGCACCCAGCGTGGCTCGCGTGGGGCCGGTATGACCGGCGCATCACCCGCGGGGGGGGAGACATCAAACCGAACGTATCGGTGATCCGCCAGTGTCTCCACCCCCACAACAACACGCCAGTCCCGCACACGGTGCGACAGCGAAGCGCCTGCGAACGATAGGTCGATAATCGAACTGCGCTCCGCGGTCACGAACGTGGCTTCGGCCCCGCGATTCTGGAGAACTAGACCGTGATTAGCGGCCCAGCTCTCCAGAGCCCTACCTCGTGGGTTCGTGTGCCGGGACCCCCAGGTCACTGACCAGGCGTTGAAGTCCCCGAGCACAAGAACCGGATGAGGATGACAAGCGTTGACGACGTCGGTCAGTCGCTCCAGCGACTGCCGGTACTCGTGTAGTCGTCGGTGTAGGCTCGGCGTGAGATAGACGGCCACGACCGCAATCTCCCCCACACGCGCCGCTACGATGCCATGCTCCCTTGCCACGACAACAGGGGGAGGGGCACCCATAGCGGCGTTGTACACCAGTGCCGCCGACCCGTCCAGGTCGACCACCCAGGCAGGCCCAAGGGGCCGGTGAGTGTACGGATCGGCGACAGCGGCGACGTGTATGGACCACTGTGCCATGCTCTGGAGCAGAAGACCCTGCGCATCGGCACCGTGGCCCACGTTCGCCTGCAGGATGCGGAGCTGGGGATCCATTATGGAACCATCTCCGCATCCCGCCGCGAACTTTGGGTGGAGCCCCCGCCTTGCGGCTTCGGCTCCCCCCCGGTGCAGGCCTTGCTGCCAACCCTATGGTCGGCCGGTTTGCCCCCCGCTGCACACCTGAAACAGTGCAGCGGAGCTTCGCATCCACCGGCCGTATGGCCGGGTTGGCCACAGCGGAAGCAGCGGTCACCGACCGTCACCGCCGCCGTGCACTGCACCCCCACGTGGCCGACCGACAGGCACCTGAAGCACCTGGTCGGTCGAGCCTACAGGAGCCGGACCTGCACCCGCACCACGCCTCCAACGGCGAGGAACCCCCGGTCGGCAGCCTTTTTGGCTGCTGCGATGGGGCAGCCGACAACTGCCGCCCCCAGTCCACGGCGGCCGAAGCGGATTGCTCCGACCTTCACCGCCTCTAGGGGGCAGCCCCCGGCCTCCGCCACGGTGAGGCGGATTTGCTCCACCGTGATGGAGTCGTCCAGGTCCGAAATGCGCATTTCTGCGCACTTGTTGGGCCTGGACACCCGGACGTCGGCTGCGTCAAGCGTCTCCCTAAGCTTAGCCGCTAGGGCATCAGCCTGGGGACCGCTCGAAGCGCCTGGGATCTCGAGTAGCCGAGCCCCCGTCCGAGTGGGTTTCACCCGGATGGGGCCCGGCATGTCGAGGGCCTTCATGTCAACGCAGGCTCTCGCCTGCGTGACAATCTGGGCGTACTGCACGCCCCTATCCGCCGCCTCCGCCGTCATCGTAAGGACGACGGCGGTTGAGCGGGGGACGCGCAGCCTCCCTGGCACTCCCCTCGCAGCAGCCTCAGCCCTCCTGGCCTTTTTGGCTGCCTTTCGGTTCGCCTTGCGCCGCTTTTTTGAGGCGCCGGCAACCTCCCAGCCCCCCTCCGGCGAGGAGCTCGTGGCGGTTATACCCGCCGAAGTTCGGGCCAGAGCTGGGGCCGGGGCTAGGGCTGGGGACTTCTTCCCCTTGCCCTTCCCCTTTCCCCTTCCCCTGGGCCGCGCGACCTGCGCATCCTGGGGGGGGCTCACAGCCCCCGCAGCGAGAGCAGCCCGAGCGGGCGGAGCAGCATGGGCGGCAAACGCAGCGGACGGGCTGCTGGCCGACCCCTGCGGGGATCCCGCCACTACCGGACAGGTGGGGCCCCTCTTAACTGCCCCGGCATATCCGGCCGGAGCCGCCAGGGGTGGTCGGCCCAGCCAGCTCCGGGTGCGCTCCTCCTGCGCCACCCGCCACGCCCGCTGCTCCGCCAGCGCCTCCTCCTGGCGCTTCTCCATGGCAGCTATTGCCGCCATGCAGAGCGCCAACGGGTCCGCAGGCCGAGCCGGCCGCAGCACCGGCGACTCCTGCCGAGCTGGTCGGGCCGGCGACTTCGGCGGCTCCGGCCGCGGCGACTCCAACGGCGCTAGAGGCTCCGGCCGCAGCGGTGACCTCGACCGCACGGGCAACAGCGGCCGCGCCGGCCGTCCCGACGGCGTCGGCTGCAACAGCGGCTCCGGCCGCAGTGGCGACCTTGATCGCACGGGCAACAGCGGATGCGCCGGCGGCGTCGGCTGCGCCACCAGTCGCCGCCGCGCCGACCGCGTAACGCGCTCCGCCGGCAGCCCAGCGACGACCGCTTGGAGGCTCGCCAGATCGGCCGCCATCCTCCCCATCTCCTTGCGGTAATCGGCCGCCATCCGCTCATTGCTCTCCAGGAGCTCCAGGTGCCTCCTGCCCAAATGAGCCCTGTCGAGCTGCAACTCGGCTAACTCCGCCTTCAGGAGGTCGAACAGCTCGACAAGCCGCGTCGTCGCCTGCGTGACCCGGTGCTCCTCCGGCGTCGGAGAATCGGTGCGGGCCCCGGCCCAACCTTCTAGGGCTTCTATCACCTCCTCAGATATTCTGTCGGCCCGAGGCAAGGGTAAGGATGCCGCCGAGGTGGAGGAACTCGGCGGCGCTTCCACATCCTCCGGGGCCCTGAGGCTGTCACCACGCTGCAGCTGCGTGCGGCTGACCGCTAGCAGCTTCGGCGGTGGTGGATGCAGCGTCTCGTCACCGTCGTGACTGCTGCTGGTGGAAGAGGAGTCGGTCAAGGTGAGCTCCAAGTCCGACTCCGTCTTCTGTGGTGGAGGGGAAGGAGGAGGAAGAGACTTCTTCCTGAATCTCCTCTTCCGCCGTACAGATTTCCGGGTCTGTAGGCCCACCGGGCTGTTCGCCCTACTCCTCTCCGTGGCGGTGTCGAATTCCTCCGACACCGCGGTTTGGGACGCGACCTCCGCGTCGTGGTGCTGCGCGACCTCCGCGCAGACTGTTCTGCTTGGTTTGGGTTTTAATGTCAATAATGAATTTTCCATGTAAATCCCACGAGTAGAACCGATAAAATTATACTCCCCGGGTGACGGCCATTCCGGGAAGCGGGGTACATACTACGGAGGTCCCCTGGTATCCGTAGGTTTTAAGCGACTTCGCTGTCGGGTTTTTTTTCAGACTTTTCCTTGTCGCGGGCCGGCCAATTAAGGCAAGCCCCGCGGCCTTCAGAATATCGGCTTCCCAAGTGTGGCTAGCACTCAGGTCGTTGTCGATATCCTGGAGGTTACGCGACGCGGGAGAGCAGCCAACTCTCCCAGCACCGACGGTGGCACGAATGCCTGCCAGCCTCTGCGCGAGCAGTAGGCCGGCCCGTCCCTGGATCCCATGGATCCTTGTGTCGCCCCCATGTCCCCTCTGAAAGCAGAGGGATACCGGGAGCGACAGGCTAGCCCTAAAAAGGGCTGTTTGGGATGGAAGGGATTCTACGAATCCCTTCCCGCGGGCCTTGCAGGTCCGCCATACCACGACCCCCTCAGGGTCAGCTAGCCCTAAAAAGGGCTTGTCGGGTTATTGGTCGACGGCTAGCAGAGCTCCTTCTCCTTGGAGTCAGAGTCTACTAACCGTCGTCCAGGGTGCACCAGCCTCCCCGCTTCCGTTCCCCAGGACCGCGGTCCAGAGGGAAAAGAAACAGGTAAGCCAACGTGGAGGTTACCCAACCCGCACCCCGCCATTTGTACTACCTCATAATTTGTAAAATATAATGTTCTTGTATATATTGCTTATGGTGTACAATAAAGAATATTTGAATATTGTATTCTATATATAGCCCAAAATCGTCGATAAACGAACTATTCTATTCAAAAATATTTTTTAATTCAAACCAGTAGTTCCAGTGTTCAAACAAACAAACAAGCAAATAAACAAACTCTTCAACTTTATAATATTATAAGTAAAAAATCATCACTTTTAAAATGTTGACATTTTTGTTGTGCGAGTGGCAGCTCTGAAATTTGGCAGCTATCATCTATAATATTCCATATGAAACCTATTTTAGTGAAACACTAGTCGCCGACTAATGTGTGAACTATAAATATGGACTTCAAACTAAAAGCTTTGGATGCAATCACTAACACTGATGATGGTGATAAATCAAATTGCACAAACACTATATTTTATAACAGGTTCCTGTATGTCATGGGAACGGGTTCAGTATTCCCCACAGGCGAAGATACAGGTAACAGCTAATAATCATGAACAGCCAAATAATTACAAGATCAAAGAAACGAAACCTCATATCGAAAAACTTAAACCACAAGGCCACTTGAGTGCTTACATGTGGACTTGAATTACAAATTGTAGTCTAGTCTTACCAACACATTCAATCGCTGCAGTAGTAAAATCAGCCAGGTAGAACATTTTTTACCTTGGTACAGACCATTTATGCTTATTCCTAGTATCTATTTAATCAGTTTTCTTCACTTTTCCTGTTTTATAGGTCAATGTTTCGTTTCATAGGGTGTTTGTAACCTTACATACTTTTGGGGCCAAGCCTACCTCGCCTGCATGCCATACCTGCCGTTGAAGCTCTGGCATAAGGTTTTCGCTCAAAGTTCGTAGGTTAATTGTTCCCAAAAAGTCGCTTAACCCAGATAAAGCAGGAAAATGAACACGCGAACTTTTAGCTCCTAGATGAAAACCTCAGATGTAACCAGAACCATGGTATAACGATACATGTATAATACATATAACACCTTTTCATCTCCTGGACAGACACAGCTAATAGCCCGCCATTTCATCTGTCCTTACAGACTGCACGAGTTTTCACCACTTAATTAACCCTTTCATGCAAGCCAACCGGTTTCCTATACTACACGCAAGACGTGCAAATACGTGGAAAAATTAGAAATATAAAAGGTAAAGAAAATTATAAGTACCTAATCACCTTTTTTAACCGACACGACGTAATAAAATATGTTAAAGGTTCTTAAAATCACCAACCATTTCTTTTCTATAACTGCTATTTCAATAATTAAATACATAGCCATAAAATTAGATATAACTGCTAGCTATATTTTGCTTCTTTTCACATTTCATATCTGCCATCATTAAACTTTCCATGCGAAGCAAGGTTTTGATTCGAGTGCTTTTGACCTTTTAATTTCATTAATAGCATTGTTTTATGTAAAAAGGGATTATTATGTAAGATTTTTTAGTTTACTAAAACCGACAATTCAATGTCAATTATAACAACTATAATCTCTAGTAAAGCCACTCAAATAGTTTATTACGCCGATGTGGAGCCGTCCCATGTGATTACACGAGGTTCATGTAAAAACGAACAAGTCTGCAGGCTGGTTAAGTCGCCGCAAAGTGGAAGCTTACACATATTGCAAATAGCATTGTGATGTACACTTCACTTACTTAACTTTCATGCACATATTTGTAGATATTTACATATACATAAAAATAACTTTATAGCTTGGTTTAACACTTTTTGTAACAGGAAAATAGAAAAATGAAAAAAAGCTATGGACGAAAAAATATATTCTTCAACGTTTTAGATACACAAGAGCACAATATAAAATTAATCTGTGGATCCCAGCAGTAGAGATAGGCAGACCTAAAAAGTGCTGGTACAGCATTGTAGGTGATGGAATGCGTGCCAATGGTCTCACTAATATGAATGGCTTATACCGTGCGGAGTGGAGAAGTAAAAGCTGTTATACCCCTGGACTCTGAGGTGCAGTCCTCGAACTCGACCGAGTACTAACGTAGACAAGCTAAACTGTAACTCATATGAGTGTCGGTTGCTTAAAATAAATTAATTTACCAAATAAAAAAGTTTTTGAAACAAAATTTTGCTCAAGAATTCAGTTGGTAAAGTGCAGTCTTGCTAATTTTTGAATAATACATAGTTTTATGGAGTCTCAACTATCTTCGAAGCTCAAGTCAACAATACCTGCAAGCAGCATATCAAAAAAGTGCAATATAGGTAGACAGGTATAAATAAAAATACAAAAAGTATGAGACAATGTTAAACATTGAGAAAATTACTACAGTGTTTGTAAAAGGCCACATGTAACTTTTATTTTTATTTTTGGTGTACAATATCTTTATTGTACAACAAAAATAAAAGATTATATTTATTAGTATTCCTCTTTATTAAATTAAACATCCATTTAAAAATATAAAAATAGTGCTCCGCATCGGGTACAGGGACCAAGCTATCGGTGGTTAGGGCTCCAGAAAGAGGAACCTCCGCACAATACGTGCCGTGTCGAGGAGTACCGCCTCCTTCATCAGACCCTTGACCCAACTGTATAAATAAATAAATAAATAAATAAATATTCCACGACATTCTACACAACGCTATCTAGACCCATGGTAAGCATAGCTTAACTAGCTTGTGTTATGGAATCTAGAATACGGATAAACATACTTAAATTTTTTTTTTTTGTAAATACATACATATTATACATAGAAACACCCAGACCAATGCAAATACCCATATTCATGCATACAAATATTTGCACTGAGCGGGGATCGAACCCGCGCCTCGTGCGTAGCAGTCGCGTTCACTACCGCCACGCCACAGAGCTGTCTATATAATGTATAATGCGCCTCTTGAGATGTTGGCAATCAGTCCGAAAACCGGTTATATTAATATATATATATACTTATTTATTTAATGAATATAGATGAATATATAGTTAATTATTTATAGAGTAAAATTAAATAAAGATGTGTTTAGTATAAATTCAAATAAATCTGAATAATATATTCACGACGAACAAATATTATTTAAATTTGTCATAAGAAACTGTTTTGCACCGACATATGCATACATGGGTATGGACAACTACATGCATATTATTACAATACTATTATCATAATATAACGCATGGAGGCTAACTTCAATAAGTCTTATGCGATTTATTGCCGACCAACCAATACATAATGATCATACTATGTATTAGAGTCAGTGTCAGTATAACTATCAGGGAAAAACACCTTTAATCACAAGTTTCGAAAGCTGATTTTTCCATAACTACTTCCTAAGACACGAAATTGTTAGTTAATTCACTGAATTGCTGATTATGACGTCCCAGGGTACGATAAAATTAAAACCTGCAGTTACTACAAAGGCAAAATGTCATGATAATAAGCCTATAACTTATCTCTCTATATTCAGATACCCTATGCTCAACGGGGAGTAGTAATATTCTTTATACGTAATGTTCTACATAAAACACTATTACAAAGTATTGAAAATGTACCATGTATGGCACAAATATTATAACACATTGCGACCTGAGACGGTGCACTGTGCGGTATGAAAGAAACTTCATCCCACGCACACTCAAGCTGTGGAATGACCTCCCTGCTGCGGTTTTCCCAAGCGCCTACAATATGGGGTTCTTCAAGAGGGGCATCAGAAGGTTTCTTCATGGTCAGCAGCGCGAGTGTGACACCCCTGGTGTTGTATACGTCCATAGGCCACGGTAACCGCTTCCCATCAGGTGGGCCGTGTGCTTGTCTGCCAACTAAGTGGTATAAAAAAAAAAAAACCACTACTTTATTTCACACGCAGACACTGATATTATAAATCGATAGTAAAGAAATTGAATCAGTTCAGGTGAGATTCGAACCCGCGACCTTCCCTTACAGGGGAAATGCTCTGACCACTGAAGCCACTGAACCTCGCCTGAAATCATCCAAATCCATTTTATGGTGATGGTGAGTTCGTACGAGTATCTGTACATGGCTCTCACTGTCGCCATAAGGAGGATTTATATAGGAAGAGCGAGGTTCAGTGGCACAGTGGTTAGAGCATTCTCCCTGTAAGAGAAAGATCACGGGGTCTAGTCTCGCCTGAACCGATTTGAATAGTTAGCATACTAAATGCTTTAAAATTTAATTCAATGATATTACAAATGCGAAAGTAACTCTGTCTGTCTGTTACGCTTTCAAGCCAAAACCACTGAACCGATTTTGATGAATTAGACCCTTGCAAAGGAAATATACTATGTTTGGACGCAATAACCGACAGATATTGATCATATAGTTCTTCACAAAGGAAAAATATATTCCTCCATGCACTTATAGGTCCAGATGCTAATTGAGTTAAAGTATTCTTGACATAACATAACTCATAACATAAACTCACGCCTATATCCCCGAAGGGGTAAGCAGAGGTGCTAGCACCCACATTTCGCCAGTTTATGTTTAGGTCCCAATGTAATAGGTGGCGAGCATATTGCCATTACCAGGGCACTTATAAACCTGCGATAAATACACACATAACTTTGAAAAGCATCGAAAAGTCATAGGTGTGTGCCATGGTAAACCTGGGATCGAATTCGAGACATCGTCTCAGCAGTCCATTACCCATACCACTAGGCTACCGCGGTTCTTCAAGTAAAAGTATTCTTGATATTAATTTAAATCAATTAACATTGAAGCCTACGCTCAAGAATTCCAGTCCTTTCACAAAGGGGACGAAAATTCCTAAAAAAATATTAACTATTATATGTTTTATATTGAATTATGGCGGCGATATTTCACAGACGGAGCGAGCAGTGACCCTTGCCTCGTGAAGAGGTTAAAGTACCTACGGTCGCTGTTTCACGTTATCTACAATACTCTGACCAAGTCCTCGGTCATGTAATCACCTTAACTATTGTCCCTTAGTAAATTTCGTTGAAACCTTTAACTATAATAATATAATAATAATATTCTACAACATTCTACACAACGCTATCTAGACCCATGGTAAGCATAGTTTAACTAGCTTGTGTTTTGGAATCTAGAATACGGATAAACATACTTAAATACTTTTTTTTGTAAATACATACATATTATATAGAAATACCCAGAGCAATGCAAATATCCATATTCATGCATACAAACATTTGCACCGAGCGGGGATCGAACCCGCGCCTCCTGCGTAGCAGTCGCGTTCGCTACCACCACGCTACAGAGACTGTCAACTGTGTGTACGATAAGTTGGTAGTTTATGTAGGTATATCTAAGTTATACTAATTTATCATACATGTTTTATATCAGCGGCTGGGTCCCGGTTACAAATAAATTCGTAAAAACAATTCTATAACCCGATGTCACCGCGCCACCTACTGAGACTAATGAAAACCATAAAATAAACTTACATATGTCATGTCCGTTAGTCTGCAGGTGAACTGGCTCATAGGTGCTGCTGAAGATCTTAGTAGAGGCATAATAAATGCATAAAAAATAAATTAGATATGAAACTGAACCAACCCTATCTGAGTTCATGATTCATCATTGGTGTTTCAACACCAAAATTTAAGAGGCGTAAGAAATTAACCGCATTTTTATCCGTATTCCTTGGTCAGGAGACAGGTCATACTAACTGACATAGTAATAGCAATTGTAGTCATAATGTATTATTTGATCATACCCCCAAAACGGACCGATAAACGTTGAATACTCAAAACATTACATGATAAATTTCTCGAAAACTCTAATAGTATACATATTTAAAGCCTTTGAAAAGTTCCATAATCAAATACCCGAATTCCAAAAACAATAATCACTTTCCCTCAGATCTTTAGTACATCCTATTAAGTGCAATGAATAGCCAGACGAATTCGGCGAGGGCACGATGAGGCTCAACCGTCTGTAGTTCACACGGGAGCTAATGGTCTACGGCGTAGCTCCAGGTCTACGCCCGGTCGTCGAACTCGGCGTGTCGACGCCGAATTCGCATGCACCCTTCTGAACTTAATACCTTAACTCGCGCAGGTCAAAGACTATTCAAATATGACGCTGTTCGATCGATGTCAAATAACTCAATTTTGTTACTAATATTATTACAGTCATATATTTTCAGGGTAACCTGGTAGAAACATAATCGTAAAACAATAAAAGTTTTCTCTGCTGTTACCATATTCTTTAATTAAGATACTTTACTTTATGAAGAAATCAATTGAACAATATTGAAATGATGTCAAGATTTGTTGTTCCACTACATGAAATCAAACAAAGAGCTTGGTTGACAAACGTTACTTGTGGGTAACTATTGTTCCAAAACCATCGATTGCGAATGTTCTAATCGTTCATTTTTATCGAGTCGGGCCTCGGGCGTGATAGATTATCCTTTAGCTTCCTTTTTTCCTTTTTGAGAGCGTCGACCGTCGGCTACGAGGGGGCCGGGGTTGAGACGTGGGGGCGGGGACTGCTCGAACCGCTGCACTGAACCGCCAACGTCATTGCCCTGTCAACTCAACAATACTAAGCAGACGATGTTACGTATACCAACCAATTCGGAATAGTTGCTTAACAAAACCGAGATCAATGAACTCTCTTGTATGACAACCTTTTGGTTCAGACGGCATAAAAAGAGGTAGGTCTAGCCAGTTATATCGCACGCAAAAACCTTCACAATGACTTCAAACTTAAAAACATTAAATTTAATTTTTATCTGTGTGATTAATGCAAGTTGGAAACAATGTACAAATCAGTACAGATAGTTTGTAAAGAACCAGATATATTGTTAACTAGCTTGCCTGCAGCTCTGCCCGATAACTGAAATTGTCGTTAAGTTCCTGAAATTGATCAATTTTCTGCGCATTTTTTTTTTCATAAAAATACAACTAGAAGGTATTCGAAATCTAAAAAAAATGAAAACAGTAAAGCCGTTCTTAAGTGATCAAGGGAAATAGCTTAGTGTTCAGGAAGGTCAAGAGGTACCTCTTTAGACCTAGCCGGCAATTGTAAATATCAATAAGAGTCGCCCAATAAACTGATCAACTGTGGTATCTCTATTCACACCCTCAATAATGATAACTTTTTGAAAATCGAACATTATAATCTACCGATGTAAACACAAGCAATTTAGCTTAACGGCTTAAGTGGTTTACGGGAACACCATAAATTACCACTAATAATATCTAATTTTTGTATTAAAAAGGTATTTAAATAGAGGTTTATATCAATATTGTATACAAGTAACAAATACAGGTGCATTGAGACGGCACGGCGAGTAGTGAGTAATAATAATATAATGTCTAGACTTTAGACTAGGTACCTACCACAGGGCGTGCGTCACCCCCGGTTCACACGCAACGCGCTTTGAAAACAACCGCTCACTGTTTTTTATTCGTTTCGAGTAGAAATAAAGAAATGCTAAGGCTGATAAAAAATGGGTGTCTTAGGTATATTATCTTCACATTTATGTTTCTCTAAATGTCATTTGAAAGCATGAGGGTATACCCTAGATATAACGGTTATGACATGGTTTGGTACTTACTTATTTATATTTACTAGTGTTCACCCATTGGTCGACTTTTTATAATATTCGGAATTTGAGTAAAATTTGCGTCAAAAAACTATTGATAATTGAAAAATGCATGAGCATCGCCAAACACCGCGCCGCTACTGGCCGGCGCGCCGCCGCCAGTAGCTTAGTGGCCATACGGATCGCGGATTCGAATCCTGGCTGTGATCCCACTCCTGACACAAGTAATTTAGCTTAGCCAGAGGGGATAACGGTAATACTAGTAATTACGTTTGCTATTAAATACTTTTTTTTAACTCTTTAAAAAGAATCGGTTGACAAACAGAAAAGAAGGTAGATATCAAACTAGGTACTATGGTACTTACATTCGTAACTTCATAGGAAACAAAACATAACATAACATAAACTCACGGCTATATCCCCGAAAGGGTAGGCAGAGGTTTGTGTTTAGGTCCCAATGTGGTGAAGAGCCTATTGCTATTAACCGGGCACATATAAACCTGCGATATCATAGGAAACACAAAGCATTTAAGCATCATAAAGGATTTATCTGCTTATCGGCCGAACAAAGTGTCAAGCTAAGTCAAGTGTCCTCTTCGTACCCAGTCGGCATAAATGCATTTCATGGCACAAACTATTCAAGGACCGCAACTTCTGATTCAAGTTCTGTTTTGTCTATTATTTTGAATTGTATTAATAATAATATGGTAATTGTCCGATAGCCAAATCAGTAAAAATGTATTGTTGGATGATATTTACACGACAAGAAGAATTTATTATTTTTACCATTATTTGATAGTCATCTCTATAGAAACTATTGACTATAACTATATCTAGACAATATTGAATAAAAACATAGCATAGTTTAAGTCTCCTACTGGCGAAACATATTAGTATATTTTTCTCCAGACAAATACACTTAATGAAAACTAAATGTAAACTAACTACTCGCAAAAGAACTCATGTTCAGTAAAAGGAAATTTACATAACTTCTTTGTCAATATATTTGGGAAAAAGCTTTATGCAAAACGTTCATCTAACTATTTCGTTAGTTAAACCAATGTATGCTCGCACGAGTATCTACTTAGCTACCTGAGTTCGTAATACTATCTCTATTAAAAGGGTAGACAAAACCCAATGCGTCATAACAAATTTCTGAAGCTCGAGCTTACTTCGTGCAAGCCCACGAGACCGAGGCGAAGGGAGGCACGCCCGCACCTCCCCCTATTTCCCACGCAACGACCTTTGTGCCTCAGCGATGCACTTTGACAGACTTTACTAATTCAATAGATGGACGCTGTGTGCCTCGGACCTTTCCGTTACATAATTATGTACACATTTGGCTTTCACATTTGAAACAGAATACATGTAGCAGACTTAAAGTTAGCTAAACATTTATTAATTAAACTAGTGGTATCATTTATACTCGTGCAATATCATTCAGCGCAGAAACAACATAATAATAACGTCTAATAACTGAATAACATACCGAAAAACTAAAGATATAAACACTAGGTATATGCACATGTCTATGTAGTAAATTTCAAAGAACTTTTTTATTTTTTAATACCACTTAGGTGGCAGACAAGCACACGGCCCACCTGATGGAAAGTGGTTACCGTGGCCTATGGACGTTTGTAACACCAGAGGAGTCACAGCCGCGCTGCCAACCCTGTAAGTACAGAGTTTCTGTGCCGTCAGTGTAGAAGACAAAGCAGAACAAGCCTTTAGTCTTCCCACTGACAGCACAAATTCTCCAGTGAGCTCTGGCTACCCTACTCACCGCTGGGAACACAACACGAAGTTATTATAGCCGCGGTATTCTGTAGGGAGGAGGGACTTCCCCAGTCGGACTGCTCAATTGGGCAGAAATACCGCCGTGTCCTACCTCCTCCAAAACTAATAATTGATGAAGCTATAAAAGATATTTATTCCCAAATACTACCTACCAAATTACCAGTTTTGTCGTACAGATATACTGTACTCGTTTGTTAGTTTTCATTTCCTGCTAAGTACGTTCATATTACAGTATATCGTCTATTAAACAAGGTATTATAATATCGTGTAATCAGATTGTCAAATCTGCAGCACTGTGTGTATTTGTGGAGGCAAATTGGTGTAGCTAGCGGCGCGCAGCGTACCGGTGGCGAATTATATCCCAGCTGCACGTGAGACGGTAACGGTAATGACACAAATATATTTAGTTATCTTTAATGTTTTGTTAACTATAACATTTAAGGAATATCTTTTATCTTTTGGTATTTATATATTACAATAAAATCGTTACAAAAGCATTACCTACTAAATGTTTGTCATCGTGGCACTCAATGTAACAGTACCTATTAGGCAATGATGACATAATATTTTCAGTACACATACCTAATTCTAATGAATTATTACTTACTATTCTAATTGAAGTTGTGCCCATCAACCTCCGACAGGTATTGACCTAGCGCTAATTTAATGAGCTTGGGACCCCGTCCTTTTGTAGCTAAATAAACTTCCCTTTTACTTTCGAAAAATCCCTGAAGATACCCCACCCATCGGAACCGGTGGGAGAAGTTATTTCGGACTCGAACCGACTAAAACGCACGGCGCCTGTGGGTCGTTTTTGGTTGCCGAAAAAATACTCCCTAATTTTTTTTTGAGAAAAAGCGTTCTTTTCGCTAGTTGCCGTCACGAACCGACACAGTGACTGTTATTAGGATAAATTTGAAGAAATTCCTTCCTCACATCACATCTCGGAAGAGCGATCGTTGCTAGTAAGATTATGATTTTTTCAGTTGGAATTCTGTGTTAGACCTATCCATCATTCCGAAAGAATCAAAAAAAGCAAATCCACCTACCTCCTCATTATTTCTCTGCTAAACACTCTGCTGATGAGATAGATACAAACACACGGACTGATCAAAAATGTGAAGCCCTCCTACCTCGGAAATAACACGTCCTTCTAAAAATGGAGAGAGGTTTACCCAGGATGCCACTCGAGGAGGATTTCTAGTCCATCATCATCGTTCATATATTGTAGGTAGGTACTTGCCGACCCTTCCACAGAAAGCTTTATAAAGAAGTACAAAACGAAGCTACCTAAATAAGTTATTTTCAATCTCTTTACGACTAACTACGAAAAACAAATATCTCTAAGAAATATCAAGTAAATCGAAAACTCGTCTGAGTACTCTAGTGATCAGTGCTATCGCCACTTCATTTCCTTTCTCAGATTGAATTCCTTCGAGCAGTATATAACCATAAAATGTGAACTTTCATTTGGAACGATTATAGTTGCACAGAGAACATTCAGATATAAAGGTATACATAAAAGACCTAACCTAGGAAATTTACTTCTAAAATTACAGCAGCATGAAGGAAATCTCGCAATACGGACAAAGGATTCTAGACTGTGTAACTAGCTATCTAAATATACGTAAGCATACAAGCTCCTCACCACCCAATATTCGCTATACATTTGAAATAATTGGGAACGTCCCTGTACTATGAGACTAACACCACAGTACAAGGTAACGACAAGCGATCGGTCGGTGGGTGAACGCCAGTCGTTGGGGAGGCTCGCTTGTTTTGGTCTGTTTGCCTGAGGACGGCCGCCACACAAAGACGACGCCCGATCCGCACACTAATTCAAAGGAGATCGATAGTGCACCCACCCAATGTGCCCTTTCATGCCCACCTCATCATGCAGCGATAATTAAAATGTTGTGTTTTCAACATGCAGCTAGCTAATTACTACACGTACTGGATTTATAGTCACTAGTAATTAAATATTCATCATGTTCGTTTGCATATGTGTATATATACCTTCCGAAATGTAATAATGAGGATCTTTAGCTCAGTAGTCAAAGCATTCCCCTTGTAAGGGACTGGTTGTGGGTTCAGGTCCCGTCTGAGTATTCACTTTTTCCAATGTAAGTCGAAATCAGGATATATTCATTCTATTCTAATGGCTACTCTGGTCAAATGACAAAGGCACCGTGATATAGATAAATTAATAATCGCTTGAGCAAGTTACAAAGAATGCGTGCGACAGATCGTGTCGCCAGATCACGCATATTGCATCGAGTCTTCTGTAAACAAAAGCATTTCATAAAATACGTCCCCGAGTCAGGTTTCATTTTTCTTTCTTTTTTCAAAAAGAACTAGTTACTGAAAGTAAGTACTATAGTGTTCCCAGTAACCCCAAGCAAGATAAGCTAAATTGCTTGTGTTAGGAATGGATATTAGTAAATTCAGTTCTAATATTCTTTTAAAAAAAAGTCGATAATGAAATCCTGGCGATTTGAATCCCGGACTTATAGAAAGTAAGAAGGATTCCTTAAATTGCAATTGCCGTAAAAGAGTTGAATTTTATTTAACATAAGACAACATTAATTAAACTATACAGGCATGCCTTCATGATGGGAACACGGTAAATCCTTTGAAAGCTTAGGTACCATTGTCATAACCTTCGTCGAGTTGCAGGTACGGAGAGTCTTCCTACTACCGTAACACAGGTTAATAATTCGTAGCACGGGAGTAGAGCATGGTGCTCGATCCGTCCAGTAACTCAACATCTATAAATGCCTTTGTATCTTGAATGGATTTTAATTACTTAAGGCTTTCATACAAATATTGTTTATTGCTCAACAAAGATTGTTATGTTACAAAAAAATAAACACGCTTTTTTTTCATGAATTTAGCGTTGATAATAGTTGACAATATATTTGAGGGGAAATGAACATATATTATGCAACGCATTCGTTACCCCTCTGAAAAGGTCTCACTATATAGCCCCTGGTGACCGCTTATAGCAGGCCGTTCTTGCCATTGGCTACTTACATCTTTAACTATTTTATAGCACTTAGGTGGCAGACAAGCGCACAGCCCACCTAATAGAAAGTGAGTGTGGCCTATGTAAATCCAGTGGCGTCACACTCGTGTTGCCGACCCTATAAGAATCGATAAATTCGTTTATTTAACATAATTCAACACTTTTTTAGATCTATACTTTTTAATTTTATAACGTGTAAATAACGGTAATCACTTTCTATCAGGTGGGCCGTGTGCTTGTCTGTCATCTAAGTGGTATAAAACAGTAGAATATATAAATAGGTGAATCCCTGTTTCCAAATTATCTGCGTTTATAACCTTCGGTGACCACTTACCACCTTAGTTGTGTTCATATGATAATTATTAGAACTTATATATTATGAGTTGTCGCGTGGTTCCCGGCAGAGTAGAATTTGGACCACCCCATCTATTCCCGTGTGGAGTTGTACAAGGCGATAAAGGCGTGATTATATGTGTGTATTTATGTATGAATTTAAATATTTATATATTTACTTAAAATCGCTTAAGATCCCACCGTCGCTGCAAGTCGAATAAACAGGAAAAATTGGATGGCTTCTGGCGAGGATCAGTGGCTCAGTGGTCAAAGCAGTCCCCCTGTAAGGGAAAGATCGCGGGTTTGAATCCTGCCTGAACCGATTCAATTTTTTTTGTCTTAAGCGGTTTATACTTAGTTACATATACTCTCATATACTCACGCCTATAGCCCCGAAGGGGTAGGCAGAGGCAGAGGAGGAAGGGCAGGTTATACGTAGTTAATATGATTAAATTTACAATTATATTACTGCATAACATATATTTATATCTATGTATAGTATAGTATAGGTATAGGTATACCCAGCTATATCTGGATAATAACACTAAACTAAATGAAAGTGTTTCAATGCAGCAGATTCATTTCTTCTAAGAACTTTGAACGACCTTCGAAGAGGGTGGCTGTTCAAGTTTCAGTTTCAGTTGCAGAGTCGCCTCCCACCCATCTAGGGAACTTTGCATGATTAAACGCGGTACCTGATATGTATAAGAACGAGATAAAATAGAAAGAGAAGAATTATTTACTTATGTTGTAGAATTTAAACAGACCTGATAAAAACCGTATCTTGTTATAAAGTTCTGTAAATTTTTATTACAATATTATTCCGAAGACTCATTGTTACAAAGAGCGGGTTGACATGCTCTTTATAGTAAAAAAACTAATCGAAAAGGGTATGTCAAGGGTAGGTCAACCCCACCTGCAGATTTCAACACAAACAAACGAGGATCTGGTGCAGACTTCCCTCTCAGGTGAGGGGGTATAAACGCCAGTGGATCACGGCAAATTCAACATGCCGTCAAAAATTATGAGCCGAACTGAGGTCATACCAACTAAATTAAATACATTTCGAATTGATGATCTCTAATTTAAAATTGATTAATATCTATACATACATACAAATTTACAAATAATCACGCTTTTATCCCCGAACTGTTAGGCAGAGGTGAATTAATACCCACATTTCCCCAATCATTGTTTTCGGTTCCTACGTGGAACCGAAAACAATGAATGGGGTACGACTATTGTCGTCAGACGCCGACGGGCACTATTTTTGACTTGAGGCTTGTACTGTACCTGAGTCTATTAAACAGCCCTATCCCTTAGTCGCCTTGTACGACACTGCATAGATAGAGATGGGTTGGCCCAAAATCTACTCTGCCAGGAACCACACGAAATCTGTCAAAATCTATATAGGTACTTAACTAAGTACATCGTAAATTTCAAGCAGAATGATTGCCTCTTTGTCATCAAAAGTACCTACTAAGGTTCTGTAGACTGTATTGTTATACCAAGTTGTACCAAATACCTACAAAGTTGTACCAAAGTTGTACCAAATAGCTTCAGAGTAAATTAAAGTCAATATTGGCAACAATTCTCTACATTCCAAAATTGGAATCCACAACAAAGGGACGTCAAAGAAACTAGCAAGTGCACGCGTGCAAGCCAGTATAAAGAGCGAGCGCTGCACGGCCGAGGAGCCTCATGCGTCCATTACCCCCCTCCCAGTGGGTGAGGTGGCTGCCGAAAGTGCGGGGGTGGCAAGTGTCTCGCTCACACCCAAAGATGCATCGAGTTTCTGGACGAAACCGCACTGCCGCTGTACATAACGGTAATGAATTTCGTCTCCATTTTATTTGGTAGGTAGGTATACAGCTTCATTATTTGATAGCATCTGGACAAATAAAATATGGCATGATATGCTGTCGACTCGACAGAAGAAGAAGAAGAAGTATCTGTTAAAAATTTAAATAAGGCGAACCCTGGGCCTGAAGTCTCGGATACAATCAAGACACAATCCAATTATAATGATGATAAATATCTGTTAAAAAAATTCCACGTCACCCCATCTCTGAGATTGATGTTGTGGTACCGGTAAAATAACGCAAAACTTTTAAAGTAATCATCATAATTGCCTACATAAGTACAACTTACATATACCTAAATATTTTGTTTTACAAATTAAGTATACTTACTTCATAACATTTTTTAAAAGCATTTGAATATATCGAACGAACAAAGAGAAAATTTAAATGTTGTTTGCTAATAATGTCTACCATATTGCATGTAGGTACCTAACGTAGTATATAATTATGTAGACTACCACACAGTAACACCTATGACGCAGATATATTTTGTAGAAAGCACCTACCCCGGTCACGACATGTCCCTGCACCGATAAATCGCATTATGGCCCACGTGTAGGGAATATATTTTTAATCTTGTTTCCTTTACATTATCTGGTTTAGAAAAGCGGCAATGCACTTCTGAAACTATCTTTTGTGTAGTCTTTAGCTAAAATACAAAATGCATGACACGAGTGCAGTAGGTAACTTGCTGAGTTTAGTACCAACTAGTGAATAGGGGTACCTATGTGTATAGTAACTAAATTGAATTACTTTTGCCACCACCAAACACAATTGCTAAAAAAACCAGATCAAGGAGGTAGGACACGGCGGTATATCCGCCCGATTGAGCAGTCCGACTGGGGAAGTACCTCCGCCCTACAGAATACCGCGGTTATAATAACTTCGTGTTGTGTTCCCAGCGGTGAGTAGGGTAGCCAGAGTTCACTGGAGAATTTGTGCCGTCAGTGGGAAGACTAAAGGCTTGTCCTGATTTGTCTTCTACTGACGGCACAGAAACTCTGTACTTACAGGGTTGGCAGCGCGACTGTGACTCCTCTGGTGTTACAGACGTCCATAGGCCACGGTAACTACTTTCCATCAGGTGGGCCGTGTGCTTGTCTGCCAACTAAGTGGTATAAAAAAAAAAAAAAAACAATTTACCACCTTTATTTACATAAATAGTGTATAATAATATTATTTCGCTATACTTTTATTGCTGTATTAATAACCGAGTAGTTGTTCAAATGTATTATTAGCTAACAGCTACACACAAAACGTAAACATTACCGTCTACATTACCAAAACCAAACACGTCAAAACAGAGTGGTAACGTTAATAACGCTCACGTTTCCATCCAAGGCTCTTTTCATTCGGCACGAGCCGGTGCAGCCTGTGTCAAAGCACGTAATTAGTATTTAGGAAGGTGGTAAGAAAGGCGAGGTCGTGGGCCAGACGTCGGGTATCGATCCGACGACCTGCCCCACGCTCTACCACCCAAAGGGTGGGAAGTGGGGGCCACGCACATCGAGCCACCAATTGACACACTTAAGGTAATACTTGGCACTTACGAAGTCGCCTAGCTCACTGTTGGTCAGCGACACTAGGCTATACTACGATAGTTCCTGTAACTACTAGCTACTGTAAAACATACCTTTAATGATCCATTACTACCAAGTATCAAAACTTATTGTATATTTGAAAAAAAATAATAGATATTATTTTTATAGTAGGTACTTCTAAGTACCTACTACTAGTTACAAGGGTCAAGAGAAAAACTAGTAGAGAGTTTTTCTCGTTAAACCCTTTAACTATACTAAGTACAATCAGTATCAGATCTATTTTAACTACAAAATCTCAAAATGATCATCATACTACTAATTAGATATACACTCGAGAGCAATGAATCCGGGTCACTTAAAGAATGTTAAAAATCTCGGAAACTAAAAATGATAGGTTAATGCAATAAATTGTATTTAATAGACAATGTAATACTCCTTAAATGAAAGTAAAAAAAATATGAGTCACCATACATTTTATTAACACAAAATTACATAAAGAAAAAAACTGCTGATCTCTCCTTAAAACAAAAATAGGAAACATGAAATTTTTGAACTTTATTACGATTTTCTTGAATTTTAATACTTCGTATTGCCTCCTCGTGCTTCCATTACTGCGTTTACGCGGTTTGGCATGCTGTACACCAAGTTCCTTATACGATTTTGGGGAATATTCTCCCATTCCTCTGTGAGAGCAATTTTGAGCTCACGAAGCATGATTGGGGGAGGGTTTCGTTGTTTTACGCATCTGCCTAGCTCGTCCCAAGCATGCTCGATCGGGTTGATATCCGGGCTGCGCGCTGGCCACTCCATACGAGTAATGTTCATCTCTTGAAGGTAGTCATTCACAATCCTACCTGTATGAGGTCTGGCATTGTCATGCATAAATATAGCATCCTCACCTAAATTGACCATAAATGGACCAACGTGATCATTGAGGATTTCTTCCACATATCTTACGCTAGTTAAAGAGCCGTTTTCTATGATCACCAGCTCTGTGCGACTTTCAGAAGAAATTCCGGCCCACACAAGTACAGACCCACCACCGTAGGCTACTTTTTCTTCGATGCATGCTTGCTTGAATCTTTCCCCTGGTCTTCGATACACTCTGTGTCTTCCATCGTGCTTGTAGAGCATAAATTTTGATTCGTCGGAGAACATAACTTTTGACCAATCTTCAATACTCCAATTTACGTGGCTCTGGGCATAACTTAGTCTCGAAATACGATGCCCACGCTCCAGTTTAGGGCCGTTTGCAGGTCTAAGGGGTTTTAAGTTAGATTCAGCAAGCCGACGTCTTACTGTCCATGCACTTGGGTTACTTCCTCCGAGGCGTCGAAACTGATTGGTGAGTTCAGTTCCTGTGAGAAAGCGATTTCGAAGCATGGTGTTCACCAAGTATCGGTCTTCTCGTGCTGTGGTACACCTGGTTCTGCCCGTTCCTGGTCTGCGTAGGTTAGAACCAGTTTCTTCGTAACGTCGGAGAACTCTTTGTACTGTTGACAGCGACACACCGACAGTCCTGGCTGTATCGCGCTGACTCCGGCCGGTTTCCAGCATTGTAAGTATTCTGGTGCATTCTTCAGGCGTAAGCGACATAATTTCAGCTTGATTAATGAATATAGAGCACTATCAACATGGTTTATGTACCCACATAAATGACAGACTACAAACAAAAGCAACACCAAATGCTGTAATTTCGTAGTTCCATCTTCGAAAGTGGCCCTTTTTCAAATTTGATTTTTTTATGATATAACTTTACAATAACTAAGAAGTTTTAATACCTTCATTTAAGGAGTATTACATTGTCTATTAAATACAATTTATTGCATTAACCTAGCATTTTTAGTTTCCGAGATTTTTAGGATTCTTTAAGTGACCCGGATTCATTGCTCTCGAGTGTATTATTTTATCTATGCTACTTTTTTTTTACGTGTGCAAAATCCCCACGGATACCCCCCCACCGGAGCCGGTGTAAGAGGTTATTTCGGATTCGAACCGACCAAAACTCACGCCGCTTGTGGGTCATTTTTTGTAGCCGAAGGTGAGGTTGACAGGCATATCCCTCGCACCCTGACCGACTCAGGGCCATCTCTCTCGATTTGGCCCTCTCCTCGGGTGTGGGGACCACATAGTCCCCAACTCGTCCCCGAATAATCTATGCTACTAGTATTAAGAACAAGTCAAAGTGTTTTATTGATTTAAATTGTATTATCATCCGCACTAAAGGTTTGAATTAAAAATCAGAACAATCAGCCAACGGGAAGGGAGGAAAACCAAGGTATTTCGTTCATTTTGTGTAGTTTGTTCGTCAAGATCGATCTGATGCTAACTGTACCTACCTACCTAATTATTACCTACATCCATCCATAGATAATATTCCCTGCAACCTCTCAATCACAAATCCTATGCCTTAGTCATGAAGCTACCACTGAAACAACACGTAAATTGCATCCATTATGACTAACTGAAGTATTTGGAAATTACAGAATGCTCGACCCAGTTGGCTTTGAGCCCGCCCGTAGCGAAATATGCACTTATAGAACATAGGGGAACTACTTCATTTAACCTTGAACAGCCGTAAACAATAAAACGGTCTGTATTACAACTACTAGGTAGGTACTGACTATTGTTCTATATGACATACGACTGACACACAGTGACATGTATTTCATACCAAGCTTAGAATATATCTGCAAGAAAAACATAGCTTTTCATTCGGTACATCAAGAAAAAGAGTGAGAGTCCGGCTTAGAACTTTTGACTTCTGGTTTTGTAATCTTTTTCTTTGTGTTTCTATCATACATCGGTTAGTGATACATGCATACATACAAATAATCACGCCTTTACGCCCGGAGGGTTAGGCAGAGGTGAATTAACACTCACATTTCACCAATCATTCGCTCCCACGTAATAAGGGTTGAGCCTATTGCCGTATATCGGGTACTATTGTTGACTTGAGCCATGCATCTGAGAATGAGTTTGGGCTGTATATATCTGTCTGATGTAAAACAGTCCTATCCCTTAGTCGCCTTGTACGACACCGCATGGGAAGAGATGGGGTGCCCAAATTCTACTCTGCCGAGAATACCTTTATTTTATTTTATAGAGTAGTTAAAACCATCTATTCTATTCTAATCTAAAAAGATGCCAAACTGAAGAAAACATACGCTGTGCGATAAAGAGAACACATTTTCAATCTTCGTCCCGATGCGCCAAATCAAAATTTTTTTTTCCTTTTTTTGAATTTTGATTACCCGTTCTTCGTTGGTCGACATAGATAAAAGTATGCAGCTATTCATATGAAGTTGTATGAAAAGGTGTATACTTATACCCTTTGCCAACTGTACATTTTCATGCAAAAAATCCCCTCCCCTCCACCCGCAGGGGTGGCTATAACGAATTCGAAGTGGCTAAAACCGCACGCTGTCTTAGGTCTCATAATTATGTCTAAGGCGTAAGATGGCCCAAAAAGGCACTTTTTCTCGCGAGTCGGTTATTTACCTATTATATATTATATAATCAAAGTTTAGGGAGAGCCGTACCAATCCATCTATTCATACATCCATCCAATCCATTGTTCTGTGAAAGCGACTTTATTTTATACTATGAAATAGCTTTGACAGCTAATGCTTCTTAACAAACTTACGAATACCTATAGATACCTATCGCTTACGCTTATTGCTTTTTGTCAACTGTAGGTAGGTTCTAGGTACTTCAAATTTTAGTAATTAAGTACCTACTGCCACTATTTTTTTCTTTTATATATCTTTCACATTTGTGTTTTCCAAAGCTTATAATTTAGTACTACATGCGTACTTCACAACTACATTCTGACATATGAAAACATTCGTGAGGTAGGTTCATATCGCGCTTTGTTTTTCTGAGGTAAGATATTCTAGGTACAATGGCGATATTGGCGATTCCGGTGTACAAGGGATTTTTTTTATACCACTTAGGTGGCAGACAAGCACACGGCCCACCTGATGAAAGGGGTTACCGTGGCCTATGGACGTGTGTAACACCAAAGAAGCCACACTCGCGCTGCCGACCCTGTAAGCACAGAGTCTCTTTGCCGTCAGTGTAGAAGACAAAGCAGCACAAGCCTTTAGTAATCCCACTGACAGCAGAAATTCTCCAGTGAGCTCTGGCTATCCTACTCACCGCTGGGAACACAACACGAAGTTATTATAACCGCGGTATTCTGTAGAGCGGAGGTACTTCACCAGTCGGACTACTCAATTGGGCGGAAATACCGCCGTGTCCAACCTCCTATAATGCCGTATAGGGTCACCTTACATCCTAGCATAAGATACCAGAGAAGGCGTGCGGTTTTTGTCATTTCGAGTCTGACATGACCACCCCGCTAGCCAACGTGAATCCTCGGTTGGGATCTCCGCATAAAAGAAAAAGGGTTCTTTAGACTTTTCAAATCTGAAGCAAAGCAAAAGACATTAATGACGCATATCTTTTAGAAGATTTTATTCAAATCTAATAATTGCACGACCTACCTCAAACACATCTCCAGTTTTAATTTGACGTAGACACATTTAATGCATTTCGCGCTTTTCTTCAAAAGTAAATTCTCTGTTCTTTATAAAGGCAATTTCCGCAAAAGGAATTACGGGTGAAAATAAGCAGAGCACGCAGATTGTCCGGAGCGACGTCGCGTCGGCGCTGCACTTTGGGTGGCTCCAGGGTGGGTTAGACATTGGGGGGGCGGTGGGCGGACGGGGTGGTGTAAAATCACCCGCAATCATTTATACCCGAACTGCCTGCGGAATTACTAGCCGTCACTAAATTCACGACACCACCCCCTTGCACAACTTATTTTACGGCTTTCTCTTATGTATAAAACTGAAATTGAAACAAAGGATAGTATAAATAATGTTAGACACGATAGTAGATAGGTACTGGTAACTTCTAAACAAAGGCTGAGTAGTTGGATGTAGTATATCATTAATTCAAACGTAGATAATGAGAACCTGGATAATGTAAACAGGAGTTAGGAAACTTAGGAAAATTTAAGAACTTTTAACATGATTGCTTATTAAATATTTATAGTGTGCTTATTGCGATATACTGCTTTATACTGAATATATATCTATTTACAACTCTTTATATATACTTATGCTAGGTAATATAATCATGCTTTACACATAAAGTATTCCCAAACCATCGAAACATATCGAAAAATTTCTATATGCATGCACTTATATAGGTAATATGTATTACTATATACCTAGGTATATAAGCACGTTTATATAACGTTGAACACATACACTGGCAGCATTAGAGAAGCAACACGAGGCCACGTGGTTAGATGCGACGTAGCTATTTGTGTCAGGAGCTTGTATCCGTGACCCACTTCGCAACACCCCTTCCTGGAGTCAGTACCGATATTGCTTTATATTTTCGGTCTAGGTTATCTAAAGTTACTTACATTAACGCTATAAGTCTTTGTAGTCAGTGTACTGTGCTTTTACGTTATCGAAATAATAGTTTTTTTTTTTTTTACGTGCGCAAAGTCACCACGGATACCTCTCCACCGGAGCCGGTGGGAGAGGTTATGTCGGACTCGAACCGACTAAAACGCACGCCGCCTGTGGGTCGTTTTGATTGCCGAAGGTGAGGTTGACAGGCATATCCCTCGCACCCTGACCGACCCAGGGCCATCTCTTGTGATCTGGCCCTCTCCTCGGGAGAATCGAAATAATAGTAAGTAACTACTACCTTTAGCTTGTTTGCGTGAATTCGCGGTCAGTGAATCGATGAAGTTTATACCCATAGTTCATAAGTGGGATACAGTCTTACTTTGTTCGTCAAGATCGATCTTATGCTGATATATCTACCCTATCAGCCATTTCTAAAAATAATTAAGTACCTAGATCAATATCATACCAACCTATCATCTAATGTGTGCCAATGGCAACGAGATTTGTTTGTAAGTACACTAAACTGAGAGACCATTATTCTTTTTCTTTATACCACTTAGGAGGCAGACATGCGCACGGCCTACCTGATGGAAAGTGGTTACCGTGGCCTATGGACGTGTGTTACACCAGGGGTGCGCTACCGACCCTGTAAGCACAGAGTTTCAGTGCCGTCGGTGTAGAGGACAAAGCAGCACAAGCCATTAGTGATCCCACTGACAGCACAAATTCTCCAGTGAGCTCTGGCTACCCTACTCACCGCTGGGAACACAACACGAAGTTATTATAACCGCGGTATTCTGTAGGGCGGAGGAGGTACTTACCCAGTCGGACTGCTCAATTGGGCGGATATACCGCCGTGTCCTACCTCCTATAAAAATTTTACTTGGCTATTAATAATTATTGCTGTACTGTCTATATTTAAAAGCTAAGTTAAATAATAATATTTTCTTTCTTTTCTTTTTTCTTAAACTTCTAAAAACCTTGTAACTAAAGCTTGATTTTAGTGTCCGTCTCAGCCTACTTCTGGTAGGGTAACAAATGGCTCCACCATGTAGCACTCCCAATGCTTACGCTCACGAAAAACGGAGGTCGTAGAGCTACGTCCTACGTCCTACGTCTCGGTTGCATCCGCTGCGCATCGCGCCTTTCGCGGCCTCGGCTAACTGGTAGTACTTGAGATCCTTGAGTATTGAAGTCCGTCTTTCAAAGGACATAATTTCGAAAGTCGAAGAAAATAATTTTATTTTTCTTTATTTACGTAATAAGATATAGGTACTTACGTTACGTTTCTGGTAAGAAATAAATGTAAAAAAAGTAAAATAGAGAGCCTGCATAGTACCTACCTAGAGGTCACCCGGAGGTTCTCCATGTGTCCCTCTGTCTAGCAGAAGACACAGTAGTCGATTCAAATATTTTGGGATGAGGAGAAAATTATACATACACTAAAATGGTATATGATACTCATACTCAGTGGTGCGCATTATGTCTACATTTTATTTAATTTACAAGACACCCAAATAGTAACATAACTTATTTTTCGCAGATGAACGGAATCGCGGGGGCACAGAATGAAGCTTATTGCCTGTCTAAATAAGCATTAATAATGCACGTTTCGCACTCCGCATTGTCACGATCATCTCTAATTGTGTTATCTAAT
The DNA here is from genome assembly GCA_963662185.1 of Eilema griseolum. Taxonomy (NCBI): domain Eukaryota; kingdom Metazoa; phylum Arthropoda; class Insecta; order Lepidoptera; family Erebidae; genus Eilema; species Eilema griseolum. The sequence continues at coordinate 15,037,904 of OY759238.1, read as the reverse complement.
TCAACGGAATGTAATAATTACACCAGGTTCACACCGCCAATCCAACCGGAAAATGTGACGTGCTCAATCCCTTACTCAATTATTTACTAATACATTACCTACTGTGTGCCTAATTTCACAAATGAAAAAATATCGTAGAATTAGCACAGCGTTTACCAAAATAGTGTGAAATCGTAGGTCGCGACCCGGATCCCAGCCACGATAACAAAATACGGGGTTGCCGCTTTGTCTCATTGCTACAATTTAATAGGTAGGTACTCATTCAACATCAAGTCTCTCCTCTGTTCTGTTCTCTCTGTTCTCTGTTGTGAAATGTGTTTTTATTTCATTTCATTTGCCTAAAGAGTTGCAATTGATTGCAATAGTTCTATCAACCGGATCGTATAAAACGTGTACCGAGTTATGATGGGACATCAATAAAAATATAACTGGGCCAGAGCATAATAAAGTTTAGACTGATCATGTGCTTGTGCTTCTAACCTAACGCATCTCCAAGATAAATAACATAGTCATATCTCCAAGACAAATAACGTCATAACGTTATTATATGACGTTATGACGTCCTTTTTATTAACCGACTTCCAAAAAGGAAGAGCTTCTCAATTCGATCGGTATTCTTATACCTATAAAGATACACCGATTACTCTGAGACTTATGAATTTATGATCCTATTTTCGTGATTCTTATTTATTTCGATGCAGAAAGCGATTTGGTCCCATAAAAAATTTATATACCTACTTTGGACCAGTAGTTTTAATATAATATAATAAGCTGAAGGCAAAGTCTTAGAAAAGAGGGTCACCATTACTTACAAATGGTGACACTCAGCTTGACGGCCTCATCATCTTATGCATTTTCACGCCCCGCTTACAGGAACCGGGACTGTAAGAAGGAAACACGTGAGCTGTTAATTAAATCCAGGCCTTAATGCTGCGACAAAGGAAAGAGTCACTGAACTGCTTGGTTCTTGATCAGATATTCCGCACAATGTGCGGGTGACATCTAAGCCCTGCACGTGTTGTCCTGTGTAGGAAAGGGGAGGGTGGGATTAATTGGAAGAGCTCATCAGAACCTTCACCATGGTACCTACAGTCGGTAAAATACTGCCAAGGACGCAATATCTCTACGCATCTCGCATCTGCAAAGGCTCTAGGGTTTGAAGATTTCCAATAATGCGGACCATACGTCGCTGCAACCTATCGAGAGCATCTACTGAGTACCTTACTGAGCGATCCCAGAGATGCGAGCAGTATTCCACGTAGGAGCGAATTTATGTCTTGTACAGAAGACACCGCTGCTCCGGCGTCAAAAATCGTCTCACACTGTTCAGGACTCCGGATTTACGCGAGGCTGTTTTGATAATACTCTCGATGTAGTTTTTGTTATTCAGGTTGCACCGAACATCCATAGTTAGGATATTAAGATTGTCCTGCAGTGGCAGTGGCGACCTCTGAAGAGTGGGAAGGGGAAGGAAAAAACTTTTGCTGTGAACCCACATGCCTGCTTCTTCTTGGCATTGAACTCGACCAGGTTCTCAGAGCCCCATTGGGAAATGTGATTCAGGATCCGGTCAAGCTCAGTGCTTCTTCTTCTCATATTCTTCGATATTTCAGTTGTTAATGATCCGATTTTTAAATTATTTTTGCATTGAGTTCGGTATAACATATGTTATGTGTACCATACAAATTGCATGGGTCCTTGGACTACGGAAATACATCAGAGAACTCCTCGAAATCAAATAGGAAATGGGAAATTATTACTTTTTAGCTAGTTTTATGACGATCCTGTGGCCTGTGGCGTGTTAGAATTACCTACCAAAAACTATGCAAGTAGATAGCAGAATTTCTTAATGATGTACTATACATCCATGTCTCATTTAAGTTATTGAGAGCATTACATCGAAAATCATGGTCGGCATGCTGGACTACCCACTAAAAAGGAGTCAAAACTGTAATAGGTTGTTTTTAATAAAATTTAAAGACAATTATTAAAAAGTAAAAAAAAAAACAACGTTTAAAAAACGTTTAAAAAACGACCGAAAAATTACTAAATTACAGATTTACTGATCTGCTAGAAATCGGAGCCTACTTTATCTGTTGTGCCTGAACTATTACGATGCAATCAATTGAAATAATATGGCCTCTCGAGATAGGCACAGGCTTCTAACAGATCGATAAATCTGTAAATTCAGTAATTTTTCTCTAATCCTTAATCATTTTAGTTTTTAAGTTTTGGAAGTCAGTTTTATTAAATGTAGTTTTTTTTCATAATACGTGGGGCGCACTATAAGTTTCCGGAATGAATATGAAAAAATTACTATTAAAGGTACAAAATTAATTTATTGTTTTTCAAAATAATCTCCCTTGGCGTCTATGCACTTTTTCATTCGATCAAACCAGTTTTGAAAACTTTTGTGCCACTCCTCTGTGGTGACCTCTGAAACGTGTTTTTCATACTCCTCGACAGCCTCTTCTGGTGATGAAAATCGTTGGCCGCGTAATTGGTTCTTAATTTTTGGGAACAGATAAAAGTCACAAGGTGCCAGGTCGGGACTGTATGCAGGATGACTCATGAGTTCTACATTTTTCGCCTTCAAAAAGTCGTTTGTCTGTCTGGCCGTGTGAGAACTAGCATTGTCGTGGTGCAGGATGATACGGCGTTTTCGGTTATTTTTACGGAGTTCGTCAATAACTTCCGGCAAACAAATGGTCGTGTACCAGTCACTATTCACAGTACGACGATTTTCTAAAGCAACAGTAGCCCCGTGTCCAGTTTTATTAAAAAAAGAAGCAATCATCCGCTTAGATGCACTTTTCACGCGCGCCACTTTGGTTGGTTTCGGCTCATCTTGAAAGACCCATACGCTCGATTGCTGCTTTGTTTTGGGATCGTAGCAATAAATCCATGTTTCGTCACCTGTTACTAGGGGAAGTGTGCTTAAGATGACATAGTCAGATAAGATGACACACCTGTATTATTTTTTGAAATACGCGTGCTAAAGGTCAACCCGTGACGTTTAATAGGGTGCATGTAGGTGGCGCTAGTACCGAAGTTCAATAAGGCGGAGAGTGACATCGCGTTCCAACATAGAGAATATTTTCGTGATTTTATAGTAAGAAAAAATTACCCAATACTTTTGTTTGTTGGTGAAAATACATATAAGGTATGAATATTTATATTTGAACTAATTTTAATTGTAAACAGTGATTAATATATGACTCAAATATTGATAGTCAAATGCTCTAACTTGAAAGATTTGGTCAGGATATTTGAATAAAACTTTTGTTAACCATTTGGTAAGATGACATACTAGACGTCGGTATAAGATGACATACTATGTCATCTTATCTTTATTTGGCGGTAGTATGCCTATCTTATTTTATTGATCACCAACGAAATTTATATTATATTTTTATACCACTTAGGTCACAGATAAGCGCGAAGCCCACCGGATGAAAAGTGGTTACCATGGCGTATGAACGAGTGCAACACCATGGGAGTCACACTCGCTCTGCTGACCCTGGAAGAACATAGAGATTTTGTACCATTTGCGCAGAAGAGAGGCAGGACAAGCCTTTGGTCTACCCACCGACAGCACAAAACCTCTCCATTGAGTTCTGGCTACCCTACTCACCTCCGCCGGGAACACGACACATTTTAGGTTATTTAGCCGCAGTGTTCTGTAGGGCTGAGGTACTTCCCCAGTCGGACTACTCGATTGAGACGGAAATACCGTATAAATTATTATTGTATAAGAAGACATACCAATAAAGTCTAAGATGACATAGTGTGCCATCTTTCACTAGACTTATGTCATCTTACACACTGAGATTTAGGTGCAATTTATATGTATTTTCAAATTTTATATTCAGTTGATTGTTTTAAAACTATAATGACTCTGTTAGTTATTTAGTATTTTAATAAATGCCTAAGATTTTGATCTCATTATGACTTTATTTATTTTGAATATTTGTGTAAAAACAAAAAGTATGTCATCTTAAACACACTTCCCCTATGTCCCACACCAAATTTGACGCACCTTCGTTGAATCTGGTAAGCATGGCACTGCACCAAGTGACGCGGTCCGTTTTTTGATCCTCGGTCAAGTTATGTGGGATCCACCGCGAGCACAGCTTTCTCACACCCAAATGTTTGTGTAGGATTGATTGTATTTGACTCATGCCTATTTCTAAGGATGCGCGAATTTCATGGTAGATCACATGTCTGTCTGTTTCAATCATACGGCGCACAGCATCGATGTTTTTGTTGGTCACAGCGGTGGACGGCCGACCATCGCGAGATTCGTCACTGAGATTGATACGACCACGCTTGAATTCTGCAAACCAGCTATAAACAGTCGTCTTGCATGGAGCTTCATCGCCAAAAGCTGTTTCAAGCCGAGCGATGCTCTGTTGAGCCGTCAAATTACACTTAAAATCGTAGAAAATCATACTACGAAAATTTTCCCGAGTTAAATCCATGTTGATGCAGACACACACTTTTTTAAATGGCGCCACAAGGTAAAAACAAAAGACAGTCAGATGAAACAAACTGTATTCTACAGCCAAAGAGTTCTATTTTCAAATGTTGTAATAAATTTTTAAATATTGTTTATGTAAGTGGCCAGTTCCGGAAACTTTTAGTGTAACCTATGTATAGTCGAAATAGCCGGTGTTAGCGAATGTCGAACACTATATTTTCACAGGATTTGCTCATACATAGCCTATTTGTAAAAACGATTCAATGTAGAATGTGTAGACCAGCATGTACTGCTTCTGTGGAGCGTTAGCTCGAGAAGATTTGGTACTAGAAGTGGCGCACGGAAAATACACCCCTTCAGTCAACATCCAGCCTGCTGAGAGCCTTCCACCCGCCATGACCTGGAAGTGCCTAAATAGATTGAAGACTCAGGTCGGCTGCTGCAGGGCCAACCAAATATAATAGAGTTACCTAGAATCGGGGGGTAGTGACTGGTGACTGGTGCACCACTGCAGTCGATAGACCAATTCCTGAATTGCCCCCTGTGCCTCTACACCTGCACAATTGCCGACCTCAATGAAGCGACGGAAGGTGCAGTCAATCTCGTCGAGTTTTGAGTTGGGCGCATTTAGCCGTTTTAAATTGTTGCCATTGACACGAAGAAGCAAACAAATTTTTGATAAAATGCTGGCTATGCCACACTTGTGGACAGGTTGGTATATAAATGTGATGTGCGCTAGTGAGTCTACTTTTAACATTTATTTAAAAATACTAGGAAGTGCAGAAAACGTTCAAGTATCAGCACCTTGCATGGCCATCAAAAAAAATACAAATATTATACAAATAATCATTTAATGTGAAACATGGTCAAATTGTGTCTGGCACAAACAAATTACAAAAACTTATTATTTAACTGTACACTGTCTAAACTTACCGTATGTGTCTGACACATATAAATATATTCTATAACACTACTTTGATTAACAGCAATTATTATCATAAACTAGACGAGTTTATTAACCATAAACTTGTCCACAATAATTACAAAAATAATAAAGGCTCTTTAAGGACCATGTAATTTCTTCAATACTGATTCGATATCAATATTCTGAATATTAGTAGGATTAAATGAAAACTGTGCTTCGGAGTTCGTCTTCTTAACTTCATGTGAAGCCTCTTCTGGACTACTGCTAACTTGTAAACGTTTTCTCTTACTAGTATCACTATTATCTTTAGACACTATTCTTTCTTCTTCCACAACTATCTCAATTTCTGTAGTTTCATGTATCAATTCTTTTGGACTACTTAACTTTAAAGGGGTGTCTAAACTTGTCAATGTCGAATCAAATATTTCATAACATTGAGTTCTGTGATCCTTGAGTGGTGTATATAATTTGTCTATATTTGAAATAGAACAAACAGCCATCTCAGTTTCTTTGACACTGTAACCCACATCAGTATCTTGTGGAGCATTTTCAAATAAGATATTAAAAGATGTTGCTCTTAATCTAATAGGTGCTTCGCCATCTTCTAGGCAAATTTCCATGCTCCACGCGTCTCTTAAAGTCACAGGCTCTCCGTTTAGCGTATCTTTGGTCTCGCTATGACAATATATATAATTATTAGTCTCTTCATTGCATTCATAAATGGATAATTCCGTATCGTCTTCTTCTGTCGGTTCCTTTTCTTGCTGTGAATCAATTACAGGTTTTGTATATGTATCAGCGCTCTTTTCAACAAGACCGCCTTGTTTAGTTTCAGAAATTTGAGTATATATCTCACGAATTTGATCAATTGAATCAGGGGTGTCAAGTAAATCACGCTCGATAATTTTAGCTGTTTCCGCGTCAAACCCTCTCTTGATTAAGTCTACTTGCAAAGTACATTTACCGCCATTGTAATCAGTTTTACTACGATGAGATGTTTCTATATATTCTTTTATTTTGGATATGTCTTCACATTCTTGAGATGGACCTTTCGGTTTAGAATCTTGAGAACCATCGTCTGACCACCGCAGTGCCAACTGTTCTGTATCAGAATCGGTACATAGTGAACCTGGGATTTGGTCCCGAGAAGCCACTTTGCTATTTGTTACGTTTGATTCTGGTGAGTCGACTGAACTTTCGGAATTAAATTGTTTAGTGCAATGTAGTTTCCTAGGAGTTGAGGATTTCCTCCGCGATTTTGTAGGAGCAGAAACTACTGCAGATGTTTGACCGTATTTATCTTTGCCGCTTATTTTCTTTTTGGTTTGAGATTTTGGAGAATTTACAGGCACCACAGGTCTTCTTCTTTTGTTGTCTTTAGTGGGTGTCGGTCGCCTGGGCTTAATTTTCATAAATGTGTTGGATTTGTCTTTTTTAAGTGGACTTTTTCGAGTCTTACTAATTTCCTTTTTCTGTTTAGGTTCAGATTTTAAATTTGGTTTCGGTTTATTCGTTTTAGGCGTTTTAGGCGTCTTAAGCGCCTTCAAAGTTTCATCAATTCGTTCATGGGAACTATTTATACTTGCTGTATCACTACAAGAAGAAGCTATTTCAGTTTTATCATCTGTCACCTTACCTTTGCCGGTATGGGATTTGTATGAAACATTCTTGGTACACTTTCTTACAGGTCTTAAATTCTTCTTACTGTTATCCAATTCATTTGATAATACTGAATTGGGTACTTCTTTTGAAGAAGTTACAGCACAATCTAAATCAGGAATTCTTAGATAATCTTGTTCGTCAGGTTTATAATAAGAGCCTCCACTGGAATAATCAGTACCGCGTGATGCGTAAGATGGTGTAGTTTGCATCGGTTTAGGTGTATCAAAAAATCGTGGAGTAGGGATATTCATAATTTTAATATCTGATATAGGGTCATCTGGTAAAACGGAACCTAAGAATTTTGGTGTTTCCATTTGAATATCATACAGAGCTTGCTTATAAGGAGTTTCTAATAAGTCAGAAATATTTAATTTTGCACCTATTTCATTTTGTAATGATAATCTTTCAGCTTCTGGAGTTTCTATAATTTCTTCATTGTGTGTTTTGTTCTGACTATCAATAGCCTTTGAATTTAGTTGTAATGTATTATGACTCTCAGCAGTAACTATATTAAATGTGGGTTTAACGGCGACATTGGTTTCATTAGTCTTCACTATTTCGTTATACTGTTCTTCTTCTTCCTCCAACTTTCTCCTTTTTGATTTCTTACCTTTCGGTGAACCTTTTCTTTTACTTCGCGACGGTTTTGATTCCGTATCAGCAGTCTCTTTATTTTCTAACGTATTGTTACTTTTATTTTGTGTTTTCTTCGAATTTCTTACTCTTGGCTTGGGTTTTGAGACGCCATGAGCAGATTTTTCGTTTGATATCGCTAAAGCGCGCAAGTCAGCATCCCAATTACTTTTTTTAGAAGGTTCATTACTGCTAGTAATATGGCACGTCTCTATTTTATGGACTTTAACTGTACTCATACTGATAATATTATTACTACAGTGATTTGTTTCTGGATATATTATATTAGGACTTCTAGTAACAATAACCTCAACAGACTTTTCATTACTTTCTTCAGGTATTTTTTCACATGCGTTTTCATGTAATATTCTTCTGGGAGTGGTAAAATCTAAAACTCGAATATGTTGTCTACGAGGTGTGGATGACGATTTCCTCACAGGTGGTACCACTTGAGGTGTACTTGTTTGAGTTGAACCCGGTACAATATTGTCTTTAGGAACTGAGGCATTCTTTGTAACATCCACAGTTCTTACCAAGCCAGTCTCCATTCCCGAGCTTTGATGATCTACACCCAGTTGACTTGAACTTTTCTCCTTGTTAGTTATTACGACTGGACTAGACGAAACATCAATAACGAGAGGTCCAAGCAATTTTTTTGAAGAAGTTGTTTTCGTCTTCACTTTTTTAATCTTTTGCGAGAGAACTGGCTGAGTTTGTGTTCCTTTATGAGGGGGTCCTGAGACAAATATAAAAATAAATAATGAGTTTACATTACATATTTTGAATTAACAAATTATTTTTAAAGGTTTGTCTGCTTTATCCTCTACACTGACGGCACAAAATCTCTGTTTTCACAGGGTCGGCAGCACGGATGTGACTCCACTGGTGTTACACACGTTCATAGGTCATGGTAACCACTTTCCATCAGGTGGGCCGTGTGCTTGTCTGCCACGTAAGTTGTATAAAAAAAAATGGCTTACCTGATGTGGGAACAACAATAATTGTAGGCATTGCCATGATTTCGTCTTTTGTGTAATTATTGCTTGCCACAGGCAGTTTCTGTTTGTAGGCTGGTGTACCATTAATAACAATGGTTTGCATTAATGGTGTTGAAGTTGCAGTATTCAATGTGGGAAATGGGCTATCCACTTTTATATCAGATATAATTTTAATTTTTTGCTCATTAGATTTTGGTTTTAATCTAGGATATGGATATATGTTGCTTGGTTGTACTCCTGTTTGATCATTTATATCTTTTGAAATCTCATGTTGAATGGTGCTGACTTCAGTCGTGATATCTTTACTGGCAGTCCTGAAAATTAAAACTTGATTTGTATGCACCAATCAACAAAAAAAATACTTCATGGAATATCAGTGTTAGGCAAAAATACTTACAATAATGTAATTGAGTTTTCAGATGTGCTTGAATCAGGTACAGGGTCATTCCTATTTTCATTACCTACAGTAAAATTTAAACAATATGAATGAACAGAACATTGAAAGAATAGAAAATTAAATTAAATACTCTTATAATTATCCTTTACCATTAACTCCAGAAGCGAAGCTTTGAAAGCTGGAATTTGATACCCTCCTGCTTATGGTTTCCGATTCAGGGACACTGAAAAGCCTTGTATCAGTATTTGTTTTATTACAAACTTTTTTAAGAACTTTGTTAAACTCTTCAATCTTCTCTCTACATTCTGGTGTATCTGTAGGTTTTACCTAAAATAAGGAATTTAAAAATATAATAAATTTATTCTATTGAACAAGAATTATTATTGTTATTACTATTTCTCATCATTATCCTCATAACGATTTCCTGATTGCATGGGGTTCACCATTTTTTTCTTTGTTTCTGATCGATTTTGGCTTTTCCGGGAGCAACTGCCGTCTAACCTCCCAGCCCCGAAAGTCTAGCACGTGACTCACAAATGAAGTTGGATTGGACCTCAAAGTGTTTAGTAGCGCCCTGTTCACCCAACTTATATTAATACTATTATTAATTCTAAAATACTAATTCAAAAAATACTGATTCAATTTTGTCTATCTTAATCGATTTGAATAGATAGCATATTAAATGCTTTAAAATTTCATTCAATTTAATGAGCTGAGTCATCAAAAATCAATGTTTAAAAATGATTGTAACATCATTCATTGGTTCCTACAGTTCATATGAATGGTAGATGGCTGTAACCGTCACCCATTGATGAATATATATAGGATAATTTGGATATACACAGACATAGTTTGGTGGCTGTGGTCAGAACATTCGCCCTGGCCCTGTTTGGAAAAGATTGCAGGCTCAAAACCCACCAGAAATGAATCAATTTTTACTACTGAAAAGTTAGTATACTAAATGCTTCAAAATTTCATACACTACTAAAATATTCCAACAATCTGTTGGTGTACAATAAAGAATTATCTATCTCTCTATCTATCTATCTATTATGTACTTACAACATTACTAAGATCAAGTGAAGCATTCTCGTTGGTTTTTGTGAGTGAACTTTGGTAACAGTTGAGTCCATTATTACTAGTGTTATAAGCACTGGTAGACTGTCTAATATTATCACTTAAGTCTAAATTAGACTCTAAATTCGTATCTTTTTCCAGAACTTTAACATGTTTTTTCTTAGTTGTAACATTCCCTGCAACAAAATAATAAAATAAATATAAGATAGCATGTGTGCATTTTATTTTTTAATATTTTTATTTATTTATTTATCCATTTATATTGCAAATTTAGATATAGGTAGAGGATTAGTGCAAAATTGTTCATTATAAAGTATCAATACATTTGGCCTTGCAGCATGCAAAAGTATCATACATGTATAAGCTCAGTATGATTACATTAAATAAAATATGCTATTATAATATACAATTACTTACAAATTTATATAAAACTATGCTAACTTTACAATATATACAAAAATGGAATAGAGAAAAAGAGGGAGACTGTAATTTTAGGCATCGAAAAATTCCTCCCCATCGATCTCTACTGGTACCGTGCCCAAGAGGCTGGCGGCATTACCACGCTGAATGGCGATGCCAATTCTTTGAGCGAGGTAAAGGCCAGCCTTATGGTCACGGGAAGCGTCGATTATGTATTACATATTTACATATAATACACATAGTTATTATTAAAATATCAATTTTGCCAATGATATAGTACTTATTCGTGTTGCAATTAATTAATTACTAAAAAAAATCTTATCATGGATTTTTATAATACACTAGCTGTAGCCCGCGGCTCCGCTCGCGGGGATGTCGATTATTGCTTAGTGTTGAGTCAACGCTATTGAGCATAATTTTCTAAATTAAAAGTGGCCTACATTACTCCTTATTACATCAGCTACCTGCCAATATTAGTCCCGTCAAAATTTGGTGTATGTACCATGCATGAAGCAAAAAACAGTTCTTTCAATATTACAAACAGACACTCCAATTTTTTTATGTAGTTTTGGTGGTTTTAAATTTCGCAACATAATTGGAATGCCCACACGCCCACGCAGAATAAGCTTATGATAAGGCAAACCTGTAGATGGCGCTAGCATACAGGTATATATTACAGATATTCGTATATTTTAAACTGAAAAGTTATTAATGTTATATAGCCTGCATCTCAAAATCCTTTCTTAGGGGATGCCTACGTCACAGTAGCTTTATGCTTGCAAAGTCTCAGCCCGATCGGTTTAAAATTGACAAAGTTTCATACAAACTTTCATCCCCTGTTCTATTTTATCCCCTTGGGGGTAGAATTAATCAAAATCTACATCAAACCTGCATGCCAAATTTCACCCCGATCCATCTATTGATTTGGGCTGTGCGTTTATAGATCACTATGTCAGTCAGTCAGTCACCTTTGAGTTATATATTTAGATACTATAGTTGACAATATAAAATTGTAGAAACGGAATAAAAATGAAAATATAATCTGGGATAAGGCAAAAGAATTTTATAACTATACTTTTCAAGTTACCATATAGTTTAGTGTACCTGCCTTTACTGCCTTTTCTCAAAAATAGTAGCAGTAAATAATGGTCCTATGATAGTTTAAAAATTTCAGTTTAAATCAAAAATGTATATACCAGGTAAATCCTCCAATGCAGTGGTCTCCACAGAATTCTCCAAGCTGCTAGTCTCCACATGCTTAGCAGAGTGTCCAATAGATTTGCTATGTTTACTCTGACAATTGCAGCTAGCCAGATTCAATGACTCACATGTATCACAGCTATTTTGTTTTGATGTTACAGATGTATCCTGTTTTGATAGGCTGAAAATAAAAAAGGCCTGTAGAACACGAGAATTGGCAATCTATTTGTTGAAATTGTGATCATTTTGACATTTGGGAGTTTAAAATAAAAAATATACAGAGAATTGGCCTTCAGAAATCAGGAAATGGACTGACATTTTAACTATGGAAACTTTTAATTATTTTTTTTATATAGTCATAAATATGTAGATTTTATTTTTAAATGCTCTTCACCATTTGTGTGGCTTCTCAATTAACTGCAAATACCAGTTAGTATCACAGTGAGCTTAGGAACAACCTAATTAACATTTCATTAAAAAAAACTGTTGGATTGCAGTTTAATAGCTGCAATCCAACAGTTTGTTTGATTTACATTAGCAAAATCAGTGAGGAGCAAATTAAATGAAAATATTCTTGTAGTATTTACGTCAAAAGGACTGAAGTCAAAAATACTTTGATAAATCAAAATGTTTTACTTGCATCGTTTGCATTTATTTTATTCACATGAATAATAAAAACTTATATGACAGATTAATTACTGTAATCCGTAAACTAACCAACAAGGATATTGCCTATTTATTATTAGACTTTTCTGAATCGGAATATTAATGAAAAAGAAGTAGCATTGTAAGTAAATACTTCAAACTTTAATTTTTTTTATACAACTTAGATGGCAGACAAGCACACCTGATGGAAAGTAGTTACAGTGACCTATGAACGAAACATGAATCAGGACAAGCCTATTTATTTTGTCTTGAAATTTTTACAATGTTGTCTAAGCTTCATTTTAATTAATACCAATTAAAATATCAATAATAGTTTAGTAATACAAACACTACAAAATAATCAATAATAGTCATGTTAGCCAACCCCAAATAATTGAGACTAGGGCAAGTAAATAATGAGTCATGTTAATTAAAGTATTATTAACTTATGTAAATGTAAATAAAAAAGAATATATCATATATTATGATTTTAATGATAGACTAAAACACAATAATAAGGCAACAAGTACAAGATAACATAAACACCACACTGTAATCAATCTTTTTTTTTACATGTGAAAAATCCCCTCGGATACTCGGTTGACAGGCATATCACTTGCACCCCGGCCTACCCAGGGCTATCTCTCTCAATCGTGCCCTCTTAAGGTGTAAACACACACTAGATGTTTTTGTACTTCCTGTACTATGATGTAATAAATAATAAAATACACAAAATAAAAGTAAATAATTTCCATCTATCATTCATAATAATGACCAATGATAGATTTCATTTATAACTTGTACAAGTTGCTTTAATGTAATAAGCAAAAAAAACAAATAAATTCCATCTATACATTATTACCTAATTCGGTCGCTGCTGATATCCTGCGAGTGTAATTTGTTGGTGTCTACATAACTTATTAAAAGTTTCACCACATCCAAGAGATTTGAACACTGCAGCAATTTTTTCCGTAGGAAGAAGGGTTTACATGTTTCCACTGAAATTTATGAATAAATATTGACATGTTGAATGTTATTGTTGAAATGATAAATGTTACTTCTTATTAGTTAATTGTGTTATATAATTACAAGCTGTTGCCCGCAACTCGGCCCGCGTGGATATCGGTTATCGCGACAAAACATAGCCTATGTCCTTTCTCAAGGTCTACCCCTATACCGAAATTTATAAAAATCGGTTTAGTGATTTGAACATGAAAGCATAACGTAAATATACTCTAAAATCCAATAGGATTATAGAATATACTTATGTTACGCTTTCGTCGTGTCGTCTACAGTAAATCAAAATTATATAGCAATTTACTATATGAGAAATTTACCAATTAGGTATAAGTAATGTGATTTCCATATCTAGCAATGTTAGAGAATGAGTAGTTATCAAACTATTTTGTTACACAAAAACAAACAGCACCTGCCAAGACATGTGTTGGGCTTTAAGTACCTTTAAATTGTTCATTTTTTAAATATAAACTTTTAGGGTGTTAATACCAACCATATATCTTTACAGCCCTGTATTCTGCCACAATAATTTTCAGTGATGTCATAAATATCCTGTCATACTCATTTCTAAGGGCGTCTAAATAAGGACTCGCTTGCAAAAACTCATCATAAGCAGTCATAAGCTGCTCCTCTGCTAAGTAACCTGGAACACAAGACAAAGAACATAAACGTCCCGTTCGTTATTTAGGGATTTCGTTATTGTCGTTCCCGCCAAACTCATTTTACCTAAAACTAGTTTAGCCAAGTCTTGAGAGGGAAACGGTGGTATTGTCATTTTAATTAACGACGAAATACTGGTCTTTAATGTGAAATACTATTGACATGAATCTGGTTACGATTTGCTTTCGAATTTACAAATAAACACTTGCTACTAATCACGAACAAACAAAATTTAGGCAGACTTCTTTCAATTTTCAATTTCAATTCAATAGACCATACCATAGATAAACAATCTAAATATATTTAAGGTAGTTTGAGGAGCACGCTCTAAGGAGCAATGACCCTCATACGCAGTGCGTATGAAATCCACATGAAGTCCCGCTGGAAACGGAGTGCGTATTACGCACTCCATTTCTTTTGGGGACTGTAGACATGTGAGACAGGTCTCTGCTACAGTCCACAAAGATTGCACTTTTTCATATAAAAGTATTTTTTCATATAAAGTAGTATGAAAAGGTGCAATCGTATCTTTTTGTTGACTGATCATCTAGCTAGATTGACCCTCACTGGGATCCTCGTCTAGTAGACAATGTTTTATCAATCTTCTTTCAGTTTTAATAGAGTCGGATTCGCTTCCTTCGGTATCGTTTTTTGTGAAGGTATTATTTATTTTTTTGAAGCACCCCACGGATTGGACCACCTCTTTTGAAAAGCAGGTTTTAACCTTGGATGCCTGGTTGCTGTTACCTTATATTCTAAGTTTCACTACCCACTAAAAGCCTTTCAGCTGCTCTTTCATTGAAAGAACAGGGGCCAGTCATGGCTTTTAGGGACCATTGTAAATATTATACACGACAGAAAAAGGTCATAGTGATGAAGGCAAGCAGAGGGGCAGCCCGGTGCCATGGGGTGCTAAGAGGTTACTCGAGCTGGTTGCAAGCTAGCAACTGAACAAACAAAGGTGGACACAAATGAACAACCGACCAATCACTGGGAGGTTGTATGGGAAACTATAAATAAAGAAAAACTGATATGGGCAATCAACAGTCAACACCTTCCTACCATTCAAGGCAGCAGACTTGGATGGCATATTTCCAGGACTCCTAAAATAGAGCGACCCCATCATAGCGGACTATTTTGTTAAGCTACTGCAAGGTTGTCTCGCACATCCCTACATACCCTTCAAATGGAGCGAGGTCAAAATACTATTTATCCCCAAATCAGGTAGAAGTGTGTGTACTCTGGTCAAATCTTTAAGACCTATCAGCCTTACTTCGTTCCAATTAAAAACACTCGAACGATTAGGCGATAGAGTGATTAGAAACCAGCTACTAGCACTCAAACCTCCTACAACCTAATTAACATATGTAAATAGCGAGGAAAAATTTACAGAACGGGCACTCCACCATGTGATGTCCCGCATCGGTGGAGTTCTAAAGTCACAACAACCCACTTTTGGTGCATTTATTGACATTGAGGGTGCTTTTGATCAAACCAATTTTAACAGTATCAGCTAAGCACTTGTTGACCAAGACGTGCCTTTAACACTTATCGTAGACCGCATGGGAAGAGATGGGGTGGTCCAAATTCTACTCTGCTTGGAATCACATGCTTTTAAAATAATCGAAACCTATTGCGCGAAGCATGACCTATCCTATCAGTCAACCCCCAGATAACCGAACTAATAATGTTCACAAACCAAAAAGTACCACCGGACCCACACAAGTTCTCAAAACTCTTCACAGCCGAACCAACCTTAGGGAAGAAGTCAAATACCTAGGAGTTATTCTTGACAGCAAATTGCTATGGAACCAAACACAAACGAATTCACATTTGCCTTTTACCAATGCAAAAGAACGATAGATAATAAATGAGGACTCTCACAAAGGTAACTCTAGCCATGCTAGCCTATGGGGCTCTGGTATGGTGGACTCGAATAAAGTTGTCTACCGTGACTGCCAGGCTAAAATCTCTCCAGAAGCTGATCTGCTCATTAATCTGTGGATGCATGAAAACCCCTCCAACTACAGCTATGGAAATAACCCCGCGAAACCTAGAGTATCAGACACTTAAAACCGCACCGTGATAGAAATTTCAAACAATACTTCTTCAACCTAAATGAAATCTTCAAAAATGTTTCAGGAGCCGGCGTTCACTCCCTGGACCTTGCTTAAATATCTACCTACCACAAGGCGCTTTTTCGATGAAAATGAGTTGCCATAACGACTGCGACGGCAATAAACGAACTGAAGGCGAAGGGCTTAAACATAAGACTCCTAACTGACAGCACAGCCGTTTTAAAATCGCTAGACCACAAAATAACCAACAGTACACAAATATCAGAGTGTCAAACTGCCCTGAACAGGTTATCCACCCTTAATGTAGTAACGCTACAATGGATAAAAAGGTACAGTGGGTCCTACGGCAATGATACCACAGACAATGTGGTGAGGTGGGGCTCTGGGTGCTTGTCGCTGACCCGCTGCCTTTACAACCGATCCCTTTCTCACAGTTCCACACTTGGACACGCGAGAGATCCAGGAACTACATAACCAAAGATGAATACAAACCACCGACTGCAGGCAATCAAAATTGGCGAGGTGAGATCAAGTTGGCGTGTCCTATATAATAAAAAAAAATGACTCGCAAAATGAAAACTTCTAAAACTTGACAGAATAAGTTTACACAACGAGTCACTGTCCCCTCAACAAGCACCTACGCACCATGCATCGGCGTTACGGACAGTCCCCTTAGCAGAGGGTGTTTCGTTGACGAGGAAACGGCCGCCCACATAATACTGGAATGCGATGCAGTACCCCCTCAACGATCACAAATCCTCGGCACAGTGCGGTCGCTCCGTGAAGCTTGTGAAGTCCTCAGTAAGCTTCTGCGTTTCTGGGTGAAGCTAGACTGGCTAGCACAATGGCTCAAAAAAGGAGGTTAAGTGCGGACAAAAGAGTCCCATTCCATTTCATGTAGGGTAACTTTTATTTAAACTCTATGATATAGGGTGTACACACGGCAGTGCTGGGCAAAATACATACTTTGCTTTAATTTAAATACAAATTACAAAATACTTAAGTCATTATTATGTTGGACTCGAACCGAGTGAAACGCACACCAGATATTTTTATTCTTTTTATAGGTTCCGTACCGAAGAATAAATCTAACCCTAATAAACCCTTTTTAACCCTAATAAAATCATTTCCTTGTTCGTCTGTTTGTTTGTCTGTCAAGACCTTTTTTTCAGGAATGCATGGTATCATGTACGATATATTCAACTCAAGTCTTGAAACTGTGCAAAAATAATAATAGTAAGTCAACCTAATCCAAACATTTTGCGGTTTATGTGGCATAATTTCGTCCCTGAACTCAATTTTGTGTGTTTGTGTTAGGAGTGGGTTTACACCTCCCTGCTCCGGTTTCCCCAAGCGTCTTGGGAAAACTTGGGGTTCTTCAAGAGGGACATCAGAAGGTTTCTTCATGGTCGGCAGCGCGAGTGTGACACCTCTGGTGTTGCATACGTCCATAAGCCACGGAAACCGCTTCCCATCAGGTGGGCCGTGTGCTTGTCTGCCAACTAAGTGGTATAAAAAAAAACATCGGTAGTGGAATAACCGGGATTCGAACCTCTCGATCATATCACTTCTAAGCTACCGACGCTTTTAGGGTCGGTTGCCGGCCGGAGGTGAGAATATCCGATACATATAGGTATGTCTCGCAACCCCGGATGACCCAGGGCCATTTCTTTCGAGCTGGCCCTCTAGATTGGCCGAGACATGTCTTTCGCACCCCTTGAAATGTATTTCACAAAATAAAATTGATATTTTTATCTGTATTTATATAGAAAGTAGCACTAGTGAAGAATATGGTTCACGGCAAGAGTCAATGTCAGAGTGCTATCACAAAACTGTGACGCGATCTTACCGAGTGCCGTGAGGTACGCCGTGGCGGGAGCTAGGGGTGGTTTTTTATATCCACAAAATTCCCACGGATACATATTTTTTCGAAATCACCGATTAACTATGTACACAATGCATTCATCATCAATAAAAACAATTTTGAAGGAACTCTTGCTAAGTGTTAACCGAGTAGGTTAACAGATTACAAGGTTAAGCAACACTAACCAGATTGATTTTCTGATGGGTGACCATTATTAAGACATTGAGACACCTCAGTTCCTCAGAGATTCATCAAGCCCTCGATCCCATTCGCCATACGAACTTCTGTGACAGTTGTTACGAGTAGATGGAGCAGTAAAAGTTCAACAACTTGTTTAATTACACATTATCGATATCACCAATGGGTTGTAGTGGTATAAGTGTTCTGTGGTAGGTGGCAGTGGTAGACACTTGACTGAAAATATCGAAGTTCAGATGCTTCACAGGCGTTAGTGAAGTTAGTTAAGGATATAACTCCTCGATCTAAATATTTTAGTAGTTTTTGGAAAATAGTATTATTTCGAATTTCAATCTCGTCACACCGAAAAATAGAATGTCAGTCAGTCGTTCAACGCCATAATTATTTGGTTTGGTATTACTGTTTGCAATTTTATTGGAAGCCATTTTTCATTCACAGTTGTTAAATTTTTGAGTCAAACGTTTGTTTTACTTCCGTACGTTTTACTTTTCATTGTATTAGTTTGTAACAGCAGTTTCAATTGATATTTACTATGAGTAATACAACTTCTACACCACTTTTTGCATGTTCTCGTTGTTTTTCAAGACATCCTTTCGAGGAATTATCAACTGGTGAACAACTTTGTAAGGTTCGTAAGTTTTCAGAAAGTAAACAATAGCTGTTACAATAAATGTTTATTATAGTTTTGATGTACATGAAAATTGCGCGCGTGCGTCACAATTTACTGTTATATTTTTACGTCAATAAATGACGTGTGTATTGTACGATATTTCAGGAATGTCGCGGATCATTCCCCGTCGTCAAGTGCACGTATTGCCGTTCTGAGTTTCAACAAACAAGGTCAGTGTCAGCTGCCAAGGTAGACCTCTGATTGTTAGTTTATTAAGTAAGTCTTGTCACAACCAAGGGTCCATCCACCTATGATTAGGGAGTTAATTGCAATCTTGTTCTTATGTTCCATTACAAAATCCAGTTGATGGCCTAAACTTAAACAAATTGTTTAAAGTTGCATGGTTGATTGCTTAACTTGTGAGTTAAAATATTTTATCACTGAAATAGAAGTTTGAAAACATTCAACAAATGTTCCATAAGTGTGTGAGTTCATTTCTATGTATTGCAGGTACATGCACTAGTCATTTTCTGTTCAAATAATAATAGTTTTCCTTGTATTTTGTAGTAAATCAAATACATCCTCAATCTGCAAGAAATGTGAGGCCAATGTAAAGGCATATGGTAAACCTACAGCATGTGAATACTGCAATATAATTGCTGCATTTATTGGTAAGTGTTTATAGATAAAATGCTATCTATTTTATATGTTGTCTACTTTTATAGGCAAACATTCCTTTGACGATAACTCAGTTATTATTTCATTGGATATAAAATAATACTAAGATATCAAGAGAGATATTACAAATTTACTTAGTTTACTTTTGTTAATATCAGGTAACAAATGTCAACGGTGTGCAAATTCAGAGCGCAAATATGGCCCTGCTGTTACATGCGAGCAGTGTAAACAACGCTGCGCTTTTGATCGCCATGATGACAGTAAAAAGGTACCATACACTGAAGGTAACAACCTATTACAGTGCCAAACCAAATCTTCATTTGAATTAATTTAATTATTTAACTACATACTATGATATTTGAAACAATACAGTTGACTCTCAATAATTCTAAATGAAAAGGACATTTCCAATTTTCAAATTGCTGAAGAGATTTTCAACGTTTAGTCGCGTTTGGTACAATTGTCAAAAACAGGAATAATTCACGGTTGGTACAATTCGCGAATGGTACAATTCGCGAATGGTACAATTTGCGATTGGTACAATTCGCTATTGGTACAACTCGCTTTGGGTCTAATTGGTGGTTTTATTACATAAAACGACATATTGGTACATACTTTGTTATTATTTATAAAACGTTAAGAATCATATTTTGTGTCACACTCTCATTGGCGTTAATAATAAAATAATAATAAATCAGTTCTATTTTTTAGACAAATCAAAAAACAAAAATACACTTAAGTAGATAAATGTAAATTTTTTGGAATTAGATGACCGTAGGTTTGCTTAAATGCTATAATTTGAAATGTTTTCTCTTTGTATATTATATCAATAATATAAAAGAAAAAGCTATTGTTATATTATTATTTTAATCAAAGGTGTGATATTGTAATGACAATGATTTACAAAATTACATAACCTGGAAAAAAAAAGATTTTGTTTTCCACCATGTACATAAGTAATTTGCTGAAAGGAATCATAATGCTATTTATCATAATAATACTTCGACCAGTAAGGTTATTATTATTTCTCTTTCTTACTTATTTCAATAAGGAGAGAGAGAAAGAACCATTGTTATATAATAATAATTTTATAACAATGGATCCAATATAAACCTGTTCATGGGTTCGATTCCCACATAGGACAAGCCAAAAATATTGTTATATGTAATTATAAAAAATCAACATACAAAATGTTTTTTTACATTCTATAACTTTTTAATTAACTTTTATATAATGATAAACGCAAGTAGACGAGTTTGTTAAAAAAGGTTTTTATTGTTAAGGATCCATTTTCAAATTTGTTGAGTAATTTTTTATATTTATTATCAAAAAGAATGTCACGTTTTCGTCTCTTATCACTTGTACAATGGAATAACGATTGTGTTATTCTAACATCTTGATATTTGCTTTCCGTCCGCAATTTGTATAAAAATAAAAATAAAGTGGGTTTTTTTTGGGGATACGCCGATTCAACCGTGAATGCCAACCCTCTAATTCATTGGTTGTCCTACGGCGTTGATGCGCGCAGCTTAGTATGGTCGGTGAAAGTCTTGGGTACCACTCTTTTTCAAAATATTTACGAAATTTGGACATTTCTCGACAGTCTGGAGCAGTTTCTAATATATTTCGCCAAGCGTCCGGAATGTGACTAGATGGAAACAATGGGATTATCGAGGTCTTTCTAGTTACATTTTGACCCTCCCTACTCTTATTCAATTAATTTTTTTTTGACTGCCTCCATATGGTGTCATTAAAAAATTGGTGTTAGCATCCACTTACTTGCGCTTGAGGGAAGACGATAGAAGCGGCATTCATTTGCGCCTTCTCATAGTCGCACTTAAAATATTTAATATTAATTCCTAGTTTTTCCTTCAATACTGTGAAAACACGTTGATATGTTTTTTGGGTTTTATTGACTAACAGAATATAAAAATTAGGTACAATATGTGTCTTTGTTTTAGTTGACTTTAAGTCCAAATGTATCACGTAAAGTTGGTAGAACGGTTTAGGTACTGATTTGAATCGTCCGCAAAGTAACAATGGTGTTTCATAACCATTTTTGTAGTTAGTCTTGTCCCGAATATATTGTTATAACATAATGACTCAGTTTCTAAATACTTCTTGCGAGCTCTGTATCATGCATCTCTTATACTCCAAAATTTTGGAACAGTTCTTGGATCCAAACCCGCGATTTTCTGTTCATAAATTTGTTGCACTGGGCTTAAATCACAGCACACCGCTTTTTTAATATCGTACATAACTTCATTGACACTATTTCGTTTACACGTATGTCCTATTTTAGATTTCCTGGTAATTGTTTTCCTTGTTGCATCAATGGTGACAGAAGCACTACATATTTTTCTTTTGCTACATCTCCACAACGAACTTCCAATTTTATTGTTTTTATTTAGGTTATATCAATATCCGTTATGAATCAGTGTATCACGGCCACGTTTATTTTATGAAATTTCCAAAGTTTCACTTGTTTCGTTTATTTCAAATAGCAGATTATATTAATATTGACAATTTCGAAATATATAATATAAACGCGATCAAAAGCGAAATTCAATGAACTAAACAAACGTCAAACGTAACCAACCACTTTTTTTAGTTTTCTTCAACCTACCCTCAATACCGGCAATTATACTATACGTTTTGTTTTTGCGATGGGCCCAATCATGCTTATAAAGTAATGTTTATAATTAAGAAATATTTAAAATAAGAACTGAAAATGAATTAAAAGAAATTATTAAAAACTATGTACAATAAATAAACAACGTTTATAAACTTCGTTTTGATTTGTCTTTAGTTTTTATTTTATAAAATATTAAACGACAGAAAAATAGGTACATACATACACAATAAATAAATAAATAGTTGTTGTTTCATGTAAAGTATATAGTGGCTGATACGGAATGTTAAAAAGTACCATTTATATTTTTGGGGGAACATTTTACTTAAGTAGTTAACCAAGTTTTTTTAACGTGTAATACATAAATAATTTTAGTAACAGATTCTGCGTATATACAACTGCCAATATGACCTAAGCGGACCAGTCCCCAGGCCACAAAACCTATTTCACCAGCGCCATCCTGGTGCCACACCAACAACAAAACCCCTTTTAAACAAACCTTAACCTACCACCATAAAAACAAAAATTTGACTAATCGCGTATTGGACCAATCAGGAATTTGACCAATCGCGTATTGGACCAACCGCGTATTGGACCAATCGCGAATTGGACTAACCGCGTATTAGGTGGATTGGACCAAACGCGTATTGGACCAAACGCGACTAAACGGTTTTCAATACCAAGATTGTAGAAAAAAAAATACTCTAAAATTTTAAATGTGAACGAACCAACTTGTGAACTTTAAAATAAAATAAAACAAAATAAAATATTAAGTCACAGAAAAGGGGTTTTAATTAAATAAAACCTGTGATAAATTGCATACATAACTGCAATTGCCATATGTATGAGTTTCTGTAGTTTGATTTTTCTTTCATTTATGTTTTTTTTTTCAATGTATCAAGGGCTTTTCTAGAAATGTTACAATTGCTTTGAATCATAATGAGGTTTGAATTATCAAGAGTCAACTGTTTAAAAAGTAAGCAGTAGGTACCTACCATACTTCTAGTTTTGTTAAATGATATACTTATTTGGTGCTGGGATGTTGATGATTCAGCCACAATAAACTATTCAGACTATAGTGTGTTGTCAAATGCTGATAACATGCTTGACAAGCTTTATTACTATGTTGCTTGCTTGTATATGATGTAGCTTAATGGTGCACAGTGGATCTTTCATAGGAGCCTAACATATAAATTCAGATTTTATTTCATTACTTACTACTTATTTGTGTTACATCAATAGGAGTATTCATAATCATACAATGGTTTTGGACTTGTCGCGATTAAATCATGAAACTTACTATTTCTGCCGACGTTTAGGATATATTGAAGCACCCGTAGTCACGGCTTGACTAGCTTGCGAGTGTCGAGAGGTATGCGGAGAACATTTCGGCAGAAATAGTAAGTTCCATTATTTAATCGCGAAAAGTCTCGAGCTATTGTATAATTATGAATTCACACCGCGGTATTTAAAAAATAACAATAGGAGTATTAATTGTCAATTAGCTTAGTCCATGAAGTTCATCAACTAATCTTGCTAAAGGTTTAAGTAATTGAGTCTAAAACCATAATAAGACTACAGTAATTAAAATTACCTTAAAGGAATAATTGATGATTACCATATAATAATTAATTACAATTAATTTAGACTATTCAAAAAAATAACATTAAATAATTTGAATAAAATAATATTTATTGCACAAAACTAAAATAATCAAGTTGTATATTGATCTCTGTGAAACATATATTTTGTGAAATCTGCTCTAACTTTAGTACGGAAATGACAGTTGGTTTGTTTTCAAAGTTCTCATACTAACTTATTAGGCTACTAAAATTATACAGATGTTCATCATTCATTTAATTAAATAGTTAATTGTCTGTTATTAATTGATGTATGCATTTATTAAAGTACTAGTCAATGTTTTCAGGTTGAGGGCAAGTTACTATGCTGGTTATGTACGCAGTCACTCAAGAGAGCACTTGCCAGGACTAAACAACATCTCTCTTCAGTGGACAAACACAAACACCGCTCGCACAAGTGAGTTCCTTTACTAGCTTTACTATTCATAATTCATTTATTATTATAAAATAGTACATTCTCCTTAGGTGACAATGATTTATGAATAACTAGCTGACCCACCCCAGCTTCGCCCGGGGTATATTTTGAAGCTTCATATCCCTTTGAGCCCGTATGTTTTAGTCTTCAAAATATGTACGAAAAATTGCCGGATTTGTTAACATTTATTATCAATGCTCCGCTCCCTTAAGTAGTAGCGTGATGATATATAGCCTAAAACCTTCCTCGATAAATGGACTACCCAACACTGAAAGAATCATTCAAATCGGACCAGTAGTTCCAGAGATTAGCGCGTTCAAACAAACAAACAAACTCTGCAGCTTTATAATATTAGTATAGATAGTATTAATAGTAGGTTTATATCCGAGGAGTGCTGTGGCACTCGAACTAGGTGACCCTGTGTCAGGAGTGCCATACTCTATTTGGTTAGGTACTTAAATAAATGTAAACAATCTTCTTGTGACTTTTTAATACTGAGATGAGACAATTAGAGTGATAAACCAGGACATAGAGCCTCAACAATAGCGTTGCTACTTGTGAGCTTAGAAACGCAACTATGAAACTACGGGAAATTACACTAGAAATTACCTAACTATTGAAGATAACGACGTGTCTCTCTCGCATGAGTGGGATGAACACTGCCGCCGCTGAGATAAGACAAAGACAAAAGTATAAATATAGGATCGTAAGCTAATGTTGACTACCGTACGGTTCTTTTACACAAAATATAGCATTTCTGAACCAATTTTGTAAAAAAAAAAATTAATATTAATACTTTTCGGTTTGGAAACTCATTATAAAGACTCAACCGAAATCGAACCACTAGTTAGTCAGTTAGTTAACCTAGTTTAATTTTTTAATGTGTTTATATAAAAGTCGGTTCAAGATTACCTTTAACAAAGTACCTAACCAAATGGAGTAGAGCTACCATTATTCTATTTGTGTTTTGGGTTTTATTTTACAGAGTTTGTGTGACTTCTCAAATATTGTCCACAAAAATTATCTTTTGAAATTACTGACAGGCTAATTTAGAATAAAATTGGCTTAAGTAGGTACCTTGTATTGATATTTTATCTTATTTATATTTTCATTTCTTTATCCTTTTATCTTTGTATCTTTTTTGCTGATAATTCAATGTAGGTTTTGGAACCTTCAAAGAAATTTTTAATATGGCTTTCTCCATGTTATCATCATCTGGGCACTTTTAACGCTTAGAAAGAAGTATTTTATGTATTTTTGTTTTATTACACAGAAAAAAGTATAAGCAACCAACAATAAAATTCCAATACTTTTTTTAACAGTAGCAAACCATAAGTACGCCTTAACATTATTTTCCTTTAACAATAAAGGTCCAAAAGCAGTCACAAAGAGAAGCGCAAGCCTGACATGATGAAATCAATGAACGCTGGCGATTCATCACTTAACGATTCCCTGCCACTAGAAAAGAAATCGAAGATGAATCCCTTGCAAGGTAAGAAAGGTAAACAAACGTTCACATTTTACATACACTACTACTAACATCTACTAACACCTACTAACTCCTACTAACTCCTACTAACACCTACTAACTCGTACTAACATAGTATAAAATATTTTAATGACTTTTGTAATACTACTAAGAGTCTAAAAGGTTACTTTGATGGAATCGTATTAGGATAATAATATAAATCATATTGAAAATCGTAAAAAGGTCACACACTGATATGACCCGCGCTCAATTCTAATTTAGCAATTCCAATTAGTTGACAGTTTTGTATGGAAACCATGGTTTGGTTGGTTCATAAACTTATGAATTGCTTTGATGTCAGTTAGCAGATTCGAAAGCAGCAACATCTTCAATTCCTTTTGCTTATTTCTTAATAAATTCGCTATAATATAAAGAAAAAAGAATAAAATAACGTGTTGCACAGATTCTAATTTACACGAAATTAGAATCTGCTTTTTAAACGAATTGTAATTCTGCTCAGGATAAGTGACCATTTTACGAATTTTATAGGAATCGATGGAGATCTACTGGCAATTCATAATTAAGTTACTCGTTTTAGGCGGAATCGCTCAATGTGGTCTTTTTAGACCCGCTGGACTGGGCTCCGATTCTGCTACTTTTATGTCATAATAAAACCATAGTCATACCACTGACACTGCAAATAATGCCGTTTAATTTTAGACTACTGTTATGCTGTTAGAGTCTAATAATAAATGGCATCTTGTAGAGCGAATGAAAAGATGCAATGAACTCTTTTACATTTTATTTTGAAGTCTAAAATTTAATGTCATTTTCTGCAGTGTCAGTGTCTGTCATACCAACAGTGGTTTTACCATGACAAAATTAGCAGAATCATGGGGCTGGTTGTATGGAAGAATATATTTGGCCACTTAGCTGATCACGATTACCTGAGAGGGATAGAGGTATACACCTCATATAGCTCCATCCCTCTTTCGCCCAGAACACGAACACTACGCTTTTATGGCCGGCAGCGCGAGTGTAACACCCCTGGTGTTTCATACGTCCATAGGCCACGGTAACTACTTCCCATCAAAGTCATTGAATATTTCTGAATAACAAATGTACCTACATTGTGTTCAATAATAGAATATAGACCCCACTGGCGAAGGGTTCATATAACACGATTCCCCTCTGCTTTTTTCGATTAGTTCAATCCCACAGAAAGATGTCAGATGCCACTTGTATTCTACAGCGCCTACTTATAACGTGGTCAAAAAGCATGTTATACATACATACCTATAGTCGCAGTTTCCCTTTGGGGTAGGGAGACAACATCTTTTCATTTGTTACAATCCTGACTTACGCTTCTCACTCTTCTACTTTCGTTTTCGTCCTGTACGCATGCCGGTTGTACGTATACCCACCACATGATTTGAATCCAAATCGTTACTATATTAATTATTATTTATCATTCATTAGTATTGTCACAAATATTTAACTAGCTGACCCGCCCGGCTGCGCATATTTTGAAAGCTACCACCTCTTTGAACCTGTAATTTATTAGTCTTCAATTAATGTATGGAAATCTGCTGGATTTGTTGACATTTATGATCACTGCTGGGCTACCTTTAGTAGAAGCCTATCTAACCTTCGTCATTAAATGAACTATTCAACACAAAAATAATTTTTCAATTCTAATCTGTACTTCCTTAGTTTAGCGCGTTCAAATAAACGAACTTTTCAGCTTTATAATATTTCGTAAAAGTATCACTAATTATTTTTATTTCTTCAAATACAATCAATTAATTAGTATTACTTTCTTCAGGTGAATTGGACCCCAACAGTTCTGATCACGTTGTTGCGATGACTCAACTCAAGGAAACTATTGCCAGTCTACAGAAAAAGGTGCAACAGAAAGACAATGAACTACTTTCCAAAGACAAATTGGTATGTAACTTAGTATTTACTTAAGACAGATAAGAGAACTTTAAACAGTAGTAGCCATAATTTATATTATGTTATCAAAATTTACATTTTGTTATCAAAATGTTTTACTTTATTATTGTCTAAATTTGTAAATCAAAATCAATCTTAATTTTACGGGAGCGAAGGCCATCTGACCGCCAAGCCTCGAAAGGGAAGCCTGCGTTACAGCGTCGTCCACTAATCAACAAGGCTTGCAGTTGAAATTGCTCTTTGAAAATCATACACCCAAAATTAATGACTATAAATGGTTATATTTCAGATCACTGAATTAAAAGCTCAGCACTTAAATAACACACAAGACATGAGGAATGAAATGAAAAATAAGGATCGCCTCAACGAAACAAAGTTCAACTTGATGAATAGCAAAATTCAAAATCTGCTGAAGGAGGTAGCAACCCTAAGCAAGTCTGCCAAGAAGAATAACAAAAATACGAAGATCGTGTTGGCGAACACCGAGAACAGTGGCAGTGGGACAGACAGCCCCAGCACTAATTAAAACCACACACTGACTCGTCTATTCGTTTCTAGTACTATTATAATGGCCGGCAAACTTCTTGACAACAGAACAGTTTTTAGGTCTCTTTAGTGATTGTGCGAGGTCAACAGCCTCTGTTGTGAGGCGATAGTGAAGGCGGCCACTACGCAGGAGGTGCGGGTTCGACCTCCGTCCATTGCAAGTATTAGTATCCATGAATATGAGTATTTGCACTGGTCTGGACGTGCCTCGTAGGGCACGTTAAGCCATCTGTACCGGTTGCCATACGAACATCTATGGCAGTCGTTACGGGTAGTTGGGGCCCTAAAAAGTCTAACAACTGATCAAACTGCAATGTATCGATATCGCCTTTAGGTCGTGGAGGTCATATAGCAGTCGCTTCACGAAAAATATCATCGAAATTCAGCCAAATCCGCAGGTAGACTGGTAAAGCGGACCCCAGACGCCGAGGTGATAGCTTTGGATGCGTCTGGAATTAACGCTGAGATAAAGAAAAAGTGATTTTGCGGAGTGCGACAGCCGAGACGCAACACTCATAGCGAATACTGTACCGCACCTTAGGTAGGTACGCGCGGCGTGGCGGGGGACGGGGTTTGGAAAGAGAAAGAGCATGAGTCAAGAGCAAGCGAGATACCGCCGTGAGCGTTGGTGGCGAACTGACCAAATCTGACGGTTGATTGGTCGATACTCCCCCATTTCTCCTCGCATACCCCCAAGACGCGCTACAGCGGTTACGTCTATAAATAACCCCGAATTTAAAGGCTCTCGTCATTGGTTAATCAGTATTTTTTTAATTGTATTGTTGTTTTTCGTTAGTCTCGTATAATTTCCCACCTTGTTCAAGAGATTTGCCGGCACTTATAGTTATTAAGACAATGAAAAATATTCTCCTCTTATTTTTTTACTCTACAAATGATTTTATTTGTAGACTTTTTTGTAATGTTAAGTATAAGTAGATTTCAATTTGATGACATCCTTAGTGTTATTTTTTAAATGCAACATTAGATTTTTTACCGTTTTACTTAAAGTACATTAATATTAATTTATTGAATAGCATAAATATATCGAAATGTTAATGTTACGCATATAAACCGATGTAGGATAGCCAATGACTATTCGGTTATCAAAGATTTGTTCTGGAGATTATAAATAGTATTGTATAGTATCGTTTTTGTATTCCATGTCTAAAGCCCTTTGTGTTAGCCATAAGTCTAACCAAGAATTTAACGAGAACAGGGCACAATAAAAAATCTCTTTAGATATGATTTATTTTTGTATTGTAGTCATTGTAAAATCTGCGTCAAATAGGTAATTATTATTTCTGTATAAATCATTTTATCCTGTAATCATTTTTAAGTTTCTCTAGATACTCTGTTTTTTTATACAGACAGATGCGTCAATGATATAATAAATATTAAGATAACATTGTAAATAAATTAATGGTAATGTCTAATACTATTGTGCTTAATAAGTGATAACATTAGTTTATTTATTGTTATTATTACATAATAGAGAGAAATAAGTACGTTATGTTAGCGCTCGGGACAGAATATAGGTATTCTCTATATTTCATTGAAATCATATGTAGGTACGGCCTGCGTACCTTAACTTTTACACAGTACCACAAAATATAATAAACCAGAAGGTTTATTATAGGAAGGCAGCACGAGCATGACGCCTCTGGTGTCGCACCCGTCCTAGTGTTACGGTAACCGCTTCCTGTCAAGTGGACCGTATGCTTTCCTGCCACCTAAATAGTATAAAAAAGAACCAGACGAATAAAAAATAATTTTATTGTTATTTTCTTGTAAACATATCCTGACATCGTGCTTTAATCAAAAAAAAGCTAATAACATAATATAAACTTAGTGGCCAATAATCAAATTTTTGTGTTCTTATTACATATTGATAATGATACTTTGCCTACAGGAGTTTTTTAACGTTACCAAATATTGTTATCTTAATGTAAATGGATGTACGCTAAGTCCTTTTCTGTTCTGAGAACTTATACACTAAGCACATTTTGAAATGGACACGTATACTACCGCGTGTGACCGAAGATAGAGTAAAAGTGTTGATTTATGTCGTGTGTGGCTGACAACCAAATCATACTACCCGGACTGTGTAGTTTGTCATATCAGTGTTAACGATAGTTATATTATGATTGTTCTATATTAATGTCGACTTAGTGCTGAGTGTGTGCAAAATATGTAAAAATCAATTCAAATGTTAATAGAATTGACAAAACAAGAATCGTCTAATCTCTCAACATTTTTGTTGTTTATGTCTGTCGTAGATGTCTTATTTTTGAGTTAAGAAATTAAATTGTTTCATATTATAGTACAAATTCTGTGACTAACGAATATTAAGGATCCACTAACCTTATGGCCAAACAAGTTAATTGCTGTGTAATTTTAAATTTATCTTCTTTCCTCATCACATGTAAAGTACCTGGCAGAGCCTTGCTATTTCTTGTATTGCACAGCGCATGTCTACAATTTTATATATTTTTAGAGTAGTTAAAACGGAAGCTATAATTTTAATACATATATTATAAACACGAACTGCTCTTTATAGGTATCAAACTGTATGTCAGTCTGAAAATTAAATACCAATTGACAAGATGCTGTACTGAGGGTCTATACATATGAACATACAATGATTCTTGTGTATGTACGTTACGTTACAAGCGGAACAGCGACACCATTTGATAAATATAAATAAGGAAATGAACAAAAACAGCTTTCCTACTAAGTTTGTGAAGATATTTGTTATTCAATAATTCTAACGTCTGAACGAATCTGGCTGAAATTTGGTTCAAGGACATTATAGTCTGCAATAATATCCTGGGAATAGGCTCCCACGATTTGCCGGAACAGGATCATAATTACACAAGTCAGCTAATAGTATACTGTAGGTCAGTTAGATTTTTTTCATCTGTTAGAAGTGATCTGCTGATACGGATGAGCCCTG
This sequence comes from Eilema griseolum, assembly GCA_963662185.1. NCBI lineage: Eukaryota > Metazoa > Arthropoda > Insecta > Lepidoptera > Erebidae > Eilema > Eilema griseolum. The sequence goes on along the minus strand of OY759238.1, from coordinate 15,006,752 downwards.
AGTAAAGTTCAGTCAAACTAGTCCATTCTCACGTTTTATTTTTAATCATTTGATGTAATGAATACTTCATAACATGAATATAAAAGATACGTTTTATTTCTGTTATAAAAAGTACCTACATCGGTCAGAGTCCTTTCGTATCAGCTACATATCAAATGGTTTGATGCAATTGTAATTTGTGTGGTATTAATAAGTAGGAGTATTAACGTACTGAAATTTGTTATGCGTATTTTTACCGATTAGCGTGACTATTTTTCCTGTGCGAATAGAAATGTATTATACTTTATGTTGCTCAGATTATTAAACTATGTGCAATTTATATTGGGGCTTTGACTATATTAGCGTTCGTTCACAGTACTTATATATGCGACGTAGCATCTGAAAATTACATCAAAGTTCGGGATTTTTAATAATGTGCAATGTCGCTTATCCTAATGCTCTTTTCTTATCGTTGAAATATGCAATCATAATTATTCATAGTTATTAGTAAGTGGTACAGACTGTATGAAAACCTAATGTATAAATTTTAGACAATTTTCAATTGCAACTGGTACACAAACTTTTTGGAACGTGCAAGTAGTAGCCATTTATTAAATATGACTTGTAGTTTAGTTTATATCGGAAAAAAAATTGTATGCTTTTTAAGGTTTGTGAATTTGTGGATGAAAGTTTGTTTAATTGGTATTTTCATGTATACAGAATAATATACATGTATAAGAGTTTAAAGCATGCCTATTACATGGATACTTTTGATATCTAAGTGTATTGTATTCTAGTGTATAAGAGTAGCAATCAATTTATCCTTTGAGGATTGGCAACCAACTTCGGCCACTTGCGTCACTTAAAAAGAACAAAATATATCTATGTTTTCGCATCTGTACCTACACCTTTCCCTCTTAATATTAAGTGATCCTAAAACTGTCAGTTGGGCACTTTTTCCTTACTCCATGCAGGCACTTGAAAATAACAGTCACTAGGAGTAAAATTTCCCGAGCCCAAGCAACTCTGTTAAATACCTATCTATCTACAAATAAATTGCCTAGTATGTCTATCCTCGGGATGAGAAGGTGTTACTCTGCCGGTAACCATCTCCCGGCGTAATGCAAAAATTGCATTATTTTATCAAAAGCTATAAATTATTAATAAAGTAGATCAAAACTTTTGGTTTGAGTGATTGTAAAAATAATTTCAAGTGGGTCTTTAATGTTTAAGAATAGTTGTAATTGTAATTACCAAAATGTAAAAGATTTCGTGTTGCAAACATAATTATGATAAATAAAATAGTTTTCTTGATGCTGTGGAACAAAAATATTCCAATAGAATTATGACTTAAAAATATTGTTAGTGAAAAAATAAAATAAACATTAAAATCAACACTGTTTTTTATTTGAATAAACTGTAGAATTTCCCCGCAATATACCTACAGCCCTCTGAGTACTCTGAGTATTATGTGCCTCTGGATACTTTACCGCATATGCCTACATATAACCAACGAGCATGGTTTTATGGTCGTTGCATATAACAGAGTGATGATGTGACGATATTTGAATTGTCATTCAATCAAATTTTAATTTTACCCGACTCCCAATATGGGTTATATTTTTGCGCGTATCATGTTTATTTTGTATCCTATACTCTTCCTATACTTGTATAGCCATCTCTCATGATTTATGTCTTTTGTTTTTTTTTTATTTATGATAGCGTTATTTGAGCCGTAAACTATCAACTTGCAATGATGAGAAAAGAGTACGAATACGTAAAAAATAAATACATATACATTGGGTATTTGATCACTATTAAAATTAAATCTGTTGACGGTTCGCGTAACGAAACTATAAAAATTTTTCACAAAAGGCCGTTGCAATGTCAGTAAGCAGTACGGATGCGTACTTTTCTGTACCCAAAAAGAAAAAACAAGTACCGCTTTATTTCACCAGTTAAGGAACATTTTTTGTGGCCGGGCTATAACGCATGCGTCCCAGCCCGGCCACGCTTCTATCTAAATGAAATGGGACCTTTATGAAATTATTCACGTATGGGGCACTCGTACACATCGTGTACCATCGAATCGAAGTAGGTTTTCTTTGAAATCGGTAGTTAATACAGTTTAATAACGAATCAAACTTTATTATATGAAATGCCTTATAAAATTATTAGAGCAAAAGCGTAATTTGACATGTCGAGTTTTGTTATGTAGGCGCAAAAGCTCGTACATAATATTATATTCAACATTTACATTATTCCTGTTCACATTTTTCCTATTTTTAGTAATGATAATAAATAGTAAATGGTAATATGCTGCATTTTATATTTATGATACTTTTTTTTATTTTTTTATACCACTTAGTTGGCAGACAAGCACACGGCCCACCTGATGGAAAGTGGTTACCGTGACCTATGGACGTCTGTAACACCAGAGGAGTCACAGTCGCGCTGCCAACCCTGTAAGTACAGAGTTTCTGTGCCGTTAGTAGAAGACAAAGCAGGACAAGCCTTTAGTCTTCCCACTGACAGCACAAATTCTCCAGTGAGCTCTGGCTACCCTACTCACCGCTGGGAACACAACACGAAGTTATTATAGCCGCGGTATTCTGTAGGGCGACTATCCCAGTCGGACTGCTCAATCGGGCGGAAATACCGCCGTGTCCTACCACCTGGATATAAGTAATTTAAATATGATGTGTTTCAATTCAATGTAGGTATGAGTGGAAAAATGTTTCTACCCTCGTTTTTTATATTTTTATCGTTATCATTCTTACTGTGTGAAGCAATGTTCAATGTGTGAAACTCAATAAAATGAATAAAAATATTAAACGTGCAAAAGTGTTGTCAGTTTCTCTCGACGATCAAAGGGATGATTTTCTCAAATATCAAGATGAATTTGCAGATGTTAATAATTTACCACCTATTACTTCAAGTAAGATTTTTAAAAATATTTCACGAGGTCTTTCTTTTCGTATGTCTGTCAAAGCACTATATCTGTCTCTTAAAAGAAATTATGGATTGTTTTTTCCCCACAAAGATGAAAATGATTATCAGTCAGAAAGTAGTACTTTCACCAGTAGTCCTATTTCATCAACATGACATAATGATAATAATGAAAGTATAATAATCAATATAGATTCATCTACATGGGAACAAATTAAGCCGGTCATATATTATTCTTCAAGAAATGATAAAAATAAACCAAACGTCCACTTACAAAAACGACCTAATTTGCCTAAGCAGAAATGGACGAACATAGTAAGCGAGATTTTGTGGAAAAATACAAATAGGAAATGTACATGGATATTTAAGCATAGTATGCAACAGAAGACAACTTTGTCAAGTTTAGCGGTTATTGCAAACAATGCGGAGCAAGGATTAACGCTCAAACTACGAAAAAAAATAATTTTGCTGCTTCATTAGAATGCAAAATTATAGAAGGTGATCAGAAAATTATACATGACCCAAAAATAAAAAATAAGGTCACAACATTTAAGAAAAAACAATTATCCTGCACATTAAGAAGGGAATACCCAACAGTGTTAAGAATTAGAAAGTAGAAAGAAAATTATTAACGAAACAATGGATGATAGTGACACGTATGAACCACCTTTTATTCCGTCTTTGAAGTCCTTAGAAGATATTAGGCAAAGTTGTAAAGTTGAAACTTATTTTCACAAAATAGAAATCATGTTTTGTATAGGTACTTATAATGACAAATACACCTGGTTTTAGAGATGTAATTAAATTATTATCCTTATTACCATTTATAGTACCTAGGTACTTTATTGGACAGAGTTACTTAGCTAGCTTATGACGACTGATAGTAACAGGAAAGTTAAGTTAAGTATTGACGCAACTTTCGTCAGCACCTTTTGCAGTCGGCTCACTGAGATTTTAAACAAGCATACGAAAAAAGTCCCCGTAAGTCACTCGAAGTTTACCATTAAGCCCTGGATCACACCAGGATTAATTCGATGTATGAAACATCGGGACCAACTACACATGCGAACACGTAAGTATCCAGATGATCAGTGTTTGCATTTAATCTACTCTCGATACAGAAATTTCTGTAATGATTTGTTGCATAAACTGAAAACAGAATACGAGAACCAAGAGCTCTCTAACAGCACAAACAATACTAAAAAGTTGTGGAAGACAATAAAATCCATATGTCATTTGTCCAAACCAAACATGGAACCAAAGGAACTCCTGACGCTGCATGGTAGTTCGGATGCCAAGCAATCTCTCGACCTATGCAATACCTACCTATCTTTCTTCTATCGGTGAAAAGTTGGCAGAGGATACCCTACGTGAGCTTAACTCAAGCCAGGAGAAACTTTCGGGTGAAGTAGAAAATAAACAAATAAAAAACTCGTTCTTTTTGCAACCTACGGACGAACACGAGGTTGAATCTCTAATACTTTCGCTGGACAATGATAAGGCACCTGGAATCGACGGTCTTACAAACGCGGTTTTGAAACGTATTCGAAGTGTAATTTTACAACCACTTACTGCTATTCTAAACTTAAGTTTACAATCCGGCATTTTTCCGGACTCGTGGAAGACAGCTAGAATAATACCAATTTATAAGAATGGGCCCAGGGATTGTGCGGAAAACTACCGCCCCATCTCTCTCCTTACCACTTTCTCCAAACTACTGGAGAGAATAGTTAACAAAAGGCTTGTTGATTATATCGAATCCAACAATCTAATATCCAACAGGCAGTTTGGATTTAGGCGAGGAAAATCAACTGAAAATGCAGTAGAGTTGCTTACATCAAAAATAGCATCTCACCTTGACAGAGGGAAGGCTAGCATAGGTATCTTCTTGGACCTGGCGAAGGCCTTCGATACCGTATCAATACCAATCCTACTGCGGAAATTGGAGGTTCACTTTGGAGTGAGGGGTTTGGCTCTGAACTGGTTCAAAACATACCTCACCGAAAGAAAAATGTGTCTCAGAGTTGGAAGTCACGAAAGTGGACTGAACACTGTAAATTTCGGAGTTCCACAGGGAAGCATCTTGGGCCCAACACTGTTCATCATGTATATAAACGACATACATGACAGTACAAATGCAGAAATTATCTGCTATGCAGATGACACGGTGTTGATTTATGAAGGTCTCACTTGGGACGAGGTGTTCCTGAAAGCTGAAACAGACATGACACGGGTGATAGCTTGGTTGAAACGCAATCTACTAACCTTGAATGCTAAGAAAACTAAGTACATGTGCTTTCATAAAACCGCAGTGTCAGCCCCAAAGGCCAACCACAAAATTCATTCACATGTGTGCACGGACCAGGTGTGTTGCAGGTGTGATGAACTGCTGAGGACGGACACCATAAAGTATCTCGGTATAGTGCTTGATGAGAAGCTCAGTTTTAAAGCGCATATAACCCACGTCTCCACTCGAGTTAGAAAAACAGCCAACGTCATGAAACTGCTTCGTTGCTCAGCATCACCAAAAGTCCTAAAACAGGTTTACTTTGCCCTCACTCAGTCCCTCATAACGTACTGCATAACGTGTTGGGGTTGCGCGCTAAAAACTTTTATGATGAAAGCTGAAATAGCCCAATGCTCGGTTTTGAAAACTATGCTCAAGAAACCCTTTAGATATTCCACTACGAGCTTGTACAAGGAATGTAAAGTTCTGAATGTACGCCAGCTATTTCTCCGGAGTATATCTCTAAAATCGCACCGAAAGGTCCTTAACTCTGAGGAATACCCTAATCTCCTTAAAAGTCGTGTCTACAAATTACCTGTGCCACAAACCAACACTAGCTTTGCCAGACGTTTCAGTCCATATAAAGACGCCTACATTTATAACAAGGTGACCAAGTGGTGCGACATAAAGCAGTGTTCAGTAAAGGAGGCCAGAATAAAAGTCACAGACTGGTTAGGTTCCTTGACATATCGCCTCACAGAGAGTCTACTGATACACCTAGCGTAGTATTCACTTCAATACCTACCTAAATCGATTGCGTGAGAATGTCAATACATACATTACTCTTTATATTATGTATATGGGCGCGCAGAATATGTGTGTGTATGTATGAGCGTGTATGTGTGTACCTATGTATATGTATGTATATATATGTACGTATATATTATATGTATCTAAAATACATTATCTTTATTATTGTAATTATGACATATGTATATGTATATGTGTGTGTATGTTTATATATATAGATATTATTCTTCTTACTACCTGCCTTCTAAAATTGGAAATGAAAAACTTTGTTAAATACTGTTAAATATATGTTCTTGCTACCAATTAAGTACAGCGTAAACCGAACTAATATTGAAATATTGTAAACCAGTATTGTAACAGGCACCCACAGGACAGGCCTAGGCCTAGTGTGGGGCCACCGGAAATGTAACTGTATGTGTGTTTTTTGGTAATAAATTATTATTATTATATTAACTGGGAGCATAATTAAATTATTGCGACCACCTATAGATCCATATAAATGCTACGTTGCTCCTAAACATAATTTTTTTTATGTAAGTAGCTGTATTAAAAACATACGGTAGTTGCGTCCCTGTAACACAAATGCTAACAGATTGTCACAGCTTAGATAACATTTATAAATGGCTAAAAACAAGGACTTCTAGAAAAGAAACACCGCAAGAAGTTGTATGTGATGATTCCGCCGCCTTATTAGGCGCAATTGTAAAAGCGTTTACACATTGTGAAACCACCCGTCAATATATTTCTTATTGTTATGATATTTCGTTGAAAAAAATACCATGCAAAAAAAACACTGTCTGATTAGATTAGACAATTCTCACTTTATGAAAAATTTATACTATTGCAAATGTTTCCAATACGTAGACAAAAGAGTGAGACAGTTTTTTATTAAATATTTAGTCATAATGAAAGAGTCTACGTCCTTTAAGAAAATAATATTCATTGCTGAGCATTTACCCATTAAGTAAACTTAAAAGCTTAGACAGGATTGTGTTTGGTTTAAGCATCTGCTACTGAACTAGGCTTTTGACCTGTATCTCAGTTAGCAGTGCCTCCACCCCACTTTGGATATACATAACAACAGTGTGTGTGTGTGTGTGTGTGTGTGTGTTTGGTTGACCAAAACTAAAGTTAACAGAAGAGCAAACAATAGTATATAATTGCATAAAACTACACTACTCAATTATCCATAAAGTAAGCTCGTAGAAGTAGAAGTCTCGTCGTATGATAATTTGCTCAGATAGTTGGACACCGTCCCTTTAACACCTGTATTGGTTAACGGGTACCTATATATTAGTGGCCTTATTATATTTGTTGTAGGGTCCTAGAAATGGAAAGAACCTGTGGATAAAACATGTATTAGGTCTAATAGTACGCTCACACACCGCATAAGATCTTCGCTGAGACGATTGTTGTTGGGTATAACTAATTAAAGAGTGCTGATTCCTTATTTATTTTGGTTTGAGTCAACAAAGCATAATTCCGAGTCTGTGCTCTATTGATACACAGTATGACTGTTTTGTGATCAGTGAGCGTTGATTGTGGAACTATAGTAACCGAAGGAGTTTCAGTTTTTAGGATGACATGATCAATACATGTTCCACTGGCATCGCGGGTAACAAAATAGTGAGTCGGTAGTAGTCCGTGCGTGCTGGTAAGTTCCAGATACTGATTAGCATTGGAGCTTGGGGAGTGGATATCAATATTAATATCACCAAATATTGCAATATTCCTGAAACCCGATAGGTTTGACAAACAATCATCCAGTGAGGTAAGAAAAAGATCTAAGTTTGTATATGAGGGTGATCGGTACACCGCTAGGATAGCTGTGTCATTGATTCCTATTTTATTAAGCAGACAGTTGCTGTTTTGAAGTATAATTTCATCAACCTTGAAAGTGAGTTGGTCCTTAACATATACAACAACGCCGTCATTTTGTATAGGGTTATTTGTGGTTGCAAAAGAACAGTAACCTGGCAGGGTTGGCAAAAAATCAACACGGGATAATCGGCATTCAGTGAAAATCAGCACATCACATTCAATCCCAAGTTTAGTCAACAATGCCAGAAAGCCAATAAAATTACAATTTATGCTACGTATGTTTTGGGATAAAACAGATAGAGTTGGGTCAGTGGGAAATATTTTCTTACAGTCCTCTACTTCGCAAGCAAACGCTTTCGACATATCGAATCCGTCGATCGGGATAATCGGCATTCAGTGAAAATCAGCACATCGCATTCAATCCTAAGTTTAGTCAACAATGCCAGAAAGCCAATAAAATTACAATTTATGCTACGTATGTTTTGGGATAAAACAGATAGAGTTGGGTCAGTGGGAAATATTTTCTTACAGTCCTCTACTTCGTAAGCAAACGCTTTCGACATATCGAATCTGTCGATATCCGTTATTAAATTATTTATATTAGCCATGGGTGCTGATGGTGCATGGATGTCTCAACTGATGGTCACTACATGAGATACTTAAAATTTTAGTGCAGTATTTTTTTATAAACTTATGAAGTGATTTACCCCCTAGAGCAAATACAAAAACAGAACCAAATGGTATATTTACAATAATGTCAGTACTAGGATATTTCCAAAAAGGAAACGGTTCAGTATCATTGAAACTTACAGAGAGAATGTAACAGAGTGTGTATAGTGTAGCGTGTATGAATGCTTGCTTTTAATTCAAGAATGGCATAGTTTACAAAACAAAAACAAAACATAATAAGCAGATCAGATGTATATAATACACCGGAAAATTAGAGAACGGTCAATCCACTTTGTGTGACAAAAGTTTAACGAACTTACGAACTTTTGATACTTCATCTAACACTCGAGAAAATAAAGACGAAGAGGAAATGTGTGATTCTAACCCTTTTAACGATGATGGCAACCTGGAACATGATGACTTTGACGGTGATAATGACTTTTTATTGAGTTTTGGCAATAAACTAGATCGGATATCGCTTGAGTTGACTCTCAGTGAGAATATTTCAATTTATGACAACTTGTACTACTTACCGGAATTTATTGCAATACTTAAAAGGTTTTTGTCTCGTTTACCTTTATGGACAAATGTTATGCTTTCTTACAGAGAAACCCTAAACGAAACTCCCACAAGTTCTGATGTAGAAAGTTATTTTAAGAATGTTAAGACTTTGCTTAAGTATCCGTCTGAAAAAACTTAGAGTAGACGAATTTATTATAAGACATGTTGAATATCTCTCCGGAGAACTCAAGCAAGCAATTAGTGACTTCAATGTAGTTGTAGAATATAAGAAAAAAGATAAAAAAGATGAGAGGAAAAATAAAGGTAATGTTGTAAAATGTGAGCTCAAAGATTTCCCAAAAGAGTCAATTCTATCCGAGGCCCCTCTTCTTTATGAAAACTGGAGAGGCTTAGTGGCGAAAACGTCAGATATGCAAATGAAACCTAAAACTAATAAAAACCTTAATACACCAATAGATTTGTTGAAGAATGGGAATATGTGTTCATCGGGTGTTAAAGGGATTATCCTTCAAAATACATGTGCATTCGATTCCGTACTTCACGTGTGTGCGGTCGGATATGTTGACAGAAATTGCCTTAAGAAGGTGTTTGATGAAAAAGATAGTGAATTTGCCAAATTAATTAAAGCGACTACTACCAAAGACTACACAAAAAATATTCTTGCAATGAGAACTAAAATGATTGAATAGTACTATTATGAGAAAACTGTCCACAATAATGTCACTATTATTAATTACTTTTCGAATATTTCTTACCCGTTGGATAAAATTTTAATCAATGATATTGCTAGTGTAACATCTTGTAAGAAATGCTCAAATGAGAACTGTATACAAAATCAATTCATAGTCGAACGCTATGTTTCACATATGCCCTTGAACATAGTTATTCTTGCTGAAAGGGGCATTTCATTAATTGATGAAGCAGCTAAGGCAATGCTACATTTTGAGTTAAATGAAAAATGTACTAAATCAAACGACGGGCTTCCCTGTTTTGGAATGCTTGGTATTTATTATAGATTATCAGATTTCTTGATATTTGAATTGGATGAGAATGAAACAATAAATATAGACGATATCCCACACAATTTGGAGCTACAAGACAAGAAATTTAGTATTTTGGCTGTGATAGAATTTAAAAGTGATATACGACACTATGTAGCCCATTGTAAGCGATTAAACAATCGTTGGGAACGTTATGATGACCTAGAATCTAAAGTGTTATCTACAAAATATAAAAACATGTTCATACATAGTATATTTTTTACACTGCCCTGTAATGATGTTATTTTCTTAAAGTAGTATTTAATAGAAGTTCAATACTTATTGGTTTTTATAAAAAAATAATAGAGTTTATTTCTGACCTTCATGGTCGTCTTCGTTGTGAAACAAATTACTTAGATAATATTGTATTGTATATATTTTACATATTATGTATATGAATGTTAATTGCGACGTACCATATACTAGGAAAGTAATATTTTGATTTACTAAGTTTGTTTTTTTATTTCATTTTTATCTACACTAGCTTCCGCCCGCGGTTTCACTCGCGTAGTTACCGTTCCCGTGGAAATATGGGAGTATAATATAGCCTATGTGTTATTCAGATCTGATGTATAAGCTATATTATTGTTAAGTTTCATTAAAATCCATTCAGTAGTTTGTACGTTAAAGAGTAACAAACATTCAATCATACATACATCCATACTCACTTCGCGTTTATAATTTACTTACATAATTACATAATTACGTTTTTGCTCTAATAATTTTATAAGGCATTTCATATAATAAAGTTTGATTCGTTATTAAACTGTATTAACTACCGATTTCACAGAAAATCTACTTCGATTCGATGGTACACAATGTGTACGAGTGCCCCATACGTGAATAATTTCATAAAGGTCCCATTTCATTTAGATAGAAGCGTGGCCGGGCTGGGACGCATGCGTTATAGCCCGGCCACAAAAAATGTTCCTTAACTGGTGAAATAAAGCGGTACTTGTTTTTTCTTTTTGGGTACAGAAAAGTACGCATCCGTACTGCTTACTGACATTGCAACGGCCTTTTGTGCCGCCGTGGCCGGGCCAGGACGTAACACACAAATTTTACTTATAGTAACAGAAGTTCGTAGGTTGACGCAGAATTTTATTTATTTAAACTTTTTGCATAAAATACACAAAGATTGTACAAAGGCGGACTTAATGCCACAGGCATTTTCTACTAGTCAACCTTAGAGTGATGTAGAGATATTTATATCAAAGGTAGCTGCACGAAGTGTTGTGGTGAGAGTTTTTCTCAGTTTGGTACACAAATAATAATTTTCAGAATGTCACGTGACTGTTTGCACACTTTTTAAACTAATTAAGTGAAAATGGTGTATTTTCAAATTAATAAGATTTTACGGGAAAATGAACTGTAACAGGTATAAAATAAATATCTACATCTTTTAAGATGAGTTTTTTTATACCACTTAGGTGGCAGACAAGCGCACGGCCCTCCTGATGGAAAGTGGTTACCTTGGTCTATGGACGTGTGTAACACCAGAGAAGTCACACTCGCTCTACAGATTTTCTGTGCCGTCAGTGTAGAGGACAAAGCAGGATAAGCCTTTAGTCATCCCACTGACAGCACAAATTCTCCAGTGAGCTCTGGCTACCCTACTCACCGTTGGGAACACAACACGAAGTTATTATAACCGCGGTATTCTGTAGGGCGAAAGTACTCCCCCAGTCGGACTGCTCAATTGGAAATACCGCCTTGTCCTACCTCCTAAATTTGTCAAATACCCAATTGATGTCACCGACTAACATCTCACTTGTTGTTGTCTGCAAACTTTGTACTACTCATATTACAATAATGTTTAAGTAATTTTTCCTATAGACTGTTTTCAAATATTTGTTTATCTCACAATACAAGATATGTACTTACCAAGAAATATACCTACCTAAGTATATGGTTTTATATTCATGAAAAGCACGTCCGACACATGTCATAATAAGTTTACCTGATGGCCATTTCCAGTTGGCGTTACGTCCACACCATTATCAGTTATTGTCGTTATAATTATCAAGCGTTCCCAAAGACGTAGTAAACACGGAGTAGGGTTGTCACTGTTACGTGGTTCTAGGTACCTACATAAAAAATAAAAAGGTCATCCCGGCGAGTGCCAAGTTTGCCGGCATGACCTTTTTACCGGCAAACTTCTTGAACAAAAGTCGAAAGGTTCGGGTGTGCACGTAACAATAACAAAAAAAACAGCCCCTTTAGGCAAGTGGCAATACGTTTGTAGAATAGAATAGATTGATTAATGTATGGGATTGACATGTTCTGATGAGCTCTTTCAAGTAGTTCCACCCTCCCCTTTCCTACACAGGACAACATGTGCAGGGCTTAGATGTGGGTGACATCTAAGCCCTGCACATGTTGTGCATGCGGTGCAGAATATCCGATCAAGAACCAAGCGGTTCGGTGACTTTCCTTTGTCGCACCATTAAGGCCTGGAATTCATTACAAGCTCACGTGTTTCCTACTTCTTACAGTCCCAGGTCCTTTAAGCGGTGCGGGAAAAAGCATATGTTGAGGCCGTCAAACTGAGTGTCACCATTGTCACATGTTATATGTAATTAATGGTGACCCTCTTTTCTGAGACTTTGCCTTCAGCTTACCATCAGGCAAGGCGAAGTCTAATTGACGTGTCCTATGTATGTATAAAAAAAATACGTTGACGACTGTTGTAAACATCGTGAACGTCAAAATGTGTGTCAATCCCATACATCCTTTTTTTGATACAACTTAGGTGGCAGACAAGCACACGGCCCACGTTACCGTGACCTATGAACGTGTGTAACACCAGTAGAGTCATATCCGTGCTGCCGACCCTGTAAGAACAGAACACAAAAACTCTCCAGTGAGCTCTCTCTGGCTACCCTACTCATCTTCAATTCGGACGGGAATACTGTCGTGTCCTACCTCCTATAACATTCGTCCCCGTTCCATTCTAGATCAACCAATGACGCGACACTGTGCCGACTTCAACCTAGTTTCTTACCATCCAAAACGGTGTAGTGAATTGACAGTCTGAATATAAAAACAAAAACATATTCTTAAAATCACAAGGTTATGTAAGCATGAGTAGGACCATTTTTAACGTCAAGGTTAATGAAATCTAAATCTTTTAATTTCATTGCCTAAGTTTTTTAATTGAACGTAATAAGTGCAGTACCTACTAAAAATAAAGTTTTAATTATTTTTAAAAAGGTACCGTACCGTTAGGTACCGAATCGAAAAACTGATACGATCCAAATATGTTCAAAAGAGATTTATTTGCTGTTATTTTAATATTAATACTCGCATAAGCTTCCGACAGTCTCATTCCGTATTATGTCCGAAAGGTTATCGACATTAAAAGGTAAATTAATTAAAACTGTAGGTAGGTGCAATTTTTAATGAATTTACTTTTTAATGTTCACACTGACTCAGAGATTTCAATGTTTTAAGCAACTAATTCACTTCACTGCTACTGCACTTTCCTTCCTTTTTATTATTTCCTTGGATTTTCCATTACGTACCATTTAAATTGAAGACATTTCTCCTTTTTGAAGTCGGTTAAAAAAGACCGTTTAAGATTAAAGACACCTTTATTATTCCACCAATGCATTCAACTATTCGGTCATGTGTGGGTTAGATTCCCGCTCAGTACAAATTTTCGTTTGCTTGAATATACCTATACTATTGGCTCTAGTGTTTCTAAGTACTCATGTATGTATTTAAAAAGAAAGAACGTTTATCAGTTTCTTGGAACCCATTACAAACTATGCTTAAATTTGAGTCTAGAATAGATTACGCTTTTTAGGTATTTATTTATTTAACTAATGAGCTAGGCATCTACATAGTTGTTAGCTAAATAATTAAGCAACCCTAATGTCTGTCATAACAATATTCTAGGACATACACAGTACCTACGTACCGTTTTATTTTATGACAAATAATGTAAAAGTTTTAAATTCTACTTATTTGTAAAACGATGCGCTCAATTAATAATACAAACCTAGGTACTAAGCTACATGCGTCATTCACCAGCAGTACATACCGGTGCAGGGGATACCGGGCTCAAAAGTTAACTTGTGCCAAACAAAGACTTTTAACGTCTTTCAAATCCTGGTTATTTCTGGCAACTTAAATTAAGTAAATTAGTGGTCTAATAATATTTGTAGTGTAGCTAAACTTTCTACATTGTTTATAACGTATTAGTATGTTTATAAACTTGAGTTATAAACTATGATACAATTGGGCACATTCTTCATCTTTTATAAAATATCGGTAGGAAAATCGGGAACAAAATATTAATAATAATTGCCTCGGGCATTAATATATAGCAAGGTGTTAAGTGTATAGTAAAAACTTATTAACGAAATAAAATCTGAAACCCCTTTTATTAAAAAATTATCGTAAATGAGTGATCCTCAACCGATTTTAATGAAATCTTGCATCATAAATGGTTTAATCATCAATCATGGCAACTCCTCGATGAATGACCTCCGCCTCCCATGAACGCAGGCCTGGGGGTGACGGGTGGAACTGCCTGTCACACTGGCAGAAGCAGACCGCGGTGGCGCCTCTCAATTTCTGGGGACGAGTTGGGGACTTTGTGGTCCCGACACCGGGAGGGCCAGGAAAGAGATGACCTTGAGTCGGCTGAGGTGAGAGGAATATGCCTGTCTAGTTCATCTTCCAAAACCAAAGGCGCCGTGCGTTTTAGCCGATTCAAGTACGAAATAACCTCCCACCGGCACCAGTGGGGGGTACGAATACCCCCCACCGGTGCCGGTATATTTCACGCAAAAAAAACAATAGCAACTCCTAAATTAAATAAGATAGATCGAATTTGGTCTCATTTGACTTGTTTTAACTAACTCTCTGATATTAATTAATATTCAGGGTTTGAAGATGGAGTTAGAACTTAGAAGGTGGCCATAAGAACTCCTAAACCAAACAAAATAACCCTGTCGATTTTAAGCTCATTTATTTAGTCTTAAAAACTGTCTGGTATGCAGGGTCTGAAAACGGCGCACTGGGAACTTCTGAACTAAATTAGATAGACTAGTAGTGTTTGGGTTCGTTTGGCTGCTCTTGGTAAGCATTTTAGTGCTACATGATACTATTAAAACTAAAAAATGTGAAATAAAATGCTTAATATAAGAACTTTTTAAAACAATATAGGTATTTAAACTATCATGGTCACTCACATCAGTATCAAAATAAACGGGATATTTACCATGTTTCATTGTTTTGGGTTTCTGTTGCACTAAAACGATAATTATAATTGTATGCAAGGATTGTGCTGATTTGAAAAGCTTGTAGCATGAACAAAAAACAGAGAAAGAAGCTACGAAAGAATAAATTGACAACATAAAAAGGTTTATTCATGATAATTTATTTTTACTGTTGCCCTGTGGTACTTTTTCCCCGATATCCTCTAGGTATTCATAAAAACTTCTAATATTATTATTATTATTATTATTAAAAGAATATACGTAGGTAGTAGTGGTTTCCAACCTGTGTGGAAATTTGACCATTAGTAAATTGTTATTGCCTTTCAGGATAATTAACAATTTTCCTGAAACACAATCGGAAACTTGAATGACTAACTACTTGTTTAGGCACCTACTCATAATAATTTCTTTATGGAGATCCTTGAAATAATTGAGTAGGTTGTTCCTTGAACCTTTCATTATTATTCAATTGGGTAATATTTGATAAAATTTGGCGTAGGCAATAAATTTGGAAGAAGTGAAATTTCATAGCGCAATTTTAGTGTTAGTGACTCAGTCACATGCCGATGTAATTGTAATTAAATGGTGTGATGTACCAACCAAACCAAAAGGAGCATCAATCACTTTTTTTTGTATACCACTTAGCAGACAAGCACACGGGCCCACCTGATGGAAAGTGGTTACCGTAGCCTATGGCCCTGGACGTGTGCAAAACCAAGAGAGTCACACTCGCGCTGCCAACCCTGTAAACACAGAGTTTCTGTGCTGTGCAAAGCAGGACAAGCTTTTGGTCTTCCCACTGACAGCACAAAAACTCTCCAGTGAGCTCTGGCCACTCTACTCACCGCCGGGAACACAACACAACACAAGGTTATTATGGCCGCGGTATTCCGTAGGGCGGAGGTACTTCCCCAATCGGACTGCTCAACTGGCTCCTCAGAAACCTATGTTTTATCATTAGAACTTACGAGTGTATGCGATATTACAGTCCAATCTAAAATAATAAGGGCCAAACTGAATGCAACCTAATGTATAAATATAACATCATGTTTACTTTACTTCTACGCCTCGCATTTACGATATTAATATAGGTATTTAAACTATCATGGTCACTCACATCAGTATCAAAATAATTGGGATATTTACCATGTTTCGAGTTTCTGATATTTCGGCACCGTTGCAAGCACCATGATCACGGAGGAACCGATAATAATATCACAGTCATATACTGTATAAGGCATCAGTTTCCTTTCAGTAGAATTCTATCTGTGGTATTGCGTGATTAACTACAAACAAGATACAAATCTAGAGCAATGTACGATCTTAGTTCAAATTCATAACGCTAGATGACACTGGGTGGTTATATGTGGTATCGCTACAGTAAAACATCCATACTAATAATTATTACATACCTATATGCGAAAGTAAGAACTCTGTCTGTCTCTATGTTACGCTTTTATGCCTAAACCGCTGAACTGATTTTGATGAAATTTGGTATAGGGGTAGATTAGACCTTGTGAAAGGACATACGCTATGTTTTGTTGCGATAACCGACATCAGCGCGGGCGAAGTCGCAGGCAACAGCTAGTGTAGTAATAATTTCATGCTATGAACTTATGTTTTGTAAATACCGGTTAGAATTGAATGGTTTTTACTTTTGTAAACATTACCTATTCGAGTCTCGATCTCAATCTACTCAATAAATTTCACTTAGCCTAGTTTAGTTACCTACCTATTTACTACACTAAGTACATATAACATAGTTACCTACCTACAATAGCGATATTTATTACAGTGAGATAGAAAGTGTAATATGAATGCTATAAGTACTCTTACTGTCTATAAGTGCTCCTGACTGAAAGTGGAACTAGGTAAGTCCACTTTAAGTCAGGTTTAAAATTAATGAACCGCGAATGCGTCTCATAAATTGGTGTTCTGTATGTTCTATCAATGATTAGTCCAATATTCTCGTAACGACCATATAACCAAACGACCATTCAAAACAATAGTTCTATAGTCATTGAATATTTAATTATCTTATACTAAAATGAAGTAGGTAGTTATATAGGTACCTTACGTAGTTAAAAACGATCAATAGAAAATTAGGCGAATTGCCTATTTAAATGTAAACACGAATGCAACAGGACGTGTATTGTGAACATTTAAAAAACCTAGGTCCTACCTACTTACATATAGTGCAGATGAGCTCTACATTTAAATGCAAAATATTTTATTATTGAACATTAACTGTCAATCGCAAAAATCTAGTTAATTGGTTGGTACTTAACTGTAATTAAACAATGTGTGTATTTCAAAAGCAAAGTAACTTCCTTAATTACAGGTGCGATTAGGCTTAGGCATGTATATTTGCATGACAGTGGCAAGGTACATTGCTTATGTAAATGTACGGAACCGCAAGGCACTTATTCAAATGTTTATTATCACCGTGCGTACTGCATCCGTTATAGTATATAACTCAGGCTACAGTGTTTCACCATCAAATTTTAGAGCGGAAATTCTTAGTTAACAGACGTTTTTAACCAAGCAAAACAATGAAGTCATTCTATTTTTATTTCACTTTCTTAGTGTTTGCAACATGTAAATATTAATTTGTTTTATCTCATTAGTAGAGTAGAATTTTTCTTTTAAGTTCTGATTAATTACGTGTTGAGTTATTATTTAGTAATAATTTTTATTGTTTAATTTTATAGTGGAAATCTCAGCCAGTACTCGAGAAGATCGTGCTTTTCTTGATGGTCATAATTCACGGCGGCTCCAAGTAGCCAAAGGCGAAGTTAAAGGACAACCAAGTGCCGCGAAAATGAATATGATGGTGAGTTTTATTTTGAATCTATATCGACTCAAAATTTCAACTCAATAGATTTAACATTTTTCTAAATTAAATATTGATGTTCAAGTTTTATATCTTTTTAACACGATTTTATCAGCTTTCTATGTTTTTTTATACCTATGTAATTTTTGAAATTTTGTACATTTAGGTATCAATGTCAGAGGATGTCAGGCAATTCAAAGGTACACAGGGTGAAATTTTTGTACCCTATTTGGAGGGAAAGTGTACCCTAAATATATATTAGAGATAGCAACTACTCAAAGGAAAAATATTCCTTGATTTTTTTTTGATATTAGGATACTCACTTGCCATGCCCGGTAATCGAACTGACTAAAATCAGAAAAAATAACAGCCTGTATTTTTATAGTATCAATCGATAGAGTCAAAAAGAGTACCTATCAAATCTCTTTAACAAACATAGCACAAAATTAGAGAAAAGCCTTGAAATCTAAATTTCCTTATGTAGGTTTAGACCTTAACTTTAGGTTTTCATGGACTGTTTCAAATCTTCTAACTCGCTCCTTTGAAAATATCGCATTGATGTTATTTATTTATTTTGTAGATGTGGGACAATGAATTGTTTATAAAGGCATCAGCATATGCAAAAACGTTCGCCCATAACCATAACCCGAATAGAGATGTTCGTAAGTACCGACCATTTTATGTTATTATTTCAAGAAAAGTTATACAATCCAGAAACGTCGGCCTAAGTTATTTAGTGCTAAGATCGATAGCGATTACGCCGCCATTGTTAATTTTAGAACATTTTTAAAGAATGCTCATTTTAAATGCGCGGTAGCCTAGTGGTATGGGTAATGGACTGCTGAGACGAGGTCTCGGGTTCGATCCCAGGTTTTAACATTGCACACACCAATGTCTTTTCGATGCTTCCGAAGTTATGTGTGTATTTATAGCAGGTTTATTAGTGCCCGGTTAATGGCAATAGGCTCGCCCCCTATTACATTGGGACCTAAACATAAACTGGCGAAATGAGGGTGCTAGTACCTCTGTCTACCCCTTCGGGGATATAGGCGCTGGTTTATGTTATGTAATTTTGTATAGGTATTCTTATAATCAATTAGTATTTTCGTTTAATATATATTTGTTTAACACAAAGACATTGAGCCATGAGTCAGAGCCTGTCAGAGCCGCCCCTGATAGCCTCATTCATGTTTCGAGTCAACAATAGTGCTCAGAATACGCAATATGGTCACCCCCTATTACATGGGACCGAATACAATGATTGGTGAATTGTGGGAAAATTCACCTCTGCTTAAGCCTCCAGTGATAAAGGCGTGAATATTTGTATTATGTATGTAATTATGTTGTTCAATATTTAAGTCATTTCATGTTTTACAGCATCAGGTCGATTTAGCACAGGTGAGAATTTATATTGGTACTCCACTACGGATCGCAACTATAAACTAAATCCAGATCACGCCCTGGAGTCTTGGTTCAGTGAACATAAGAACTACACGTACGGACCAATTCGAGAAAGTGATTTTGATGGCTCTCACGATTATGATATTGGACACTACACACAGGTTGGTACTTAAAAATTAATTTAGATAACTAATTACAGTAATTATACTGTCTACTTTCTTCACCCGAGTGCAAAACCCGGTCTCTTTCAAAATTTTCACTGTTGTTAATATGAGAGGGGACATCTCTTAACTTAGATCCATCAGATTACAGGATTGTAATATTATTCATTCCTTTAAAAAAATAATTAAAATTAGCAACTGAAATTACTAATTCCCTCTAACCCCTCCAGCTAAGCAAAATTACTTGTGTCAGGAATGGGTTCATTTTCATGTCGGTGGTTTAATGGCCAGGATTCGAAACCGGGACCTTTCGATCGTTCCTCCTTAACCACGATGCTTCTTTATAATCATATCTATATATCAGATACATATATCATTAGACGCGTCTTTAATTGTAGAACAAATAATGGGTATGATGCAAGGCTAAAATCCTGGAGATCAATTTTGTAAAATAAAAAAAATAACCTCATGTACTATGTGTAACTCGTGGTCTACTCTCCTACAAGTCCAGTATTTTCCCTGACCTTCCAAAGTCAATTTCTGAAATAGACCAAAAGCTTGTGCTGCTTTGTCTTCTACACTGACCGCACAAAAACTCGCTGTGCTTACAGGGATAACAGCGCGAGTGTAACTCTCTCGGAGATGCACACGTCCATTAGCCAATCTCCAATCTTCAAGAGAGTAACCACTTTCCATCATATGGGCCGTGTACTTGTCTGCTACCTAAGTGGTATAAAAAAAGTCCACTCATGGACATAGGACTCGCTCAATTTGTACCGTAGCCCCACGGTCCTTCACCATCCGGTTTCACATACATCCATGCGGCCTTTTTTAGGTTGTCATTTCATATGTAAATTATAATCGTCATTTATTAAATGCATTTCAAAAAAAAAGATCAATGATTGGACCAGGGGTTTCTTTCGGGTTTAATATTTTTTCTCGGGGCGCGGCTCACACTTAGGTAACCTCTGGATTACACAGTAACAAGATAATACTTACAACAGCTACCGGTTTTACATTTGGCATGTCGGTCGGTAAAAAAAGAATAAGGCTATGTGTTGGTTCTCGAATGTTCTCTCTATCGTACGTCGTACTGAGAAACGTATAAACTTATGAAACTCTCATATTTGCAAGACAATTTAAACAAAGCTAGGGCACACAGCTGGTTATTTGAAGCACTCAACGGTCATACATAAAAGATGATCAACGTCTACCCTATACTTAAACGTGCGCCTTCTCTACCGTGCGTCTACGCATTCTCTTTTCCTGAGACCACGCCGCACTATAAAATTGTAGCAATCCAATCTTAAGCGATTTGCCGAATCAAACGCCTGGTAACTACAAGTACGATGGACACAGATTAATAAATCTATGGGTCTACCATGACTGGTGATTCACCAGTGAATGACGTTTTATAGGGCGCACTTATATAGAGTGAGGTGGCACTTACATACGCATGTTTAAATTTTCACAAAATTTAATGATTTTCCTTTTTTAACCATTGCAGATGGTGTGGTCTGACAGCATTTATATTGGGTGTGCTACATATCAAAAATACGAAGGACGATGGAATAAGTTCTTTGTCGTTTGCAACTACGGGCCAACGTAAGTCTGCAATTATACCATTTTCTCTTATAGATCAAAATTGAAATCGATTTCTATCGATGATCTCTCGTAGTACCTACCTACATAAGTCTTCTACTTCTCGTGTCAAAGATTCACTTTTGCTTAAATTATTCGAGAATAAAATTCTACCATCACAACCGCGCTGTCCGTGGCTTTAGGTCCTCTTTAGTACAGGAGGCAGGACATAAGGGACGCGAACCAAAGTGCGTTTGGCCTACACGGGGGTTAAGCCCAGATCTCGCTTTCCCACTTGCATATTGCAGATTGAGAAGATTGAGAAGTCCATGGAAAGTGGTGTCTGGGAGGGAGGGAGGTAGTTCATTACCAGCACACGTGTTTCCTTCTTCCTACAGTCCCGGGGCCATTAAGCGGGGCGTGAAAAAAGCATCTGATGAGGCCGCCAAGCTGAGTGCCACCATTGTAGCATTTAGTGTCTGTAATGGTGACCCTCTTTCCTGAGACTTTGCCTTTAGCTTACCATCAGGCGAGGTGAGGTCAAGTTGGCGTGTCCTATATAAAAAAAAAAAAAAGTTTTTCCTGGGGAGGAAGGAAGTTTGAAGGAGAGCTTTTTGTGTGAAAGCGACTGCTAGGCAGGGGGTGCGGGTTCGATTCCCGCTCAATGTAAATATTTGAATGCAGGAATATGTCTATTTGCATTGGTATGGGTGCCTCGGAGAGCATGTTAAACCGTGTGTCCCGATTGCCAACATTATGGTAGTCGTTGAGGATAGTAGCCCTCAAAAGTTCAACACTATTCTTTAACGACAGAACTTTAAAATCGCCTATTAGTTGTCAGATGGTAGTCGCTTCAAGAAAAATATCGAAGTTCAGCCGCAGTTAGACTGAAAAGCTGACCCCAACTGATAACAAGTTCAGAAAGTATGAGAGTATGACTGCATGGGTGATGTGAACCTACTTTTATACCTACTTAATAAGCCTGATAGATTTTTTTTTCCAGGGGCAATTATATTGGAGAAAAGCCATATAAAAAAGGTGGACCCATTTACAAGTTGAATGGTGTGTGATGAAAATGATTGGAATGGCAATTGCAATTAGTAACGATTTAATAAAAATATACGTATTTAGTTTTATAATAATGTAGATTGATAAGTTTGTCTGAACATTGTCAGTATTGTTAGATATATTGCATTTATGATTTCAATATTAAGAATTAGGTATTATTTATTTATATGATCTAGACATGTACTTACTAAAGGTACTGAAGTACCAATCTACCAAAATAAACTAAGTATGTAATACATTCTTTCGAATCATTTTATATACCTACCTACCACTTTTACCACTACTTAGTATTTTGATCTACGATGAATAAGTTAAAGTTTTTTTTTTACCACTTGGTTGACAGACAAGCACACGGCCCACTTAATGGAAAGTGGTTACCGTGGCCTACAGACGTGTGCAACACCAAGGGAGTCGCACTCGCGCTGCCAACCTTGTAAGCACAGAGTTTCTGTGTCTGTGAGTGTAAAAGACAAAGCTTTTGGTCTTCCCACTGACAACATAAACTCTTCAGTGAGCTCCGGTCACCCTACTCACCGCCGGGAACACAACACGAGGTTATTATGGCTGCGGTATTCTGTAGGGCGTAGGTACTTCCTCGGTTGGCCTGCTCAATTGGACGGAATTACCGTCGTGTCTTACCTCCTCTAAATGACTTGGTTGGAGAGTGGAACAGAAGGAACTTATATCATGACTAGCCGACCCGCCCCAGCCTCGATCGGTGCATACTGCGAAACCTCGTATAACACCTTTAACTCATATTGCTCGCAATTTTCAGATTTGTTGACATGTATGATTACTGCTCCGCTGTCTTAAGTAGTAGCGTGATGATAAATAATCTATAAACTTCCTCGATAAATGGACTATTCAACACAAATATATTTTTTATTAGTTAGGAATTGTTCCTGACTGAAATTAGTGCGTTTAAACAAACAAACAAACTCTTCATCTATATACATAGAGTAGGTCCTCAGGTAGGTACGTAAAAGAAACTCATATTGATATAATATGACCCATAATTACTCCCAATCCCTCCCCCCTCCTGAATACGCCCTTGACTAAAACAGAGTCATTTACTCATTTTACACATAGAGAAAACGTTTATAGCTTAGAGTAAAGGTCACCTCTAAACAAAAGAACAAGAAAGAATAAGCGACAGTTGTTAAAGAGTTGGCTTAACGATCCAAGTGCCAAGTTCGAACCCTTTGTATTAAACTACCTACGTGATACCACTCCTAACTTAACATTCCTAATGTAATTTAGATTAGCTGGAGGGGTTAGTGGGAATATTAGCAATTGCGGATAGGAAGGTATTGATATTAAGATAGACCTTACTCAACTGCCTAAGATAACTGTAAACGATATTTCGATGGCTGTCCCAGCTCCATTTAGCAACATTGGATGAAGTGATTAATAAGGATACACAATGTTAGGGGGGTTCATGAGAGCGGGACATGTGGTCCCTTTATTTTTCAATATAATTATGTTAATGTATCAGTAGTTTAATTTCAGTCTATTAGTTTATAGTACTTGTTAGTAGAACAAAAAAAAAACAATGGCGGGCGCCCAGAGAACAGAAAAAACAAGTGCCTTGTTGTTTCTGTTCCGGGCGGGCGCCGATGTGAAAGATTCTGTAGCAACCAGGAACAACGTTATAAGATGATGATGAGTTTGTAATCATTGCTGTTTTTGCTAAATGTAACTACCTACTATTAAAATATCGTCCGCAAACAACGGCAACGTGCTGTTATAGTTTGTGACCTTCGTAGTATCATTTATAAAGTAAAGCAAAAACAAAATTGATCGTTCTCTGGTAATTCCTAATTTATATTTAAGTATAGCGGGGTCAACGCATTTTGGTATTTTTAGTCTACAAGATCAACTTAGGTACCTCTGGCCTAAAAACATTTATAAATTAATGAATAACACGGTGGAGCAGCGTTAGACAAAAACATTTATTAGCATTCTTTATAAAGCACAGGTCCGGCCTCACATGGAGTACTGCTGTCACCTTTTTGCTGGAGCACCTGCATACCAGCTTGACCCCTTCGACTCAGTGCAAAGACGGGCATTGAGGCTGGTTGACAATCCCATACTCACAGGTAGTGTGGAACCTCTTAACCTTAGGAGGGATTTTGCCTCACTGTGTCTGTTCTACCGCCTATACAATGGTTCATGCTCAGATGAATTGTTTGACATGATGCCCGTAGCTACATTCTATCATCGCACCTCTCGCCATAGGTAGGGAATTCATCCTCACACATTGCGACCTGAGACGGTGCGCACTGTGCGGTATGAAAGAAACTTCATCCCACGCACACTCAAGCTGGTGGCGCGATTCTCACGCTACGTGAGCTAGTGGACTGTATTCTGCGGGGGATGAAGCTAAATATTTCAGAGGACACTTCTTTACACAACAAACAAAATAGGTGATCGGGTTGCCGCGGAGGTGGTTTAGGCAGTGAATGCAACCCAAGAAATTAGGAGAGGATGCACTAACCTTTATGACGCCACGTGCTGTCGGAGCCGGTGCACCGGTCTTCTCTTACTGGCTCAGGAGCTGCTGCCCACCTCACTAAATCACTTGAGGGACACGAGAGGCACAATCCGATCGGTAAAGGTCTATGAAAGCGGTTAAAATCCAACAAATATTATTAATTTCTGAGAGTCGCGCGCGCCGCCGCCATTGATGATGCTAGTTTTTTGCGGAAGTGAAGATGCGGCCATTTCAACAATTGGGCGGGGGCGAAAACTATTGCTATCTCACTTTAAAGGTAGTGCGGGAGGGAGATGGGTATAGGAAGCGTGTGTTCAGTGTCAATCAATTGAGAGATGATTTGAATTATTCGACATACTACTACTATTGAGCGGGAAAATACAAATTTTACTATCGGCGCAACCATTCCCCCCGGCTTGAAGGGTTACCTTCAAAACGAAAAATGCGGAACAAATCTAAAGTCTAATCTAAATCTAGGTTTGGGAAATAACAACTAAAATATAAAACTAGGTTTGAACTCGTGCCTACTGCTGGTTAGGCAGAGGGCAGAGGCGAACAACCGGGCGCAGATACGATCCGGTTGCGGTTTCAACCCGTACAACACGAGTTATCCCGCGGGAATCGGGAAAAACTTCCTCTACTACTCCTAGAGGCCAATGTAAAGGAGGCGCATTCTCAGTCATAAGGACTACCACCGTACCTACAGTAATTGGGTTGGATGGAGTATTCCATTTTCGACGCACTGCAGCGTGTGCAAATAATCGGTTCTCCAACGATTCCAAAACGATTGGACTAATTTATCTAAAAGAGCGTGACGAGTTAGAAGGTGCATTCCATCATCATCAACATCCATTGCGGACAAATATTTTAGAGGAGTCGTATTTAAGAAGTGAGCTGGCGTTAACGCTAATGGCTCTGACGGATCGCTAGATAGAGTCCGACACAGCGGACGCGTGTTCATCACCGCCTCTGCTTGAGCGAGTACGGTACTCAACTCCTCGAACGAGAGAATCTGTTCGCCTATGACGCGAAACAGATGCGACTTAAGGCTTTTAATATTCGCTTCCCAATTACCACCTAAATGACTAGCTGCAGGCGTGTTAAAGTACCATTCAATGCGATTTTCGGCTAAGATGTGAGCGAATTCACTTTGGTAGTACTTAGACCGTAAGAATGCGTGCAATTCCGAAATACTACGTCGGGCCCCCACACAGCTTGTACCGCTGTCCGAACACATGCGCTTAACCGGACCACGACGCGACAAAAAACGTTTAAAAGCGGACATAAAATTTTGCGTACTTAAATCACCGGTCAACTCTATATGAACCGCGCGAGTTGTCATGCAAATGAACAAACAAACATAAGCCTTCGTGGAGCGAATGCCACGACCACGAGCAATAGAAGGCCCAGCAAAGTCCGTGCCGGCGTGTACGAAAGGTTTTGCGGACTGAACAACACGACAAGAGCGATGATCGGCCATTTCAGGCGCGATAAAACGCGGGCGGAGTTTAAAACAAGGTACACATCTGTGTACTCTAGCGCGAATCAAATTACGAGCGGAAACTATCCAGTACCTACCTCTGTCTCAAAATAGACATTAACAAATCGGGACCAGCGTGACAATTCACCTTATGATAACAATCTACTAACAAATCCAATACGTGGTCCTTACGCGGGAGAACCACTGGATGCCTTTGTTCAAATCCTAAACTTGAATCTCTCAAACGACCACCTACTCGAATGAGTCCATCCTCTAAAAATGGTTTCAAGTGTCGGAAAGAACGACTACAAGGTTTGTTAAATTCTAAATTTTTTAATTCCGAAGCAAAATAAAATTTCTGCAACTCACGAAGTATGACCAATTCAGCTTTATCTAAATCAGCGGCGGTTATATGACCGCGCGTAGATAAAATTCTCAAAAATCGGCCTACATAAACAACACAACGCAACAGTCTCGACCAAGACGAGACGCGATTAGCCAACAACAAAATAAGGGACCGATACAACAAGCGAGTGCTTCCTCTCCTCGGGTGGTTCGGAAACCGTAGTGGGATTGAATTGACTAACTGGCCACTTATCTAACGCGGCATGAATCCAGGACGGTCCACTAAACCATAATGGGTGATCTAAAATTTGCGAAGGAAGCAATCCAGGAGAGAGACAATCGGCTGGGTTGTCGGGGCCAGCAACGTGAAAGAGATTTTGTGGCGCTAATTCAGATCGAATTTTTGCCACTCTATTAGCGACGAATGTGTCCCAACGATGGGGCGAAGAGTGGGCCCAACACAAAGCGACTGTTGAGTCCGAAAAAGCTAAAATTCTACTAATATTAATGCGACACGGAAGTGCTTGTCTTAGCACTGCCATCCAAAACTACGCGGAGTTTAGCAGCAAGCCTATCTTCTCTAATAACTCCGTGGTGCGGGATAATGTACGAAGGCTGGGTCTCGTCAGTGTCCGCAGGCGCAGGTAAGATGTAACCTTTATCTAAATATTCGTTAACAACCACATCATAGGCTTGCTTTAACTTTGGAGACGCCTGCATCTTTCGTTCTAAACAAAGAAAGCGTTTTTCAGCGGATACACGGGAGTCACCGAGCGAAAAAATATCTCCCTTGAAAGGGAGCGCGACAACACAACGACTCTGCTCATCACGAGCAGTCGTGCGACAGTAAATCTCCTCAGCCATCTTGTCATCAGGGCTTAGCATAGGTGGGACATTGACCTCTTCAATTTCCCAAAACTTGCGGATGGTAGACTCCAGTGGCGGCTCGACGGTGCAACAGAACGAAGCAGTCGAGTGACTAAAACTATCTATAGAAGCGGGTGCGGAACCAATTATAACAAAACCAAGAACTGTTTCCAGTGCGTGCGGAGCGGGGTACGTCGGTCCCCCTTGAACCTTACGTGATAACTGGAGGTGCGGGAGAATCGAAGCGCCGATCAATATATCGACGACTCCAGGAACAGCGTAAGTCTCATCTGCTAAAGGCAAGTCTTTAAATTTCGTTAATAAAGACGTGTCCACCGGGACGGTAGGCAACTGTTCAGTTATTTTATCTGTAACGAGCGAATCCATGTCAAACCAAATATTATTATTAAAACGAGATCCAAACCTTGTTTTAACGGTGCCATGAACAGCTGCCTGTAAACCTCCAAAACCCTTCACCACTGAGCGGGTTGAACGCTTATTAACATTGAAACCAAGACGTTGACAACAATCTTGAGTAATAAAATTACTTTGCGAAGCGCCATCTAATAGCGCTCGAACAATGTGCGGTTTACCTAATGCATCAACAATAATAACGCGAGCAGTCGCGAGAACAACAGTAGTGAGCGCAGCACTAGCGGACAACGAACACAAGGTGACGTCATTCGCAGCGGTCTCCGTGCGGGCAGGGCCGCGCGCGAGCGCGGGCTGCGGCTGTGGCGCAGGCGTCACCGACGCGGGCGAGCTATGCGACGGTGTGCCACCGCTCGACGAACCAACTGTGCTCACATTGGATGCGGCGTTACTATTTTCAAAATGAAGTAAAGTGTGGTGTCTTGCTGGACATTTGCGACAACTATTGCTACTGTTACATAAAACAACGCGGTGTTTAGTACCGAGACAATTAAAACAAAAATTATTAGCGCGAACAAATTTATAACGATCATTAGGCGATAATTTTAGGAAACCCGGACACTTGTACAATTGCGAATGATGAGCATTACACAAAGAGCAAACAGGTGATTGTACATGTGCTGGTGCGGTATTAACATAAGTATGAGTTGACCTCAGTGACTTCGATGACGCATCTATTTTACGTTCGGAACTAACAACTTTCTTCGCGCCTTCATGTTTCGATGAAGAGCGTTGCAATATTTTTATATGCTCGCGAACAAAACTTTCTAAGTCTTCGAACTTTTTTTTGATTTTGATACGACAATACAAATCGTCAAACGACGACAAGGCCTGATAACTCACTGAGTAATCGGGATTTAAATCTAACTCTAAAACGTTGATGTCATGTACTAAGGATTCGAAATCCGCGCGTAAACTATCTAAGTTTTCTATAGAACATAAGAACGAATCTCTAATAGCCAAATCAGAGGTTTTAAGTGCATTATCACAAATCGATTGTACGCGAGAGTAAAGTATTTCTCTTTTAGCGTATAAAAGTTTCAATTGAACTTTACTATCGGTACTACCAACCTTTGGGGACATTTTTACAACTAAATATCAAGCTAAAGTGCGGTAAACAACAAATGAAATAACTTAATCTTAGCGGTATAGAACAGTGACGCGGCGCGAACGATATATTCCGTAGGTAGGTAGGTACTTATAACTCCGAGTGCAAGTTTGAACAAAACGCGAATAACAACAACCAGATCGCACATACGTGAGCTAGATCGCTGTCTAGGTTCAACTATCATTTCAGGGATTAAGTATTGCGTAATATCTATTCAAATTAAAACACTTTCGTATGAATTTGAATGAAATGCGAGCGAGGTATAACCGCGTACCTACCTATGTAGGTATTAGGTAAATACGATGCGAACTAGCGGCGAACGGACAACTTAGAAATTGAAATAGCCAAATGCGTTAGGTATTACACTGTGCCTATGCACTAGGGTGTCTAGGATACCTAAGATCTAAACATAAATTCCTAGATGCGGGGTTTTCTACTAAAATAACTAGGTATTTAGGTGCGGTGCGTTTATTCCCTATGGAATAAATAACAACATGCGAACTACGACTAAGGATCCGGTGAGAGGGACCAAAAAGAATGGTGGCGCGATTCTCACGCCACGTGAGCTAGTGGACTGTATTCTGCGGGGGATGAAGCTAAATATTTCAGATGACACTTTACACAACAAACAAGATAGGTGAGCGGGTTGCCGCGGAGGTGGTTTAGGCAGTGAATGCAACCCAAGAAATTAGGAGAGGATGCACTAACCTTTATGACGCCACGTGCTGTTGGAGCCGGTGCACCGGTCTTCTCTTCCTGGCTCAGGAGCTGCTGCCCACCTCACTAAATCACTTGAGGGACACGAGAGGCACAATCCGATCGGTAAAGGTCTATGAAAGCGGTTAAAATCCAACAAATATTATTAATTTCTGAGAGTCGCGCGCGCCGCCGCCATTGATGATGCTAGTTTTTTGCGGAAGTGAAGATGCGGCCATTTCAACAATTGGGCGGGGGCGAAAACTATTGCTATCTCACTTTAAAGGTAGTGCGGGAGGGAGATGGGTATAGGAAGCGTGTGTTCAGTGTCAATCAATTGAGAGATGATTTGAATTATTCGACATACTACTACTATTGAGCGGGAAAATACAAATTTTATTATCGGCGCAACCACAAGCTGTGGAATGACCTCCCTGCTGCGGTTTTCGCAAGCGCCTACAATATTTTATTTTATTTTTTATTTTACAATTTTAGGGAAACTTACAGCTAAAAAAGGTTCAATATTATATAATTAATAGTATGAAGGCCAATTATCAGTTTCCACATTTAGGTATTATTACATCTTTACATTCTAATGCTCAAAAAACTCTCAAGACAAATTAAGTTATTTTAGAAATTAGGAAACTATATTAGAGATAATGGAAATCATTCAAAGTATTGATCACATAGTGCTTTCTTCATTCTAGTAACACTAGTGCAAAACAAATCTAGATCAACCTCCCGACATGCCACATTAAAAG
Organism: Eilema griseolum; assembly: GCA_963662185.1. NCBI lineage: Eukaryota > Metazoa > Arthropoda > Insecta > Lepidoptera > Erebidae > Eilema > Eilema griseolum. The sequence continues at coordinate 14,976,280 of OY759238.1, read as the reverse complement.
AACGACATGCTCGCAATAGGTATGAATGTTGTCTATATTAGTTCTTGCTATAGGGACGTACAATAAGTTTGGCCTGCGCAGAAACAATGATGGTGCGTATAGGCCCACCTTTGATAACAGTTCTGGCAACTCAGTTGTACCATTAAATAAAGACATTAGAAACGTTATGTCCGATATTTTTCTACGCTCAGCTAAAGGCAAAATATGAAATTTTTTGCAGCGTGTATGATAGTCAGGCAGATAACAGTTAGATTTAAATTGAAGGTACCTTAAGAATTTTCTTTGTATACTTTCAAGGCGGTCTATATAAATGTTGTATATTGGGTTCCATACCTGTGAAGCATATTCGAGGTGACTACGAACGAAAGAACAATATAATATTTTAATGGTTTTAATTTCCTGAAAGTCAGAAGAGATTCTTAGAATGAAACCTAATGCTTTCGTGGCTTTATTAATGATGCTCTCAATATGCAGATCAAAGAGAAGTTTGCTGTCAAATATAACTCCAAGATCTTTGACAGATCCAACTCTAACTAAAATAGAATCTTGAAGTTTATAGGGAAAGGCAATAGGGTGGGGTTTGCGAGTAAATGTACAAATGTAACACTTAGATACATTTAAGTCGAGCTCGTTCAGAACACAATAATTTTGAAAGCGGTCTAGATCTTCTTGTAACGAGAGTGCATCAGCGACAGAGTTAATCTGATGGGGTTCTTCAAGAGGGGCATCAGAAGATTTCTTCATAGTCGGCAGCGCAAGTGTGACACCCCTGGAGTTGCATACGTCCATAGGCCACGGAAAACGCTTCCCATTAGGTGGGCCGTGTGCTTGTCTGCCAACTAAGAGGTATAAAAAATTAAAAAATATAAAAAATCCTGACTTGCTGTCGTAAAAGATTGAGACAACGTTGGCAGCAGGCTGTACTCTTTCACATGCCTATTGCCAATAATAAACTGAAAGAAAATTAAAGAGTACCTACCGCCTGCTGTCAGACTTATTTAGATCTTTTAGACAGCAATCGGGTTAGTTGCAAGTTTAATTGCAATTAAAATTTGCCCAACACTGCAGTGGAAGGCATACAAGGGTGAGGCTGTTTTTCAGAATGCAGACCTGCGGGTGACAGGTGTGGTCGCCATTCACCGCAGCAGGGGCTGGCCCATTCCCATGTCCGAGGCGGTCAACTTAAAACCGTAGATGGCCCATGGCCAGCAAGGTTGCGAGGGACATGCCTTATTGGGCTACCTTACATCCTGGTATTTGAGATCCGAGATGGCGCGCGGTTTTAGTCGACAGGAGTCCGACAACGGACAAGAAAGGGGTGAACGGTACCTAGTATAATTAGACTCAGAATACAGAACAAACCAGAAACCGCAAAATTAACCGCTTAAAATTAAAGCAACACAAAGACTACACTCTGAATCGGAGTATCTAGTTTGAATTGAATTTATTACTCGCATAACACTCGTATGCACGGAGCCCGTCGTACCCATGTATTTTACCAGGTTAATTTTAGTTTTAAAATGCCGTCTTGTGTTGTTCCTACGTGTAAAAATGCTGCTAAGATTACAGAAAAACAGGATTTGATCACATTTCATGTATAAGTAGCGCATGCAAATGCATATTAATTTAATTATTGGATTACTTTACCATTATTGTGAGCGATATAAACGATGACGCGTCCATTTGATGTTACCATTTTAACTGCAAATTTTACCCACCTACTTTTATAAAATGTAGACGTAGATAGATAGAGAAGTTTCTTTATTTTACACCAAAAACATCATGCATTTTATATAAACAAGCTATTATGTGCATATATACAATGGCAACCTTATCGCACAGTGGCAATAGGTAAGAAGTAGGTACTTACTACGTTTTGTATATAAAACGTTTCTAATTTCAGTTTCCTCGAAACGGATTAACACTGGCACACACATGTTAACAAACTATGTATACATAACACCTCGTCGTTTTAGCATCAGGGGTTAATAATAACTTTATTTACTTTATTGCCGTATTTCATTTTTATAGTAGATAGCTATAACTGAAACTGATTACCTCTCTGTATAATACAGCTAATAATAAAGTAACATTAATAAATTTGTTAATATACTTAGTTAATACATTTCCACTAAATATCTCTTGTGTTGTAAGACTACCCTAAAAAAATGGTAACCGCACCTGAGCTAGCAACATTAAGTGAGCGAGAAGTTTCAGTACAGAGCGAGACAGAGTGTAGTTTTTGGACATATATAGTCAGGACATGCAATTATCATTGAATGCTGCTTCTGGTTTGTTCTGTAATCTTAGGTATTAGAATATCTTATCGCCATCACCCTTGAAATGTGTAGATATCAGTAAGAAGTTTCAGAGGCCGTATGTACTGGAAGACCTTCATTAGTTCGACTTTACCAATTGATCCTTTCGGATTCTGAATGTAATTGCTTGACTTGTTACTGAAAATATTAAAAATAGTCAGAACTAACTTTAATAATCATGTCTACATGACTGTTCCTATTTATAATAAGCATTTGAGGAGTTAATAAATTAACCAAACTGGCACTTCCACTCGGTTATAAAATGAAGGAGTTCTGGACCCCGATTCTGCTCAATTTATGTTAGGTTAAAGCCACTCATGCCATAGACAAAAGCCAAAATGACATTAATTTTAAACTTTACCCTCATGTTCTTAAAATATAAAATTAAATGGCATCTTGTTGAGGTAATAAAAATGGAGTGACCTTTTTTCATTTAATTTTTGACTTTAAGTGTATCAATAAGTCAATGACTTTTTTAGCAGTGTCAGTGGTATGACAGTAGTTTGCCACAGATACTGCAAAAAAGGAATAAAATTTTGTTCTTTACTACAATCACGTTAAAGTCCATAATTACATAAAAAGAATTTCATTACATTTTGTCGATCACTTTGCAATAGGCCTTATAATTTTGGACTTTAATAGCATTGCTTTTAAGTCTAAATTTAACTGGATTTTTTAGCAGTGTCTGTGGAATGACAGTGGTTTTACTTTGGCAAAATCGAGGTACTGGTTCTGACAATAAAATTAGTCCCACCCTCCCCTTTCCTACACAGGACAACACGTCTTAGATATCACCCGTACACGGAGCAGAACAACGGTCACACGGTCCGATCAAGAACTAAGCGGCTCGGTGACTCTTTCCTCTGTCGCACCATTAAGGCCTGAAATTCATTACCAGCTCACGTGTTTTCTTCTTCCTACAGTCCCGGGTCCTTTAAGCGGGGCGTGAAAAAGCATATGATGAGGCCGTCAAGCTGAGTGTCACCATTGTCACATGGTATATGTAAGTAATGCTGACCCTCTTTTCTGAGACTTTGCCTTCAGCTTACCATCAGGCAAGGTGAAGTCTAATTGACGTGTTCTATATAAAAAAAAATTAGAGGTAAGTACGACATTTGCCGCCCCTTAATTTATTATAATTTAATTATTTATTTTGAAGTGAAAAAAAAAACTGTGGTAGCCTAGTGGTATGAGTAATGGACTGCTGAGAAGAGGTCTCGGGTTCGATCCCATGTTTTACCATGGCACACACCAATGACTTTTCGATGCTTTTCGAAGTTATGTGTGTATTTATCACAGGTTTATAAGTGCCCGACAAGAGGCTCGCCACCACCTCGTCCTTTTTTTATACCACTTAGGTGGCAGACAAGCACACGGCCCACCTGATGGGAAGTGGTTACCGTGGCCTATGGACTCGTGCAACACCAGGAGCGTCACACTCGCGCTGCCGACCCTGAAGAAACCTCCTAATGCCCCTTTTGAAGAACCCCATATTGTAGGCGCATGGGCATGCGCAGGGAGTTCATTCCACAACTTGAGTGTGCGTGAGATGAAGTTTCTTTCATACCGCACAGTGCGTACCGTCTCAGGTTGCAATGTGTGGGGATGAACTGCCTACGGCGAGCGGTGCGATGATAGAATGTTGCTGTGGGCATCATGTCAAACAATTCATCTGAGCACAATCCGTTATACAGGCGGTAGAACACACAGCGAAGAAAAGTCCCTCCTACAGCGGAGAGATTCCACATCACCTGCGAGTATGGGATTGTCAACCAGCCTCAATGCCCGTCTCTGCACCGAGTCGAAGGGATCAAGCTGGTAAGCAGGCGCTCCAGCAAAAAGGTGACAGCAGTACTCCATGTGGGGCCGGACCTGTGCCTTATAAAGAAGGAGTCTCTGCCCCGCAGTGAAGTACTGCCTCGTCCTGTTGAGCACACCAAGTTTCTTTGATGCCTCCAAATCTCCAGCTCCAAATGACTGCGAAACTGGACATCGCTGGAGATATCGACACCAAGGATTCCGATACTCGATGTATAAAAATTCCGATATAAACGGTGAGCCCAGGAATTGTGGCGCCACAATGAATGGGATTTTCTTAGCAGTGAATACACACACTTGTGTCTTAGTGGGGTTGAATTGGACTAGGTTTAGCCGTCCCCAATCGGATACTCCAGAGAGAGTAGTCTCGATTTCGGACACAAGTTGTTCGCGACACTCTAACACCTCGGACCGAGGGATATTTGCACACCCCGTGTAATACGTGTCTCCGGTACTGTCGTCCGCATAACAATGTATGGAACCATCAGACAGCATGTCATTGATATGCAGCAGAAACAGGGTCGGAGATAACACGGAGCCTTGTGGGACACCAGCGTTTATGTCCATGCGGTCCGAGCAGCTGCCGTCGAGGACGGCTTGGAAACTTCTGTTGGACAAAAAGCTGGCGATCCATTCGCATGGTCCCTCGGGGAGTCCATAGTATGGCAACTTCGTAAGAAGACCTCTGTGCCAGACCCGATCGAAGGCCTTTGCTATATCGAGGCTGACTGCTAGTGCCTCACCCCGACTCTCGATGGCTTGTGCCCAACGGTTTGTGAGATACACAAGAAGGTCACCGGTAGAGCGACGGTGGCGAAAACCATACTATCGGTCGCTCAATAGATCGTTTTCTTCAAGGTATCCGAGAAGCTGTGTATTGATAACACGCTCCATCACCTTCGAGAGAAGGGAGGTGATAGCAATAGGCCTGTAATTGGACGGATCTGTCCTGTCACCGTTCTTAGGCACAGGATGCACAAAGGCAGTCTTCCACGAGGCCGGGACTTGTCTCGCGGAGTAAGAGAGTGTGAAAAGGCGTGTAAGTACAGGGCACAGCTCGGTGGCACAGTGTTTAAGCACCATCGACGGTATACTGTCCGGACCACTCGACTTCCGAACATCTAAGAAGTTCCCGCCAGACCACCCGTTGCGTGATTTTTACTTCGGTCATGGAAGCACCACAGCTGGGAAGAATAGGTGGTTCAGCATTCCCATCGTTCATAGTCGAGTTTGACGCAAAGAGATTACCCAAGAGATCGACTTTCTCCTTAGCGCCTTTGGCAAGCGACCAAAATGCACGACTGCCAGATGGGTAACGCGCAAGCCGTTCGCCAATTCTGCCAATGAACTCAAACTTAGCCCTGGCCGTTGCTTTTTTACTGGACCTCGAGGCAGCATTAAACTTCCGCTTTACTTCAGTAACGTTAGGATCCTTGATGGCAAGAGCCTGGTCCAAGTCCTGTATGCAGATTGCTTGCGTTCTCTAGCTTCTCTGCAGAGCCTATTAAACCACGGGCGTTTGCTCGCTCCTGTTGCGATCCAGCGGTTGGGAATATAGCATTCCATACCCGCTAGGATCGCTTCAGCCACTGCTTTTGCACAGGACCTTGAATCATCTGAAGGGAAGCAAAGCTGCGTCCACGGGTACGACGCGAAGAATTCTCGCAGTCCGTCTCAGTCTGCCGACTTGTAGTGCCAGACATGCCGCCATTGAGGTGGTCGCGGAGGTTCAGGCCGCGTGAGAGTCACTTGCGCCCGGACGAGGCTGTGGTCCGAAGTTCCAAGTGGTGCTTCCACAGTTACAGAGTATTCGTCTGGGCGCGTAGTCAGCAGAAGGTCCAGTATGGAGCTTCTGTGGGTCTCTATTTCTAGTGTTCTAGTAATAGAATGCACCAGTGGAGAGAACCCGTAGGTCAGTGCGAAGTCATGAGCAGCCCTTCCCGCAAAATCAGTTCTAGGAGACCCCAGCCACTCTACGTGGTGAGCCTTAAAGTCTCCCAAGAATACTAAGTCTGCGGTGGGGTACTGCTCAATTACCATGTCCGCTGACCGCTGCAGGTGCTCAAACAGTTGAGCCGTGGCCAAGTCACCGCTATGAGACCTGTAGAGGCAAGCATAGAGACGGGTGTGGCCTCCGAGATCCATACGTACCCAAAGAGTGGACAGGTCCGTATTCCAGGCCATTAAGACGGCGATAGCAAATTCCATCCCGGACATACAAGCACACCCCAGCGCGACTCAAGAAGTTTTGCTCGAGTTTGTACCCGGGGTACATTAGGTAGGCTGTATCAGCCGCGCATGATATTTGCGTCTCCGTCAGAAAGAACAACGTAGGCTGCGCGGTTTCTAGATGGCGGTGGACCTCGTTAAGGTTAGAGTGGAGGCCCCTGATATTACACATTTGTATTACGCATTACGCACTTGCAATGTGGATGATGATACCGCTGTGGTAAACCTGTCCTAAACATAAGATATGGAGGGGGAAGCAATTCCGCGTGTAGAACAGGTGCGAGATCTCGGAGTGTTGTTTACTAAAGAACTAACGTTCAAAACACACATAGTGGACGTATGTACAAAGGCCTTTAAGAACCTAGGTTTCATAATTCGGGAGACTAGGGATTTCGAAAACACCGTTGCCGTGCAAGCGCTGTATAACGCGTTAGTAAGAAGCAGGTTAGAGACGAGTGCTATTATTTGGAATCCCTATGAATCTAAGTATAACTCCATGGTGGAAAAGATGCAAAATAAATTTACCAGGTATCTTTACCTCAAACAATATGAGGTATACCCGTTCTACCCACTTATGTATCCAACTACTTTCGTGTTGGGAATGGTTGGATACTATAAGCTGGAGGTAAGACGTAGCTTGGCTTTGGCCAAGTACGTATTTCTGCTGTTTCATGGCAAAATGACTAACCCGCAGGTATTGGAAGCATTGAGGCTGCGTGTTCCTAACACCAGGCTGCGGCTGGCGCCAAGGGAGCAGACATTTGAGGTTCCGGTACCCCGGACGAACTTATTGAAGCATGCTCCTTACGTGCGAGCCCTGAATATTTTAAATAGCATAGCACAGAACGTAGATGTATTTTGTTGTTCATTGGCGAAATTTGAGCGGGTGACACTCCAATGTTTAGAGTCACAAAGTTATTAATGTTGCCTACTATATATTAATAAATATTACAAGTATTATAGATAAATAATAATTATGTACTACATTGTTGTCTTGGATACAATCTGTAAAAACAATGTATGGTTATATTATAATAAATAAAAAAAAAAAAAAAAAAAACTGACGAAATGTGGGTGCTACCACCTCTGCTTACGTTTAGGCGTATGCTTAAGTTTATGTTATGTTATTTTTAAGTGAACACAGAACCAAACATTTTCTCAATATTTTAAGCGTCGCCGTCGTCTACCTGTAACTGTCATTATTATAGAGCATCGAAAATAAATAAAAGTACACAGGCATATAGGTACCTAGTCTATTTGGTTAATTAAACAATCTTGTAGAGACTTTATATAAAAACACAAACATGTTAAAGTGTTAAACAAATAAACTAGGCTAACTAAACAGTGGTTCAATTTCGGTATTTATTCTTTAAAATCAGTTTCTTAACAAAAAAGTATTAATAAACTGAGTTTTTTATCAGCATATTTAAAAAAGTCACATTTATATTAAATATGAGGTTAAGTGCCTATGCGAATGGAGTAGGTACCTATAGCTGTAGACAACTCGATCTTCACTTCTTCCACGACCATCCCAAACATAAATCTAAATTTACTCTGCAGAGTTTAATGTATTTCATTAAATAGATTTAATGTTTTTTGTTACTTTAATCTGACTCTGATAAACCGTGATATACCTACTAATTTAGATTTTATACAATTTTAATTATCTATGGTATTGTTTTATTAATCTTAATTTACTCCTTTTTATTTTTAATTATTTAAATATAATGAATTATCCAAGGCCAGTGGGGCCGATGGGATTTCAGCAAGTTTGTGGAACGTACGCACCTGAATTGTCTCCTGTCTTGAAATGACACGGCTAATATTTTTATCCGACTGCGTCAGCGAGGGTAATGTAGGTACCTATTACGCGCGTATGTAAGTGTCTTTGTTGCCCAGTACAGGCCTAACGGCTGGATAGAATTGGATGAATGGGTCTCAAATGAAAGGTATTCATCTCCTGAGTGTCATAGGGTACATAAAATGTCGACAAAAACTGTGTGTGAATTTTTGGTGCTAAAATACGTGTTATAATTTCTTTTTCATTCAAAATTATCGAAATATTAAAATGAAGGGAATTAGAGAGACAGAATGAAGAAAATATTTAATGTCTCACATCATAATTAACAAAATTAAAATGAAATATTAAAAATAATGGCGGTAGGTACCCATTAATTTTATTTTGGTTCATGATCAATAGGCAAATGGGTACCGCCTACTATCAATCTTGTTTCCATCTTTTAGACAGCAGTCGGAGTTTTTCATGCTGTAATATTTTTTTTATTATGACCAAAAGGGGTAGCCGGGCAGACCCTTTTTTTACATGCCCAAAATCCCGACGATTTTGTATAGAGCGTTTTCAGGCGGATCGAGAAAACGAATTTTCAAAATGAAATATCTTTAAAACTTTCTGTTGTATTGTAACACAATTTCACTTTATCAGTTTATTATATTATTGTAAAGTGGTTATTTTTCAAGAGTAAAAAAATTACACCTATCTCAGTAACATTCTTTTTATACCACTTAGGTGGCAGACACGCACACGGCCCACCTAATGGGAAGTGGCGACCGTGGCCTATGGGCTGTCGACGTAATAAATAAATTTGAATTCGAAAAGAAACCTTCTAACACTCATAATTATAATAAGTATCGGAACTTTTCGCGAATTATATTTTGGAACTTACTATTTCTGCCGACGTTTCGGATGCGTTGCAGCACCCGTGGTCACGACTTGACTAGTCTTCGAGCGTCGAGATGTATGCGGGGAACATTTTTTGAGCGCTTACCCACCATTACACTTATTATGAATGGTTAGGCTGGCGACACACCACACTCACTATGTCAATTTTTAACGGCACTGTGTTTTTTGGTTTTAGTATCTTAATCACTGGATTCCACGTTCCGGATAGCTTGAATCCATCTTCCCTATTGAAATTTTTATATTTTTTTATTTCAATGGCTTCACGCACAATCCGTGAATAGTAGTGGCGATCAGTGGAGAGGACTTTGGGTTGATGAAGCTCAATCCAGTAAAACTTTGAACGTTTGACGTTGAACCCCATATTGTAGGCGCTTGGGAAAATCGCAGCAGGGAGTTCATTCCACAGCTTGAGTGTGCGGTGGATGTAGTTTCTTTCATACCGCATTCATTTTCATTCTGCAAGGGTATGGAACGTAAGTATGTATTCTGAATAACTTCCTAGCATAGGAACCTTGAAATGAACTGCCTCCTCTGTGATCGTTGATATGGTTTCCGTCAAACACGTTAAACTAATTATCTTGCCACGGGAATATACGTATCTATCTATTCTACAAGATAGTCAACACCAGTTATAAACAAAAAAAATCGATATTTTTATACAAGACTGCTTAAAGTCTGGGGTCGTGAATTCGATTCCCGACCAGTGCAAATATTTGCTTTCATGAATATAATAGCTATGTCTGTTGGTCTGGGTGTTCTATATATGGTTTGTAAGTAAATACGTATTTACATGAAAATATATTTTTGGAATTTCATCACGAGAAAATGGTAAGTAGGTACTTAACACGTTCCCGGGCAGTGAGTCACCCTACTTTAGCACTATTTTTTTGTATGGGATTTTTTCGATTGCTCTAGCATTTCCGCCACGATGCATACCAACCAACACGATCAAGTGGGACACGAATGCTATAGCAGACGACTGCATAAGCATTTGTGCCACATCCCATCACAAAAATTGCGATACCATGTGACGCGAATGCTATAACATAAAACTGCTAAAGCATTCGCGTCGTACTCAATCACTTAGAGGGGTATGCAGTATGACGCAAATAGCATAGCAGGTGACTAATTATAAATGTTTAGTGACCCAGCGTAATGTTATGTGATTTGGGAAACTTGGAAATCGTTGAATTATCTTGAATTTAAAATAATAAAACAGGTATTGAACGTTTCGCAGTTTAATTTTCATTATGTTTTTCGACAAAAGTCAATTAAGCACTTTGGTTTTTTAACACAACTCACAGCTATAGGGTTTTGTTTAACTAAAACTAATCATTTTCTACATACCATACCAACAAATACTTATATAATTTTTAGTATCAAAATCACGTTTAAGTTATAATTAGGCACTTCGATAGGAACAGTCATAGTTCTCTTAGAACAAACTGTACTTAAATAATTAATTAATATCACAATTGTGAACATTCTTAATATGTTTTACATAAGTAGTTAGGAACTTAGGCGATAATCTTATAGACTTAATCGCTTATTCAGTCTTCATTATATTACAACTAAGCACACTTAATTTACAATTTCTGATCAGCTCTACGACTAAGTCTTGAGGTCGGAATATATCCACTGAACAGAATGTACATAGTACATAATTTTATCCTTCTGTCTCTTCTACGAAGCTAGATCCAAGTGCCATGACTCAAAGCATCCTGGGCAGAGAGGTGGATGATTATGGCATCCCTTACAACGGTACCTGGTCTGCTTTACGATCTTGTTTTTTGTACAAACGCGACATTTTAAGAAGACTTTTGAACGTTTTGTTGTTTCAGAAACCGGTATAAGTTCAGGTCAATGCCCAATTTTCCGAGGTTGCTGTGGTTGTTCCAGATGCCGCTGTTGATTATTGGTAGCTGACGTCCCAGCTCTCGGACCACATCTGTTTGACGTGGTTTTTATTTTGCCAATAAAAGTTTTTACGTCGTTCAACGTTGAACTTTTTACTTGTAAAAAGGATCTTATGATTCTTTCTCGGGAGTTCAATAGGCTTGAATTCGGGTCACAATATTTTCTGAACAAATAGAATGCATTCCAAATCATTCATGTCAAACAAATGGAAGAACACTTTCTTGTATGAATGTATGAATTGGTGCAGTGTCATTTTGCCACGAACTCTCGCTGATAGTTGGTGATCGGTTGTAACTATTGCTTGAGGAGATATGTGAAGATGTTATGTCTGCTCCTGGTGGTGAAGGTGCCGTTGTGGTTGACACGGGTTATAGGATAACAATTTCATTGCTGACCTGTAAAAGTTCTGGGGAAGCTGATGCTGTAACTAATGCGGGTGGTACAGCAATATCTCGCTCATTTGAAGTTGATGCAATGACTGGGTCAGACTCACGCACGCACTCAACGCATCTGAGTTAAAAAGAGGCTCGAGGGGTAGTGAAGACAGCAAATTTGGAGATAGATTGCCTTCATTCTCTATTTCGAAAGTAATTTCCACATCTGTTTCTTTAGAGATGAAGTCAGGCGAAGAAGTTGGGTGCATTCTGACTGAAGCAGCAGGAGCTAAATTATTCATAGCTTGGTGTATTTGTGGATGGACCACTAGCTGTCTTGTTGGAGGGTTAGGCTCAAAGTCACTTACAGTTTTATCGGAATCACTATTTTCAATCGATTGGCGTACCAGGTTTACTTCTATACCTTTTGATGACGATGAAGAATCAGACAGCATTCCTTCATCTTCAGCATGGTTGTAGTTGCGATCGGCCCCAAATTCTCCGTCAGCATCACTGTAGGGATCATGTTCTTCTTCAGATGACGGTAAATTATCGTTTGCTATACCTTGAGGTCTTCTTTGACTTCCCTCTCTTTCATTAGACGATTTTTAAGATTCTTCAATGCTGGGAGCCGAAGAATCATCTGAAACTTCTTCAAACAACCTCAGGATTTGCTCTGACTCAGTAATTTTAAAAGCACGAAGGCGTTTTTTGGGTGGCATCTGTGAAAGCAAATAATGTTAATTAGGTATTTTTATCGACTTATCTAGCGCAATTACCTAGTTAGTTTAACGTCAAACCACTGAAATACATTGTAAGTAGCACCATAATAACAAAGAAACAAAAGAAATAGTGAATTAAATTGTACTTACGATGTTTGTAATATGTCGGCGTGATACGAAAATGCATTATGCACTGACGTCCACTACGTGCGGCAGTGACTGCTACACCGAATGGATCTCAATACATTTGACGTATGCTATAGCATACGCTGCCACGTGTGTTGCGCCGGATGAGGTGTAAGGGAGGGGTAAACACTGTTTTATCATTGTGTGCAATAAAGGTTCTAAATGGCAGTAAATGATCTGTAGCTGTGTTAGTAGTGACAGTAAGAAATAGGCTACCTATATTTTATACGGATTCAGCAACTGCCCAAGCATAACTGCCAAAAAAACCTCAATAAACTTGGAATGCTATAGCATCCGTGACATAATTAAAGTGTCCAATACGAATGCGATAGCATGCTCGTCCGGGAACGTGTTAAGTTATTCGCATTCTCGAATTTGAAGGTGTAGATCTTAATATTTATAAGGTTAAACATTTAAGAATTACTTATAGTATATTTGACTAAGTACTTAATAATGCTGACTGCGATGATAAAATTAAATATAAAACTAATCAAGACACTAAATTTGTATCAAAAAGACACGCTGCTTCGTTTGGAGTTCCAGTGAGTGAATTGAGCCCTTATTGTTTATCATAAATATTATTATATAACATTTTAACAAAAGCTACAGACCAAACAAATTAAGATAGATAAGCTATACAATACTTTGGGTCTATAATTATAGATAGCGCTGTGTAGTATATTGTAGAATATAAAAAATAGAGGCATTTTTATTACAAAGGAAAAGGAAGCCTATGTAAGCACATTTTATGAATGTATTTTAAGGTAAAATAACTTATTTATCATTTATCATTAATATATAATTGAAAACGTACGGAACCGTAAGTTATTCTTTTAATTGTTTGTATATCCGTGTGTACTATATATGTTGTAGTATATAACTCAGCCGCAGTGTTTCACAATCAAATTTTAGAGTGGAAATCATTCAAGTGGTTCAGTCTTTTTGTTAGACCTAAATCTAAAACAATGAATTCTTTATATATTTATTTAACTTTTCTAGTATTTGCAACTCGTAAATGTTAGTAGCTACCTATGTCTTATTAACCTAATTAGTATTTTTTTGGTTCTTGATTAGCTAGCATCTAGATATATATATTTGGAATATCTATGACATGCGTAGGAGTATTAAATAGTATATAAATGCTTTATTTTATAGTGGAAACATCAGCAATGAATGATGAAAATCGTGCTTTTCTTGATGGTCACAATGCACGGCGGCTTAAGGTAGCTAAAGGCGAACTCGCAGGACAGCCAGGTGCCGCTGAAATGAAGGCCATGGTAAGTTTCATCTATACTAATACTTAATATTATAAAGCTGCAGAGTTTGAACGCGCTAATCTCTGGAACTACTGGTCCGATTTGAATGATTCTTTCAGTGTTGGGTAGTCCATTTATCGAGGAAGGTTTTAGGCTATATATCATCACGCTACTACTTAAGGGAGCGGAGCATTGATAATAAATGTTAACAAATCCGGCAATTTTTCATACAAAATTTAAAGTGGGATGAACACATTACATCAACCGTTAAGAAAGCAAGAAGTTTAATTTATTTAATTAGAAAAGCCTTTAATGTTCTAACGCCAGATTCACAAAACTTTTGTCAGACCAATCCTAGAATACGCATTTCAAATCTGGAATCCTTACTTTAATAAAGATATTGAACTCCTGGAGAAGGTACAACGTAGCTTCAAAAAAATTCCACGTTCATTGAAACAGAGACACTATGAGGAGCGCCTTGCAGTTTTAAAAATTACAATTCTAAAAGAACGCAGAGGCAGAGGTGACATGATGGAGACTTTCAAGATCTTAAGTGGACATTACGACATTGAAGACTTTGACAAATTGTTCACACGCAACAATAATAACCACCTCAGAGGCCTCCAGCTAAGACTATCCACCAGCTTCTTGAATAACAATCCACACAAAAACTTTATAAGTAATAGGGTAGTGAGAGAAGGGCGCGCCGTAGTAGCGGCGGTAAGACCCATCATGGGGGAGTGGCTAGAGAGGCCACACGGCAGCCTCTCGTACCGTCCGACGCGGATGATCACCGAGCACGGGTGCTTCGGGAAGTATCTGCGTCGGATGGAGCTCACTATCTCATTATAATTATTTTGACTTAATATAGGCAGGTATGGGTATAGGTCTATGTAGGTACCTAAGTTTTTATACCTACCATGTTTTTTTGTAGATTTGGGACGACGAGTTATACAAAAAGGCATCGGATTATATAGCTACATTCCCTCAAGGGCACAACCCGGATAAAACTGTCCGTAAGTACTTATGTCACAATTTCCGGTAATGCTGACCTATCCTCGTGGTCCTGTAAAATATATTGTTATTTTATACGTGAGGAATGTGATTAGGCAGCCTCTGTGACGTGGCGGTAGGTACTGCAGTAGTGAACCCGATTAGTGGAAATATTTAGGCTGCACGCACTCACCGAGTGACTGGCGCGGGAGACGCCGAGACGAGCTGGTGGCGGCTATAGGAATAGGAAGAGATCACACGCTCGCCACCTTGCTCGCGGCGACGGCCAGCAGCCTCCTTCTACGAGCAAGCTATGTTCATGAAGCAGGAGGCGGTGCGGGCACAGCAGCGGGACCGGGAGGATCGCCAGCCAAGCTGCCCGCGTATCCACTGAGGGAAGTCGAGCATCTTAGGACGATGAATGACCTCCGCCCCCCATCAGGGCAGGCCTCGGGGTGACATGTGGAGCCGCCTGTCACCCTGGCAGAAGCAGGCCGCGGCGGTGGCGCGCATCGCCGTTTCCGGGTATCTTTTCACGTACTAAGCATTACTACGATCACTTATAATGCAATTTAATTAGTATCTCTGATCCAAATAAATTTAAATCAGTTTATTTTTACAGCATCTGGTAGGTTTACTACAGGTGAGAATTTATATTGGTACTCCACTCCGGACCGCAACTTTAAACTAAATCCAGAGAATGCCCTAGACGCTTGGTTCAATGAGCATAAGGACTATAAGTTCGGTCCAATTGCTATGAGCGATTTCGACGGCTCCAAGGCACCCACTGGTCATTACACGCAGGTTCGTATTAGAAGAGCATTATATATGTTATGTTGTTGCTTCTTCAAAACTCTATAAAGCAAATAACACTATTACAACATACAATATTTTCGTGCCCACTTGACGACAATAGGCTCGTTCTCTAATACGTGGGACCGAAATTACACAATGTATATATACACACATATTATGTAGAATATATTTCATTTAAGAATATATAGTATTGTTGTTTATTGTATTGTATTGAGTATATTTAAACAAGAAAATATCAAGGATAGTGCCGTGGTCGTCACTTTTCCTAAGAATATTTTGTATTGTTAGACAAAAGTGGCATACGACCTTGATATTTTCTTATCGATTAAGATAGGAAAAAAGAAGAAAGAAATTGAAATAGTTCCGGCGGGATTCGAACGCGGGAGGACCGCTCTAACCACTAAGCCACCGAATCTTGCCTGAAATCCCTTATTTCGATAAATGGCAGATTCTGGAAACGGCAGATTCTTTGAACGACAGATTCTTTAAACGACGGATTTTGTACAGTCGCCAGCTAAAAACTAAATTATTTATTAGACATGGTCTTTGTAGTTTCTCTTGATTACCTTTCTAACATATATTTTAAACAAATAGATGCTTATGTATAAAATTACGACGTTGTTTGGTACTGTACTTCTTCCGTTTCCAGAATCTGTCGTTCAAAGAATCTGCCATTTCCAGAATTGAACGAAAAAAGGCTGAAATAATCCAAATCTTCCTATCGTTCGAATCCCGTCTGAACAATTTTTTTTTCCTGTATTAATCGATTTGAATAGTTATCATACTAAATATTTTAACATTTTATTCAATTGATATTTTCTTGTTTATCTAAATACTTTTTAGAACGTAATCTTTCAGTAGTCGCGTTTTAGTTTCGAACTAATATTTTTTTTGAGTAGGTAGGTATATTATTTTTGAGCAATATGTATAAATTATATACATTTGAAATGTGCTACAAGACATATTTATCTGAAATTTATATTTTAACACAGTACCTAGGTACTTTAAGACCGCTAGAGGGCGCCACAATAGATTCAGTAACATGTTATAATAGCCTTTAGGTAACCAGCCAGACGAGTAAGACGCTTCTAACGTTGCCTCATTTTTACAGTTCTAATAAGTGGTTGAGGAGCTATGAGGGAATAGATGAACCTACATACACATAAATACCTAGCCTGTTAAAATCATAACCCTCCTTTTACTTAGTCGTAGTCGAGTAAAAAAATGTTAAACGTTTCTTCATTTTCAACTTTTACAGATGGTGTGGTCTGAAAGCATTTATCTCGGTTGTGCTTCATCTCAAAAAGACGAAGGAGAATGGGTTAAAATCTATGTCGTCTGTAATTATGGACCAGCGTAAGTTAATCTGCCCGTAACCTTATAATATAATAACCTTATAATAATCGCAGTAATGTTTACTAATTACATAACTCCGGTTCTCCCGACTTAACTGATCGCGATCAAAAAACCCAGACTTTAATGTCTGACCAAGACCTTTCTAATTGGAAAACTGCATTGAAATCCGTGCAGTTGAAAGAAAGAAAGAAAAATATTTTATTTAAGTTCCACACAGTTGCTTTTGCGTCCCATCGTGAACACACCGTCCAGAAATGTTTCTTGTGCTCATACTAGTTAACTATTAGGTAGTGGACGCCGAACGTAAAGATGATGGTGAGGAATTGTCAATGTAATATAACCCAAGTATTTTCTTAAATATGTTTCTGCATTGTACATTTTAAATTTTATAATAGTAAGGTATTTACAGATAGTCTAATAATTACATGAATATTTTCAGGGGCAATATGTTGGACGAGAAACCATATAAGGAAGGTGGACCCACCGACAAGTTAATATCAGGGGCGGACGCCGCCTGAAATTTTGGAAGGGGTCACCAATTTATAATTTAATAATAAAATATGACAAGTAAATTAGACTTTATTGCACAATACCACAGACAACATACTAAAAAAAAAGTCAATATCAATTTTTTGTAACCCAATATTATTGGATATTTCTAGATAAATACTTATTTGGTAGAGCTAAACCTGTTAGCATCTCTTCTAATGTTTGCTCTCAATCAAGTTTTTACACGCTTTAGCGAAGACAATGTTCTGCCCGATGTAGCACCGCTTACAGGCAATGGCCAAAATCGGTAGGTATTTTCTTTGAGTTCGTTTCCAATTTGAAATTCGTAGCTAATAAATATAAGAATTATATTATGTGTGCTAATAATGTATTACGACAAAAAATAAATCAAGAAATGTAAATAATATTGATATTTTCTAAATCTCAAGATCTTTAATACCCGACTACGGTGAAGCAAAGTGAGGGTTATGATTTTGACAGGCTATGTATGTAGATTTTTTTTATTTAGGACACGCCAACTTGACTTCACCT
This sequence comes from Eilema griseolum, assembly GCA_963662185.1. NCBI lineage: Eukaryota > Metazoa > Arthropoda > Insecta > Lepidoptera > Erebidae > Eilema > Eilema griseolum. The sequence continues at coordinate 14,958,553 of OY759238.1, read as the reverse complement.
CGCCTGATAGTAAGCTAAAGGCAATGTCTCAGGACAGAAGGTCACCATTACAGACACTTAAGTAATGTTCCAATGAGATTCATCTGTTCCCTCATAGCTCCTCAACCACTTATTAGAACTGGAGAAATAAGCTATCGTTTAAAGCATCTTAGTCGTCCGCTGGTTATAGGCTCATATAACGAGCAATGACAACTGTCATTGATAACGAGTCACTAAATCCAAAGTGGCGCCCTCTAGCGGTCATGAAATACTGCGTTAAAAATTAATTTGATATAAACATCGTCGTCGTGTTTGGTATCAACTGAAAGGGATTTAATTAGCACATTACAAATATGTATAAATTACACTTATTGCTTACCTCAAAATAATATAAATGAAAAATAAGTTTAATACTAAAACCAGAGTACTGAATAATCACGCTCTTTAGAGTATTAAACAAGAAAAAATCTAGGATAGCCCTTTGCCGCTAACAAAACAATTAGGTACCTACATTCTTGGGCATACCACGGCTATCCTAGAAGAGCATGATTTTTCTGTAGTCGGGTTTGTTATAAACTTTTTTTTTCAGATTTGGGACGGACGAAAATTTTTTTGTGTTATTGAATAATCCTGAGGATGATACTTCTGTGATGATTTAAGGACCAGCTTTCCGATCAAGACGAATTGTTTTCAAATAAAAATCCATCTCATTTGCCACAGTATTCTTCTCCACTTTCTCCTCAGCACTATCATTTCGCACATTACCTGTAGCGACTTCCTCAAAGCGGTTCCAGAAATTGTAGTGTATTTCAAATGTCTTATCATTGTCATTCAAGTTTATTTTTTACGTAGTGGAGAAGAATCTCCGTCAGTACTACTAGATTCATCATCATTACAATTTAGTTTTTAAACCCGCACGAGTGTGACAGGTCGCGACTAGTCGTATTATTCTTTACGCGCTCGACAAGCATGTACTTTGTGCCGAATATTCGGCGCTTCGGCCGACAGCATTGCAGAATATTCGGTATTCGGCCAAATCACTATTCGTGGCAACTCTAGTAACTAGTCTATTGGGTTAAACAATCTTGTAGAGACTTTTTTATAAAAACACATGTTAAATAAATGAACTAGGCTAACTAAGCAGTGGTTCAATTTCGGTTTTTATTCTTTAAAATCAGTTTCTAAACAGAAAAGTATTAATAAACATAGTTTTTTAATAAAACATTTTAAAAAGTCACATTTTTATTAAATATGTGGTTAAGTACCTATAGATGTAGACAACTCGATCTTCACTTCTTCCACGACCATCCCAAACATTATAAATCCAAATTGACTCTGCAGCGTTTAATGTATTTCATTAAATGGATTTCATGTTTTTTGTTATTTTAATCTGATATACCTACTAATTTAAATTTTATATAATTTTAATTATCTATGGTATTGTTTTATTAATCTTAATTTACTGCTTTTTATTTTTAATTATTTAAATATAATGAATTATTCAAGGCCAGTGGGGCCGACGGGATTTCAGCAAGTTTGTAGAACGTATGCACCTGATTGTCTCCTGTCTTGAAATTACACGGCTAATATTTTTATCCGACTGCGCCAGCGAGGGTAATGTAGGTACCTATTACGCGCGTATGTAATTGTCTTTGTTGCCCAGTAGGTACAGGCCTAACAGCTGGACAGAATTGGATGAATGGGTCTCAAATGAAAGGTATTCATCTCCTGAGTGTTATAGCGTACATAAAATGTCAACAAAAACTGTGCGGTGGATTTTTGCGAGTGGTGGGAGAGGTTATGTCGGACTCGAACCGACCAAAACGCACGCCGCCTGTCCGTTCGTTCGTTTTTTGTTACCGAAGGTGAGGTTAACAGGCGTATCCCTCGCACCCCAGCCGACCCAGGGCCATCTCTCACGATCTGGCTCTCGAGCTGATCACCTGCGTCAGACGGTACGAGAGGCTGCCGTGTGGCCTGTCTAGCCACTCCCCCATGATGGGTCCGGGCAGACCCTGTCAATAGGGATGATGACAAGGTCGTCCGATTCTACCAATATCGTTTGATATCTTAGCTTTTGCCTTGCAAAATAAAATATTGCTAACTAAACTATGGCTTTATTATTTTTAGTTCCCAAAGGTAGGTTCTAAAAAAAGTAAATTGATTCCAAATTTATAACTTTTATTCTGCACTATATACGCGTATACGCAATGCAGAGAGATAAATGCATATTTTCTTGTGCTCTATGCATTTTGTACTAGTGACAAAGGCGTGACGTGACGTCACGCCTTTGTAACGATTTTGTATAGAGCGTTTTCAGGCGGATCGAGAATAACACAATTTCACTTTATCAGTTTATTATATTATTATAAAGTGGTTATTTTTCAAGAGTAAAAAAATACACCCATCTCAGTAACATTTTTTTTATACCACTTAGGTGACTTAGGCAGACAAGCACACGGCCCACCCGATGGGAAGAGGCTACCGTGGCCTATGGACTGCCGACGAAATAAATAAATTTGAATTTGAAGTACCTCCTGAAGTTCCCCATATTGTAGGCGTTTGGGAAAATCGCAGCAGGGAGTTCATTCCACAGCTTGAGTGTGCGGTGGATGTAGTTTCTTTCATACCGCATTCATTTTCATTCTGCAAGGGTATGGAACGTAAGTATGTATTCTGAATAACTTCCTAGCATAGGAACCTTGAAATGAACTGCCTCCTCTGTGATCGTTGATATGGTTTCCGTCAAACTAATTATCTTTCCACGGGAATATACTACTGGTGGTAGAGATTTGACGGCACAAATTTGTCACAAATTTCGACCGGGTTGGTACCACCGTGCAATATTGCGAAAAACCCTTCATAGTAATTCAATTTCGGTTGGATTGCGTTCAGGGATCAGCAAATGCAAAGCCGGGTAGAGGTGATGGTGGTCGCAGCACTAGTGGGACCAGTGGGTCTTGGCGTAGTCTAGTGAGGATGGTGCGGGGCGACGCGCCGGTCAGGGAGACCCGTAGAAATGGTGGTGCCGCTGGCCGCCCGCGGTATAGTACAGAGGCCCAACTGGGACTAACCACCCTGGAAGGCTGCCTCACCATACCGCGCATAATCCCGGTATGGCTCGTCGTGCCGGTTGGTGACCGGAAGTGGGGGCCCCGGCGACCATATTCGGGGGGGTATGGGGGCCCTTCCGTACGGCGTGTCGGCTCGCGCCATGCCTCATAATCATAGACAAAACCAATATCCCGCACTTCGTCACGCGGTGCTGCGACGACAATCACCTCTTTTATTTCACGCCCTTTTCTCCTTTTCATCATGGCAGCGCATTTAAGAGTATTGGGCAACACAGCGGCTCTTCAGACTCCCACAAGCTCGCTATTTGAGGTGGAGTCCACTAACATATGTGGACTCCATGCGAACCTCAACGCCGTCCACCAACACCTTGAGACGGCGAAACCAGATATGCTCTTTCTCACGGAGACACAAATAGGCCGCCCTGATGACACGACCTACTTGCTTTACCCCGGCTATGTTATCGAGGAAAATTTCCGTGCAAAAGCCGGGGTGTGCGTGTTTGTTAGGGCGGATGTTTGTTGTCGCCGTTTGCGCTGCCTTGAGGACCCATCCTTTTCAACCCTATGGGTACACGTAGACCATGGCTCTACGAGTCAGATCTATGTGTGCCTCTACCGTTCCCATACAGGAGATGCTGAGACAACTCGACTCTTTGAATATCTGAGTCAGGCGGCAGATGATGCGCAGGAACGGTTTCCGAACGCCGAAGTGGTATTTTTGGGGGACTTTAACGCCCACCACGAAACCTGGTTGGGCTCCGCCAAAACAGACCATGCGGGAAGAGCCGCCCATGCATTTGCTCTGGCGCATGGCCTGACCCAATTGGTACACGAGGTCACTAGAATACCAAGAAGGTCGGGCCTAGCACCCTCTCTGCTAGACCTTCTGCTGACGAGTCACCCAGACCTGTACAGTGTTTCGGTACAAGCCGCTTTAGGAAATTCCGACCACTGTCTGGTCTGCTCCAAGGTGCCAATTATAGCGCCCTCACGACCCGTGCAGGGGAAGCGGCGTCTCTGGCACTACTCGTCAGCAGATTGGGATGGGCTGCGCAACTATTTTGCGTCCATCCCGTGGGTTGAACGCTGCTTTGAAGGTAAGAAACCCTCAGATTGTGCTACTGCTGTTGCCGGTGAGATCGGTCTGGGTATGGAATACTATATCCCGTACACTGATGTCACCGGTGCCCGAGGAGTGCGCCCTTGGTTCGGGCGCGAGTGTGCGAGGGCTGTTGACCAAAAGCAGTCCGCGTATCACACTTGGGTAAGGGCGCGTGCCACGCACGATCCCAATGTGGGCCACTTCAAGGCGGCGTACAACAGAGCCACAAAGGACTGCAAGAGGGCTTACGTCAGAGCGGATGCCCTGCGCATTGCACGGCTTGGTCAAGAGCTAGTGGCACATCCCACGGGCAGCCGTGGATACTGGCGACTGGCCAAAGCCGTGCAGGCCAACTTCTGTCAGCCTTCGCTGCCACCGCTGCGCTACCCTGATGGATCCCTGGCCCATGGACCGCAAGAGAAAGCCAATATGCTAGTAAATCTCTTTGCGGCCAATTCCCGAGTCGATGATTGCGGTATACAGCCGCCGACACTACCCAATGGTGACCACGTAATGCCTGAAATACGTATCAGGCAATGCGATGTCCGTGCGGTGCTTCAATCACTCGATGTCCGGAAAGCCAGTGGCCCGGATGGTATTCCAGCGGTGGTCTTACAAAAATGTGCAGCGGAGTTGTCTCCGATGCTTACGCGGCTGTACCGACTGTCCTACAGCTCGGGTACAGTGCCTTCGGCTTGGAAAGAGGCGAATGTACAGCCGATCCCCAAGAAGGGGGATCGCTCAGAGCCAGCCAACTATCAACCCATAGCCGTCACCTCAGTGCTGTGCAAGGTCTTCGAGCACATCATTAACAAACAGCTCATGCGTCACCTAGAGGATCACTCCTTAATTAATGACCGGCAATATGGCTTCAGGCCGAAACGGTCAACGGGTGATCTTCTAGCATACGTTACCCATCTTTGGGGTGAGGCTATGGACAAGCACGGCGAATCACTGGCAATTAGTCTTGATATCGCCAAAGCTTTCGATAGAGTCTGGCACAAATCGCTTCTCTCCAAGCTACCAGCCTTTGGTCTGCCCCCTAGACTGTGCAACTGGATTGCTAGTTTCCTGCGGGAGCGCCGTATCCGCGTCCTCTGTGATGGACGGGCTTCGGAGTTCTTGCAAATAAATGCTGGCGTACCGCAGGGGTCTGTATTATCTCCCGCTCTCTTTCTTCTGCATATCAACGACATGCTGTCCACCGGCAGCATACATTGCTATGCAGACGATAGCACCTTACACGGGAGTTATCACGGACAACCTGCGGCCAAACAGTCTGATATCGTGGAAAAAAGACAGCTTCTTGTCACTGTACTGGACCGGATCTTGAATCACATTTCTCAATGGGGCTCTGAGAACATGGTCGAGTTCAATGCCAAGAAGACGCAGGCTTGTGCGTTCACAGCAAAGGTATCTTCTTTCCTTCCCCTTCCCACTCTTCAGAGCACGCCACTGCCACTGCAGGACAATCTCAATATCCTAGGCATGGATATTCGCTGCAAACTGAATAACAGAAATTACATCGAGAGCATCATCAAAACAGCCTCGCGGAAACTCGGACTCCTAAACAAAGTGAGACGTTTTTTCATGCCGGAGCAGCGGTGTCTTCTCTATAAGACACAAATTCGCTCCTGCGTGGAATACTGCTCGCATCTCTGGGATGGCTCCGCGAAATACCTACTAGATGCTCTCGACAGGTTGCAGCGACGCGCGGTCCGAATTATTGGGAACCCTGAGGTCACGAACACCCTCGAGCCTTTGCAGATGCGTAGAGATATTGCTTCCTTGGCTGTATTTTACCGTCTCTACCACGGTGAGTGTTCTGACGAGCTCTTCCAACTAATCCCACCATCTCCTTTCCTACATAGGACAACACGTTTAGGCCTTAGATGTCACCCTCACACTGTACAGAATATACGAGCAAGAACAAAGCGGTTCGGAGACTCTTTTCTTTGCCGCACCACCAAGACCTGGAATTCATTACCAGCACACGTGTTTCCTTCTTCCTACAGTCCCGGGGCCTTTAAGCGGGGCGTGAAAAAGCATCTGATGAGGCCGCCAAGCTGAGTGCCACCATTGTAGCACTTAGTGTCTGTAATGGTGACCCTCTTTCCTGAGACTTGGCCTTTAGCTTACCATCAGGCGAGGTGAGGTCAAGTTGGCGTGTCCTATATAAAAAAAAAAAAAAAAAATCTATCTATTCTACAAGATAGTGAACACCAGTTACAAACAAAAAAAAACGATATTTTTATACAAGACGGGTCGTGGATTCGATTCCCGACCAGTGCAATTATTTGCTTTCATGAATATAATAGCTCTGTCTGTTGGTCTGGGTGTTCTATATATGGTTTGTAAGTAAATACGTATTTACATGAAAATATATTTTTGGGATTTCATCACGAGGAAATGGTAAGTAGGTATTTAAACTTTTGACTGTGTAGACTACAAAATTCTAAAAACTAAGTTAGATAAATGTGGGATTAGAGGGAATGTACTAAATATTATTATGTCTTTCTTAAGCAATAGAAAACAAGCGACATCCATTAACCAAATTTGTGAAGCAAAAAGAATGGAAATTACTTATACTTCGGACTATGAACAGGTAGAATATGGAGTCCCTCAAGGCAGTGTACTGGGTCCCTTATTATTTCTAGTGTACATTAACGACTTTCCGAAATCAGTCAATGTGCCAATGATTTTATTTGCAGATGACAGCACTTTAATATTCTCAAATAAAAATCATAAAATACTTAAAGACACCTTATGTAATACACTCTCTGACGTGGTTGAATGGCTGAAATCGAATAATCTTACAGTTAACTTCAGTAAGACCACTATAATGGTATTTAGAAATAGAGTCAGACCGCCAATTGACGTAGTCATTGACTACGCGGGCACAAATATAAAAGAAGTGGACACGACAAAGTTTTTAGGTTTAACAATCGATTGTAACCTTAATTGGAAACCACATATTGATAATGTTTGCACTAAGCTATATCAAATTTCGTACGCCCTATACATGCTGGCAAAAACCGTAGACTTAAGTACTTTAGTGACCGCATACCATGCCTATGCGGAATCGGTAATACGCTACGGCATAATATTTTGGGGTAACTCCACGGACTGGGAAATGGTCTTCAAAGCCCAAAAGCGATGTATCAGATCCGTTTGTAAAATCTCGAAAACTGATAGCTGCAAACCACACTACATTAATTTAAAGCTATTAACCTTCCCAAGCCTATATATCATGGAGGTGGCTTCATTTGTCAAAGGTAATAAGCGAATGTTCGAGCATCTCTGTGGCACTCGGCATCAACATAAAATAAAAATAATTCAAAATAAGTCTGCTCTAATGAATAAAAGTATTTTATGTATGACGTCAAGGATCTTCAATAAACTGCCGACTGAACTATGCTGCACCGATAATATATACGAATTTAAAAATAAGCTGAAAAATATTTTGGTACAAAAGGCATACTATAGTGTGCAAGAATATTTAGATGACAAGTGTGTGTAATGTATGGCAAAATTTTAATTTTATTTCGTTGTAATATTATGATATTATTCACGGCATGAAATATTGACATAATTACCATTATATAATTCGAAATTTTATTCATTATGACATTACATATTTATTGACATTGTTATTAATTTTATGAAAATTGGATTTATAGTATATTTTGTTTTTCCATTCGGTATAACTCAATTGTTTTTAATTTATTGACTTAAAAAAAATAATTATTGACATTGTTATTAAGTTTTTGAAAATTGGATCTACGGTATATTTTGTTTTTCCATTTGGTATAACTCAATTGTATTGTGTTTCAATCTTATTCATTATGACATTGATTATGGTTTGTTTTATTATGTTTCAATTTTACTCATGAGATTATGATATTGTATATTTATTATCATTATTATGAATCCCTAATTATGAATGTTGAAATGATTGTGTTAATTTATATTTTAAATGTTAGTTCATTTTATTATTTACCTAGTACCTATATTTGCATGCCTTGAGGCGGAATTTGGCTGTTTAAAAAAAAAAAAAATTTCATGTAAACACCTTATGTACCCATTTTCGCAAATAAATGATTATGATTATGATTATGATTATGATTAAAAAGTTATGAGCATTCTAGAATGAATTGAATTGAAGGTGTAGATCTTAATATTTATAAGGTTAAACATTTATGAATTACTTAAAGTATATTTGACTACTTAATAATGCTGACTGCGATAATAAAATTAAATATAAAAACTAATCAAGACACTAAATATGTATCAAAAAGACACGCTGCTTCGTTTGGAGTTCCACAGGGCAGTGAATTGAGCCCTTATTGTTTATAATAAATATTATTATATAACATTTTAACAAAAGCTACAGACCAAACAAATTAAGATAGATAAGCTATACAATACTTTGGGTCTATAATTATAGATAGCGCTGTGTAGTATATTGTAGAATATAAAAAATAGAGGCATTTTTATTACAAAGGAAAAGGAAGCCTATGTAAGCACATTTTATGAATGTATTGGTAAAATAACTTATTTATCATTTATCATTAATATATAATTGAAAACGTACGGAACCGTAAGTTATTCTTTTAATTGTTTGTATATCCGTGTGTACTATATATGTTGTAGTATATAACTCAGCCGCAGTGTTTCACAATCAAATTTTAGAGTGGAAATCATTCAAGTGGTTCAGTCTTTTTGTTAGACCTAAATCTAAAACAATGAATTCTTTATATATTTATTTAACTTTTCTAGTATTTGCAACTCGTAAATGTTAGTAGCTACCTATGTCTTATTAACCTAATTAGTATTTTTTTTGTTCTTGATTAGCTAGCATCTAGATATATATATTTGGAATATCTATGACATGCGTAGGAGTATTAAATAGTATATAAATGCTTTATTTTATAGTGGAAACATCAGCAATGAATGATGAAAATCGTGCTTTTCTTGATGGTCACAATGCACGGCGGCTTAAGGTAGCTAAAGGCGAACTCGCAGGACAGCCAGGTGCCGCTGAAATGAAGGCCATGGTAAGTTTCAACTGTACTAATACTTAATATTATAAAGCTGCAGAGTTTGTTTGTTTATTTGAACGCGCTAATCTCTGGAGCTACTGGTCCGATTTGAATGATTCTTTCAGTGTTGGGTAGTCCATTTATCGAGGAAGGTTTTAGGCTATATATCATCACGCTACTACTTAAGGGAGCGGAGCATTGATAATAAATGTTAACAAATCCGGCAATTTTTCATACAAAATTTAAAGTGGGATGAACACATTACATCAACCGTTAAGAAAGCAAGAAGTTTAATTTATTTAATTAGAAAAGCCTTTAATGTTCTAACGCCAGATATGATGCTTAGGATCCACAAAACTTTTGTCAGACCAATCCTAGAATACGCATTTCAAATCTGGAATCCTTACTTTAATAAAGATATTGAACTCCTGGAGAAGATACAACGTAGCTTCACAAAAATTCCACGTTCATTGATACAGAGACCCTATGAGGAGCGCCTTGCAGTTTTAAAAATTACAACTCTAAAAGAACGCAGAGGCAGAGGTGACATGATAGAGACTTTCAAGATCTTAAGTGGACATTACGACATTGAAGACTTTGACAAATTGTTCACACGCAAATCAATAATAACCAGGTCTCAGAGGCCACCAGCTAAGACTATCCACCAGCTTCTTGAATAACAATCCACACAAAAACTTTATAAGTAATAGGGTAGTGAGAGAGTGGAATAAGCTACCACATGATGTTGTGACAGCCCAGAACATAAACCAATTTAAAAATAGACTAGACCAACACCTTAACCAAAAAAAAAACACTAGTGGACATAAGCAAGATACGGGCATTATCAGTTGCTTCGACTGCCTGCCTGTTAAAATAATAATAATAATATTTTGAAGACTAAAACATACGGGCTCAAAGGAATATGAAGCTTCAAAATATACCCCGGGCGAAGCTGGGGTGGGTCAGCTAGTTTAATATATGGATGGTCGTTTTTAAATTCAGAAACTAAAGTTGAGTCTCGTCAACGCCTACTTACGCTAATTTTCGTACTGCATGTGTACTTACCTATGGGTGGTGTATTTCGGATCACGCACCAATGCTTTTCAAATACTTACCTAAATATAATTACTATCTCATTATAATTATTTTGACTTGATATAGGCAGGTATGGGTATAGGTCTATGTAAGTTTTTATACCTACCATGTTTTTTTGTAGATTTGGGACGATGAGTTATACAAAAAGGCATCGGATTATATAGCTACATTCCCTCAAGGGCACAACCCGGATAAAACTGTCCGTAAGTACTTATGTCACAATTTCCGGTAATGCTGACCTATCCTCGTGGTCCTGTAAAATATATTGTTATTTTATACGTGAGGCTGGTTGATATTAGATATCTAAATATACAATTTTTTCACGTACTAAGCATTACTACGATCACTTATAATGCAATTTAATTAGTATCTCTGATCCAAATAAATTTAAATCAGTTTATTTTTACAGCATCAGGTAGGTTTACTACAGGTGATAATTTATATTGGTACTCCACTGGGGACCGCAACTATAAAGTAAATCCAGAGGATGCCCTAGACGCTTGGTTCAATGAGCATAAGGAGTATAAGTTCGGTCCAGTTGCTATGAGCGATTTCGACGGCTCCAAGGCCGCCACTGGTCATTACACGCAGGTTCGTATTAGAAGAGCATTATACATGTTATGTTGTTGCTTCTTCAAAACTCTATACAGCAAATAACACTATTACAACATACAATATTTTGGTGCCCGCTTGACGACAATAGGCTCGTTCTATAATACGTGGGACCGAAATTACACAATATACATATACACACATATTATATAGAATATATTGCATTTAAGAATATATAGTATTGTTGTTTATTGTATTGTATTGAATATATTTAAACAAGAAAATATCAAGGATAGTGCCGTGGTCTTCACTTTTCCTAAGAATATATTGTATTGTTAGACAAAAGTGGTATACGACCTTGATATTTTCTTTTCGATTAAGATAGGAAAAAAGAAGAAAGAAATTGAATTAGTTCCGGCGGGATTCGAACGCAGGGGGAACGCTCTAGCCATTAAGCCACCGAACCTTGCCTGAAATCATCCAAATGTTCCTATAAGTATATATCCGTCTTACGGCGGTTCGAATCCCGCCTGAACAATTTTTTTTCCTGTAATATCATACTAAATATTTTAAAATTTTATTCAATTGATATTTTCTTGTTTATCTAAATACTTTTTAGAACGAAATCTTTCAGTAGTCGGGTTTTAGTTTCAAATTTAATTTTTTATTATATTTATTGGTATATTATTTTTGAGCAATAGGTATAATTTATATACATTTGAAATGTGCTACAAGACATATTTATCTCAAATTTATATTTTAACATAGTACCTACTTTAAGACCGCTAGAGGGCGCCACAATAGATTCAGTAACACGTTATAATAGCCTATAACCAGCGAGACGAGTAAGACGCTTCTAACGTTGCCTCATTTTTACAGATGAACCTACATACACGCATAAATACCTAGCCTGTTAAAATCATAACCCTCCTTTTACTTAGTCGTAGTCGAGTAAAAAAATGTTAAACGTTTCTTCATTTTCAACTTTTACAGATGGTGTGGTCTGAAAGCATTTATCTCGGTTGTGCTTCATCTCAAAATGACGAAGGAGAATGGGTTAAAATCTATGTCGTCTGTAATTATGGACCAGCGTAAGTTAATCTGCCCGTAACCTTATAATATAATAACCTTATAATAATCACAGTAATGTTTACTAATTACATAACTCCGGTTCTCCCGACTTAACTGATCGCGATCAAAAAACCCAGACTTTAATGTCTGACCAAGACCTTTCTAATTGGAAAACTGCATCGAAATCCGTGCAGTTGAAAGAAAGAAAGAAAGAAAGAAAGAAAGAAAGAAAGAAAGAAAAATATAAGTTCCACACAGTTGCTTTTGCGTCCCATCGTGAACACGCACCGTCCAGAAATGTTTCTTGTGCTCAGACTAGTTAACTATTGGGTAGTGGACGCCGAACGTAAAGATGATGGTGAGGAATTGTCAATGTAATATAACCCAAGTATTTTCTTAAATATGTTTCTGCATTGTACATTTTAAATTTTATAATAGTAAGGTATTTACAGATAGTCTAATAATGACATGAATATTTTCAGGGGCAATATGTTGGACGAGAAACCATATAAGGAAGGTGGACCCACCGACAAGTTAATCTCAGGGGCGGACGCCGCCTGAAATTTTGGAAGGGGTCACTAATTTATAATTTAATAATAAAATATGACAAGTAAATCAGACTTTATTGCACAATACCACAGACAACATACTAAAAAAAAGTCAATATCCATTTTTTGTAACCCAATATTTATTTGGTAGAGCTAAACCTGTTAGCCTCTCTTCTAATATTTGCTCTCAATCAAGTTTTTACACGCTTTAGCGAAGAAAATGTTCTGCACGATGTAGCAGCGCTTACAGGCAATGGCCAAAATCGGTAGGTATTTTCTTTGAGTTCCTGTTTCCAATTTGAAATCCGTAGCTAATAAATATAAGAATTATATTATCTGTGCTAATAATGTATTACGACAAAAAATAAATCAAGAAATGTAAATGATATTCTGATATTTTCTAAATCTCAAGATCTTTAATACCCGACTACGGTGACGCAAAGTGAGGGTTATGATTTTGACAGGCTATGTATGTAGATTTTATTATATTTAGGACACGCCAACTTGACTTCACCTCGCCTGATAGTAAGCTAAAGGCAAAGTCTCAGGACAGAAGGTCACCATTACAGACACTTAAGTAATGTTCCAATGAGATTCATCTGTTCCCTCATAGCTCCTCAACCACTTATTAGAACTGGACAAATAAGCTATCGTTTAAAGCATCTTAGTCGTCCGCTGGTTATAGGCTTATATAACGAGTCACTTAATCCAAAGTGGCGCCCTCTAGCGGTCATGAAATACTGCGTTAAAAAATAAATTTGATATAAACATCGTCGTCGTGTTTGGTATTGAAGGATCGATGTCTCCAACCCAGAAAAACTACAGTATTGAAAATACAACAATTTATTCTTTTTGAAATGTTAAACCAACTTGTCAACAAAGCCCTCGTATATCAACCTTCTATTTCTCCTTCCCGCGCATCGCGCGTACCGTTTTACATGTTGCCAACTCATAAAATTATATACATATATCGACATTTGTTAATATCAATGCAATTATTAATTAATCATAATCAATAATGTTTTATTAACGTGACAAAATCCACGTATTTAAATTATTATAGTTTTTATAGTATATTTATATAATCACATGAATTAAGTACTGTTCTATTTCTATCGTGGCGCTAACAGCTCGGCCATCCTTATTTTAGTGAGTCCTCTCACGTTATTGCATCATGCATACAATGATGAAGAGATAAAAAAAAAACACATTATACAATACATTAAACACAAATTATACATTGCAATGCACATATTATTAGATAAAGTTCAATAAGTCCTATAGTTTCTAGTTCTGTTAACATTATCAGATAAAGAACTCTATATAAGAAAAGTTTTACAAAATATTTTATACCAACTAAATGATAAAATTATTCTTATTCTATTACCTGTGTATTGTAAGTTCATGATCTACTATGATCTACGGCCATCTACGTTATTACAAACGCTGGTCGCTCATAGCTCATGCACTCACACCACACAATATCCTGTTCAGTCTACTATGATCAACGGTCATCTATGCCTAAGCGCTGGTCGCTCATAGCCCATGTTACGGAGTACCCGCAAACACAGTCTGCTATGATCTACGACCATCTACGCCTCAGCACTGAACGCTCATAGCCTTAACTCAAATAATAATTCTGTTCGTTAATACGCACAGTCTGCTACAATCTATGACTTAGATCTTGGCTCATAACCCGTGCTGACACGGTGTGCTATGATCTGCGGCTATCTATTCCTTCTCGCTCGCTCATAGCCTGTGTTTCCCTTAAAATCAATATAACATATTATAAACAATTCAATTCAGTTTAATCCCTGTTATGTTTACTTAGGTAATTTATTTATAAAGTCTAATCACGGTATCAAAAGTTATAATTATTTGATTATAAAATTTTTAGTTTAATTAGCGGATTCCATTCCATCCGAATCGCTAATGCTATTATTATCACTGTCACTGGACTCGCTTACAATACTTTTAAATGCTAGCCAAGGATGTATTTTATCTAACGCTACAACATTTTCATATTTCTTATTTCCCTTTCGGGTTAAGGGTGTGTCTTCGATTAAGAACCTATCATTATCCAAAATCTTTACTATACGGTAGGGTCCGTTAAACTTGGGTACTAATTTCTTTGAAATACCTGTGTGTTCCTTATCGTGTATCATTCTCTGTACCCTAACTAAGTCACCTATATTATACCTTGTACCTGCTTTTCTGCGGCTGTCAAACTTTTCTTTTGACTTACGCTGTTGGTCTTCTATGCGGTTCTGCGTTTCCTTTCTTATTTTATCTAAATTTTCCCCCGTTATACGTTCAGTAACCTCTACCACTACGTCGTTCAATATGTTTTCCGAAGTACTAACTAACCTGCACCCAAATAATAGGTCCGAAGGAGTCTTACCAGTGGTCTTGTTGATTGTAGTATTTAAGCCTAATTGAATGTCACCTACATAATCGTCCCACAAATTATCATTTTTACCATGGCATTTGGTACTTAATGCATCTAAAATGGTTCGGTTGAAGCGTTCTACCTGTCCGTTCGCTCTAGGAGTTGCTACCGCATTGAGTATATGTTTAATGCCTGAAAGGGTCACAAAAGTTTTAAATTTTGCACTAGTAAAGCAAGTGCCGCGATCAGTTATTAATCGAGATGGTGTACCAAAAAAACTAATATGTTCCTTTAGAACTCTAATTGCTGTGGTACTTTTAGTATCTCTCACCGGTCGAATATTAATATATTTTGTAAAAGCATCAATTATTACCAAAATATATGTATTGCCTCTTCTGGAACGAACGAAGGGGCCCAAGTGATCGGCATGTAACGTGTGGAATGGTACTTCAAGCTTGGGAATGGGATGCAACATCCCTTCCTTACGACCCCCGGGGGTTTTATGATGAGCACATTCGATACACGCGGACACATATTTTTTTGTAAACCGACGCATTTTCGGGAACCATAATACGCTTTGTAAGCGACTGAAAGTTTTATCAAAACCAAAATGACCTACGTCATCATGATTCATCCTAAGAACCTGCCATCGCATTGCGCGTGGTACTACCCATCGTATACCATTTTCCAAAATTTTATAGACGTACCCGCCCTTTAACATATAATCTTTATGAATACCAGCAACTCGTTTAGTTTCTGGATCCTGCAAAACTTCCTTAATTCTCTTAATTTCGTCATCATTTCCTTGCACCGTAGAAATCCAATCTTTTAACTCAACGTTTAGTACATCTAGTGCCGGACAGTCTTCGTCACCGGGTAAGGGATCAGTTACAGGAGCACGACTAAGTGCATCTACATGACTCATGCGGCTTCCCGCGCGGTACTCAATCTCGCAGTCGTACTCCTGCAGCTGTATCCACCACCGAGAAATTCGGGGTACCAGGTCCCGCTTAGTCAAAGTAGTTCTTAGAGCATTACAATCGGTTATAATTCTAAATTTTATACCTAATAAGTAAACCCTAAACCGTTTTAGTGAAGCAATAACTGCCAAAGTCTCTAATTCAAACGAGTGTAACTTTTGTTCGTCACCAGTCGTTTTTCGACTGTAGTAAACAACTGGTCTAAGGGAACCATCAAACTGCCTTTGCATTAGTATTCCCGCAACGCCTAATTTACACGCGTCCGTGTGCAGTTCAGTTTCTAGAGTGGCATCATACAAGGCTAAAATGGGTCGTTCAACAAGCTTTTGTTTAAGTGATTGAAAAGCATTTTTGTGATTTTCACCCCATTTCCACTCAAAGTTGGACCGTAACAAATCTGTCAGCGGTCGTGCAATGAGCGCGAAGTCCTTTACAAAACGTCTAAAAAAACCAGCTAGTCCGATAAATCGTCTTATATCATGTACGTTTTGAGGTTCAGGAAAATTCGATATAGCAGTAGTCTTACGCTCCCCTGGCTTAATACCACTGCCATTTACCTCAAAACCAAGAAAATCAATCTCCTTATAAAAGAAATAACATTTACTCATTTTCAGAGTTAATCCTGCTTCTAATAAAAGCTTTAGAACCTTTTCTAGTCTGGACAGACCCTCTTGGAATGATTTAGCGGGTATTAATATATCATCCATGAATATTAGAGCAAAATCTACTTTAGATTTGGGAAGAATTTTATTGATCACCCTCTGGAAAACTGAGGGCGCGTTGGCCAATCCAAAGGGCATACGCTTGAACTGATATTGACCATCAGGTGTTACAAACGCGGTCTTTTCCTGTGATTCCTCCGCTATTGGAATTTGGTAATAACCTGATGCGCAGTCAAGTGTTATAAACAGTGAATTTCCTGCCAATCTATCCAATTGGTCGTCGATCAATGGCAAGGGATAACGTTCTCGTTTCGTTTTGTTGTTAAGGGCTCTGTAGTCCACACACAGCCTTTTCTCGCCAGTCTTTTTCTTAACTAATAAGACAGGACTAGCGTATGGTGATTTCGACTCACAGACTATGCCCGACTCGATCATCTCCTGCACCATTGATTGCACCAAGTCTCTTTCGGAAAACGATAATCTATAAGAACGATACACAACTGGTCGACTATCCTCAAGTTCAATTACCATCTCTACCATGTTTGTAAACCCCAGGTCTTTCAAACTACTGGAGAAACAACCTTTGTACTGTTTTAGAAGGTATTTCAACTGTTCAAACTCATCAGCTGTCAAGGACTTATCAAAGTTAATAACTTCAGTGGACTCATCATTTTCTACATTTACGGTACTTACATTCATAACATGCGTGACAGGACGAATTCGCATCAATAGTGTACCCTTTTTTAAGTATGTTAATTTGTCTGACACATTTTGTATCAGTAAAGAACCCTGTCCTTTGGAAATATCATATTCGCCTGGCAATAGATAAAATTCATGATTTGGTTGACCCCGTAATGAGCCAGGTACATAAATGGGTCCCGTGTACGTATCAGCACACATCACTTGCACTACACACATAGCCAAGGGTATTAATTTAGCGTCCTCACTTAACATTAATTCAATTTTCCTTACTGTGTCCTTTTCAAAAAAAAGACCCTCCTTAGTTTTCGTTATAGTTATATTAGGCCTTTCAGTAAAACTATGACCTATTAACACCGAATACTTAATAACCTCGTCACTAACTACAAATACTTCGACTTGTTCCAGGATATTTTGTATTTCGATATTGACAGTCGCTACTCCTAAAGGAACCACTATATTATTCCCAATACCCCTCATAACTGGTAAACGATCATGGGTTTCAAACGAAATTCCTAGACGTTGCGCATCGCTGAAGCGTAATAAAGTACATTGGCTACCTAGGTCTACAAATCCGGTTAGAGATTGTCCATTTATTTTTAACGGTACCATATACTTACAATCGTTTATATATTTCGTTTCGATGCGCATTACATTATTTTCACTAGCCTTATCCACTTTTTTAAGATTATCAGAGGGTAGTCTTGAACAATTGATAGTTGTATGTCCTAATCGATTACAGACCGTACACTTTAAGATTTTCTTAGTGCATTTAAAACTAAAATGGCCCGGCTCATTACAGTTATAACATACCACGGAGTTACTCGACTGTCTCGTTTTAGTATCGCTGTTAGAGGACTTATGAGTGTTGCTGCCAATAGTCGAAGGTGTACGTTTATCAGTAAACATTTTTGCTTTTTCCAAATCCCGTGATTGCTGTTTACTGGACTGGAAATATTCGAGTACTTGCTCTGGCTCCTGATACTTTGAAGCCTTAGCACCTAGTCTTAAAGATCTATCTTCGATACCATGAAGCAAACAGTCAACTGCTCGCTTACCTACTATCTGACACCTGTTTAGTAAATTAATTTTATCATAATTATATAGCTCTAGTGATTCGTTATATTTAACGCGTTTACTCAGCATTTCTGTTAACAACTCCGCATAATCTTCGGTACTAGGAAAAGTTTCCGTAAGTTTAGTTTTCCATTCGGCCCATGTAAAAGACATGGTAAGTAAATTCTGATACCAAGTCTTCGCAACACCTGACAACTTAGGTAACGCGTAGTGGATTACTTGATCATCACCCCATTTATATAACTTAGAACACTCTTCAACTTTATTGAGCCAAGTGTGAATAGTTTGGCCCTTGATCATTGGGTCAAATTCTGGTATAACATTACCAAGCATAGGGAATTTATTGCTTTCTGGTCGACTATTAACTATTGACTTAACTAACTCAGATATTAATGCCGAATTATCATTGTTACTTGTGGAATGACGTACCTGACAGTGGCGCGAAGGCTGCCTAAAGCTATGCTCCTCACTCGAAGTGTTACTGTACCTTCGACTATTCCGCTGCATTTCTTGTGAAGTGCGGTCACGACGACGTCGGCTTCGGCATCGACTGCTGCGCTTCTCGGGACTACGGCTTTCTCGACGAACCCGGCGGTGAACGCTCCGACCCATACGTGTTGTACTCCGGATGTCTCGAGAACTACTGCTTCTATGTCTTCGTCTGAGATATCTAGAGCTGCTTCTCCGTTCATAAGAATGGCTGATTGAATCCTCACGTACACGCTTACTTCGTCCCTCGCGTAAGTTACTACTACGACGCTCACGAGAACGACACTTCCGTCGCTTAGAAGAATAACTTATCCGACTCGTATCACTACTAACGCTCATCTCCGAAAAATATCTATAGCTGGAACATTGCCTCTTACGATGTTTCTCCGCTCGCAACACACGATCTTTACTACGACATTTTCTTCTTCTCGATCGTGATACGGTATTCATCACTATAGGCGGCGTGAAGATTCCCTCCATTCGTAATTAAATGATATTTCTTATGAAGAAATAAGATAACAAATCATCACACCAAGGGAAGAGGAAGAAAAAAAAAAAATTCTTTCACAAAAGATGCTGTGGGCCTGGTTAATCCCACTTCTGAGCTGAAGGATCGATGTCTCCAACCCAGAAAAACTACAGTATTGAAAATACAACAATTTATTCTTTTTGAAATGTTAAACCAACTTGTCAACAAAGCCCTCGTATATCAACCTTCTATTTCTCCTTCCCGCGCATCGCGCGTACCGTTTTACATGTTGCCAACTCATAAAATTATATACATATATCGACATTTGTTAATATCAATGCAATTATTAATTAATCATAATCAATAATGTTTTATTAACGTGACAAAATCCACGTATTTAAATTATTATAGTTTTTATAGTATATTTATATAATCACATGAATTAAGTACTGTTCTATTTCTATCGTGGCGCTAACAGTATCAACTGAAAGGGATTTAATTAGCACATTACAAATATGTATAAACTAGCAGCCCGTCCCGGCTTCGCACGGGGTAGACACCCCACTCCTGTATTTCAGTGCCCCCTCCACCCCGCCCGCCGCGATGCCCGGCGCGCTTTTCAGACTGCATCGCAAACAACGGCCACGGCGCTATGGCGGTTTTGTTTACTGTTTGAATTTTTTAATTCGTAATATCTTTTGAATGGAAAGTCCAATTTAAATAATTTAAAAACTATTTTATAGGTAGTTAAATGGTCTTGACCATAAAATAATTTATTTGGATAAGGATTAATATAAACACATAAATAGCATGGTTTGAATTTGGTTAGCATTTTCATTAATGTTTAAAATGAAAAAAGTTGTTGTAGTGACATAACTACAATAGTTGGACATATGCTACCGCGGAGTTTTTTGTAGACATTATGATGTTCTTCAATATTTTTGTACATTATTTTGTTCTATCGCTAATAGTTTCGGCAGCGCATTCGACGAAAGACATTTTAAGACTCATTTTTCTACACCTTCGGTTACATTGTTCAAATTTTACCAAGGATCCCTAATTTTTTTCAAAATGAAATGTAGCCTATGTCAAATTGGAAGAATGTAGCATTCTATTGGTGAAAGAATTTTTTAAATCGGCCCAGTACTTTTTGAGCCAATTCATTACAAACATACAAAAATAGGTACAAATCTTTCCTCTTTATAATATTAGTGTAGATTACACTTATTGGTTACCCCAAAATAATATAAATGAAAAAATAAGTTTAATACTAAAACCAGAGTACTGAATAATCACGCTCTATAAAGTATTAAACAAGAAAAAATCTAGGATAGCCCTTTGCCGCTAACAAAACAATTAGGTACCTACATTCTTGGGCATACCAATTACCACGGCTATCCTAGAAGAGCATGATTTTTCTGTAGTCGGGTTTGTTTTAAACTTTTTTTTTCAGATTTGGGACGGACGAAAATTTTATTGTGTTATTGAATAATCCTGAGGATGATACTTCTGTGATTAATCAAACTGCGTAACAATCAACCTTTTGTTTCATAGCCGTTTCGGTTATGAAACTGGTAATGCATACGTGAGGTCTCGCTAACGGCATCATTTTGTCTTTCTTTCTAACATATGTAAATACTGATAGTTGCCGAAGCTCTCCTTCACTCCTACTGACAAATCCGTGCGGGTGTCATGGTAATGTTACCCGCTATTGCGAACGCAGAGATAAGTATGCGAGTCAACCTCAGGTCGATATTGACTAGTAAAGTAGGTACCTACATACTCAAAATGATCTCAATACCAGTAGTTTAATTTTATAGTAGCTATCACAGAGCAGATCCAGATTGGTCAAAACATAGAATTCAGTTCTCCATAATAAAGTAAGCTAGCTGTGTTCATAATGATAGCTTGTAAAGCCATCCTTAGAATGGCATCATCGATAAGTCTAAATGAAAGTGATGGCTATAAAAGAAAAGGGAAGCAAAATGTAATTAAATGACATTATGTAAAGATTATTTTGAACACTGCATATATAAATATGAAGACTGTTAGCTTACTTAATTATGGAAAACTGATTGCTAAGAAGTTTTGACCACTCTAGATGTTTACGATTATTTGAGCACTGAGATAGATAATAAAATTGAAATTTTGGATAGTAAGATAATTTTGTGTACTTTGCTAGTCAACTTCGATCTGATGTACATGTACAGTCAGTGTATTATTCTAGTTAGATAATATATTCAAGGAATACAGGAATATGGGACTTATTTAAAAAAATGAAACCCTTATTTTTACTCTCGCTAATATATCGAGAGGACATAATTTTTATTTTATTTAAGTTTAAATTCCACAATCTGACAAATTGATAATCCACAGAAGTTACTTAGAACTTTAACGGGTAGTAGATGAAACAGATCAAAAAATATAATCAGAAATACTCACTAACCGTCCTACGTTATAGTTAAAACCTAAGTTAATTCCTATATGTCAAATGTACGGTTAGCATTTTGCCTAGTTAAAACTACCGGTGAAATAACAATTAGGATTAAATGCACAGTGTACTACTTCCCTGGTCTAGTCGGTGTGTTTTCAAAATGGCTCTTTTCCACGTCAATCCTTTTCGGAAACACAACACAAATTGTGCTGCGCGCGAGATGGTTACCGATTAAATAATAATTCACAGCAAAAAAAGGTCAGTATAAACATTTCCATTTCATTTAGTGTTGAGAAATAACAATAAAAATATATATACATACAAGGAACGTCTCGTCTCGACACAGCACTATATTTGCAGTGGAGAGTACTGTATGCGCACTCGGCCACTGTGACACGACCAGAGGAGTAGTGTACTCTACTCATAAATCAGCACTTACACCGTAAAGCATACAATGCAGAACATTCGAGAGTGTAGGCAGTCCATAATTTTTTAAGTTGTAAAATTATATAGTCATTAATCACTGGAAAGTTCATTTATCTTACCTATAAAATGATTGGGCAGTGTAAAAAGCAAATTTATTTAAGGAACTGAACATGTAATCTTAAAAATAGGACTGCCGATTGAACCCCTGAACTAACTCAAATTCAGAAATGACGGCACCATATTAATCCTATGTGTCTAATAATCTAGAGTACTTAAAATTACAGTGAACCCCATCAATGCAAATGTCACGGGACATCACTGTTGTAGCACAGATCCATGGTCGAGGTTCCGGCACATACATTTTAATGTCTAAGGAGAGACCAGTGCTCTCTTTATCATTGCTACAATTACCACACATAGATTAAAGTGTTTATAAATATACTGAAAACATTTACAATGGTCTAATGCTCAAGTCTGAAGTCAATCTACAATAAGCGGTTTGGGATTTTCCCATGGGAATCCTTCTCGTCCGAAGTGACCGTAAGTGCTGGTTCTCTGGTAGATAGGTGCCCTCAAATTTAGTTCCCTGTTAACAAAAAACGATTATCTATAATGTCATGTTTACACCAAATCAGAATTTAACTATTGAAGTAATTCTATACACATATGACAAACATAAATTTACAAAATTTAAAAAAAAACATAACAGTACTCACTTGACAATTTTCCCTGGTCGTAGGTCAAAGTTCTTCTGTATAATATAGAGAAGTTGCTGTTGGGTTTTGTGTGAGGTGCCATAGTCGAACACCGTGATAGAGAGAGGTTCTGCTACGCCGATCGCATAAGCAACCTAAATAAAATAAACACATTCAATTCTATGTCCATTGGGTACTTTGAAAGGACTATTATAGGTCGGTTTTACACGCGAAGATCCGTTTTCATAAGGTGCCCATAGCGTTAGTAACTCCCGTCTTTCAAATATAGTATATTACAGATAGTCAAGTCATACTTTTTTATACAACTTAGGCGGCAGTCATGCACACGGTCTACCTGTTGGAATGTCGTTACCGTGGCCTATTGGCGTGTACAACACCAGGGGACTTCCCTATAAGAACTGAGTTTCTGTGCAGTCAGTGCTGAAGACAAAGCAGGACAACTTTTTGGTCTTGCCACTGACAGCACAAAAATTCCACTGAATTCTGGCAACCATATTTACCGTGTCGTGTACGAGGTTATTATGGCCGCGGTATTCCGTAGGGCGGAGGTACTTCCCCAGTTGGACTGCCCAATTGGGACGGAAATTCATCATTGATCGAATTCAGTGACATGGCAGCCACGTCCTGAGAGCAGATCGTGATCATACCTGTACCATGCAGCGGCGGCACAGGCCCGCCTTGACGAGCGACTTGGCGACCCAGCGCGCGGCGTAGGCGGCCGAGCGGTCCACCTTGGTGAAGTCCTTGCCCGAGAAGGCGCCGCCGCCGTGCGCGCCCCAGCCGCCGTACGTGTCCACGATGATCTTGCGCCCCGTCAGCCCCGCGTCCGACTGCAACGAGAGGGACAACTTGTAAATAACAAAGCGAAAAAGAAACTCCTTTTCTTTTTAGCAATAGTTAGAATCTGGACCTCTGTGTACTTACAGTCGACCAAGAAGATACATACGGTCGCACTTTTTTATATAAACTTGGATGTCAAGATGCAATCGTATCTCCCTTGTCGAATGAAAATTGTGGACTCAGCGTGCGTTAGGATCAAACAAGTACAAAGACAAATAACAGACCATAAGATTCTGTGAAGATATAGGTAGGTTAGATGCGGCCACAATGAATGCTGCAACACCAAGAACCCTTCCGAAAAGAGGACATTGAGGTAGCATTGAGCTCGCAGTCGTTGTATTCCCGTTCGAAATAATTTACTTGAAGACAAGAGAACCATTCAACCATTGACAGTGAGAGATGAAGAGAGAAGTAAGGTACTTTCTACTCGCTTCGCCCGGGGTATATTTTGAAGCTTCATATGCCTTTGGGCCCGTAGGTTTTAGTCATTAAAATATGTATGAAAAATTGCCGGATTTGTTAACATTTATTATCAATGCTCCGCTCCCTTAAGTAATAGCGTGATGATATATAGCCTAAAACATTCCTCGATAAATGGACTACCCAACAGTGAAAGAATCATTTAAATTGGACCAGTAGTTCCAGAGATTAGCGCGTTCAAACAAACTCTGCAGCTTTATAATATTAGTATAGATTATGATAGGGTAAACTGTGAAAGCAGCACCATCTGGACAATACTGTAGTGTCATAAAAAAATTGTGCTTACCTGTGGCCCACCAATAATGAAGTTTCCGCATGGATTGATGTGAATCACAGTCTTCTCATCCAGATAGTGGTCGGGAATTACTTCTTTGATAACCTTGGCTTTGATCTCGTCTCGCAAGGTCTCGAGTAGGATCTATTGAAATAAAAAAAAATTGGTTGACTAAGGCCCATCTTCGAATTCCAGGGAGATTACTTCTTACCCTCTGGAATTCGGAAATTAGTCTCGGATCTAAGAACTACGGGGCATAATGATTACATTGTTACGTATTTGATAGCATAATGTCAAATATGAACTGTTAATGAACAGTTTGCAGGATAGAGATAGATGATCAGATGGGCCCATACACAATATGACGTTGTTTACGAAAATTATACCTTACTAGTGTGCATATCAATCTAATTACCAAAAATAATTTGAATGGTAAGCTGTGAATAAAATTTTCTTTGTAGTGCTTACCTTTTCTGAATGTTGAAGTGAAACCACAACAGTATGTACTCTCTGAGGTACCGTCGCGCCGCCAGCAAAAACATACTCACACGTCACCTTGAAAACGATTTTACCATTAATCATATTTTAGAACATAAAAAATTCAAAATTTAAATCAATATACCCACATATTATAATACATGCAATTTTTTTTGGCGTCAGATCTACCTATTTTACGGTCAAACCCTGTGGAGTCTCGAGTGACGGGGTCGCGTCCCTATTTTCGTCCACTATCATTGCTCTTTTCTCATAATGTCCATTTTTCCGATTCAGAAATTGTAATAACCAGCACATAATTTCAGTATGCATTATTCCATAGGCCAATCTGTAGGCCTTGGTACCTACTCAGTTCAAAGGTTATCTATTTATAGGGGGTTAGGCAGTAATGGGGTTTTTGCTCAGGCTTTTGGATTTTCTAATGAAATTGACGTATGGAATTCGACGTTTTTAGCATACTTCGATCATTAACTTATCTCCAAATGACTGATTTCCTGGTTATCAGTGATCGCCAAAGACGTACATGCAATGATAATACCTCGTTCGCTACGTTTAAAAAAATCGCTAATAATACGCTTCGAAAATTTTATTAATATCATTTCAAATCAACATCTATTTCGATTCAGATTTAAGGAATTCGTTCATATACTGAAAAAAACCAGTGCGCAGAAAAGCTACCTTAGTTTAATAGAATAAAGTAGGTTTACTAAGCATTGTTTGCTAGCGAAAAAAGAAAATGGATTTAGACTATTTTAGTCAGCGATAGTATCTATTATTAAATGATCATCAACATTTATATTTCGATGTAATCACATATATAATAAATTCCGTAAACCGTGACGCCTGCTAATAATTCAATTCTCTCATTTCCTAGTCAATCACCAATATTATTCAGTACGTAATCATTAATAATTTTTTCACCTGCTGCTGCTGATTCATTCAAAGGTTATGTGTTTTAAGACTTCGCTTTTAGCGATAAGGCTGCTGTTTAAGTCTTAGTAACCACTATTTAAGTAACTTGTTCTATAGGTTTTAGTAGAAACTAACCTCGTGTAGTTAGTTTCAACAACTCAAGGCAAATAATTGCGACGTAATTATTAATATATGTATTGTATAATTACAAATTCGTTGCATAACTCTTTCTATTATACATTCATGGGCAGTAAAAGTTAATCGGTGAAAATAATAAGGTGAAATGAAGTTCACAGCTGCTATTTGAACTGTATGTCAAGTTCACATAACAATGAACAGTTCATCAATCAGACGTTTGTGTCCGACATATATTAGCTTCTGTATATTAAAAGTAAATATAATATACTGGTCACTTTTCAATGACCAGCGGGTCTATAAAGGCGACATTTGAGTGATTCCACCACCACGAGTAACTTTATGAATTTCCAGTAGATCTTGATCGATTCCTTTGCAAATCGTAAAATGGTCACTTATCCTGAACAGAATTACAACAATTCGATAACAACTAAGCAGATTTCTAATTAAAAATATCTAAAGCTAATTTCGAGTAAATTTTTTTTTTTTTTCTTTATATAGGACACGTCAATTGGACTTCGCCTTGCCTGATGGTAAGCTGAAGGCAAAGTCCCAGAAAAGAGGGTCACCATTACTTACACATACCGTGTGACAATGGTGACACTCAGCTTGACGGCCTCATCATATGCTTTTTCACGCCCCGCTTAAAGGACCCGGGACTGTAGGAAGAAGGAAACACGTGAGCTGGTAATGAATTCCAGGCCTTAATGGTGCGACAGAGGAAAGAGTCTCCTTCTTGATCGGATGTTTTGCACCGTGTGCGGATGACATCTAAGACCTGCACGCGTTGTCCTGTGTAGGAAAGGGAAGGGTGGGACTAATTGGAAGAGCTCATCAGAACACTCCCCATGGTACAAACGGTAAAATACAGCCACGGACGCAACATCTCTACGCAGCTGTAAAGGTTCTAGGGTGTTCGTGATCTCGGGCTTCCCAATGATGCGGACCGCACGTCGCTGCAACCTGTCGAGAGCATCTAGTAAGTACTTTGCTGAACCATCCCAGAGATGCGAGCAGTACTCCACACAGGAGCGAATTTGTGTCTTGTATAGAAGACACCGCTGCTCCGGCGTGAAAAATCGTCTCACTCTGTTCAGGACACCGAGTTTTCGTGAAAAATGTTGCCGACTGACCATTTAAGTAGTTTAATTTGTAGAATATGTGTTATTAAAACAATAAAACGATGAAATCAATTGCCAGCCACAAATTATAAGAACGAAATCAAAGTATTTTCCCATTATATGTTAGCGTTAGCAGCTTGGCTTCAGTACTTTTTAATTTAAGTAATAATGATTCGTGTACGAAACATTACCTACACAAAACGTTATTTTTTTATTTCTCTATATTATATCGTATTTATTAAGAAATAAGCAAAAGGAATTGAAGATGTTGCTGCTTTCGATTCTGCTAAATGACATCAAAACAATTCATAATTTGTGGACCTTTTTACGGATTTCCACACAAAACTGTCAACCATTTGAATTGCGGAATAAAAATTGAGCGCTAATTTGGTAATTTCCGGTATTAATGGCATAATAAATTGAAATGTTAATAAAGTGATATTTACAAGAATGTTCCTAGTTTTTGAGAGGTCCTCAGGAATTGAAAAAAAGAAAAGACGATTAAAAAGCTGTGGATACTTTGTGCTTTTCAGGTGATGGAGCCGAAATTGTCGGAGGCTTTACTTCCCTTCCTGTACCCTTCCAGCAACGTGTGAAGGGCCATCCTAGGGTGAAAAAAATCTCGCACAAGGGGTCCACATCTGACACAGACTGAACTTTTACCTAGCTAATTAAATAATTTTAAGATAAAAAATGGTTAATCAATAAAAGATAAGAGTGGAAGGCCAGAGATGTACAATAAATAGGAGTAGGTATTAAATTACTCTTTGTAGAATGATCTCAGGTCAAAAATGATTTATGTAAATTCAAACGTCGCCAACATTGAGCACGCTAGCAAGAGTATTAGTTCTTTGCAAATGGTATCATTAATTTGGGGCTCAGTGGGGGGTAGAATAACTGTTGAGATTCATTATAAATCGTGAAATTAGACACGGTGGTCGTAAGCATTAATAACGGGACTTTATAAAGCTGAAGTCATCTCATCTCGCACAGTCATCATTGCGCTTTTTCAGTTGCGTCTTTTAGCTTTTAGTTCGCACTTAGAAGCCCGGGGTTCGCTTATTGATTGGATTGATATGTCGGTTTTTCGCCAGGAAATGCCGTCTAACTTCCTAACCTAGAAAGAAAGCCTGCGCCAAGTCTCGTCCGTTTTTAGCAAGTGCACCTACTAGCCGTTGAGCTCTGCAAACCCTAATCCTCCAGTTCCATGCATACTCTTGTCTCGCACAGTGAGACTTACTAATCAGTTCACCGATGTAATTATATCGTCAAACATACAAATTGATATTTTAAACTAACTGAATCAGTAGAAGTGAATAAAATTTGCGATTAATTAAATTTAAATAACAGCTTTTTGAATAAGTTACTGTTATAATATAATAAATATTCTACAATATTCTACATAATACTAAGCAAAACTCAACTAGCTTGTGTTATGGAATCTAGAAATGCGGATAAATATACTTAGATGTTTATTTTTTTGTAAATAAATACATATTATACATAGAAAACACCCAGATCAATGCAAATAGATATATTCATGCATACAAATATTTTCACTGAGCGGAAATAGAACCCGCGCCGTTTATGTAGCAGTCGAACGATCTACCGCTACGCCACAGAGGCCGTCGAATGTTACTTTCTAACTAAAGTTTGGACATCCTTATACATATATACAATGATCTGACACACAAGAATGAAAAGGTGTTATATAAAGAGTTTCGCTGATTCATAATTTATATTATGATCTTATAATAACGGTATCAGGTTTTTTAAGTAGGTACTAACATCAGGCGACACTAACGACGATAATGCTCTTATTGTGTGACGTTGCTAAGCAGAGCGCTCCCAACATATTAATTGACCCAGCTCAAATGTCGCTTGACACTGGTGTCAGCTATCACAAGCACCAAACAATTGATATGTTATCGTCAATGCTTACGTCAACCGATTTTAAATGGTGTCGAAAAAATAAAATAAAACAGGTTTAACTGGTAGCTTCAATTAGAAATGTGTAGTTATAATAGATTATGTAGAAAAAAGAAATACCAAGACGTATGCTTATCTAAGTAATTGGAACTTTCTTTTATTTTATAGTATGCCAGTATTAGGAGACTTCAACGTTTTAATGTTGTATGCCGGAAGACATCTTGAAAAAGTCGGGTAGTTTGCGCATATACGGTAACCAAAAAACCGTCGCGGCCAAATAGACCTAAAAACACTTTCTGTGCAGCTAACATTGTTATTTGCCGATTATCACACGTAAAGTGATTTTTTTATGTATTATAAATACGTATTATTCTTAACACATTATATACAATTACGGATATGTATAAATAGAATGGTACTTCTAAAAGCTTTTCATGCATAAGAAAAAACCTTATCGTATTTGTAAGAGATATATCTTCATTGTTCACTAAACAATGTTAAAAAAAATACAACAAAGTTGTTCAATTGTTGACCTTGATGCTGATGCTATTGACTATCTTTGCCAGGCATCTACCTACTTAAGAATCAAGTCCAATCATCAGACTATAGAAATAGAACATGTCATAAAGGTAGGTAAATAGCTTGCGACTTGGCCCGAATGAACGCTTCATGCAACGTGACCGATTTCGCGTTGCGTGAAGCATTGGATTTAAATTTTTTCGCGGGACCCTCAACTTTTTAGAAAATAAAAGTAGCCTAACTACACCTTACAACATTAGCAATCTACAGTAGAAATTCCGTCACAATAGGACCAGCCACTTTGGAGATTGCCGGTTACACACAGACAAATATACAAAATAATAATTACGTTTTTGTTGTGACATCGGATAGAAATACATTCATAATATATGCACTCATTAAAAGGCTGTAATTTTAATGTTACTATCACACATCCAATTTTTTTATGGATGTATATAGATAACCTTTAACCTAAATATGAATTTGCTCAAGCAGATATCACTATTACATAGGTACCATCAAATTAACATTATAAAACACACATACACTTTGATATTTTAGTTATTTGTGAAAACTTAAATAGTTTATATTACTTGAATTATATATTATGTGAAAAAGCAAGTCAAGTCAAAACAGGAAAAGTAATGGCCTGGCAGGCTCCAAAGCAATGGACCGTACCAGGAAGGCTAATGTGGAATATTTAACTAATGAGAATGTGAAAAATAGAAGCAAAACGACAAACTAAAACTGAATCATAGAATTTTACAAATGAAAGCTTTGCAAGTTACCTGTGTCTTGGAATCTGGGCGGGCCCACCAGAATTCGCCGTTTCGACGAAGTTCTGCAATTTTTTGATTTAGTTTATGTGCCAGTACAACTGTCAATGGCATGCACTCTTCTGTTTCATCTGTGGCATATCCAAACATCAGGCCCTGGAAAAAATATAAATACATATTAAGAAAAGTATGGAACAAATTAACTGTGCAGATTTTAAACAATAATGTATTTTTATTATTGGATATGCAACAAATCTTACTTTGGACAGTGGGGTAACAATGGGACAATTTATTTTTTTGAAAAGCACCAATCTAATTTTTTAAAAAGAGATAAAAGACAGGAATAACGTTTCCACTTCTAAAGAAAGTGATAATAATTAATGACGATTTATATTAGGAATTGTCTATTATAAAAAAGAATTCATTTTTAGACTGTCACAAAGTAACCCAAGAGTCTAAAGTAACTCCACTCCTGTTTACAGTTTTATATTTTTTTTTCTTTAGAGTAGGTATCTTCTTTATTTGAAAAACATGTTATTTCAGTATAAAAAACAAACACTGCAATTGAAATTAGTTGTGCAATTGTTTTTCTTTTACTAAAACATTCTGCATTTTAATGATAATAAAGCTACATACCTATTACTTATTAAGGAGTCAATCAATATTATTGGATAGACTGTTTAATGGAGGTTTTTGAGGATATGAATTGTATAACTTTTAATCCATCAAATTTAGCTATAAGAAAACTACCTAATAAGTATTTGATACATTATGAAAAGAAAGCCTTGACTACTTAATAAAAAGTGTAGCATGTGTAGCAATTTATTTTGAATATTATCAAAATAAATTGTTATTGTTTGTTTTAATTGTGAAATTATTCATCAATATTCCTAATTATATGTATACACTTACATAAAATTATGAATATTGATGACTAATTTCACGTCGTTTTCAGTATTATTAATTTTCCTTTTGTTTTTATACATCAAAAAGGGCATTAAGATCCCCCAGTCAGTGAACTGACTATGAATTTTAAATTTTAAGTGAACATGCCATTAATCATGCCATATCAATTAATAATATGAATATGTATGTGAAGACTAGTTTGCCCGAAATCATTATGACACAGGTGGATATGAATGTACCTATTAATGAGAATGACCAGAATACCACAGTATGGAACATACCTGATCACCCGCCCCTACTTCATCCTCATGCCTGTTCTCATGCACTCCAGCGGCAATATCTGGGGACTGTTGATCCAGGGCAAGCATCACACTGCATGTCTTGTAATCAAATCCTAACCCAACATGCTCATATTAGTACTTATCATAGACCGGATTATCGATTATCAACTATCGCAAGGATTTAATAATCTCAGTTTGATTCATGTAAATTGATAGCACTGACAGTTAGTCAGTTTTAAACATTTTGCTGTCCTATCATGATATTGATGACCTAAAATTAAACATCATGCAGATGCGAGACCCATGATTTTGTTTTTTCACCTATGTGACAAATGACCCCTTTGCGTGCAGCAAATTTTTGCATTATACCTGATCTCCAGCCCCAGTCTCTATTTCTGTTCTGCCTTGATGTACTCCATTAGCTATATCTGGGCTTTGTTGTTCAATAGCCACTAACAAATTTAGTGTACGCCAATCAAAACCTAGTGTTTGCAGAATAATATATACATTATTATGAGAGGTTATGCAGAATAGTTTCTCAATATACAGTACTGGCTACTGGCCAAATACATACATATATTATTTGTGCTAATACAAGGATAATGGCTAGGTGCATACCTTTAGAGGAATCATCATAACCGATGTGTTGCACTGTGTCTCTGACCACCTTCTGGTAGTCAACATTGGCTTTGGATGTAATTTCACCGCATAATAATACCATTCCGGTTTTCGTAACGGTTTCTGTGCATAATTCAGACATAATTAGTAAAGTCATCAAATTACAGAATTTTTATTTGTTTCAGTCAATAACATTGAAACTTACCACACGCTACTTTTGCGTTAGGGTCTTGTCTCAAATGTGCGTCTAAGATAGCATCGCTGATTTGATCACACATTTTGTCTGGAATAAATAGCATTCATGTAAAAACAACATTGAAATTAAAGCGAATTTCAACAATGTTTGGTTCGAACCACGTGTTGTGAATATTTTGACAAACGTAAATTGCGACCGCTTACAGAACATGATGTAACAAAACATTGCTATTGAATAAAGCATGGACGATAGTGTATGAAAATTGCGGCAAATTTTTCATGTTTTCGTGTACTAGTATACTTTATAATATATACCAATTGGAGCTGAATTAAATATCTATATTATTTGCGCACATGCTGAGGCGGCCATTTTTTGTAGAACGTTTCCCTGTTTTAATATTTATTGTATAAAACTAACCTGGATGACCCTCGCCGACAGATTCTGATGTGAATAAAAATACTGATCCATCTTCCATGTCATAGCTGTGTCCGTTTGTTTTAGCGTATCCATTCATCTTCTTTGATGTCTCCGGCATTCTGAATTTAGAGTTAGGTCACAAAAATAACCCACAAAGCTCCCCTCGAATTAACACTGTGGAAAAGAGGTTTTGTTCAAGATCGCGCCGATATTTATAAGGTCGGAGAGGCGCCACAGAGCAATTCGTAATAACCAATAAGAACACGCCTAACATAAGGCGGTGAACGCTACAATTGGTCGAAATGTTTTGTTTTGATTTAGTCTCATGTGGAACTTATCTGCGCAAAATTTGAATACACAGTTTTATAGATTTCTTAAACATCACGAATATAATTATATCCCACCTTTGCACTGAGCTACGAAACTTATAATATAATAAACTTTTTTTATATTACTATAGGATATCTCTGCTGATTTATATAAAGAAAAAGGCAATTAGTATGATTGTTTTCCCTCATCGAAGCGTTAGTACTTAGTACCTACGCAATAGGAAAAAAAATACATTACATTTTCATAAATTAGAGTACGCAACGTATGTATAACGTACATAATTAATTACTTGAATATCCATAAACTGAAACGCCAAAGATTTAATACAAAAATAATTATTCGATTCCCGCTCAGTGCAAATATTTGTACCTATGTATGAATATGACTATTTTCATTGGTCCGAGTATACTCGTATCCGCGTCTCGGAGAGCACATTAAGCTACCCGTATGTAGTTGGAGCCCTAAAAAGTCTAACTGCTGCAATATTTTGATATCAACGATGGCGGTCAGGTGGCAGTAGCTTCACGGAAAATATCAAAATTCAGCTGTGACGCAATTATACTGGAAAAAGCAGATCCTCCGAGATGAACGCTTCGAATGCGACCGGGATTGACCCAAGGATGATGATGAATATTTTTTTACATCTAAGTAATAAGCCAGTGAGTAGCACCCAGTAGGTATCTAAAATCTATTTGATTATATTTAATAAAACTTGTAAGTTTATCTAATTCATCTAAAACCTATCCTGTTAAGTAAATAAATAAATTAGTACCTAAGTACTTTACCTTAGGAAATACTCCGCTAACTAGGCAGGTAGGTACTCAATTTGTTTCACAGTTTGGAAGTAAAATCACCACTAATACTTAGTCTTAGTTATTTACGCAATATAAAATAATAACTAGAGTAGTACACCAGAGGAAGCCTCGTTGTCAACTGAGGACGAGTAAGTTGACTCGTGTTTATTTATGTAAAGACAACGAAAGCGTATATTATATAGTAGATAGGTATACAAGTTACAAGATACATTTTCATAATTATGATCGCTTGTTGCAACACCAGATGAGCTATTTTTTATTTTAAAGTAACTTAGATGATTTTTTATTATCATTTTATCACCCGGAAGGTTTTAAATCTTTTATTATACTTACCGAACTAAGAATAGCATAAGCTTCATTAAATGTTGATCAATAAGAGAGTCCCATCGTTATTTTGCCGTCGCTCTAAAAAATAACAGCTATGTTGTACGTTGGTCGTCACTTTTATTTAAATCTAAGAAAAATGATTGATAAAATTCCAATTTATTTAATTGTTAACATAATGCCCTAAAACTTATGACTACAGAATAATATATTATTTGCGGTGCCGATATCAATATTGGGCATATTTTATGACATAACATGACAAAGGATTTTAATAACTATGTTTTATTTTTAATTACGAAAAATAAGGTTGAATGAAAAGAGATCATTCGTCACTAGTTCTGCATCTAAATAGGATTTATGTATGAAGTTAATATACTTGATTTGGCACGTCGTTGGACAGAAGAATGAGACTGAGAGCCCGCTGAAGTTTGGCTTGCTCTTCTCTTGTAGAGAGATTTCTTTATCGCATAGTGCATGTCTACAGCTTAGTATCTTTATGGAGTACCTAGATAAAATCGAAGTCATATCTAGTTTGAATCTACTTCTTCTTCCTCTTAGCGTTAATCCTAGTCGGATAAGAAGTAGTAGAAGTCACCTCGAAGTCTAACTGTGGATTTGAATAAACTTCGATATTTTCCGTGAAACGACTGCCATCTAACCTTCATATTCCAAAGGAAATATCAAAGCATTGCAGCTAGACCGGACTTTTTAGGGCTCCAACTATCTGTAACACAGGTAATATAATTATAATAATACGGTTATAGATGTTGGTATGGGAATCGGGACCGATGGATTAACGCGCACGTCAGAGGGACGGCCAGACCAATGCAAATTCCTATATTCATGCATACAAATATTTGCACTGAGCGGGGATCGAACCCGCGCCTCCTGCGTAGCTGCATTTACTACCGCCACGCTACGGAGGTTGTCCTACCTAGCTTTTACCCAACTACGGCGAAGCCAAAGGAGGGTTATGATTTTCACAGGCTATGTCTGTATGTAAGTATGTACGTATGTAGGTTCATCTGTTCCCTCATAGCTCCTGAACTACTTATTAGAACTGAACAAATGAGGTATCATTAGAAGCGTCTTGGTCGTCCGCTGGTTATAGGCTATACGACATAACACTGAATCTAATGTAGCGACCTCTAGCGGTCATAAAGTACTTTGTTAAAAAATAAACATAAGATAAACATACCGTGTTTGGTATAATCTAAAAGGGCTTAATTAGCACACTACAAATATGTATAAAGTATAGGTGTTGCTTGCCCTAATATAATATAAATAAAAAAAAAGTTTAAAACTATAAACCCACTACTGAAAAATCATGTTTTAAAAAGTACCTATTAAACAAGAAAATATTAAGGATAACCGTGGTCGTATGCCACTTAGTTTTGCAAAACAGTACATTCTAGGAAAAAGTACTAAAAAATTAATTAAATACAGTTTTATTTACTTCTTTTTTTTTACGTGCGCAAATTCCCCACGGATACCTCCCCTACTGGAGCCGGTGGGAGAGGTTATATCGGACTCGAGCCGACCAAAACGCACGCCGCCTGTGAGTCGTTTTTGGTTGCTGAAGGTGAAGTTAACAGGCATATCCCTCGCACCCCGGCTGACCCAGGGTCATTTTTCTCAATCTGGCCCTCTCCTCGGGTGTGGAGCCCACAGAGTCCTCAACTCGTCCCCGGAAAGGGAGGCGCGCTAGGTGTGCCGCCGCCGCAACCTGCTTGTGGCAGGGTGTCAGGCGGCTCCACCAGTCACCCCCAGGCCTGCCTCATGAGGGGGGGGGGGGATCATCGACCTCTGACGCCCGAGTTGCCTTCGTACGCGGGCAGCTTGGCTTGCGATCCTTCGTCGCTCCGGCTGCCGCTCCCCCGCCCCGCCTCCTCCTTCACAAGCATTACTTGCTCGCAAAAGGAGGCGCCAGCCGCCCACAATAAATCAATCTGTTCAAATAGTCAATGCCACAGTTTTTCTTGGAATAACTCTAGATAGTGAACTGCAATGGGGTTCTCATAACTTGGCAGGAAGACTTAGCTGCCATACGGTTAGAAAGATAAGGTCACTGACTGATGAGGAAATTGCGCGATTAGTTTATTTTAGCTACTTTCATAGCGTTTTGTCATACGGTCTGCTGCTGTGGGGCTCAGCTGCCGATATTGAGACTATATTTGTATTACAGAAACCCGTGGCTAGATATATATAAAGAAATTAATATTTTAACAGTTGCTTCTCAGTATATTTACGATACTACTGTTCCGGAGCCATAATATATTATAGGTACCTATGCACGAAAGAACATAGAGCCTTTCGAAAAAATCGGACATAATTTTAATGCGAGAAATAAAAATAAATTCAGATTTCATAAGGTTGGTGATTCGTTTGTAGGCACCTGCATAAAAAACATTTAATAAAATTCCTCAGGATTTGGTTGACATGCCACTTAATAAAGAACAAAGGCCAATCTACATAAAATATTTAGATATGATTTATCGCGTTTAATTTCTAATAAATCCATAATACATAACAATTCGTTTTTGAACAGATATTGTATCAAAGTCATTCATGAAGGAATCTAAATAATCGCCTCTTACTTGCATTTGACATTTTTCACACAATGTCTCTTGTCGTAGCAACCTACCTGCTCTACACGTCCTGGCGGAGTTGGGACTTCACGGCCTCGATTCCTCGAGGCGGGATCCCCGTCCTCGTTTCTCGAAACTCGCGTTCCTGTAACCACTCCCACGCCACTTTTCCAACTCCCATGGTGGGGTTTCAGCGAGGAGACTCAAAAAATAAGTTGTACATATCCTTAAGTAATTTTAAACGATAAACTTCTGCGAGAAGGCCTCGTGTGGTCGCCTCGAAATAGAGCCATAATTTAATGCTTGTTTGTGCAGGTTGTAGCGTAGATGCAAATACTAGCCTCTGAATATCTTCGTTATATTGCACCGCGTTCTCTATTAAACATAAACGTTCTTCAAAAACTATACGCTTTCGGAAACATTAACAATTGTGATTTACATGTTTAACTATATCTATGTATTAATGCGGCAAAAAAACAGGCGGAATATAAATTAGAGCATTTACTTAATTACTAAGACGCATTAATTTCTACTCAGATAGGTAAATAGGTACTTAGTAGGTAGGTATTCGTCTTCAACTCAGTTTATCCAAAATATTAAGTGCATCTGTGTATCCTTGAAAAATTCAAATATTTAGTTCCGCGTCGATTGTAGTAGTTCAGAATCGTACTGAAACATAAATCAAGTTCTTTTTTAAAATACGCTGGTAAAGAATGCAAAATCTTTACAGTGTGGCATATAATAGAGGCGCCGCCGGCACCGTACCGCTTCGTTCTTGATTGCATTGTTTGCAACGTACGCATGAGGGTCAGCGGTGTCACCTAAGCCCTGCACGTCACGTGTCATTCGGTACAGAACCTGGAAGAATTTAACGGAATATTCGGCGTTGTGGAAGGGGAAAAAACTGTTAAACAGGCAATCTTCTCGTAATTCCAACTCTCGAGGGTGTTGTTGACCTCAGGACTCCCAATAATGCGATGCAATAATTAACAATTGAAGTAAATTATGTTAATGTAAATTATAAGTACATAATACGGTATACCAGTGATTGACCCTTGAGTGAGAGAAAAAAAGCGGTTCATAAAAATACCTCCTTGTATAGGTAGACCTATACAGAATCTCATGGCACGATTTAAAAAAAAGAATTATGATTTATATTGGCAACGTTAATGTCATTATGTCTAATTCGACGAGCACATAGAGGTACAACTTCTGCTTTTTAATAGATATTACACGCACAAGTCGACAGGGATGCAAAGTCCATACAAAATTGCCAAAATTGACAATGATAAAATGTCATTGTATCAAATATTTTATTACTTCGGACCAGTAAGTTGGGTTGTACCATTTTGATACATTTACATATATTTTTATTCTTTGTTACATACAACGTCTTTGACATAATGATGATGATAAAATAGCTGTAGCGATTACAGATTAACATACAATCATTTCATTGTTTGTTCATAAATATTATTGTATATTTATTTCAACTTATGCGAAGGAATTCCATGATCATTTTTGGTTTAGTTTATTTTAATTTGTATACAATACAAAATTGTTGTTATAGTTTGGTTTTTAATATATTGTTCCTATTTATAAACGCAATGCAGATCGAGATAAATGTGAAATTGACTTGCACTCCATACATACAAGCACGTGACGTCGTGGTTTAGGGATGCTGACGCATCTTGCCAGCAGGTATAATAAATAAATAAATAAATATTCCACGACATTCTACACAACGCTATCTAGACCAATGGTAAGCATAGCTTAACTAGCTTGTGTTATGGCATCTAGAATGCGGATAAACATATTTAGATACTTTTTTTTTGTAAATACATACATATTATACATAGGAACACCCAGACCAATACAAATATATTATTATATATATTCATGCATACAAATATTTGCACAGAGCGGGAATCGAACCCACGCCCCTGCATAGCTTTCGAATACCGCTACGCCCCGGAGGTCGTCGAATATAATGATGATTATAACTGATAACGTTTTTGGGATGTCTCGAGAAATTGAATTTTCGTAATTAAAAATCTTTAGTGCTATTTGGAGTAAGAATATTATATTCATACATATAATCACGCCTTTATCCCTGAACGATTAGGCAGAGGCGAATTTAACACACACATTTCACCAATTATTGTAGTCGGTCCCACGTAATAGCCTCAGATGCATAGCTCAGGTCAACAATAGTGCCAGGAACACGGCAATAGGCTCACCCCCTATTACGTGGAATATTATATAAGAATAATATTATATACATATATTGTATTGATACTAGCTTCGGAATAGATTAAGGTATGTTCATTTCTGTAACTCAAACCTCTGTGTAAAGTTAACTCGTTGTATATACCTATTTTAAATTATTTATATTGTGAAGAAATTTTTCTTATAGTGCTGACTAATATATGCAGGGCTGAACTACCGGGAACTACGAAATTAGTCAGGTTTCTTCTATAGTTTAGGCAAGCATTGAGAAAAATTCTACCTTTTGTTGAAAAACCCTTGACCTAAACATAATCATGTGTACACATTTATCAATGTTCATTTGTTAAGCGTCATGAAAATAGCTTGAGAGTCAGAAGGTTTTTCACGCCGGAGCAGTATCTTTTGTCATAAGACGCAGGTTCGTTCGTAGTGACATACTGTTCTCATCACTGTTATGGTTTTAATTCAAATTTACATAGACTCAAGCAAAAAGATTTCAGCGTCGTCTAATGAAAGTCCTAAAGTTACTAACACAGTATCGTTACAATCGAATCGAGACGTTACCTCTATGGCTCTCTTTTATCACTACTACACCAACACGGCGAGTGTTCTGATAAACTCCTTCATCTATCCTACCCAAAACAACCTGCTACACTCCCCTCTTCACTCAAACACAATAGGTACCGCGATGGAACACTGTGTGAATTTAGTCAATTTCATTTCTACTATACAAAGTACTTTATCGCTAGTCCTGTTGTGGCGGTATTAGTGGGGCTTACACACGAATAAAAACCTGAGGAATATATGAAAATAATTTAGATATTGATCAAAATCTCGTACAAAATCTAATGAGAAGATATAAAGGTAAAAAATTAAAATGTGTGAAGGTATTGTCTTGACTTACTTGACTTAAGGTCCTGTGACCCCTTGATGGGGCAGAGGGCGTCCACAGTGCGTCTCCATCCCTGTTGGTCTTGAGCTTCACACTTCATTTCGCTCCAAGTCATTCCGAGGCTCACCGCTTCTGCAACAATAGTCCGCCTCCAGGTCTGCTTGGAACGGCCACGCTTACGTTTTTCTTGCGGGTTTCAGTCTAGCGATTGTCACAGTATATGGTTACTGTCCCTACGGAGAGTGTGGACAATCCAGTCCCATTTTTGTTTGACCTGTTGGTGGATAGGGGACTCATCGCAGCGATCCCATAGGTTTGTGTTGGTAATTTTCGCGGGCCAGTAAATATCAAGGATTCGGCGAAGGCAGCGGTTGGTGAACACTTGAAACTGGTGTGAGATATTTTTTGTGACCTTCCAAGTCTCGCATCCATATGGCAGTACGGTTTCACGGTGATGGTATGGTGCATCCTAGGCAATGAAAATGCCAATACCGCTGCCAACCAAAAGCTGAATTTACAGTGACAACCGTCAGCATTGACCACACTGTATATACCCCAAATATCTGTGAGTAACACTGGACAGGTCCCTCGCGTTTAAGAAGACCTACGAAAAGGTCAAGCAGAAGGTCTCGGCACGCAATAACATGCTTAAAAAGCTGACCAGCATAAAGGTGTGCTGCGAACAACAGAGTTGGGCCTGTGTTATTCTGCGGGTGAATATACATGTCTCATAAGATGATCCATGGCCCATGCTAGTGGATGTAGCACTGAATGAAACCTGCCGGAGAATAACTGGTTGCCTTAAGCCGACTCAGGTTGGGCACCTGGAATCACACCTCCCAATACCCGCAGGTGTCGTTCGTGGAGAGGAGCAAGCTGGAGTCAGAAAAGCGACATCCCATGAATGGCCATCCTCAGGTGCCATAAGGACTAAAGAGCCGAAGAAGCTTCTGGACGTGTATTGGCTCTATTGATGTTGAGCCTTCCGAAATCAGAATAGACCATTGGAGAGCGCAGAGCCCTGACATGCCTCAGCTCAAATGGAAATCCTCGAACAGACTTTAGACATAGGTCGGCCGAACCAAAGAAAACCGGGCTTGGTGAGGGTTCTCAGGTTGTGTGGACTAGCGATGTGAATGTTGAGTTATTCCACAGAAAATGGCCCACCTGTTAAATAAAAATAGCATATTACATACTCATACACATGTACACCGGAGGATTTCATGTGCGCCTCCGAGAATGCCATCCAGGTGGCATCGCACTGGGAGAACACAATTTGAGAGTTAAGGCGCCTTCGCCACGATAGAAGAAGAATGACTTTTTTCCATTTTTCAGAGGTGATTGAACGTCAGAACTTCTTGGGCTGATCTACTTTGTAATAATAATGTTATGTTCAATACGTTTAGTTCAATTTGGCGACTATTCCGTTACTCTGACAATCACCATTAAAATATTTAAAGAGATCTTATTTACATTGCACCAATCCTTTACATAATTACACACTTTATTGAATGAAATTAAATTGTTTTTTTAAACATGTGTCAAAATAAAACGTCATCAAAAGAATAAAATTTAAATTTCGAAGCACTCGCACACACATACCGAACAATTGATATCAATACAATTTGTGTGTGTTAGTACTTCGAAGCGAATTACCCACAAAATGACTTTCTACCCCTTTTTAACCCCGTTAGGGGATGGAATTCTATAAATAAGTTATTATAAATAGTTTATGCAAAATTTTAAGTAGATTGGACCAAGGAATCACGCTGTCCCATTCAAACCCTTTCCCCTCTTTTTCACCCCATTAGGGATGAAATTTCGTAAAATCCTTTCATATCAGATGCCTACGTCATACAAAGAACGCACACTCCAAGTTTTTTTGTCTTTTCGATCAGCGGTTTGCGTCTGTGAGTTGATCAGTCATTCAGGACAAAGGTTTTTATATAATTATATACTAAGATGATATTAGGATTAGGATATGTGTCATGGTTAGTGAAAACCTAAAATGGATATTATTAAATATTTTTTTATATATAGAGGACACGCCAACTTGACCTCACCTCGCCTGATGGTAAGCTAAAGGCAAAGTCTCAGGAAAGAGGGTCACCATTACAGGCACTAAGTGTTACAATGGTGGCACTCAGCTTGGCGGCCTCATTAGATGCTTTTTCACACCCCGCTTAAAGGCCCCGGGACTGTAGGAAGAAGGAAACACGTGTGCTGGTAATGAATTCCAGGTCTTGGTGGTGCGGCAAAGAAAAGAATCTCCGAACCGCTTGGTTCTTGCTCGTATATTCTGCACAGTGTGAGGGTGACATCTAAGGCCTGCACGTGTTGTCCTATGTAGGAAAGGAGATGGTGGAATAAGTTAGAAGAGCTCATCAGAACACTCACCATGGTAGAGACGGTAAAATACAGCCAAGGAAGCAATATCTCTTCGCATCTGCAAAGGCTCGAGGGTGTTCGTGACCTCAGGGTTCCCAATAATTCTACCGCGCGTCGTTGCAACCTGTCGAGAGAATCTAGTAGGTATTTCGCGGAGCCATCCCAGAGATGCGAGCAGTATTCCACGCAGGAGCGAATTTGTGTCTTATAGAGAAGACACCGTTGTTCCGGCGTGAAAAAACGTCTCACTTTGTTCAGGAGTCCGAGTTTCCGCAAGGCTGTTTTGATGATGCTCTCGATGTAATTTCTGTTATTCAGTTTGTAGCGAATATCCTTGCCTAGGATATTGAGATTGTCCTGCAGTGGCAGTGGCGTGCTCTGAAGAGTGGGAAGAGGAAGGAAAGAAGATACCTTTGCTGTGAATGCACAAGCCTGCGTTTTCTTGGCATTGAA
The DNA here is from genome assembly GCA_963662185.1 of Eilema griseolum. Taxonomy (NCBI): domain Eukaryota; kingdom Metazoa; phylum Arthropoda; class Insecta; order Lepidoptera; family Erebidae; genus Eilema; species Eilema griseolum. The sequence continues at coordinate 14,915,828 of OY759238.1, read as the reverse complement.
CTCGACCATGTTCTTAGAGCCCCATTGAGAAACGTGATTCAAGATCCGGTCCAGTTCAGTGACAAGAAGCTGTCTTTTTTCCGCGATATCAGACTGTTTGGCCGCAGGTTGTCCGTGATAACTCCCGTGTAAGGTGCTATCGTCTGCATAGCAATATATGCTGCCGGTGGTCAGCATGTCAATACAGAATACAGAATAATACAGAAATAATTATTCATTTCCTAGGCTACTTTCGCTTCCATTATCGTAAATAAAAAAAACAAAAATAATTCGTTGTCTCTAGTATGCGATATGGATATGGCAAAAGTCACATCTAAATAACATTTTAAGTTGAGTAACAAAAAGGTAAAAGTAAAGCAAAATGTTACAAAAGTTACATTCCATTATCGCTTACCAAAAATGTAGGAGTAGAGATCATCTCCTTACGATTAAAATGTAACAACCAAAGATAATAAAGAAACTACTAACTAACTAAAATTAAAAAATATAATCCATAAAACTTATGTAGCTGTCATATTTTAAATTAAATACTTATTATTTAAACTGAAATATGTCACTATTATTATTGGTATTTTTTTCACTATTATAAGATATAACGTATTTACAAATTATTTAACTTAGATTGTTAGTTGTGTTTTGTTATGTTTCGTTATAATCGTGCTAAATTACCTGTTATGACTAGGGACTATAAACCAATAGCATATAGACTAGAATAAGTTATATACTTAATCTTGAATTTGAATAATTTATTCTATTATTCAAATTCGATGAATTATAAAACGAACGATTCATTTTAGGTATACGTTTGACCCGCAAGCGCTGAACCGCTTCCGCGATACTAGCGGCGAGGCTGGGGACACGCTAAAGAAAGATCATGAGATCAAAATACGTGTGAATCCCATACATTGATTATTCTATATCTATCATATATCGTTAGGATAGAAAGACTACAAATGCGGTTTCTGAGGCACCTTAACTTCAAGACCAGGAGATGACATGTGTCATATATGATTGTAAGCAGTACTAGGTATCTGTATATAGCAGGCGTGTGGTGATGGATATGAGTTTCTTATTTTCTATTGTAAGAGGTGAATTTGATAGTATGGACCACTATCTAGTGCACCCAAAATTCGAACTAGACATACCCACGTTTTCATAGTGCCTCTGCATCGCACTAATTATGGTGAAAATGCTATTCTCACTCGCTTGCCTAGTTGTTACAACGATAGTTTTGAAATTGACATCTTCCACCTCTCCAAAAGTGTTCTCACGAAACAAATTATTAATAAGTTCAAGTCATACTTGCCCACATGAAATATCATCCTCCTACCCTTATCCCAAGATTATTTGTGGTCGGCGCAACATGTGTTCTTTTTCCATTCATCTCTAGTTGCAGTCATCTCAACATTCACTCCCTTCTTAACTTTTAGTTATTTAAGTAACATAACATAAACTCACGCCTATATCCCCGAAGGGGTAGGCAGAGGTGCTAGCACCCACATTTCGCCAGTTTAGCTAACATAACATAGTTTAACATAACATAGGTGGAGCATAAACGTTTGCATAAAATTAAGTATTAGGTACCTACCTAGTTGTTAAGTTGTGCATGCAATATTTTGAATTAGCTTAGAATATTTTACGTAATTAAGAATTACGTTTAGTTTACCCATGAATTATGTAAAATAGCTGTTAAGTTTCCCATAAATGAATACAAAGGGTACGTATTTGAATACCTAAAATTATAATACCTAAAGTTAAATAACCTAAGTTCAAAATACCTAAAATCTAAATACCTAATGGTGGGTTGACCTAAATTTAAAATACCGAAAGTTTAAAATGGCTAAGTATTTGACTACCTAAAATTATAATACCTAAAGTTAAATAACCTAAGTTCAAAATACCTAAAATCTAAATACCTAATGGTTGTTTGACTTACTTTTAAAATACCCAATGACAAATTGATATTATAGTGAGTACGTATTACAATGCCTAATTTGAAATTATCGAATTTCATAAGCCCTACGAACGGAAGGCCGAATATTAAAATCCCGAATGTTTATATGACCGAAAGTTCTAAATACCGAAAATTAAAATACCGACAATTTAAGAAATAATATGTGGTACGGCTTAAAGAAAAAGGGACACTGCTCACCCCGACTCAGATAGGTTAGGTTAGAAGGCTATGGCGAACCTATCCGAGTCGGGGTGAGCAGTGTCCCTTTTTCTTTAAGCCGTACCCGGGCGAATATTTCATTTCGTGCACATTACACGGCGGACGATAAAGAACACATTAAACGTTAAAGAAATCTTTACCTGATATTGTTTTCATTTAGTTAACATAGCATTGTATTAGGCGCAACTCCGAATACATCTAGTATTTTATTAGAAATACTTCAAATTTAAAAAACCAAATCGAAAATCTAATTACCGTCGGTGTCCCTTTCTCCAGATTTTAGTAAATTGGTACAACGTGGTAAAAACTCTGTTGGAAGAACGATTTATTAAATACGTTTTCAGTTAATAGATTAACTAATCTTTATTGTTTAGTAGATATTGTTTACGAAAGAACAAATTTAACTAGTTTAATACGACTTTGAAAAATGTCCCTATACTCACCCATAATTACCATTCGATGATATTCTAGATCCGATATTTTCGTATTTACGCGTCACTGTGCACTAGACTGAAAATAAATTACTCGTTGGCAGTCACCGCTGTACTACCAAGCCAAACGCATGCGTCAAAGAGCGAGTGTGGCTACGTAATTTAAAGTTCTCCTGTTCGGAAAGTGAAGTGACTCAGAATATTTCTATACACCATTCATATTTTCAAAGGTAATTAAATTATTACTTCTATATAATTATTTGTCAGGTATATCCAATATAGATCTTTAATATGCTGCAAACGTCAACTGGACTTTATCTATTAAAATTTGGACTATTTAAATAAAAATGCTTGTAAATCTAATTACTGTTCTTCTAATTACCATTATTTACCATTCTTTTAAATTTGAATGGTAATTAGAAATAACGAACGGTAATGATTTTTCCTAGTTCATTGGAGTAAAAACCTATATAGGCATTGTGTTTTTGTTTTCCGTATAGGTTCTTACAAAATTATTATCATTTTTTTAGATCACAATGCCACGAAAAAAGAAAACTAGAGAAGAAATATTAGAAAAAGCCAAATTAGCTCGCAGAAAAAGATATGCAAATATCAAATCAGATCCCGTTCTTTATGCTTTACAGAAAGAAAAAGAACACCAAAGATATCTAAAGAGAAAAGAACAGAACAAAATTTTGTCTATAAATGATATGACTCCAAGAGGCAAAAGGCAACAAAGAAAAAAGTGGAGAGATAATTTTAATAATTTTTATCAAAGAAAACTGTTAGTTAAACGGGGTATTGATATGATGAGAGACAATACCCCAAGTTGCAGTGATAATGAAGATCCACTTATGGTAGACGGTGCTGTGATATACTTTGAAGAGGACCACAATTCGCCACACAATCAAGTTGAAATTCAAGATCCGCAACCGTCGACTTCTCAAATTGAAGAGATATCTACTCAAGGTACTGTGTGTGTGTGTGTTGAATTAAAGAAGAAGGTACGAAGATTAAGATATATTATGTTACAAAAGAGCAATGCGTTTAAAAGAAAGATAGATGATTTGGAGAGAAAAAATGAAAGTTACAAAAAACAAATAACGAGATTAAAAAAACGACTACAGAGCCCTAATTCCAAAATAAATGATTTACTAAATGATAAATCAAAACGGTCAGAAGTAAAGAAAAAGATTTTATTTGGTGAAGCAATAAAAAAGACGTTGGAGTGTAATTACAAACAACAAAGAAAAAAATGCAAAAAAGAGTTTAGCGATGCTGTTATTGGAGATAAAACTATCATAAGAAAACATAAAATTTTAACAGAAGTAAAGAAATTTAGTGTCCGAGATACAATCAAATTAAATGTCGAAACAGATCAGCATTACCAAATTATTAAACACAACATACAGACATTTTATGAACGCGATGATGTGTCGAGGATAACTGCTGGAAGAAAAGAAGTAATTACACGAGACAAGATTCAAAAACAAAAAAGATATCTATTAGACTCTCTAAAAAATCTCCACAAGATCTTTCAAGAACAATATAGTAAAGTAAGTTATTCTTTTTTCTGTAAACAAAGGCCATTCTGGGTTCTTATTCCCGATGTCAATGAAAGGGATACTTGTGTTTGCAAAATACATGCAAATATAGAGTTTTTGATACATGGATTAAACAAAAGAAGAATTCTATCGGAGAAAACTCCTAATGAAGTAATTAAAACTCTTTGTTGTTCAAAAACGGAATGCTTACTAAAGCGATGTGAATTGTGCCGTAATAAAGTTGTGAATTACTTGCAATTTAATAATGAAGAACCAATAACGTATAAAAAATGGGAAACTAAAATATCTTCATATATATCCAAAGGCATAAATAAAGAAAAAAGAATTGTAGAAAAAATAAATATGACTGTGTCTCCGAAAGATGCTATTGCAGAGTTTGAAAAAAATGTGTCTACATTTGTAAAACATGAAGGTACCAGAAGATGGCAATTTTCAGCAATTAATGATCTTAAAAACAATTTAAGGGAAGATGAAGCAATTATTCACATTGACTTTAGCGAAAACTACGCCTTAAAGTACGCCTCTGAAGTGCAATCATTCCATTTTGGTGGAAGCAGAAATGAATTGGCCCTTCACACAGCAGTCATATATCATGTTGAGGCAGGAAAGTGTATGGCTAAGTCACTTTGTACAGTTAGCGAAAATCTTCGCCATGATGCCGCTGCAGTGTGGGCGCATATAGTACCACTGCTAGAGTATGTTGCAACTTTAAGTGAAAAGATCACTACTATTCATTTCTTGTCTGATTCACCCAGCTCTCAATATAGAAACAAGACAATGTTTTATATAATTACAAAATTATACTGGTATATATCTGGTCTGAAACTGATCACATGGAATTATTCCGAGTCTGGCCATGGTAAGGGTGCAGCTGATGGAGTTGGAGGTACTTTAAAACGCACAGCCGACGCTGCTGTTGCTCAAGGTAAAGATATTGCCACATTAGATTCTTTTATTAGGATCATTACAAACAATACGCAAAATATTAAAGTGATAGTGATTGACGAATGTCGAATATACGAAAAAGATTTGTTAATTCCTAAAACAGAGATACTGCCATTGAAAGGGGCTTTAAAAGTACATCAAGTTATATGGCACAAACATAAAGATGAAGTTATATTCAGGGAAGCAAGTTGCTTTATTTGTATTGATGAAAACTGTTTGCATACAAAATTGGTTGGGAAGTTAAAATACGTAACACAAAATGCTGATGATAATAAAGAAAATGATAGTCCTTTTATCGAACATCCAAATGTAATTATCCATTCCAACATTTTGCTGAACCCAAGTTGTAAAGGCGACATTCAAGTTACTAGGCTGTGTGATATAATACCGGATAGTAAACTACACTTACATCCTGAAGTGGATATAACCACAATGGTTAAAGAATATAACATTTCTATTGCTACAGTAAATTTTTCCGGCTACTTTATAGATGGTCTAGTTAACCACAGTTCTTCAAATATTGACCAAAATGTGTTCCAAGAACTCAAATCAAATATTTTTGAGAGTGATCGTTCACCACCAACGTACCCAGTGGGAGCTGGTGGTGATTCATTTACGACTCAAGTTGTTATTGAAAAACCTCCTGAAGTGAATTATACACCTGCTGCGTTACCGACCAATCATACACTTAAAGAATCCGTCAAGAGAAAGCGACATTTAATCTTAGACAGTTCTGATGATAGTATCGAGTTTAAAAATGATAACGATAGTTTTGTTCATCATAAACCATCTGAAGTTTCAATTAATTTAACAGATGGTAATCGGTTTTTCGGTAACAATGATACAGATAGTGATTGTGATTTAGATATCTTTCCAAAGAAGAAGTATTTTAAATAGTATTAATAATTGGAAATTATTCCATTTTCTCTAGTAATATTGTTTGAATGTGAAAGATTTTAATGGACATTATTTGCCTTTTGAAGTAATTACTATATTTGTTGAATTTCATTTGTCCTCAATGTTTTTTCTTTCTTTTTTTTGTTTATTTTAAGTTGATGATTAATGATGATATGGAGATGTTAAGATGCTTTATTGCAATTTTTTTTTTTTTTTTTTTTTTTTTATATAGGACACGTCAATTGGACTTCGCCTTGCCTGATGGTAAGCTGAAGGCAAAGTCCCAGAAAAGAGGGTCACCATTACTTACACATACCGTGTGACAATGGTGACACTCAGCTTGACGGCCTCATCATATGCTTTTTCACGCCCCGCTTAAAGGACCCGGGACTGTAGGAAGAAGGAAACACGTGAGCTGGTAATGAATTCCAGGCCTTAATGGTGCGACAGAGGAAAAAAGAAGGAAGAAAAAATTTCGTTTTATAGCTTTATATATTATGTTGATTTAACAATTTGATAATATTTTGTATATTAGATAAGTATTATTATTTTAATATTTCCAAATTAGTATTCGAATTCTGAAGTCATTTTGATAAAAAAATATGTTGATTTAGGCAAGCTAGTCTTAGACAGTAGAAGCTGTTCTAATCATGTTATTTTCTTTTAATTTTTAATAATGTTTGTTGATCCTAAGCGAAGTTGTTCGAGTATAATCAGTAAATTTAGTTCCTATGAAAGACTGAATACAAAGTTCTCAATAAAAGGCTGATTTGTCAAACATTTGTTTTATTTCAAATTACCATTTTAAGTTACATCATTACCGTATCCTGAGATCTAATTACCGTAATTGTAAAATCTCATCACCGTTTTCGGAAAAAATAGAAACGTCAAAATCTCAAAGGATAAAAGAGTTATTGCTGTCCCTTCAATATAATTCAGAAGTAACTATTAAATACTTTACAAAAAATATATAAAGAATATGTTTTGGCGCATATTTTTCATTTTTCTTCAAAACTTCAAATATGCACGAAATGAAATATTCACCCACCCACATATTGTTGTGTGTGGTGTGTGGTGCATTATTTTTAGGTATTTTGACCATTTGGTATATTAAATTTTGGTATATCAACCTTTGTTGTTTTATACTATTAGGTAATTAGTCCAATAGGTATTTCAAATGTAGGTATTAAGTACTTAGGTATTAGTGGTTTAGGTATTTTAAACCATTAGGTATTTAGATTTTAAGTATTTTGAACTTAGGTTATTTAACTTTAGGTATTCAAATACGTACCCGAATACAAAAGTTAGTCTGCTAACCTTTTTGTGCCACTCGTCTGGAGGGGCTGACCGGATTTTTGAAGCGTTTTGCGATTTGTTCTTGTGGTTCTATAAATCAGTAGTTCATCAGCAGGTAGTCTTAGATGTATAACAAAATTTTCATTTATATTAGACTAGCTGACCTGCCTCAGCTTCGTCCATGGCATATTTTGAAACCTCATATCACCCCATTAAGCCCTTGTTATTTATTCTTCAAATAATATAATATGGAAATCTACCTTATTTATTGACATTTATTATCACTGCTCCGTTCTCTTAAGTAGTTGCGTGATGATAGCCTAAAACCTTCGCCGATAAACGGACTATTCAATACAACAAAATATTTTTTTAAATTCGAACTAGTAGTTCCTGAGATTAGCGCGTCATACAAACAAACACAAACTCGTCAGCTTTACAATATTAGTATAGATAGGTAATCGCTTGGATCCGGCTAAATAAATACTCACAGACTCACAGGCAAAAACATGCTATAATTGCATTATTGTTTCAGCTGTAGGTAATTATGCTAATCCGTCCTTCTGCTAATCTGGGATTTTGCTATTCCGGGATTTTGCGTATCTGTCCTTCTGCTACAGAGGGATTGAACAACGTCACATTCATAATAATATCAATTTACAAGAGAATTTTATAGACATTTACACTTGACATTGGCAAATTGCAGTAATTTGCTGCAGAAGCCTTCAATAGAGACTAAAACCCGACTACTGAAAAATCACGCTATAAAAAGTATTATGCAAGAATATATTAAGGATAGCCGTGGTCGTATGCTTTTCCCTAGAATGTACTGTTTTGTTAGACTAAGTGGCATACGACCACGGCTAGCCTTGATATTTTCTTGTATAATGCTTTTTATAGCACGATTTTTCAGTAGTCGGGTGTTAGTTTTTAACTTAATTTTTATTTATATTATTTTGGGACAAGTAGCAGCTATAATCTATACATATTTGGAATGTGCTAATTAAGCACTTTCATTCGATACCAAACAGTATATTTATCTCAAATTTATTTTTTAACATAGTACCTACTTTATGACCGCTAGAGGGCGCTACATTAGATTTAGTGTTACGTCGTATAGCCTATAACCAGCGGAGGACCAAGTCGCTTCTAATGATACCTCATTTTTCTAATTCTAAAAAGTAATTCATGAGCTATGAGGCAACAAATGAAACTACATACGTACATAGGTACATAGCCTGTCAAAATCATAACCCACCTTTGGCTTTGCCGTAGTCGGGTAAAAAGAAGAAGAATCATAAGTTGATTTTACGATTGAATCACTTGAAACACAAAACGAACAACCCTAAACTGAGGTCATATGTACATTGCTTGAGTTTATCATTTCTTGCAGCACGTACCGCTCTTTATTAAGATAATAAGTTTAAGTGATAATATTAAGTTATCGTAAATCATTATATTAATAACAATATCAAATTGGTGAAGGTCTTAAACCTTCAGTGGCTACTGCTGAAGTTAGACTCATACGCCTCAGGACGCAGTTTCGATTCCCACTCAATATAAATATTTACTTGAAAACTTCCGTATGTTAACAGTACCTAAGGGCTTATTATTTAAAGTAGAGGTCTGGTCACGACACTTTTGTGAACCCATGGGTGTTTTGGGATGAGTTCAAGATTAGAAAATGGGTTTTTATTGAACATTCATTTTATTGTTAAATACGAGGATTGCTCATTGATAGATATTGTAAGCTTTTTCAAGACTCAGAAATATTAAAATATTCTTACATTCTTGTTGTTGCAATACTGTACATGTATGAAAGGGAAATTATGATATGTATAGTTGTATTTTGCTAAAGCAATCCATAAAGCAGGTTACGAACTGCTGATATAATACTAAGATAAGTTCTCGAACGTTGGACCTCCTTGAACTTTCATAATGAATTTGTTTTTAACTTCAATTAATCTTATGTTGGTACAGTTAGTTACAAAATAAACTACGTTTAAAAAAAACCGACTTCAAAAACTAAAAACTATAAAATAACCTAGGTAATAAAATACAGAAAAAGTACTGAATTTACATAATCACATTTCATGCACAAGATGCAAAGCAGGCACCGACTTTTAAAGTTCTAACAGATAAGTAAATCTGTAACTTCAATCATTATCTCTTATATATTTTATTATGTTATTTTATATTTTTTAGTTTATTAAACCATTTTTTTTTTGTAAAAGGTTGTTTTTAAATTTTATTAATTTTGTTTTTAGTGGGCCAAATTCAGTCCAGCATGCCGACCATAATTTTCGCAATAATGCTCTCAATAACTTAAACGAGACATTAATGATATACGTCATTAGGAAATTCTGTTATCTGCCTCCATAGTTTATGACATAGTAATTCTAGTACGCCCTTGAGAAGAAGTCTGTTAAAAATATAACATGTCAAAACACACATATTGCAGAAGTTCTGAAAATTTAAACTACTGGACTAAACTATGTCAAATTTTTATGGGACCTAACGGCAATTATTCTGCATCGAACTAACAAAGAATTACGCCTCTTATATCGTATCACCACTAGGTACCTACGATTTTAAAAGGCAGTACAATTTACTCGAATTTCCTTTTCCTACATAGGTAGGTACGTCAAATCCTATACATTTGGCATTATATTCTACAATACGCCGGTCACCGAATTGCCACTTGTCTAGGGGGGCTGGAATATGTCTTCGAAAGGGAAGAGTCATCATACCGACTAAGTATATATCACTTAGTTTTAAGCTCAAAACAACTAGATACATATCTATATGTATAAATAAGAATAACAGTTAATTTCAAAACATTTAATTGACGCTACCCGTGACCAGAGGGCTGGTTTATTCCTTGCGCAAAGGATTGGTATTGCCATTCAACGTGGCAATGCCGCCAGCCTTTCGGCCACCCTCCCGGTTGACGTCGATGGGGATGAATTCTTTGACGCCTGAACCTGCAGGATTGTTTAGGTATATTCAGTTTTTTCTTTTTTAAATACTTTAATTTAGATAACTTCCGTGTGCATAATGTAAATATTAATATTGTTAAAATAAATAGACTAAACAGTCGATTTCTTAAATGTTATAACATGACAATTATCAACACAGTTAACAGATTCAGATTATTATGTTATTGAAATTTAGGTATCTCTATATTTCACCCGAAGAGCCCCAAATGCGTGTGCACGATTGTGTTATGATATTATTTTAGAAGAGATGTTTGTGAAACGTATAGTAATAATAATAATTATATGTACCTACAATCCTACATAGGTATTCAAATTGATAAACACTTTTATATGTATTTAAATATATTGTACGTCAATCCCTGCAACTTGAGATATTATACGATACGTTGCCCCGCTTATACGCTAAAAACCAGTGGCTGCATTGCCACTGGTTTTTAGTAGAGTTTGTTTGGATAAATCATAGTTGGCGAAATTTAGGTGTTAATACATCTCTGTTTACAGTGTTTACCCCTCCAGAAATTTACAGACGTGATGTATATGTATATGTAATTAATTAGGATCATTTTGTAAATCCTCTTTTAGGCATACCAGCTCGCTAAGTTAAGCGTTCCGCGAAGAACAAGTATAGTTACCATATTATTTAAATAGGTCTACATTCAATTTCCTTGATGATACATTATAAAACTTATATCACTCGAAAAATAATTGATAAGATTTTTTATGCCAAACTGTTTTACATGCATACATAACATCACGCTTCTTTTATATTGGGGTAGGCAAAGACATTGGTTTTCTAATTGCCACGGTCCAGGCGTACCTACCTACATGGCAATCCTGGCATTTCGATTCTACTTTCATAATAGGCCAGTTTAAAATTTTCTAAAATAGGTCTTAAGTTAAACGTTTAAATTGACTGAAAAAAAAATTACGTATTTTTTGGGGCAGGAAATTTTCAATAAATATATATATTTTTATTTTTTTTATACCACTTAGTTGGCAGACAAGCACACGGCCCACCTGATGGAAAGTGGTTACCGTGACCTATGGACGTCGGTAACACCAGAGGAGTCACAGTCGCGCTGCCAACCCTGTAAGTATAGAGTTTCTGTGCCGTCAGTAGAAGACAAAGCAGGACAAGCTTTTAGTCTTCCCACTGACAGCACAAATTCTCCAGTGAGCTCTGGCTACCCTACTCACCGCTGGGAACACAACACGAATTTATTATAGCCGCGGTATTCTGTAGGGCGGAGGTACTTCCCCAGTCGGACTGCTCAATCGGGCGGAAATACCGCCGTGTCTTACCTCCGTGTAAATATTTTAATAAAATATTTTAATTATAATAAGTTTATGAGTGAACTACAACACTGTCATCCATGCTGATTTGTACATTATACCGTAATTCTGTAAACTTTTTGAGAGACGAATAGCAATAGTTATTTTTATTACCAGGCTATGACTTTTCCACATAACGTGAGTAATGAAAAATTAATTACACCACATGCACATCTATTGCAAGTACACTTTATTACCAGTAGAAAAAATCCAATAGGTAGGTAAGCAATTACAGGTCTGACATACACATAAATCAGCATGGTTAACTAATGTAGGTAAAGTTTTACGTTCTATAGTATATTACGAACATTAATTATTGTAATCATCAATGATTGTCATTAGCAGATGACTTAAAGGAAAATAAGTTGCAAAAGTCGGTAGTGTGATAATCGTGTGGGGTAAGCGGATAGTACCTTTCTGTACTATTCGCTTACCCCACACGATTGATTTTTTTCCCCCTAGACAAGTGGTACAACTGTAAACATATGATAGAATAAAATAATAAATATGTGGGAATGACACGTATTTAGACGTCTATGACAGTCATAAACGGATGTCAAGCCCTGATATTGACTTTCTAAATATTAAAGATAGACTTAGTATGTACTCAGAATTTATCAGTAATTTGATCCTTATAATTGATCGACCGAGTAGAATTTGGGCCACCTCATCTCTTCCCATGCGGAGTCGTACAAGGCGCCTTAGGGATAGGGTAGGGCTGTTTAACATCAGACAGATATATACAACTCAGATTCAGCCTCAGATGCATGACTCGAGTCAACAATAGTACCCAGAATACGGCATTAGGCTCAGCTCCTATTACGTGGGACCGAATACAATTATTGGTGAAATGTACCCGTCAATTCACACCTCTGTCTAACCCTCCGAGGATAAAGGGGTGATTATATGTATGTATGTTTAAAAATATAGAATGTTATTTGGTTTCATTACCGAGTGTGGCGGGAGAGTTTCCGAAAATCTTTGAATGCAGTTTTGTTTGTTTTTATAAATAAAGGAATGTTTCCTTTGAGTGAAATTTGCTATCTCCAGTATTTAGATTAATTTTCCTCCAGGTTAGGTCAAAATCTTCCAACACTTCGAACATTCGGAAAATGGATATGCACCCTGTGCGGGTGACATCTAAGCCCTGCACGTGTTGTCCTATGTAGGAAAGGAGTGGGTGGGATTAATTAGAAGAGCTCATCAGAACCTTCACGATGGTAGAGACGGTAAAATACAGTCAAGGTAACATTGGTACTTTTAACCATTAATTTAGGTACATAACATAACATAAACTCACGCCTATATCCCGGAAGGGGTAGACAGAGGTGCTAGCAACCACATTTCGCCAGTTAATGTTTAGGTCCCAATGTAATAGGTGGCGAATTTTGGTTACATCATAATGAAAAATAAAAATTAAACCATTATTATAGCAACATATCGCGTGTTAAGGTATTGACGCGATTAAAACTCACCCTTGATCTTAGTTCACTGTTATTGAACTGTAACATATCCACAAACTGTAGGCAGTCTATCAAGACCTCAAAATATTATCTCTTTATTATCACTTTAGTTACATAAATACATAAACTTAAACTGCATTAATGTATAAACAATTTTTTCCTAAAGAGGCAATTATCACTTTGTTTATAAATAATATTTAATAATAACAAAGTGCCTGTAGGTTTCAACCAATAATAGTAATCTCTATCAGATAAATATTGTTATTGATTTTACCTAAGGTAGGTACTACTAAGTAGGTCTACTTTAGGTTAGGTAGGTGGACCATGGCCGGGGTGCGAGGGATATGCCTGTCAACCTCACCTTCGGCAACCAAAACGACCCACAGGCGGCGTGCGTTTTAGTCGGTTCGAGTCCGACATAACCTCATCCACCGGCTCCGGTGGGGAGGTATCCGTGGGGATAGGTTGGTGGACCTATGTAGGATTGAAGATAAAAAAAAAATTACGTGCGGAAATCCACTAGGATACCTGAACTGACTAAAACCGCATGGCCGTCTTGGGCCATCAGTTGACGGGGGTGAAGTAGCCTCTGGCATATCCCTCGCGCACTGACTGACTGACTGACCCAGTGTTAAAGTAGGCCCCATCGGGTGTGGGACTACGGCGTCTCATTTCTGCTAGAGTGACAAGCGACTCCACCTGTCACCCCCAGGTCTACGCTTATGGAGGACGGAAGTCATTTAATGACCTCCAACGTCAGAGTCGCCTACGCGCATTGCGGGCTATGCGGGACAGAAGGGACCTAAGTTTCCTCTGCCTCCGTTCCCCCGCCTCCTTCTGAAGCATTACTTGCTCACAGAAAGAGTCGGTGGCAGCCCACGTGCTCGCGCTTTGCACCATCACTGCGAGCAACGTGCTGAGCGAGGGAACTCCCAAGTCCCAGGACCGCCGGGAATTTGGTCAGTGTGTGCAACTCCGTATACTCTCTTGCGTCACAGTAATGGCATTTAGGCGTTGGCTTCTTCGATATCCGATGCAGTAACTCCCGAAACATCCGCGTCCGGTGATAACCTGCGTGAGCCGGTACGAGAGGCCCCCATGAGGCCTCTCCAGCTAGGTCTCCATGATGGGTCTTCCCGCCGCTATCAAGCGTGCCCTGCGCGTGGTTGCCCACTACCTACAAATATAAGGATATAATTACATAACATAAACTCACACCTATATCTCAAAGGGGTAGGCAGAGGTGTTAGCACCCACATTTCGCCAGTTTATGTTTAGGTCCCAATGTAATAGCTGGCAAGCCTATTGCCATTAACCGGGCACTTATAAACCTGCGATAAATACACACATAACTTCGAAAAGCATCGAAAAGTCAATTTTGTGTGCCATGGTAAAACTTGGGATCGAACCCGAGACCTCGTCTCAGCAGTCCATTACCCATACCACTAGGCTACCGCGGTTTAAGGATATAATACGGTATATAATAAGGATATTTGCATAATCTAATTCAATCTAATCTTGAGATAACCTTTTTCTACAAATAGTGTTAGTTTGTCACTGGAGATATCTATTCAGTGGTGGAGGTATAAAAGAAAACGAAAACAAAAATGTACAAAACAAGCCTTGGGGTTACATTGTTGCAATGTAAGAAAAAGACAAATCTACGATCTCTGTTATCTGTTAACTTATTTAAAATGCGCCTTCAATCTTTTTAGGATAAAAATAGACAACAGCTACTGTTGCTTATATAAGTTAGTCTGAATAACAATGTATTACCTATAAAAATTATCGCTGGTAAGCATCTAAAGGATTATTGGAACGAGAGGTATTGTGTAGATATTCTAAATTTAGAGAATGAACAAGGACAAACATTGTTGGTTACATTATGAAAAACTATTATGAAAAACACATCATTCGGTTACGTAAATGTAAATTTTCATCTTTGCTTGTGTTTCCGGTGTTCAGCTTCGCATTTAATACGCTTGTGGGTTATAAATAAGCTAGCTAAGTAAATTTTATACCACCTTGAACTTGTAATTTTGGTTTATTTTTATTTTTTATACCATTTAGATGGCAACAAGTACACGGCCTACCTGATGAGAAGTGGTTGCCGTGGCCTATGAACGTATGTAACACCAGAGGCGTTACAATCGCGCTGCCGACTCTGATAAAACCTTCTGATGCCCCTCTTGAAGAACCCCATGTTGTAGGCGCTTGGGAAAACCGCAGCTATCCAAATGGTGCTTTATATTATTAAACTATTAAACAGTATCAGAGCGATATCGTGATAACTGGTGGAGCAATATTTATTATTTGGTAATCATTTTTTGTTTAATACGTGTAGACCGTATGTAGACTTTGATCTTAGCCACTATTGCTGGTAGCTCTATATTCAAATTTTAAAAAAGTAGTTCATAAAACGTCAAAAAGTATATCTACACTTTGTTTGCCCCCTTTTTTTTTTTTTTTTTTTTTTTTTTTTTTTTACGTGCGCAAAATCCCCACGGATACCTCCCCACCGGAGCCGGTGGAGGAGGTTATGTCGGACTCGAACCGACTAAAACGCACGCCGCCTGTGGGTCGTTTCGGTTGCCGAAGGTGAGGTTGACAGGCATATCCCTCGCACCCCGGCCGACCCAGGGCCATCTCTCACGATCTAGCCCTCTTCTCGGGACTTTGTTTGCCCCCTAGATAAGTGGCAATTCGTTCGTATACAAGTGGCATATTGTATGTAATTGACACGAATTATGAAGCAAATGAGGTTTATGACGATCGTCAACGTGTGTCACGACGAATTGCCTCTTGCATACGGGGTTGATGACGAGCTAACGTTCGTTCACTCTTGAAAAGGAAGCATTCAATTAAACAGTACCTTCCCTATCTGCCTTTACCAATGATTCGTAGTGATTTATAGATAGTTTTCTTCATGTCCCTGTCTGTTACAGACCTGACAATGTTGCGTGTTGGTCGACTTCAGCTCTCTGTCAGATCGATTCTGCGAAGTTGAAGAACTGCTGAAAAAGGAAGTCTCGAACCATTTACCCGGATGACACTTGACACCGCAGTCCAGCACGTGTTATTCTGTATAGGAAGCACTCTGTATTACTTAGGTACATCGCACCCACGCCACGGTCCTTAGTTACATATTGGATTTTGTAAAATAGTAGGTATAGGTAAGCTCATAATGACATTTTATTATTATTTTTCTAAGTAGGTAGGTAGTACCACTAAAACTAGCTGAAACATTATCTAGTTTTTGAAAAAAAAAACACGTGGCAAAACAAACTACACACACGTTGTTATGTAATGTATGTACTATCACAGGTACTACTCATCACAATATAACGACGCTTCAAACAATTTCTTTCGGTAAATAAATAAATAAAATCAAACAATACATAATTATCAGCCATCGAAAAAAAGCAATTTATCACAAGATGCGTTTACCTGTAATTTACCCAATATAAGCTGAGATTGATTCACCATTAATATATCGACGATAAATTATATAGATAACATTTTGATTGTGGATGTAGATAATTTGTAAACAATGTGTTGTTTAGCACAATAATTAGTCCGTCTGTCACAGCGAATGAAAGTACATTCAGTACTGAAGACAATCAACAAAAGCTGTTATGGATTTTCCTTGTGCTGGAATGTCGAATGCTATTCTGTTTCCAAACACTTTCTCACTGCACTCGGACTAGCAATAAGTAAATTCAAAAGTGCATTGTTAATTGAGGACTGAAGAAACGATCAGTGTACTTTAGTAGTTTATGTTTTAGTGCGTGTTGTAAAAAAATCCTAATCAGATGTGTGAATTCTATGAAGTGTGTCCACGAACATTATGCGTGAACGTAAATTTTTGTTAACATTTCTAAATTGTTTTATATGGACTATTTTTTTACATGGAAATCAGGTATTGAAATTATTTTACTTTATAATTATAACATAAAACCTAATACTTAGTTATATAGATAGCTACAACTATATGTGTGTAGGAGAATTTCACGTCCAATTACACTTCTATTTTTTTTTTAAAGATATAATAAGTAATTAAAAGCAACGTGGTTCCCGGCCGCCAGTATAGAATTTGGACCACCCCATCTCGTGTACAAGGCGACTAAGGAATAGAGCTGTTTAACATCAGACAGATATAACTATACAGCCCAGACTCAGCCTCAGATGCATGGCTTGAGTCAACAATAGTGCCCGGCAGACGGCAATAGGCTGACCCCCTATTACGTGCGACCGAATTCAATGATTGGTGAAATGTGGATGTTAATTCACCTCTGCTTAACCCTCCTGGGATAAAGGCGTGATTATATGTAGGTATATATAATTAAAAGAAAGACAATAATTGCACAAAATACCAGGTTTATACAGAATACGAAGGTATGGTAGTGAATGTCGGGTGTGGCAGAAGCAGCAGGAAAGTAAATTGAGTTCTATGGAAATGAGAAGTCTGAGAAGTATATCTGGAGAGAACCTGATGGATCAAGTATGGAACAACATGATAAGGAAACGATGTGGTATGGTAGAACATGCAGTGACCAAAATAGATAAAGGAATGCGTTGATGGTGTGGACATGTAGAGTGGGTGGATGAAAAAAGATTTATGAGGCGAGGGTAAATGGGCAACTCGGTAAAGGTCAACCTAGGTCTAGGCATACATATACTAATCAGATCGAGAACGTTTTGAGGAAAGGTCAGGTCAGGTCAAGAGTACCCGTAACCGGATACACAAGTGCTTCGTTCCATTATTGCTTAAGATACTTACTTTTGTATAAATTTTGTATTAAATTCATACATACATACATATAATCACGCCTTTATCTCCTGAGGGTTAGGCAGAGGTGAATTAACACCCACATTTCACCAATCATTGAATTCAGTCCCACGTAATAGGGGGTGAGCCTATTGCCGTCTTCCGGGCACTATTGTTGACTCGAGCAATGCATCTAAAGCTGAGTCTGGACTGTATATATCTGTCTGGTGTTAAACAACCCTATCCCTTAGTCGCCTTGTATGACACCGCATGGGAAGTGATGAGGTAGCCAAAATTCTACTACGCGGCGTATTAAATTCTCTGATTATTTTTTAGGTAACAGCTGTCATTTACGATGTCCTCAATCCTGCACATATGGACGTCGATGTTTGGCACCTGAGGGACACCAGGGTGGCAATACGAGAAAACGAACGCCTTGCTTGTGAGAGACCTAACATTTATATCTGTGAGGTGAGATATGAGAAATCTATATATGTTCATAAAAATTTTAGGTACATAAAATATTCTATTATAATATACAATTACTTACAAATTAATATAAAACTATGCTAACTATACAATATATACAAAAGGAAAATAGAGAAAAAGAGGGAGACTGTAATTTTAGGCATCGAAAAATTCCTCCCCATCGATCTCTACTGGTACCGTGCCCAAGAGGCTGGCGGCATTACCACGCTGAATAGCGATGCCAATTCTTTGAGCGAGGTAAAGGCCCAGCCTTATGGTCACGGGAAGCGTCGATTAGATATTATTTAACATTGCATTACACCAACACAGTAGTTAAATTAATGTCAGCGCGGCATGGAGCGGTGTCAAACAAGTGGTGTCATAGACACAGTAGGTACTCAATACAATCTAGTCTATAACAAATCGCGGCGTGTCACTAGCTTCACTATCGTTTATATTTATAAAAATCTATACTTTTTATGTTTGCTACCTAAAGAACGATGACCATTTTCCATAAATAAAATAAATAAATAATAAATAAAAATCATTTATTTCGGACCAGGGTCCATAGCGTGTTAGTAACAATAATCTTAATACTAGTGTTAGTAACAATATAAATACTATTAATAGGTATCAAATGTTTTTAGTAGTTTGAGACCCTCACAATACTAGGACACTGTCGACATTACGTGCAATCGTACCCAGCGCCCCGGCATCGAACTGTCCCACCTATCGCACAATACGCCCACGATACTGTGTGAGCTCGTTCGTACTCTCCGCGTGAGGGATGCACTACGTTTGCGGATGATGGCATGGAAGCCATCGACTCTCGCCTCCGCAAACATCCCCGACGCACTACAAAAGCGTGGCAGCCCAATCACCTGTCATTGACTCTTTTTTAATTCTATCGTATGACAGCACTCGAATGATTGATAAATAGATACTATATATCTTTTATAACTACAAAATCAATAAGGTCTAAAACAAGTGTAATTAAGAAAAATCTACATAGCGTACTTAGAAAATGGGTAATATATTTTATGTGCTTTTTGTTGGAATTTTTAGTGGTCCACCTACCCGTAACGGCTTTCATATTATGTTCGTATAACTACCGGGACTGACGACTTAACGTGCTGTCCGAGGTACGGAAATAGGTACCCAGACTAATGCAAATAGAATATTCATGCATACAAATATTTACACTGAGCAGGAATCAAAACAACACATGCGTAGCAGTAACTTTCACTACCACCACGCGACTGAGGCAGAGGGAATTTTTATTTTCAGTGATAACTAAAAAGTGATTTTAGTTGTTATTATATAAATGACATTCAAAAATAAACTCAAAATAATGAAACATGGTAAATATCCCGTTTATTCTGATACTGATGTCAGTGACCATGATAGTTTAAATACCTATATATAAACATAACAACATCACAAAAGTGATAATGTTTATTGTTTGCTGTGGCACCATTCACGATTACGATTGTGTAGTATGGGCGCTCAACAGGGATGAGTTATATAGAGACGCCTTATGGAGAGCCGTAATATAATTGCTTGTTCGATTGCTACATATATATTTTAATAAATTAGATTAGATTAGAATTAGATTTAAAAAAAAAACAATAAAAAAAATGTGAATTGGATAGGTTTGATATAAATAATTTGGAAACTGTGTGTCTTCGAGTTATATAATTTACATTTACATTAGCGTCACTATTTTTTTAAGTTTGATATGTACCTGTAGATAGTGTAAAAGTTATAAATAAAAAAATAAAAAAAACATTTATTCATTACAATTTGTATTTCTTATTCGATGTCTTTTATAACTATAATCATCATCATAACACTGTTGTGTCCTCATTGCATTAGAGGCCTTCATATTGGAGCCCGGGGTCTGTCTTCCGACTATCTTTGCACGGTGTTCTCTGAGATGTCATGGACATGAATGTAGCCAGGGATGTGGAAGTTCCTCTACTCTCAAGTGCGAAAATATCGTAGTACTAAATTGAATTTGAACGCAACAGAAGAAGAAATTGCACAGAATCGGTACATTAACAGCAATGTTCTTTTATTAATGGCTTCTGCAGCGGATCGCTGTAATTTTGACAGTGTCATGTAAATTGTAAATTTCTACAAAAAATTTAATTGCGAGACGCCAATGTCAAGTTTTTCAAGAATAAATAAAGTAAAAAATAAATATTCTACAACAAATGTTTTACCAGAGTCACGTTAGCCACGCCAGTAAATTTGTTTGCGTGTGTCCACCCCCCAGAAGATTCAGGTGGTCGATCAGGATGTGTCGTTGGATTCTAGGGGGCTATCAGCAATGAAACCAAATGAAACGGTCACTGTAATTTTTTTTTATGCCACTTAGGTGGCAGACAAGCGCACGGCCCACCTAATGGAAAGTGGTTACCATGGCCTATGGACGTGTGTAACACCAGAGAAGCCACACTCGTGCTGCCGACCCTGTAAGCACAGAGTTTCTGTGCCATCAGTGTAGAGGACAAAGCAGGACAAACCTTTAGTCATCCCACTGACAAGTGAGGTCTGGCTACCCTACTCAAAGCCGGGAACACAACACGAAGTTATTATAACCGCGGTATTCTATAGGGCGGAGGTACTTCCCCAGTCGGACTGCTCAATTGGGCGGAAGTACCGCCGTGTCCTACCTCCTATGGAATCATGCCAGTATGACTGTGAAAATTTCTGTGAAACTCATAATTACTGTGTTTTTGTGGCGTAGAGAGAGGACACAGAACAGATGATGATAAAGTTGATAGGTACAAGTTATAATCGTAACAGGTACAAGTAACATAATGAAACAAAGTTATATTATACTTACTGCGATTTTTGCATATTATTTTGATATCTTATTTGGTATTTAATTCTAGGTAGTCAAACAAGAGCGACAATGAGCGATATTATAAATCTACGTAATATCGTATTAATATAAGTAATAAACTGGCGAAATGTGGGTGCTAGTACCTCTGCCTACCCCTTCGGGGATATAGGCGTGAGTTTATGTTATGTTTATGTTATGTTTATAAGTAATAATTTGAGTACCTAACTGAGTGAAGGATGCGCGTGCGCATTAGTCCTAAGTCTGTTAAAGTATAAGGAAACGTTGGTCACCGTGTCACATTTACATAAATTGAATAATTATAAGTTCTTAGTCGTTTGATTAGAAAGTGGTAACCTATAACTTAGTTGTCAAAAATTCATTCTAAAATTAACAACATTCCGTATCCTTTTATTCAAAACTTCACATTACAATATATACCTAATATACACTCGAGAGCAATGAATCCGGGTCACTTAAAGAATCCTAAAAATCTCGGAAACTAAAAATGCTAGGTTAATGCAATAAATTGTATTTAATAGACAATGTAATACTCCTTAAATGAAGGTATTAAAACTTCTTAGTTATTGTAAAGTTATATCATAAAAAAATCAAATTTGAAAAAGGGCCACTTTCGAAGATGGAACTACGAAATTACAGCATTTGGTGTTGCTTTTGTTTGTAATCTGTCATTTATGTGGGTACATAAACTATGTTGATAGTGCTCTATATTCATTAATCAAGCTGAAATTATGTCGCTTACGCCTGAAGAATGCACCAGAATACTTACAATGCTGGAAACCGGCCGGAGTCAGCGCGATACAGCCAGGACTGTCGGTGTATCGCTGTCAACAGTACAAAGAGTTCTCCGACGTTACGAAGAAACTGGTTCTAACCTACGCAGACCAGGAACGGGCAGAACCAGGTGTACCACAGCACGAGAAGACCGATACTTGGTGAACACCATGCTTCGAAATCGCTTTCTCACAGGAACTGAACTCACCAATCAGTTTCGACGCCTCGGAGGAAGTAACCCAAGTGCATGGACAGTAAGACGTCGGCTTGCTGAATCTAACTTAAAACCCCTTAGACCTGCAAACGGCCCTAAACTGGAGCGTGGGCATCGTATTTCGAGATTAAGTTATGCCCAGAGCCACGTAAATTGGAGTATTGAAGATTGGTCAAAAGTTATGTTCTCCGACGAATCAAAATTTATGCTCTACAAGCACGATGGAAGACACAGAGTGTATCGAAGACCAGGGGAAAGATTCAAGCAAGCATGCATCGAAGAAAAAGTAGCCTACGGTGGTGGGTCTGTACTTGTGTGGGCCGGAATTTCTTCTGAAAGTCGCACAGAGCTGGTGATCATAGAAAACGGCTCTTTAACTAGCGTAAGATATGTGGAAGAAATCCTCAATGATCACGTTGGTCCATTTATGGTCAATTTAGGTGAGGATGCTATATTTATGCATGACAATGCCAGACCTCATACAGGTAGGATTGTGAATGACTACCTTCAAGAGATGAACATTACTCGTATGGAGTGGCCAGCGCGCAGCCCGGATATCAACCCGATCGAGCATGCTTGGGACGAGCTAGGCAGATGCGTAAAACAACGAAACCCTCCCCCAATCACGCTTCGTGAGCTCAAAATTGCTCTCACAGAGGAATGGGAGAATATTCCCCAAAATCGTATAAGGAACTTGGTGTACAGCATGCCAAACCGCGTAAACGCAGTAATGGAAGCACGAGGAGGCAATACGAAGTATTAAAATTCAAGAAAATCGTAATAAAGTTCAAAAATTTCATGTTTCCTATTTTTGTTTTAAGGAGAGATCAGCAGTTTTTTTCTTTATGTAATTTTGTGTTAATAAAATGTATGGTGACTCATATTTTTTTTACTTTCATTTAAGGAGTATTACATTGTCTAATAAATACAATTTATTGCATTAATCTATCATTTTTAGTTTCCGAGATTTTTAACATTCTTTAAGTGACCCGGATTCATTGCTCTCGAGTGTAGATAAGAAAATGTCAGCCTAATCTCAAATAGTGACTAATATTTGACAATTACTAAGTAACAAGTAGACTAACCTAATATCTATTAAGTAATTTATTCATTAAAAGTATTATTCTAAATAGACCCTATTATCTCTAAAGATAATAGGGTCTATTTAGAATAATACTTTTTTTTATATAATAATACTTTATTTTCACTAGAATACCAAGAAGGTCGGGCCTAGCACCCTCTGCTAGACCTTCTGCTGACGAGTCACCCAGACCTGTACAGTGTTTCGGTACAAGCCGCTTTAGGCAATTCCGACCACTGTCTGGTCTGCTCCAAGGTGCCAATTATAGCGCCTTCACGACCCGTGCAGGGGAAGCGGCGTCTCTGGCACTACTCGTCAGCAGATTGGGATGGGCTGCGCAACTATTTTGCGTCCATCCCGTGGGTTGAACGCTGCTTTGAAGGTAAGAAACCCTCGGATTGTGCTACTGCTGTTGCCGGTGAGATCGGTCTGGGTATGGAATACTATATCCCGTACACTGATGTCACCGGTGCCCGAGGAGTGCGCCCTTGGTTCGGGCGCGAGTGTGCGAGGGCTGTTGATCAAAAGCAGTCCGCGTATCGCGCTTGGGCAAGGGCGCGTGCCACGCACGATCCCAATGTGAGCCACTTCAAGGCGGCGTACAACAGAGCCACAAAGGTCTGCAAGAGGGCTTACGTCAGAGCGGATGCCCTGCGCATTGCGCGGCTTGGTCAAGAGCTAGTGGCACATCTCACGCGCAGCCGTGGATACTGACGACTGGCCAAAGCCGTGCAGGCCAACTTCTGTCAGCCTTCGCTGCCACCGCTGCGCTACCCTGATGGATCCCTGGCCCATGGACCGCAAGAGAAAGCCAATATGCTAGTAAATCTCTTTGCGGCCAATTCCCGAGTCGATGATTGCGGTATACAGCCGCCGACACTACCCAATGGTGACCACGTAATGCCTGAAATACGTATCAGGCAATGCGATGTTCGTGCGGTGCTTCAATCACTCGATGTCCGGAAAGCCAGTGGCCCGGATGGTATTCCAGCGGTGGTCTTACAAAAATGTGCAGCGGGGTTGTCTCCGATGCTTACGCGGCTGTACCGACTGTCCTACAGCTCGGGTACAGTGCCTTCGGCTTGGAAAGAGGCGAATGTACAGCCGATCCCCAAGAAGGCGGATCGCTCAGAGCCAGCCAACTATCGACCCATAGCCGTCACCTCAGTGCTGTGCAAGGTCTTCGAGCACATCATTAACAAACAGCTCATGCGTCACCTAGAGGATCACTCCTTAATTAATGACCGGCAATATGGCTTCAGGCCGAAACGGTCAACGGGTGATCTTCTAGCATACGTTACCCATCTTTGGGGTGAGGCTATGGACAAGCACGGCGAGTCACTGGCAATTAGTCTTGATATCGCCAAAGCTTTCGATAGAGTCTGGCACAAATCGCTTCTCTCCAAGCTACCAGCCTTTGGTCTGCCTCCTAGACTGTGCAACTGGATTGCTAGTTTCCTGCGGGAGCGCCGTATCTGCGTCCTCTGTGATGGACGGGCTTCGGAGTTCTTGCAAATAAATGCTGGCGTACCGCAGGGGTCTGTATTATCTCCCACTCTCTTTCTTCTGCATATCAACGACATGCTGTCCACCGGCAGCATACATTGCTATGCAGACGATAGCACCTTACACGGGAGTTATCACGGACAACCTGCGGCCAAACAGTCTGATATCGTGGAAAAAAGACAGCTTCTTGTCACTGAACTGGACCGGATCTTGAATCACATTTCTCAATGGGGCTCCGAGAACATGGTCGAGTTCAATGCCAAGAAGACGCAGGCTTGTGCGTTCACAGCAAAGATATCTTCTTTCCTTCCCCTTCCCACTCTTCAGAGCACGCCACTTCCACTGCAGGACAATCTCTATATCCTAGGCATGGATATTCGCTGCAAACTGAATAACAGAAATTACATCGAGAGCATCATCAAAACAGCCTCGCGGAAACTCGGACTCCTAAACAAAGTGAGACGTTTTTTCACGCCGGAGCAGCGGTGTCTTCTCTATAAGACACAAATTCGCTCCTGCGTGGAATACTGCTCGCATCTCTGGGATGGCTCCGCGAAATACCTACTAGATGCTCTCGACAGGTTGCAGCGACGCGTGGTCCGAATTATTGGGAACCCTGAGGTCACGAACACCCTCGAGCCTTTGCAGATGCGTAGAGATATTGCTTCCTTGGCTGTATTTTACCGTCTCTACCACGGTGAGTGTTCTGACGAGCTCTTCCAACTAATCCCACCATCTCCTTTCCTACATAGGACAACACGTGCAGGCCTTAGATGTCACCCTCACACTGTGCAGAATATACGAGCAAGAACCAAACGGTTCGGAGACTCTTTTCTTTGCCGCACCACCAAGACCTGGAATTCATTACCAGCACACGTGTTTCCTTCTTCCTACAGTCCCGGGGCCTTTAAGCGGGGCGTGAAAAAGCATCTGATGAGGCCGCCAAGCTGAGTGCCACCATTGTAGCACTTAGTGTCTGTAATGCTGACCCTCTTTCCTGAGACTTTGCCTTTAGCTTACCATCAGGCGAGGTGAGGTCAAGTTGGCGTGTCCTATATAAAAAAAAAAAAAAAAAAAGAGAAAGTCTCACGCAGACTGATATTACTGTTGATCATATTGATTGTCATTAAAAAACCAATATCTAATTTTTAGACAGTTTCTTTCTTTCTAAGTTTGTTTGTTAGATATAGAAATTATTAAATTATTTTATGAGCTAATTTATAAGGCAATACGGGAAAATGGCATATTTGATCAGTCTGGTCAAAAGTGAGCATTGTTCTTTATCTATTGTGCAGGTAAATAACACATCTTTTTAAAATTAGACTCAAAGATTACAAAAAAAGTCCTTGACATTAAAAATGTCATATTAGGAAACCTGTTAAACCGCTATTAAACACATACGAGTATTCACTATTGTATGCGTACCTATGGATAAAAGAACATAAAACTTTCTATTTTTGTAGTCAGTTAATAATATTGTAGTTTGTAAGCACAACAACCTTTTTTTAGCGGTAGATATATATAGGTTACCACCATAAAGTTCGAATACATAGTTGCAAGCAGTTAGGTTATGGTGGTAGTTAACTGTGCTCCTACCCTGATTTTACCTCTCAAATCCAAAGACCATTTACCTGAAGGTTAATATCGAATAAAATTGATAGAAATCATGTTCTTAAACGGATATTGGTAAATATCCACGAATTATGTTATACTAATAGTCTACCGACCTTGTCGATTTGATAGGCGTTAATTGATTGATAAATACATGCGAGCAATTTCATCAATTAGCATGACGATCAATTAAGAAAACGTAATCATTGTAGCATATAAATTATATATTTGCTCTAGAAAGAAGAAAGAAAATAATATATTTTATTTCAATGTATAACAGCTATAAGTCAAAATAACACTTAAATAAAATGTCTATTGAAAAAATGTTGCATCAATATATCCAAACATAATTACGTTTCAAGAACTCGTTCCCAAATTTAAATAGTGTTAAAGGTCCAGATTATCACTTTATATAGTTAGGTATATACTACTACTTAGTTACTTAAATACGTAGCTTTTATTTGTTTTCTTTATTTTTGTGTGAGTACTAGGTTGAAAACTTTTCACAATTGTTCATGAATACCTATATAATTCAATTCCGTGGGGTATATAGGCGTCGATCCTCAATCTCTCAATTAATCAATCTGCCATAAGAAAATAATGTGCTCATAGTAGGTATTGTGTGTGTAACGTTGCTCATTACCGCGAAGGCACTATTGAGACCCGAGTCGACAGGCGAGGGTCTTAAGAGAGCCGAAGACGTACGTGTATCACTTGCGAAGAAAATAATACTGAAATTGATATTTACACTTGTAGTTTTCAAGTACTAAACTTTACATAACGTTAAGGGCTTCTCAACTTATACAGGGCGGTGAACAACATAAATCATTTTCTTCATTCAATTAATAATTGACTATAATTTCAACAGTAAAAACGAGTTGAGAATTATTTTCGCATTAGCGGGAAAAATTAATTAGTTTGACTATGCACGCCCATCATATATATCATAGACTAAAAGAATGAAGTTTCTTTTTTCGGAACGTAGAAAATGGGAAATTTTAAAGTGTTTATAGAGAAAACATAAGTTATATTTGAATGAAAGTTTTGTCTAATAAACTGGTTTAATAAACAGACAAATTGAAATTATCTATATAAATCCTAAGTTGCATGAAAGGAGTTATTAATTTATTTATATTTATTTTGAATACGATTTTTTTGTATCATAACTTTTTAAGTAAGCAACTCAACCAATAAAATTAAAAAATAGCTATAGGTTACTCCCTTGTGAAATTATAGCAAGGAA
This sequence comes from Eilema griseolum, assembly GCA_963662185.1. NCBI lineage: Eukaryota > Metazoa > Arthropoda > Insecta > Lepidoptera > Erebidae > Eilema > Eilema griseolum. The sequence goes on along the minus strand of OY759238.1, from coordinate 14,888,196 downwards.
AAAAATCACAGTTTGATTTATAGGTGCCATTATGTGTCTAATTGCGATGAAATTATAGCAATTTTATGAGCAAGTGTGTTGAGAAAAATATTATTCAACAAACGCTCAATAATCTCAATAATCCACGGGTCTCTGAAACAGTTCGTTATTAGTTTCGGGATCAGGGATCTCATATCTACTGAAGATTTATATTTTGTGTCAATAGGTAAAGGATTTATCATTATCATTTAATGCAGGAACCTCAAGACACTGTGCCGCCTGATGTGAAAAAGACGTGTAATTACCGAAATGTTCGTTACCATGAGCAAGTGTTCCGCTGGGTTGCTGGGCGAGGATGCTTGCTGTACACTCCCGACTTCCTTTACATGGCAGGAACTAACACTATCAACTTGAATGCTGGATGCTTCTACGGAAGCTGGTTCGCACCTTGCTTGGAGATCGTTAGTACCTCAGTAAAATATTAATGGCTAATGAATTCTCTTTATTATTTTATAATGTAATAAGATATATAATTTTTTGTCAGCAAAAGCTAAGTATATAAGTTATCAATTTACCGACGAATAATGAGTGACCGATCTACTATTTTGCGGACAAATCCTACTATTTAGTCCATTCTAATAGGCGTTAGCTTAAATCATACCCTATTTTAGTAATAATAAATTATATCAATGCCCTAAGTAATCTAATTAAGTTGTAATGACATTGCCTTCAGAAGCGAATTACTTTTTGGTTTCTCTAACGTTTCAAATATCGTTTCAATGGTAGTAAGATAAGATATACAATATTATTACCAAAAAGCGATAATGTGCGTAACGTCACTATGCAACGTAATGTTACTTGGTAACGTAACATAACTTTGTATCATAATGTAACATGATTTCTGAAGTGATTGAGAGTTATTTACATGGAATATTTTGTAAATGTAGATGTGAATAGAATTTTTCGTCATATTATATCTTTAATATTATTTTTAATTACTTTCTCTCTATCTTACTATGGTCTATTCTAAGAAATATTTATCAAAACTTTTTATCAATATAATGGGTTTTAATTTGGCTATGTGTTATTAGGTATACTGATGCCAATCTCTATGACAGTCTTCAAATATTATTTTAAACTAATTCTGATAAAGTAATATCCGGTGTATGACTGGCAGGCCAAAGCAGATGGAACTTGTGGCTGCTACCCGTTTGATCCTGGTCTGGAAGAGGTTACAACTATAGTACGGGAAGCGCTGATCCCAGCAGCTCAGGGGAGATGGGAGAGATGCTTTTATACAGCGAGTGACTGTTGTAGCCATTACATGCATGACGAACCCAATGCTACAGGTAATACCTACTTGCTGTAAAGTTTATCTTGTCTTAGCACCTGAATGTCCTTAAATTGCATGTTTGTATTTTTGTTTTAGATAATCAATGTGAAGCAACATTCGATGGCTGGACATGTTGGCAGGCAGCTGAAGGGGAAGTTCTAGCTACTGAAATTTGTTCCGAATTTGCATATTCTAATACGGGCCCGTCGTGTCATCGTATGATATTTTCTTTACTTTCACAAGTTTTTTTTTTATATACAGCTTAGGTGGCAGACCAAGACACACTCTAACTATGCTTGGTGTGTACATGTCCTCAGTCCTACTACCGCCTTCGGGGCTCAAATCATAGTCAGTGCACTTGCTAAACAACGGCCGAGTCTCCCGTGCTGTTTTTCCTTTCGGGGTTGAACCAATACAAAATAATATGCAAGCAAGGTCCAAAGTGTAAACTTTGAACACAACCGGGAAATCGCTAGGAGTATGATGATTAAGTATTTTAACATGGTCCGGCACCTCCACATGGTGCACCCTGGGCAAGGAGACGGCAGCTCCCTTCTCTCTCGTCGAACGCTTAAAACTGTACGGTATTGAGATTTACACGAGTGATGCTGCGGTAGTTGTAATCAATTCAATTCAATTCTTGATTAATGGCTCTGTGCTTTTAGCATCAATTCCACCAATGTCCCGTAGTAGTTTATAAAATTATTAATGGTGAGACGCCATTGTTAAGTTTTTCAAGAAATTTTACCAGAGCCACTTTAGTTACCCCAGTAAATTTGTTTCCGTGAGTCCACCCTCACGGGATTCAGGTGGTCGATCAGGACGTGTGATTGGATTTTTGGGGGCGCGGTAGTTGTAAAGCCACACGTGATCCTTTCGCATGACATGCACGGTATATTATTTTCGTGACATGTAACTCCTGTTTGTGGCGCTCTAGTTCTGTAGAGTGGTCTGACACTAACATTTGTTATAAATGCGAAAGTAACTTTATTGATCTGTTAGATTCCTTTTCTTACGAACATCACTCAATTTTTTTTTTTTTATTTGCGTAGACATAGCTTAGGTATATTTTTACATTTTATCTGGAAAGCAGGAAAAGACAATATACTCATTCTAATTTGCAAAGCAATAGACGTCTTCTGTGGAAACGGCTACCAACTATTACTTCATACTAAGGTGGGCCGTGTGCTTGTTTGCTACCTAAATGGGTTAAAAAAACATACTGGAAATAGATAGCGTTTTGATTCTGGTTCTGGATTCACTAGACAAATTACCTAAAATAATTTTATATACGTTCACAGATTTTAGCAATAAACAATGTCATGCCAATGGAACATGGGAGCTTCAAACAGACTACAGTACCTGCAGTATTACTCCTCGACTACTCAGAAGATACAGGTTTCATATCGCAATGCTGTCGTTCTCCATCGCGTCTTGTGTCCCCGCAATTTTCATATTCTTCTTCTACAAAAGACTACGCATTACAAGAGTGATTTTGCACAGGAATCTGCTCATAGCCATTGTATTGAGGAATATTTTCGTAATAGTGAGCAGAAGTGAGGTAAGCAAAGCAATACTAAGTATGTATTATGTATTTAAGATTAGCACGTGGTTTCCGGCAGAATAGAATTTGCGCTACCCCATCTTTTCCCATGTGGTGTCGTACATGGCGACTAAGGGATAGGGCTGTCTAACATCAGATAGATATATACAGCCCAGACTCAGCCTGAGAAGCATTGTTGCATCCACAATAGTGCCCGGAGTACCTACAGCAATAGGTCCCCCCTATTACGTGGGACGAATACAATTATTTGTGAAATGTGGGTGTTAATTCACCTCTGCCTAACCCTCTGGAGATAAAGGCGTGATTATATGTATGTATGTATGTTAAGATTAGAATCCCAAATGCAACTAAGTTTACCGCACATAGGTACTTTGTTCATATTATGATACGCTTAAGAACGGTTGCCTGATAGACAATATGATAAAACAACTTTAAGCGATAAGGGCGTGCATTGCACTGCCTAAGAAGTACTTTGTAAGTTTCTTGTAAATATCTACAGATATGTTGTCTGAGCGTTCAAATGCCTACCTTAGGTTTACTTACAAAATAATTAAATGGAAAATAGTAAACAAACCCTCCAAAACCATTTCTTTCCTTAGCATGGAGTTACTTACCTATTCTGCCTTTTTTCTTGCAATTTGTTGATTTACTTGCCTATGCATTCCCAATTCTTCGGATCAACATACGAATGTGAGTTCAATCAACAAACGAAGGTTTACCATATTTTTGTTATTTTCTAGGTCTACATCGATGAGATAACAAACACAGGCGATACGGTTATGTCCATACACAGCATCGCTTGCCGTGTGCTGGCGTTCGCTGAAAGATTTGCCGGTAACGCAGTCTTTGTGTGTATGCTCGTGGAAGGAATCTACCTCCATCGGACCATTGTTACCGTGTTCAGGCAGAAGTTGAAGATTCGACTTCTGTATGCAATTGGATTCGGTTGGTTCACAATTTTAATTTAAGTCACATTTGATTTCTATTCTTTAAGTAGCTGTGATAATCATCCATCAATCTCTCTTTTCGGTACAAATTAAGGAAATTAGAGCAACTATCTACCTAGTTTTATCGCATATACGGCCTCTGTGGCGTAGCGGTTAGAACGTTCAACTGCTACACAGAAGGCGCGGGTTCGATTCCCGCTCAGTGCAAATATTTGTATGCATGAATTTGTATATTTACATTGGTCTGGGTGTTTCGATGTATATGTAAGTATTTACAAAAAAAGTATGTTTATCTGTATTCTAGATTCCATAACACAAGTTAGCTAAGCTATGCTTACCATGGGTCTAGATAGCGTTGTGTAGAATATTGTGGAATATTTATAATTATATCGCAAGGAGTAATGTATTTTTATACTATCGAAACAAGCCCGAACGCTTGCAATATGGAAGACCGTCTGAGTGCCTGTAACAGGCAACTACGTATTCATCGACAATATTAGGTGGGACTTCCCTTAATGTAGTTATCGTGCGAAAATTGGCAAGATTATAAACTAAATCCAAACTAATCTGATAAAAGACTATGCTAATGAATAGATAATATAGATATATGCTTTGTTTGTATTTAGTCCGCCATTTCAAGGTACTCAGATAAATGGTAAGAAACTACGACAAAGTGCAGGGTAAAAGCAAGGTATTGGCCGTCATCGACTTTGAATTGGTTGTCCTTAATGTGACGGTCTCGCCAGTGATGCTTCTTCACATCCAGACCCTTTGGGTTAGAAGATACCAGGTTCTCTTTACAAGTACATGTACGCGGTTTATCTAACCTTGATGATTCCTCTACTAGGTACAATAAACTGCAAAACATCAATAAACAATTGTCAAAACAAAATACATGTGTGCGTTATATGTAGATATGTTTACTCCAATCTTGAAGGTAATTCGTATGTGATAACCAACATATGCACCTATCACCCCTATGTACCTTTACAAAGATGTTGAACTAATTTAACCACGTCTTACAGTGATAGCGGTGGTACCTGTTATAGCCTGGGCTACAGTAATGGCGATACACAACGACCATTCCTGCTGGGTGATTTACACCGTGCCACATATCCAGTGGATATTAGACGCGCCCAGAATCACTATTCTACTTATCAATACTGGCCTATTTATCGATGTTTTAAGAGTTTTGCTGACGAAGATCAGAAACTCAGAGAATGTTAATCAACTGTGAGTAATTGTCTATTATTATTATTTACAGTAATAGAATAAGATTTAGGGCCACGGTATGCAGTGGCTGCATACAGTCCACCAATAGACATAGGCTTTCCCAATGAGCGAGAATCCGGTTAAGTTTGTCTTGTTTCGGTTTTGTGGAGTCCGGTGTAGGCACGCTAGAAAGAAATCCCTGGCGTATATCGAACTGAGAATTTGTTTTTAATCAAAATTAAAACTATAATACTTTCGGTTATAAGAAACTACTCCAAAAGATGTTATTTTTAAACTATCGCGGTGTGAATTTATAATTATACAAAGGTTCGGGACTTTTCGCGATTCCCAAGCGCCTACAATATGGGGTTATTCAAGAGGGGCATCAGAAGGTTTCTTCATGGTCGGCAGCGCGAGTGTGACACGTTAACCGCTTCCCATCAGGTGGGCCGTGAAAACTTCCTATTTCTGGAAACGTTTCGGACGTGACCACGGGTGCTGCAACCCATCGGAGATGTTCGTTTCATGTTTTAATTGCCAAAAGTCCGGAACCGTTGTATAATTATGTACTCCAAAAGATATCAAGCTGTACACAACAGGCAGTAGGTAATATGCGGTGTGTTAAAGAGAGAACGCATGGATCTACATAACCGAATCTAGTCTATCTAAAGCCGGGTACTTTGGTATCTACATTCTACATCTATAAGTAATTTATAAAAAAAAGAAAGTAATTTATTAGGTTTTTAAATTCCACTATTTTATAATTTTAAGTGACGAGCCTATGCAAGACAAACGAGGTTTCTATTTTTATAACTTGGAAAATTTAAAACTTCCAGTATACAGAATTGTATATTAATCATATAAAGGTATCCTAGGACTTCTAGGAGCGCGAGAGAGACGCCCGTAGTATTCCACACATCCATAGGCGGTGACCTTTTAAATAAAAATACCATCGGTACCTACATATCACATCACACCCATCTATTCAAAATTAAACTATAAAGAAATGGAATATTCACTGCAAAAGTCCCCTTATTAAATTAGAGGGACCGAGTTTTTTGACGAAACGTGATTGTTCATTACAGGGAGCATTGTATTAGTATACTATCATGTTTCTAGAAACACAACAAAAGCGACTCTATTCCTGATGCCGCTCTTCGGAACTCAGTTTTTACTGACTGCATTCAGACCAAACACCACCAACTGTACCGGAGAACAAGTCTATTATTATGTTGCATACACTGTCGAGGGTCTGCAGGGATTCATAGTAGCAATGCTATATTGCTATATCAATAAAGAGGTAAGTTTTTTTATCGTCCAAATAAACACACTTTTTTTCCCATCCATCAATCAAAGGCAGCAACAACTGTATAGGGATGCCGACATGCCGTCTTGTTCCTGATACAGAAAGATAGAAAAATTGACCTTGAAATTGATTGATAGAGAAATTGATTGAATATGGTACCGTTATGTCGCTGATCAAATGACGGTAAAGTCATCTTGGCCATCTTAGGCCATAGGGCCTAAGATGGCTTAAATGCTTGAATTTACTTACCTATGTAGGTAAATGCAAGCATTTAGGCCATTTAATATCGAAAGACATAAATTACCTACATTTATTTTTTTAGGTTCGCCTTTTACTTAAGGCAACATACAAGAAGACAGAAAATGCGGTAGCATCCCGCATTCGGGATTCGAACTATCCTCGAGTAAGTACTATTGGACCTAATACAGATAGAAGAATGACATCCAGTACAGGGCTGCCGTCGAATCAGGGGGAAGACCCGAAAGACCAATACGCCACAATAAGACCTAAGTTACATGTAGCTGAAATAATATCAATACAAGCAAGCGAGCGCTTAGCAGAAATCTTAGAACCCGTATATGAAACTATACAGAATGGTGTAACGAATGAAAGTTACGATTCTTTAGATAGGTCAGACAATGATTCAGGTTTTATACCGAACAGAGACTCCAAAGTAGAAGACTACTACGGTTTTACAAACGCATCCAGTATATCAATAGATTGCCAAGATTGGATACGATGTGTCTCGTCGCCGTCGAGCAGCGTTTACAATAACTCTCTAAATGATTATGAAACAAGATATTTGGAGAAGAAATTCCCTCATCATCCAAGACTAAGAGAATTAAAACTAGATCCAAAATGTTTAAATTATTTTGAACATAAGCATCCCCAAGCAACTATTGAAGAAATTAAAAGAGATAATGGTGGTTTTGAGAGTCAGGCAGGCGCAAGCGATGCGCAAGATAACGAATATGAGGACTGCGAAAATATGCTTGACGAGATAATGCAATACATTGAAACAACAGAAAATAAAGTGCCTTTAGAACACAACAGTCTTGCTCCAAACAGAAAAGACGATGATAAGATTGTATTCATAAATGAATAAAGACCGTTGTTGACAAATTTTTCACAGTATGACTCTACACAGTAAAATGTTTGTACAGGATTCATTTATTTTCGGAGGTCGACAGTATTGTTCAGTTGATACTTTCTTAATAGAACAATAAAGACATTGATCGCTTGAAGTAGAGTAGATATTAATCATAATCATAAAATAATTACCTATATAACACTTTCTGAGCAAGTATCAGACAATCTAAAAGCTGTTACTGTTATCCTTTATAATGCAAATAAAATTTCATTTTACCATAAATTAAGTGATTTTAGTCTTACCTATACGATGACCATACCATAATGATACGCTGTTTCTGCACACTTCAATCAGCTATACGAAATCATTAATTATTGACCTGTCAACTTGTCCAATTGATCTAGATCCTTTCGAACTCGCAATAGTCGCAATACGAAGTTACAAAAGTAAGTGCAGAAATACACTCACGCACAGTCGCCCGTGTGAGCTTTGAGTGTTACCTTCCAAAGCGATTGGCTTACCAACAGCATCTAAGTATAAAAATGTTGTCTAACTTGATATTAGGATTAATATTGTGTTGGGGTGTACAAAGTTTTCCGGATGGGGCGCCGGTTGACACGTGTGTCAAAAACCGGGCAAACCAGCCTAACCATGGCCAACACAGGACGCAGCCCTTGTCTACTTCACCGTACAGAGTTATAGCTTCCTCTTTGGCATATGCCCCAAATGCTCCAGTCACAGGTTAGTAAAGACAGTGTTTACCTGTATAGTTATTCATTTATATGTGTAATTGCAAATGTTTTACATTGACTAGTATCTTTAATAAGTAGGTACAGACAGCCACTAAAGTGTTGCATTAATAAATATAATATACTTTCGTCAAAAACTATTTTATAAAATCTGAATATATATATGATATATATATGATAATGTGATGATAAATATGATGAGTAGGGTAGCCAGAGTTCACTGGAGAATTTGTGCTGTCAGTGAGATGACTAAAGGCTTGTCCTGCTTTGTCCTCTACACTGACGGCACAGAAACTCTGTGCTTACAGGGTTAGCAGCGCGAGTGTGGCTTCTCTGGTGTTACACACGTTCATAGGATGTAGGTACTTGCTTCGGCAGTACAATTATACTAAAATTGAAACACGTTCATAGGCCACGGTAACCACTTTCCATCAGGTGGGCCGTACGCTTGTCTGCCACCTAAGTGGTATAAAAAAAAAATGATAATTACAGATTTTATAAAATTCACCTGCAAGTAAGTTTTGAGCAAAGTAAGTAAATTTACTTACAAGTATGACGCGAAATTATGTGTCTATATGAATTGAACGAACCGAACTTTAGAGATATGTCAACAATAATATAGTACATACAAAGTAACTCCATTGATAAAATCAACCGAAGATTAATACAACTAAACGCACTAGTCCGGTAGAACCACAGGTACAGTGCTGTACAGTGGTCCTACCAGTGAGTTTCGCAACTAGTGTGTGTGCCTGCCAAGTACCTGTGTTATGAATAATAAATAATATTAAGTATGTATTATCAAAGGAAAATCTAAATTTAATAGGTTACGTACCTATTAAATTTATATTTTTCATTCTAGGTACATTTTTTTTTCTAATTTACAGATAACCGTTCATAAAAATAAATATTAGTAGGTAAATACACACATCAACAAAGTCTAGGGAACAAGGACATTTCTAGTTTTTATTTAAAAACCCTTTCTTGTAATAGTGAGTGTTTTATATCAATAGAAGGGTATTTTTATACCGTTTTTAATTTTAATTGTAATAAAAACATTTTCATACCAAATTTTTTTTTTTTTTAAGAAAGAATTGAATAGTGCCAATATTGAGTATTACAACCTTCTATGATTAGGCACAAAAATAACGAGGTAGTAAGAAATACAGTAATTAACCGTACTTTAAACGTTTTCAATAATCTGTAGGACCTCCTAAAGCATTAGCAACAGCTCGATAACGGCGTGGCATACTTAGTATGAGATTGTCAATCATCGTCTGTGGAATATGGCTCCATACACTGCGAAGGTGTAAAAAAAGTTGTTCTTCAGTGTTCAGATTTTCCAAAGAATCACTGAAAGCTCTTCTCCCAAGCAAATCCCAGGCATGCTCTATGGGATTGAGGTCGGCAGACTGAGCAGGCCATTCCAACGTCGTCATATTGTGCTCGCTTAACGCATTGACCACTACCCTCGCGGTGTGTGACCGTGCATTATCTTGCATGAACATAAAATCTTGACCGAACTGCTGTCGATGAGGGATTACCATGGGGTGTATAACCTCCTGAATGTATTGGTTTGCATTCAAATTGCTCCGTATCCAAACGAGGTCGGTCCTTCCACCAAGGCGAATTCCAGCCCATACCATGATTGTTCCACCTTGGTAAGGATGAACTTCTTGCGGATTCTGGAGACGGCTCCGATGTCCAGGAACTCGCCATATACGCACTCTTCTCGAATCAGGCTGAAAACCGAAGCAAGATTCGTCGGAAAACAGAACCCGTGCCCATTGATGGTCGGTCCACTGTAAATGTGCGTTAGCCCACAATAAGCGACGACCTCGATTTCCACGTCGAAGAGCTGGAACCCTAAGCGGTCTGCGAGCATAAAGATTGGCTTCGTGTAGTCTTCTTCTGACAGTTTGATCGCTAATAACCACTTGATGCTGAGACTGGAGGCCTGCGACCAACTGACGAGCAGTAATCGTGAGTTGCCGCCTTGCGGAATTTTGCAAGAAACGATCTTGTCGCGGGGTAGTAACCCTATTTCGTCCCCTGTGACGTTCGGCAACATCCCCTGTAGACCTGTAGCGTGCCCATAATCTGCAAATTACGCTTGGTTGGGTGTTGACAGCATCCGCTACGTCGCGTTGAGTTCGTCCAGCTTGCAGCATACCAACAGCCTTTAACATCTCTTCGCGACTTAAATGACGACGTGACATGATGACTACAGTCACAAAAATGCACAAACCATACGTAAAAGACGTATTATTGATAATAAACGTTATTTACAATCAAAAAAAATAATTTTTATTTTGCCTCAGAGAAACTGCACAATCAAACACTTTTAAAAGTTTTCCCTCCGTATTCGAAAATCATTACTTATTTAAATTTATTTTTAAATTTCGAACAACTCTGTAATCTACTTTATTCTATTTTTATTTATTTGCTGCCAGTTATTTGCAAAACAAGATTTACACGAAAAAAAAAAATTGAGGTCATCTTGTTCCCTAGACTTTGTTGAGGTGTTTATAACAAAATACTTAATGATTGGATCTCAGTCGATTACAATAGTACCTTTTTAGTTACAGTTACAGAAGTTCAGAAGGAAAAAAAGTTCGTTAATAATTTAGTATTATTATATGTACTAAGCGGCTTTCGTCATTGATTGTACTTTCAAGTTTTTTATTATTCAATACGAGTATGCAAGTCTCGTAAGTTGTAAGTTCGGTTGCGCAAAGTCCAACGTACCCATAATGGTATTGTAGGTCAGACGGTTTATGGCACGACCAGTTTTTGGCCTATTCTAATAAGGGTGAGGGTAATATTGACCTTGTAATTATTATATAGAGTTTTTTTACGAGGGTTACCGTTAAGATGTCTTGGTCTGTAATATATATTATTTCTTCAACGTTATTATTTAAAGTGCTTGTAGTAGGTAAACCTCTATTTCAATATTTTATTGCAACATCACATCTTAGTGCGTATCTACCTGCTTAGTAGTCATCCTCGTCATTAAACACTTATGAACTTTTTACCTATTTGGAAATTAATAAATGGCATAAATCTACAATAATTGTAGTAGAAATGCCGCACTTCCACTGAACTACTGTAAATTAAATAGGTACCAGCCTACACCTCGTAGCGAAATAAACTAAGAAAATGACTATTTACCTACTTACTATTTACTTATTATTGGATTATCTTCTTCGAACTGGGAGTTCAGACAACAGACGCTACCATTAATGTTGTACTACCTATATCTACGTAAGCCAAAAAGAAATGAGAAGTAGGAACACGCGAATCCTGGAATCCGAGGTGAAAGCTTCGGATTTAAGCGGGAAAAACGCTAAGGCGAGGATGTGTACCTACAATTTACTTCTCCTTCTTCATTGCGTCAGTGGAAACAATTTCTAATAGCTGCACCCTGTCCAAAACTCGTTGACATTGACGGCACCTTTCGTCGCTTCATTCCGGTTGGCAATTTACTAAAAACATAATTCAATCCCCAGTAACTATAGATGGAGCTGAACCATTCAAAGGTTTCTTCATACAAGCACGCTCCGTGGAGTACGACAACTGGATCGGATCGTGGGAGCAAGCGCCCAACACGACTGTGCATCCAGAATGTGCGTCTATAACACACGCCGATCCGGAGTACAAAACACGAGCCACATTTCTGTGGAGAGCACCGCCAGATGCACATGGAAGAGTGTATTTCACGTAAGTTTTATTCATTAAAATATTGAGGTTACGGCTGTCGCCAATCAAATAACCCTCTCATATCACGAGAATACCGATACCTCGGATATCTGTGCCTAATACCTATTAGTATTTATTTGGTGATTTATAATTTACAATCGTATCGAAACGAGCAGGATATAGACATTATTTTTTCTTCATAGGACCTAAAAATGATTTTCAGATTAGTAGTATATTTATTGAAACAATTAAAACTTGTAAATCAACGACTATTCTGGCTTCTTGTCTCCCGTCCACCTGCACAAACCACCTGGGTGGGTGGACCGTGGTAATTCGTTTTTGCAACGGTTCACCTTGGCCTGTTATGAGCGTAGAAGAGTTGCTCTCTTCATATAAGAGAAAAGATCTATATTCAGTGTTGATGATGACAATTACAACACAATTCAAGGTCTGTCCGGTTTGTTTACTGTCGTTGTTTAGTAAATATAGGTAATCTTTCTGTGTGTCAGGGTAACAACCGGGTGCAAAAACGTGATGAGAGTTCATATTGATATAAGTTACTGTATTTGACGTTTGCTGATAAAATATTTATTGATGTAGTTTTTTTCCTCGATGTACCTACCTAGTGAAACACTTAAAAGTTGCAAAACAGAGAGTCTTTTAACTTCCTATAAAGTACGATTTCGTAGCTGACCACATACAAGGACATGCCGTTGCGATATTACAGGCCTCTATGCTGATATACATACCCTCCTTATTCACCACAACATGCCATGTCTCACAGAACACTCAGAACCGACTCAAATACGGTGCTGCTGACTGCTGCTGCTGATGTTGTCAGAGTCGAAATCATTACTACAGCGACATATCCGTCTGCTGCTGCTGTATGCGTTCAGCTACGAACTCGTACCTTTATGATCTTAGAAAAGCAACCTACGTTCTCTAAAAATAAAAGTATTTCTATATCCAGTGTCAATGGTGACAATCACAATAAAACTAAAGCTCTGTAGGTTTGTTTACTTCGTTGTTTTCGTAAATATAGGCAATCTCTCGTGTGAGAGGGAATAAGTGTTACAACCGGGTGCAAAAACGTGATGAGGGTTCATATCAATATAATTTAGGTATTCTGGAACCAAGAATTGAAGTTTGTTTACATAACGATATATTGATAGAGAAATGTTTGCAAAACAATTAATTGCACCTTTTTAAAATGCCGACTAATTGTTATTTTTATCAGTGCTTTGCTTTGTGCGGTTACATTAATTTCGATGACATCAGTTCAAGTGATAGGATATGTATCATATTTATTATTTTTATCATAAACTCATCGATCACACAAATCATCATCAAATCTAACAATAAAATAACGTACAGTCAGTCTTAAAACTTAAGTAACACCAACCGCAACTGTTGCAATTAATGGACAAAATGATCTTGAAATCACGGCTATTTAAAAAATAGGTGGCTAGCTTGTTAAGTATTTACCTACTTAAAAAAGTAAAATAAAAATAAATAAGATGTTGGTGAAAACTATTTATATTAATCCGGTCAATCTAAACGAAAACCTTGGAATGATTCCCACCCAGCTGAAAGTTGATAGTATTGTTCGATTGTTAACACTGCCATACATGAAATGAAAAAAGTCCTTATCGAAGTGACACCTGGTTTTTTTTTATTCAAGGCCAAAGGGGATAAGACAAGACGAGGCTGTCTCTCTGTGGCGTGGTGGTAATGAACGCAACCGCTACGCAGGACGCGCGGGTTCGATCCCCGCTCAGTGCCAATATTTGTATGCATGAAAAATAGATGTTGGCCGATTCTCAGACCTACTCAATATGCTCACAAAATTTCATGAGAATCGGTCAAGCCGTTTCGGAGGAGTAGGTACGGGAACGAACATTGTGACACGATAATTTTATATATAAGATAAAATTGTAGGTATTCGCGTAGGTACATTTCCGAAAATACCATGATTTAACTATTACTCTGATATTATAAACGAAATTAAACAAATGTGCTAATAAACATTAGATAAATCTAAAAGTCAGTAAAGTTGATTAGGTACATTAGGTAGATTGGTTCCCATACTTGAATTTTAAAGCAAGGTCTGATAATGAGGTTATCGACCCGTCCTAATATCATAGCACTCCTTTCACTCTAAATAACAAACACGTTAGTTGTGTAATATCAACGAGTTATTAAGATCATAAGTGCTAACTTTAACTGACATTTGGATAAGCGCTGGGTATATTCAATGTGAGTATTGGCAGAGTACCTATCATTAACTCTAATTCACATAGGTAGATAGGTACTACGATCTTTATGCGCCACATTATCCTTGATTTAATTAAATGCGGCTTCGGTCATCCGGTGAACACGTTTTGAATCACATGTAGGTATGTAATGATAAGTTTCGACATACTGATATAAGAACATTAATCATCCATTTGCTATCGATTTCGCAAGTTAGTCAGCTAAAGATATTGGGTAGGTGTGATGATGATGTCAAGGATGTGATTTTTATTGCGTTTTGCTTTGCGAATTGCTTTTTTTTTAATCTTTTATCTAGGACTCGCCGACTTGACTTCACCTCGCCTGATGGTACCTAAGCTAAAGGTAAAGTCTCAGGAAAGAGGGTCACCATTACAGATACTAAGTAATGTTAAATGGTGGCACTCAGCTTTGCGTTCTGGCAGTTCGTGGTTACAAAAAGTTTAGTAAATAACGTTAAATGATTTTTCTAACGACTTCATATTTTCAGAAGATTATCTACAACTTGGTAAATTATCGTTTAATCACCAAAAAACACCTGGCAGCAAGGTGTGTCTTAGTATGAATCTAGTCATAGTTACCGGTATTTTGTATATTGCACACTGTAGCGCCTGCAGGAGTAAGACACGATGGAATTTCCGTCCCAATTGAGCAACAGTCAAAAGTCTGGGGAACAGATTACTGGGGCCATAGTAACCTCGTGCTGTGTTCCCGGTGGAGAGTCCAAGGGTAGCCAGAGCTCATTGGAATTTTAGTGATGTCAGTGAGACTCGATAGGGACTCGAGAGGGATTCTGAGATTCGATAGAGACACCGTGCTTCTCACTTCTGAGGTCATCTTAAACAGTAGATGACTTTGGGTCAGCCGGGGAGCACGGGATACTCTAGGCAATCTTACACCCAAAGTTGGAACGGAATCCGTATTCCACGCGGCCGGAACCTTAGTATTTTTTTAAAATTATTAGATAGAAATACAATTTATATCTATACATATAGAACTTTCCTAGTATATAGGTACAGTATAACTCCCGCGCTCGTTTTGACAACTATTACAAAAAAAATTAAATGTATTTTATATTTGGACTTGGATATACTAAGTACTTATACAAAATGTATTTCACAAAAAGATACATTTTAAATATTTTAATTTTACAAAATAAAATTGAGATTTTTTATCTATATTTCACAAAAAGTCTATCGACAGTTCGTGTGACGTAATTATGAAAATTTTACTTAGGCCTCTTTGTAGATATTATTTAATGAGACATCACGCACACAATGTCACGTGACCGACCGTTTTTCGCGCATTTTTTAATCTAACAAAGTGAAAATGTGTTTTTTTTTTTAAATAAGGTTTTAGGGGAAAATGATGAATTACAACTGGTATTAAATAAATTTCTACATCATTTAAGATAAATTTCCGATATTTGTCAAATACCCAATTATATTCAGTTTTACATTTTAATGCCAATGTTTTGACTTTTACGAGACTGATTGCCTGCCCGGCACCCCATTGAAGAGACGATTGTGAATGTGTTTCTAGATTTTGAGACTGACTGTACTGTATATAACAGATAGCTGGCAAAAAATAAAAACCGAATCAGTCTGGTATTATCCATACACATATCGCGTCTAAAGTGTCAAATGTCAGACATGTAAATACTGATATTTAATACCGACTAGGTTTTCTAATAATGACTTGCTTTATTATTGTACAAGTAATTAACAATAATGTTTTCCTTACAGTGGCACAGTTTTGAAGAACTACGGAACGTTTTGGTCTAACATCATAGCCGACGCACCACAAGATCCTGGACAGCTTCAAATACTTGGCTGAAGAGTGACGGTTTATTGGAACGTTAACTCTTGTAATTCGTAGCGTGTACTTTTAGGATCAATTTGAGAGGGAGTGATCAGCGATTATTGTTGTAATAAGAATTTACATGTGGTACCATTTAAATGGCTTAGGTACACACACATAAAGTCTACTTTATCAAAATGTCTACTGTACCAAATTGACCATGTGTCCATAATATCTACTTTATCAAAATACTCACATGTCTATAATGTCTGTAATGGCGGGGCAACCAACAGGAATATGGGGTTCGTCGTGGTTACCCTGGGTACTACTAGGTAGTGGGTGAACTATATGTGTGCAGATTCAGAATAACTCACAAAATGCATGTAATCTTTTTGTTGATAAAAGTCACTAGTTTTAGATAGCCACTTGAAAACTCATTTCAATAATGAAATAAGTTAAAAAATAGAATAGATATTTCATTTACCACCTACTTATTTCATTTTACCTATATTAGCGGACCCTTGCAACTTTGTCAGCGTCATAAGATACACAGTACATACCCTCAATTCAATATATTTTTCTTTCGTTTGTTTAGTAGTATGTCTTATAATTTGATAGTGGTCATTTTGAGAAAGGTAGTAGTGATGAAAAGTTTTTTTGCAGTGGACATTGTCTGAAAAGCAGTAGTCATTAAGAAGTACTGAAGCCGGCTATTCTAATATTATAAAATACACCATTATTATGAAATTACAAGCTTCCAATATTTAAAGTTAGGTTCCAGCCGGTAGGATCTTCGTCATTACTTATGATTTCAAGACAAGTTTCCCATTTATTTCAAGTAAGCAGTCACACATGCTAAGATTTACGAGACGTAAAACGAAACTTTAAAACCGTCGCTTCAGTTGATTTATTCTGTTATAGGTTAAGCACTTTTGTAAATAAATAAAACTAAGTTCTAAGTATATAAATAAAGTGTATTTCTATTACATTGGGTTAAACATAAATGCATTATTGAATTACAACCAATTCTTAATTTAATTCTTCAGACGGAGAATAATATATTATCTCAAAGCTAGCAAAACGTGCTATATAATCGTTATCGCTACGTGAAATTGTGGCAAAGGTCACATATATATGAGTGATATGCCAAGAAAAATAGAATATTACGTATCTAACACGTAATTATCACATCAGCAAATATAAATATTTATATGGTTATAAAAAATATTATTGACGAACATTTGCAATCAACACTTGGTCACAGAACCCACAAGCGGAAAATAATCTTTTCAGAACGTTTAACGTTCAATATGTTAAAAACATGAGTCATCCCGAGGGAACTGTTGCAAGTACTACAGATAATACATTTAGCAGCAAATTAAAACTGCTAATTCATCGTTCAATTAAAAATTAATACATTAGCACAAGCACTTGAGTTAAGACATTAGTACAGTAAGTATTTTAGACTTAGGAAGGAGTCTTCTGTTTCATGACGGGCCTCTTGATGCCCATTAAGTCGCACAGGTCGTTTCTTATTGGCCTCAGTTCTGATACTTCTCTCTCCCAGTCTGTATCTGCGAGGACTGACATGATCTGAGAACAAAAAAAACACCGTTGACAAATTTGGATGGTAATATAAGTGGTAAGCAAGCTTGCTCACCACTTATAAAGCTGAGAGAGTTGAAAAGCAAACAGCGTTTGCTGAGCCCACACAGCAACAAGTTTTCAGCAAACACAGTTTGCTTCTCAACATTCACCGTAGTAGTTAAAAAAATTGTGGTGTATAATAAATGTATGGGCGCATTAATTACTTCTATAAGTATTTGCTGTGTGCTTGCTGCTTTAGTGTGCGGCTTTCGTTTATACATTACGTGACATTAAGTAAAAGTCCTATTTACAAACTCCCTATGCAAACTTTAGCAGCGCAATAGGCTATTTGACGGTTTGTTGCCCGTGTTACCAACAATCTTTCTACCAGTAGTAACACTGGTAATTGAATTGCCCCTCTTACTACTAAAGTTGAAAGTTGTTTCAACAACAGTAAAAAATTGCCCGTGTTACTACCGTAAAATATGGATGTTCGCTGCAACCTGAATAACAACATCAAGAGTATTATTAAAACAGCCTAGCGTAAACTCGGAATCCTCAGGTTACAAACACCCTAGAGCCTTTACAGATGCGTAAAGATATTGTGTCCTTGGCAGTATTTTACCGTCGATACCATGGTGAATGTTCTGATGAGCTCTTCCAATTAGTCCCACCCGCCCTTTTACAACACAGGACAACACGTGCAGGGCTTAGATGTCACCCACTCACTCACACTCTGTGCAGAATATCCGATCAAAAACCAAGCGGTTCGGTGACTCTGTCCTTTGTTGCACAATGAAGACCTGGAATTCATTACCAGCTCACGTGTTTCCGTCTTCCTACTATCTCAGGTTATTTAAGCGGGGCGCGAAAAAACATATGATGAGGCCGTCAAGCTGAGTGTGTCACCCTTGTAACATGGTATATGCAAGTAATGGTGACCCTCTTTCCTGAGACATTGCCTTCAGCTTACCATCAGACGAGACGGTATTTTGACTTTGTCCTATATAAAAAAAAGATCACCTGTCTAAGAAATGTATTTTTTTTTAAATAAAGACTTGAACTATGACCGCTATATCTAATCACTCGTCAAACTACATTTTGTAATCACTTTTGTTTCTAGGCAACTTAATTTATATTATCAAATTCATTTGCAATCAAAATATTGTTTCTGTATAACATTAATTATTATCAATGGTGGTAGTTTCTTCACAAGTCGCCTTGGCAACATACCAAAGACACAAAAACTACACCAATGTGAGAACTATGAGTGAGGAAGTCTGACTTATTTTCGCACACTTTACAAATATTTATACATTGATGAAGTGATGAAATCTAACTATATTTGCTTTTATCAGTAATCAATCAATCTGTGTTAATTTATTACTTGCGTTCTATGTAAACAGATGCACAAGGCTTAATTATTATTTATACTTGTTATTAGATTTTAATAAAGTAGCGGGTAAATTCAGTACATGGCCGGCTTTTAGCTGAACTCTCGCTTTAATTCCCGAGGACGTGCCATAAGCCAGTATTGACTACAGTCTCAAAATTTTCTGATATAATGCTGACTGTACCTACAGAACCTACTTAAACAGGTCAAACTAAATATGAAATAGACTTTATAATAAATAATCTACTCCTTTTTTAAATCGATTAAAAATAAATATCTGGTTCCGTACGTATGAACGCTTGAAAAAGGTCAATTATAGAACTGCTGTCATACTACCAACTGCCTATGTAACTTAGTAACATAACATAATATAAACTCATGCCTATAACCCCGAAGGGTTTGGCAGAGGTGCTAGCACCCACATTTCGCCAGTTTATGTTTAGGCCCCAATGTAATAGGTGGCGAGACTATTGCCATTAACCCGGCACTTATAAACCTGCGATAAATACACACATAACTTCGCAAAGCATCGAAAAGTCATTGGTGTGTGCCTACATGGCATCGAAACCTGGGATCGAAGCCAAGACTTCGTCTCAGCAGTCCATTACCCATACCACTAGGCTACCGCGGTTATCTGTACCTTAGTAATCCTATATATTTATATGCGATTATAAAATTATTTATGCATTTAGTAAATGACAGTCGTTCTATTATTGACCTGTTTTAAGACTTCGTGGTAAGTCCACTGTAATTTTGTTTCTGTGTATTTAACAAGCTGATTAAAAATTCACAAGCCGCATAATCAATTGGTATTTTTTTTTTTAAATAAATTGTTATGCACAGGAATGTGTACCTAAGCTAATGACATTTTGAACCTAGAATTCATAACAAGAAATTGACTTGACATACAATGTTCAAATGTAAACATCAGCACATATTTCAGTGAATGTAAATAACTTTAATTCTATAAAGTTTTGGTACGTATCAAGCTAAAATAGATTTAAAATAAATTAAAATAACTGCTGCTGCTGCTGAAAAGATCGAAACCATTTGATAGCAAGCTATGGTGTGTTGGCAGCAGCATTTGAAGGTCGCAATGTGTCCGTTGATTATATATTCTGACTTATTAGCAATTATAGCAATGTAGACACAGATAGACATCTGTCTACCTATTTAACAAAAAACCAACAGGCGTTTTCTGCGACCATCAAACCCCGCGTTTTCACCAAAAAAATAATTTGTAAACTTGTTTGATATAAAACTGAAGACTAGTAGAGGACTAGTTAAAACACAATACTTGTTTTATACATTGAGACTGTCTCAGATACTTTTTCGTTCACAACTTGTTGGCTATACATACTGTATGTATAGCCAACAAGTTGTAAACAAGTTTAAAACATATTTGCGTTCACACTGAAGTCTGTAATATATTGCGTTCACACTGAAGTCTAACACATTTCGTTCACACTGAAGTCTAACACATTTGCGTTCACACTGAAGTCTGTAACACATTTGCGTTCACACTGAAGTCCGTAATATATTGCGTTCACACTGAAGTCTGTAATATATTGCGTTCACACTGAAGTCTGTAACACATTTGTGTTCACACTGAAGTCGTAACACATTTGTGTTCACACTGAAGTCTAACACATTTGCGTTCACACTGAAGAACTTGTTAAATACATGTTTTATACTTAGGTGAAAACGAGGGAAAGGCTGCTGCCACCACTTTCGCCAGTGTTTGAGAATTGCAGCACTGGTATGTTATACTGTATAATACACAACATTTGATGAACTTTTAGAAGAGCCTGTTTTGTGTCTAGTAATATTAGATACCAATTTCTTTTCTTTTTTTTTTCGATATTGATTTTTTGTACCTATCACCACCAGGATTTTAGCCGCATAGCCATTTCGTGTTCTCCAACTAAAGGCTTATCATCTGGGAATCTGATCGAATTAAAGTTAGTGTTATCGACTCTACCTTATACTACTACCAAATACTAAACACTTTTCATTTATTCACTTCATTCATTCATTGAACCCTGTGTAGCGATTCAGAAGATATGAAATGGTAAAGAATACACATATAAGATACGCGTGGAAATCATAACCCTTCTTGGGCAGTCGGATAAACAGAGATAGGTACCCCTAAAACACAACACTAAACTTCGGTTATATGAGTCACATCACATGGCATTTAGTGGCATAAATCGTGATTGTTTATGCTGTTTAAGAGTATAAACACATGATAACCGTTCACTAAACCTACTGTTCGTCACAAGAAGTTTAGCTACGGTGATAACCTTCATATTACATAAGCAAACTTTATTACTATTACGATATGACGTGTGCGATTACCGGTTTCGAGTGAAGTGAACCAAGTGGTGGTGGTGTGTAAAATAATCTCATTTATATCCTCTGAGACAATTTCTCAGACGATGTTCTTAACATCTTACAAGTATATTACGTCTGTTTTGTGTTTCCATTTCTGATACCTTGGGTCTCTAGTGCAAGTCGAGGGTGATACCTACTGAAAAGGACAACCAGCATCGATTCAACTAGATGAAATGACGATACGCCACTGCGATAACATGGGACTACACAGATGACATTACCTTTATGGATGATAATGCTACAAGTCTGCGAGATGATTTTAGTTGGCACCTCTAAGAGAATCCGTTATCTATGATTTTGTATGGACAGATTGGAATTGAAAAAGGTTGCAAAGTATAATGGAACATCTAAGTTACTTTAAAAGTTAAGATAATGCCACGAGTCCATTGCTGCTGAATATATGAACCCGTTTTACAATAACTTCTATTCTATCCAACGCGTTCCTGTAGCTTTGCTAATTATCGGAGGGAAGAAGACTTGAAAGAAGTTGAAAGCTGTCGACGAACTAAACCAGTGTGACAATCCTATAGGCTACACAACTTTATAATACTGAAATAGAGACGAATATAAGCGTCTCATTAGTCTAGTATGTAAGAGAAAAGAATATAACTAGAGATTTGTGGGTATGCAGTATAAATATTAAGGCATATATTCTAGAATGGCACTCATTTTTGAATCACGATTCATCAGGGGACAGATTGTGGGAATGTTTATACTCTCTGTCCTCAGATAAATTGAGAATTAGAATATTAGAAAGACTTATGACTTAAATACTTGAATTTTTGGGTTTTTGAATTCACATTTGGAATGCATAACTTCGATTTATCGCTGTTCAACATGTATTCGTCAAGGTTGAATTTAAATTACAATATGCAATTGGGTATGACAAAGTGCAAATGACAGCGGAAAAATTGAGTACGGTGTCGTCGCATATATTCAAAAGCTGGGTTCCTCCAGCCAAATATTTTTTATATAGTCCTCACAAAAGACGTCGATATTTCCTGTATAGAAGACCAAAACCCCCATGCACTAGGTTTAGCTACTTTAACAGATTATTTTGAACAGCGAATACTGAATCGAAAGGAATAAAAACGTGGTGATTCCCATTAAGACGTCACGTCATGCTGACTGAGCATCACAAAGATCTTGATTACAAAGTCTCAAAATGATCTTAATAATACCAAGGTACTCGTATTAAGAGCAAATCATATTATTATCAAATATTATTATCCTACTTAGATAAAAAGATTATTTAGATAAACAATTAGTAAACGTGCAGTTAGTAAAAAATTATAATAATTAAGTGTTTTAATGGCATAGTTTTCTTTATTAAACATGTACAAGTTGTAATTATCTATTTAAATATGAAGGTGCATAAAATGAATAAGCAGTAGGTATATAATTTATTTGTACTATTGAACTCATTTTTACATAGATTTTTTTAAGAACATACTAATTTTACCATTTTAACAACGTAAACCACTGGAATAGTTGTACGGAACTGAAAAATAGTATCTCAAATGCTATCAGCCAATCATCAACTGTCATGTAATACGCTCTAACTATTATCTGGACTCCAGATTATAGAGTCAACAACTCGTCCGTCCTTCGTCATACCATTTTATATATAGGTGTGTATATAGCAGTAATTGTATTTATATAAGTAACAATGAAACAGGGCTGACTGTAATACCATTCATCATTGTTAACTCACCTGATCAATGTTATCCTGTGGCACAGAGCACACATCGCCGTAGAGCGTTAGTGCTTCGTAGAGCCTAGCAGCGGCACATCGACGCACGTAGCGATCCGCGTAGCACAAGTAGATCACCAGCTGACCCAAGGATCTGCTACAGACATCGCCGCCAACCTGCACAAACATTTTTGTTAAAATATTTAGAGTGCCTTAGATAAAGGCGTTAGTCCTTGTGAACTTGTGATGGCGAAATCGGTATTGATCTTATTGAAGTTCAAAAAAAAAAAAAATGATTTTATAGATGATATCGATATTTCTTCTCATATTTGCCGTTATATTAAATTGGTTATATGGAGATGTCTGCTGATCTTATACTTTTCACATTTCGACAGGCGAAAATTCATGAGCAATATGAGAGTGACGATCACTGTTATCGAGTTATTCGACTGTTTAGTCAGATAAGTCACTTTTTACTAAACGTCAAAACGGTAAGTTATAAGGAAATTTGTATAAAATAAACGTCATGTTTTTATTGTCAAATAATAACTAGGTTTAGGTTGGGTGGATGATGAAAAATAAATAAAAATTATAAAGTAAGATCATTTTTAAATGAATGAGCTACATAATATACCTACTGGAAAATAGTCAATAATATTAACAAAGTTATTACGAGTATAATAATAAAATTACCCGTTTGGGCAATCACACAATTTAATTGTCTAATTACATATCAGTGCAATGTTGAATTCTTTAAATTTTTCTAAGTATATTAAATGATTATATTGTATAGATACTAAAATTATAAAATTTTAGATAGATACTCCATCAGGATATTAATGTTCTGTGTTAGGTACCTGCCGACTGCTACTTTCTGCTTATCTAATTAGAATTTACCGCAGTTACTAAAACCATGCTAATCTTTTGAGAAGTCTGTCGCAATTCCATAACGGTACAATTTATTTTGCAATGCGGCATAGCATGACTGCATGATGTAAGTTTGAGATCATATTATGAAGTTAAAATGAAATATCCATCACTAATTAAGTTATTTCTCGCGAGTCACGTCAGACTTTTGTTTATAATAAGTGATAAAAAAAACGTGTGCAGAATAGTCATGGTACGTTAATATCGTTAGCATAACAACATTAAACGGTAGCGATAATATTACATAACTATCGTTTATAAAACAATTTATATTATTTTACCTTCTTTGAACTTAATGTCAACCAAGTAATCAAATATTTTGCACCTGGAAGAATGAGAACAGCAGTAGGCAGCAGTGCCAACGAATGAATATAAATATATATTATATTATATGAATGAAATATTTGCACTGAACAGGAATCAAACCAGAGCGCCCCCTGCCTAGCAGGCAAACGCTCGACCGCTACGCCAGAGGCCGTCATAGTACTCTAAAAGATATTTTTCCATCGCTCAGGCACTCTTTTTTCTGTTAAGTATTCCTGGGACACTAACAACGTGAAAGCAAATAAAATAAACCTAGTCTTCCTAGCAAACATCTTTTTCCACGGTCATTGACTACTGATGACAACTTATTTATTAGCCAAAGTCGTGTTATTTGTGAGATAAATCTGAGGTCACGTGGTATCTAGACTTATGTATGATAAAAAGACCTACATCATGTTGTTTTAGATAAATTATACTACATGTTCATCATAATAATTGCGTCAGACCGATGTTATTTAGAGCTATGAGTTCATGGACGTTTTTGATCAGTAAAAAACAGAAATTGGGGGCGTGGTTTCGTCATCTAACGTAGACGTAAACAACCTTTATAGAAGTGTCCCTCGCAGCAGAGGCGCTCCTCCACGTTTTCCGGGGACGAGTTGGGGACTCTGTAGTCCCCACACACCCGAGGAGAGGGCCAGATCGTGAGAGATGGCCCTAGGTCGGCCGGGGTGCGAGGGATATACCTGTCAACCTCACCTTCGGCAACCAAAACGACCCACAGGCGGCGTGCGTTTTAATCGATTCGAGTCCCGACATAACCTCTTCCACCGGCTCCGGTGAGAAGGTATCCGTGGGGATTTTGCGCACGTAAAAAAAAAAAAGAAAGAAGGATCCCTCAGTAGTTGTATACTAGTACTAATTACTGCCTAAACAAAGCAGACGACGCGTGTTTCAAGATATTTAATATGTAAACAGATCGTGAAAGTTTCATAACAAATGTGCTATCGTTACTGTTTGGGCGTGTAAACATGATAGCTTCATCATAATATTCATAACATAATTACGCATACAGGTGGAACTTTCATAACGCTATCCAACCTTCGAACCCCGTTGCATACAAAGCTTGAATTCTGAGCCCTGGGTCTGCTCTCCTAATCTAATTCTAGCATTAGGTTATTCTTGGCCTCGTTCCTTGGCCCCGAGAGAAAAGCCTTTTTATCTGCTTGCAGGTAAGATCGGCTAGAAAATTATGGTGGCCCCCTACTCCCAATTTAATGAAATCGTAAGTAATTATAAATTTACAGCAGAAACATGAAAAAGTGTTATTAAATAACTATGAATATTAAGGAAAATGCTAATCACAATTTATTCAAAGCATATTTCCTTATGAGTCTTGACTACATCATAACCCATTACGAAGCGAAGAAATCCAACCGACTGGGTTCTCCCTTTGTGTGAATCAAAATGGCGGACGCAATGATACAAATTACCATATAGTCATTAAGGAACGTACCTTATGATAGTTCAGTGAGTAAATAAAAATGTGCCTTTTCAATATCGCATTTGTAACAATAAGTATTTTCTGATATGGGAATGGTGGGTTGAACCTGAATAGCTATCGTGTGTGAAGCCAAAACAATTATGCATAATCATGCACTTATTTTTTTTAAATATCTAATGTTCTACCCAACGCTATCCAGACCCAAAGTATTCATAAGCTTAACTATTCATAATTGTGTTTTGAGATCTAGAATGCGGATAAACATACTTAGGTACTTTTTTATAAATTCATACATTTACACACAGAAACACCACGACCAATGTGAATATAATATTCATACATTCAAATATTTGTACAGAGGGGAAATTAAAGCAGCGCCCCCTGAGTAGTAGTCGAACGATCTAGCTCTAGGCCACAAAGCACGGCACGGAGTTAGGAAATGTTACCCGCAGCGTAACCTTTTGAATTATTTACTTCAAATTATGTTAAAATTAAAAAAATAAAAGATGAATAAAATCGGTGAAGTCGAATACTCAGATGTAAGGCACCTTGCCGTTTTGGTCAGTTCAAGTTCAACATACTGCGGTAGCCTAGTGGTATGGGTAATGGACTGCTGAGACGAGGTCTCGGGTTCGATCCCAGGTTTTACCATGGCACACACTAATGACTTTTAGATGCTTTTCGAAGTTATGTGTGCATATATCGCAGGTTTATAAGTGCCCGATTAATGTCAATAGGCTCGCCACCTATTTCATTGGGAGCTAAACTGGCGAAATATGGATGCTAGGACTTCGGGGATAGGCGTGAGTTTATGTTAAGTACAATATAACCACGCTCCTGTTTAGTGTAACTCGAAGGGGTTTGTTCGCACATTTAAAGGGCACTGTTCATACATTATTTCAAGATTTAACTACTTTTAAAAAACCGAATTCAAAATCAAAAATAAACTGAGAAAAATTACTGAATTTACAGATTTATGGATCTGTTAGAAGCCGGTGCCTAGCCCGAGAGGCCACATTATTACAAATGATTACATCAAAATAGCTCAAGCACAACAGGCAAAGTAGGGCACCGACTTCTCACAGATCAGTAAATCTGTAAATTCAGTAATTTTTCTCTTATCTTTATTATATTATTTTATAGTTTCTAGTTTTTACAGTCCTCCTATTTTTTGGAAGTCGGTGTTATAAGTAAATTTAAATCATTTTGGAAAGGTCTTGGCAAGGGTAAATGATAACTAACTTCATTAATGTATATAATTATGTGTTAATTAGCTCATTGTTTTCTTAGATTAATTCACATAACATTTTAATTGCAAATCATATACTAAATTCGCAATATTTATCAAGAACTTATTATTCGATGACGCATTTTAAGTTTTATACATGCGCAAATGCGTTCTTCAAATAATTTTTTAATACTATTGATTGATGGTACTTAGCGGCATTTGTGTTTGTATGTTCTAAAATATTATAGCCGCTCTTTTCACCACGATACAAGTTGTAAAACAAGTCATAAAATTGTTTATACATAACTTGTTGAAGACTCGTAGAATCTAGAAAGACTAATCAAAACACAATACTTGTTTTATACATGTATCTCAGATACTTTTTCTTTCACATAGTATGTATAACCAACAAGTTGTAAACACTAGTTTAAAACACTGCGTTCACACTGAAGCCAGTGATATATTGCAACTTGTCAAATACATGTTTTATACTTAGGTGAAAACGAAGGGTAAAGTTACCTTGATAAGTTTATTTTGGTTAGTAGTTATAACCAGAGATCTTCTTCATCCTGGTGTTAATCCCAGTCGCATCCAAAGTTTTTACTTCGGAATGTGGAGTTCGGTTTACCAGCCTAACTGCAGATTTGGGTGAACTTCGATATTTTCCATGCAGCAACTGCCATCTGACCTCCACAACCCAAAAGCGATATCAAAGCATTGCAGCTCTACCAGTTGTTGAACTTTTTTAAGGCTCACAGCTACCCGTAACGACTGCCATATATGTTCGTATGGCAATCGGAACCGACGACGGCTTAACGTGCTTCCCAAGGCACGGCCAGACCAATACAAATAACTGCACTATTTGCACTGAGGGGGGGATCGAACCCGAAAATCAAATCCATTAATTCCACGCCACAGATGATGTCGATAACCCGAGATGTTACGATATACAATTTACTGGGCATTGGAAATACTTTTGCGTCTTTTTTGTTATACAACTTAGGTGGCAGACCAGCACTCCGCCTACCTGATGTCTTATTTGTCAAATGGAAGCAAAAGATGACGGAAACGTACGGAATATGGAAAAGAACAACATTCGGTTACGCGCGGCTACCACGCGTAACTGCATGTCGTTCTTTTTTATACAAAAGTGCTGCCCGTATCGCGATTACGGCATGCTGGTTGTGGGCCTTAGCATCACCTTTCTATATTAAAAGTACTCCATCAATTACCTGTAGTAGCTGACATAAAACATTGATGGAATCTAGGAGTTTATAAATGTTTTTCCCGCCTCTAAGTTCCAGCTGAAGATATTTCAACACGTCAAGAGCAAATGTGGACTCTGGATCTTCTAATATTGGCGAAATTGAACCTGAGACAAAATAAATTTAACATTATTTATATAAATAAAAGTATAAAGACAGGATGCAATGAATGAAGATAAAACGCATTTAGTTTACCATCACGCGAAGTTTTAAATATTTACCTGAACTCAATAGTCTATCCAAAAAGTTAAACATGGGTCCCATGATCCGTTTAACATGCAAATTGTCTGCAAACACCTTTATGATCGTGTCACAAATAGACTTCAGCATTTCTTTATCGGAGTGCAGAGTATTTAAATAAGAGTAGAGCGACTGAGTGGTGTGCTTAACCTGTTAACAAAATATGCATTTTATTATTATAAGCTGTGTCTTGAATAACATATAGCCTCGTATTCATTAAGCAACATTTGACGCGCAACATGTGTTCCTCAATAAGTTTGGCAACGATACGTAACACTATGCTACAAGTTGACGCGCGACATGTTGCTGTAGGTTTTACTTCTACTTCTTCGAAGGGAAAGATTATCTTCAGCGCGTCATGATGCGAGATGTTTGTTATTGGTGGATAGCTGTAAATATCATTCGTTAGACGCGGACCATGTGTTACTCAATAAGTTTGGCAACGATACGTAACACGATGCTACAACATGACGCAACATGTTGCGCGGCTTGTTTTTTTCGACAGAAAACATTGTTTCGCTTTGTTGCGTGTCTTGTTTGTGCAACAACGTTACTAGGATTTCTACTTGGATAACAGTAACACACACCCTTTTTTAACAATGGTAATTTAAATGTCATTCCCGGTTTTAATATTTATCTATTTTAATTTGTTTAGATAGAAAAAATTAAAACGGTCCAGGCGGAATTCAAACTCTGGACCGTTTCAATTTTTTTATCTTAATCGATTTGAATAATTAGCATACTAAATGTTATAAAATGGCATTCAATAGTTTGAGCGGAGTCATCAAAAACCAATGTTTAAAAATGATTGGAACATCATTCATTGATTCTGATAATTCGTTCGAATATCGGTAGATGGCTCCCACCGTCGCCGTAAGATGGCTCACCCCATATGGGACCGAATTTAATGATTGGTGAAATGTGGGTGTTTCACCTCTGCCTAACCCTCCGGGGGATAAAGGCGTGATTATATGTATGTATGTAGCGCACTAACTACGAGCTAAGTCAGTCTCACAATAGATATAAACAACCATTACTTACCAAACTCTCCGTCAACTCGCCGCCGCTCACTACCAATCCTTTTATAATATTGTATCTATAATCGGCATAGTTAAGCAGCTGTACAAATCTCGGCATTGTGTGTCCAGGGAACAGCCAAAGCACTACGTTAGAATTTTCGCTCGTCAAAGTTTGTTCGTTTTCATCATCGCCCTCCTTTACATGCTTTACTTCCACTTCTTCGAAGGGAAAGATTCTCTTCAGCGCGTCGTGGTGAGGGATGTTTGTTATTGGTGGATCGCTGAAAATATCATTATCAATTGTAAGGCATATCGTATTTTAATTTTCTTAGCTATAAGTTGTATAATAGTTAATTTAGTTTTATTGTATTTAATATTTATATATTATTTCTTGACATGACTGTAAAATTATTAAGATTAATTACAACAGATTAATTATACAATAAGTTAATATGTATATATTTTGTTTCTGAATTTATCAATAAAAATGAGTCAACTCCTTATTAGATATATGGCTATTTATAAATAGCAACTCATTGGCTTCAAAGTCAGCTCTGGGCATCATCTCCATTAACACTGAACTCTGCGTGCAGGAAACTCTCTTAGATGATAGCCAGAGTCGACCACACATTCCTGTTGGCTTACCATGAAGTCTTAATTGAACG
Source organism: Eilema griseolum (assembly GCA_963662185.1). NCBI lineage: Eukaryota > Metazoa > Arthropoda > Insecta > Lepidoptera > Erebidae > Eilema > Eilema griseolum. The sequence continues at coordinate 14,858,067 of OY759238.1, read as the reverse complement.
GCTGTCATTTATTAAATACAAAAATAACTATGTACTCGCATATAAATATATAGGATTACAAAGTTACATTTGCATCACACTACATTGTCAAACCATTAAAAAGTATATATAGTATATAGCCTTATCCTACTTTTATTTATAGATGTGCCACAGAGCGCAGAATATAGAGAGGCGACGGGATAAGTAACTGTAACCCGAGAGTTCCAACAATCCATACTAATATTATAAATGTCTGTAAAAATAACTCATTCTGTTACGTTTATTATATATACGCTATTTAGTACAAGCAGCAATAGCATATGTTTGCGAATACATCTATCTAGGTCAGATAGTCTCTCCTATGGATCAAACCACAAAAGAGATTAACAGACGCGTTGGGAATGCCTGGAAACGGTACTGGAGTCTTAAGGAAGTGATGAAAAATAGGGACATTAATATAAACATCAAACGGAAGCTCTTCAACACCAGCATACTACCAGTTCTCACTTATGGTTGCCAAACCTGGGCACTGACGAAAGCCAACATCAAAAAACTAGAAACTTGCCAAAATTCCATGGAAAGGAGTATGATGGGCAAAAAGCTATCCGATCGAATAAGAATAGAAAGTATAAAGAAACATACAAAAACAAATAATGTAACAACAACAATTCAAAAGTTAGTGGCGATGGTCAGGCCATACAATTAGAGGTAGGGAGAAGTGGTCAAAGGCAATAAGAAACTGGTTCACGAGTTATAACAAGAGGAAAAGGGGTAGACCATTCAGAAGATGGGTGGACGACATTAAAGCCGTAGCAGGTAGTACATGGATGAGGACGGCGGGGGACAGGGCGGAATGGAAAAGGTTGGAGGAGGCCTTTGTCAATTGTGGCACACGGATAGCATCATAAGTAAATATTGTAAAGCAGAAATAATGTTAAATTTTACACTGTCCGAAAATAAAGGCTATTATTATTATTATAGTACAAGCATAGATCAGACCTTGAGCAAGGACATAGCGTTAATCTCTCAAAATATGCGTGGTCGAAGCCGCGGGCAACAACTAGTACAAGAATATTCCAAAGTATGTAAGAAATTGTGACTGTACTTACTTATAAATCAAAGAAGTGAATATTCTGCCGGCGTGCGCTCTAGTGCGGTCGATCTTCTCCACCGCCTGCTGGGCGACGCCGTACACGACCTCCTTCACCACTTGAGGGGAGTTCAGATGAGGGGCCTCCACTGCGCATTGGCGGCAGATCGACAGTAAACCTGGACGTCAAATTGATTACGATTTCATGCTAGTGGTAAGGTGATATCTGATTCACGTGTAGAGTATTTCGGAAATTAAAACGACAATATTCAATGATCTTAATTCAAATACATCCATATTTTTAATTCATGCAATCACTTCATTTTACATCATACATACATAATTCACGCCCGTAAATCCCCGAAAGAGTAGACAGAGGTTTATTAACACCCACATTACTACAACTATAGGTATCACGTAATAGGGGTGGGGTGGGAGGTGGCGAGTCTATCCCCATCAAATAGGCACTTTGTAATGAGCTGTATATTAATAGTCTTATCCCTTAGTCGCATTTTACAAGACCCCAGGAAATAAGTGGGGTGACTCTATTATACTTCACCGGGAACAAACACAAATTTATGCAGTCTAAAGTTATTAAAACAATTTATATTCAATAGCTATAACAATACATACCAGTCATACTAGCCTCCCTCACCCAGGCGCCAACATCCCCTCTCATATCAATAGTGTACTCGGACAAGCTGTTCAACAAAGCACCAACGATGTCCCCCACATGTTTCTCCACAGACCCAACAATACCCTGAGTTTGGCATACTTCAGTCAACCCGATGACTGCGTCGCGACGGGCCTCTGCCCATTTCTGAGTCGGTTCAGTTACTTTTGTGCACTCAATAAGGGATTGGATTACTATCTGTAGATGTTCAGTGAGAACGAATTTCGGAAGTGAACCTATAAAAGAAAAAAAATGTCAGTGAATTTTTTACGTTCGTTAAGCAGTTAATACAACAATGATGTTCGGCCACTATTACTGATTAGGATTATCGATACTAAAGCCTAAAGAAAAAGTCGATTCATTGGGTGTCGGTAAGAGAACAAATAAGGTGCGAATGTGCGTTACAAACGAGAGAGAGCGAGAGAGAGATAGAGAGAGAAAGAGTATTTGTATGTAAAAAATAAGAAAAATAACTTACCCACAGCTCTAGCATACCCCATCCTCAGTACCAATCCATTCACCCCACTGCTCAACAACTGATTACAGTACTTCTCTATTAATTGCTTTCGTTTCTCCTTAGCGGTCATTTCACCGTAAATCAGGTTGTCATCGCATAAATACTGAGCGAAAACCAGTGGTAAAGCGTAAATAGCCTTCTCTCGTATAACTTGAACTTCGTGAGATAAACATTCTTCAATCAAGTTAAGCCAGTCATCTGAAATAAATGAATTGTAAATAGATATAACAGACTAAGGCCGTATTACCGCCGTATATAATGGTACTCAGTTCTGATTCTCGATTTATCTGAGGACAAATTGTTTAGACATTAAAGCCGTAGCAGGTGGCATATGGACGAGGACGGCAAGGGACAGAGCGGAATGGAAAATTTGGAGGAGGCCAGTATTAATTGTGGCACACGGACATAATCATGGGTATCATAGGTATAAAGAACCGTAAGAGAGTAACATACTTTAATGTGTTACAAAATATAAATAGATATTGTAAAAAAAGAGAAAAAATGTTATACTATCCGAAAATAAAGGTTATTATTATTATTATATAAACAGATATAACAGACTAAGGCCGTATTCTAGAATAGTATTCAGTTCTGAATCCATTCAGGACCATTACGTTGAATTCCCAATATGTTGAATGCTCTGAAAGTTGAATTCCCATTATGTTGAATCTCAATAAGTTGAATCCCAATATGTAAAAAATAATAAAAAAAAAACTTTGGTATTCATCAAAATTATTTTTAAATCAAACTTATCTCTAAGATGTCCTTAGACTAAAACTTGGTGCTTTAATTTTTTTTAAACCAAGTTTTAGTCTAAGGAAAGTTATTTCTCTAAGAAAATTTAATGGCGATATATCATGTTTCTTTAATTTTTTTTTAAGTTTTGAATATTTTTCATCAAAACATATATCTCTGAATCTACGATTTTTTTTTCAAAATTTGTAAATAACGTCTTATCAATTTTACGGTCAAAACGACTGGCCTCTTTCATCAATACACAGAAAACCAGAAATGTGTTCGATGATTTCGGAATTCGAGTGTAAAGGCGGTGGTGATAGCCTTCACAGACATTGGTGGTTCGATGCATATCACCAGCACAACTTATCAGATCGTGATCTTTGCGTACCCACTGTTCTTCAAAATAATGAAGAAATGCTTGCATATTTAATGTATCAGGAGCTGCATCTTGAATATCAAACCAAGCTTGTGCCATGTGTATCGATGGTAGCAATACAAAATAAGAACAATCTTATTGTATTTCTTCCGGCTTTGTATTCAGGATCGTAACTATGGGATTTTTTTCGAGCCAAACCTAATTCCTTTGCCTTTTTCCAAACGGCTTTATTAAAATGTTGGTTACTTTCACACTTGAAAAAAGCAGCTTTTACCGCGTTATCTGGGCAATTTCGTAGTCACATTTAAAAGTATCCATGTGAACTCCAAACAACTCTTATAAATATAAATAAACGTGTATAAGTATTTTCGGCCTTATTTGGGATATTCTTTTAGGCCTTATTTGGGATATTCTTTTAGGCCTTATTTATATGGGATACACATTTACGCTATGTAGATCAGAAAACACATCAAGATGAATAATATACATTTGGTAAAATGGCTTCGGGCATGTTTTGAAGATTCCATCACCATAATATGTAACACTTTTCTGCGAATTCATAAGCTTTTTAGACTTTTTAGTGAAAAGAATAATAATTTTATCACTTAGTCCGTCTTCCACTACAATAAATTTTTTATTCACTCCTTTTGGGATTTTAACATCCTCTACTTTTTTGAAAATAAGTTTATCTGTGTTTAAATATTTTTTCCGTGCCCTGTAAAGAGAACTTTTAATTGCAGTAACACTAGCCGAGCATATTTGACTTTGTGTACATTTCCAGCGAGTAGTACCATTATGATTGGTTTTACCATCTTTTGTTAGAGTAAATTTACCCCTAAATAAAAGTAAATCTCTTACTATTTTTTATGAATTCAATTGCGTTCATTTTATGGTAGTGATTGGCAATTAAATATAAAAAAATATAAACTCGTATTATATTTCACATTTAGGTACTGCAGAATAGGCAAATAATAAAATGACATCTAATCAGTGACAAATATCTTTGAAGAGTTTTACAATTTATAAGTGGCCTGTACTCACTTGTAAAAGGAGATTTTATGGCGGTGATGATAACTCCATAGTTATAAAGTTATGTCTTTTGAAAAAATACTAGCTTCCGCCCGCAGCTTCACCCACGCAAATAAAAAAACATCTAATGGGAATCCAACTTTCAGAGAATTCAACATATTGGGAATTCAACTTACCTAATGGGAATCCAACTTTCAGAGAATTCAACATATTAGGAATTCAACTGAATGGTCTTAAAGGTCTGAATCTTGATTTATCTGAGGACAGATTGTTTAGACAATCTGTCATAACTGTCATCTGTGTATCCAATCTGTCCTCAGATAAATCGAGAATCAGGACGGAGCGTCGTTCTAGGATACGTGCCTTAGTTATTCAGGGAATAACACTTCACGGTGCCAACATCCCCTCTTATATCAATAGTAGGGAATTGAGGAAGAGTAAATGAATAGTGTTTTTGAGACAGCAGAAGATTTTCTGGAACCAAGTCAACTTAACCTGCAAGTCGGTACACCTGCTAAATGACAGGAGGCATTCCTCTCGAGGTTGGAAAAACATGACGCTCGTCGCTCCCACAAAAACCAAGATAAGTGAAATCAAAATAATCCAAGAGCAAGACATTTAGAGGTGTGGGTACATACATATTCCCACGCCTGTAAATCCCCGTAGGAGTAGGCAAAGCTGCATTAACACCCACATTTACCAACTATGATTTTCGGTCCCATGTAATAGGGCGTGACTGTCGGATAGAGAACAGCCCTATCCTTAAGTCGCCTTCTATCTATGACACCCACAGGAAGAGATGGCTATTCTACTCTACCCGGAATCAAAACAGTAAATATACGACTACCAATTTAAAAAAAATAGTTTAAATGTATTTACCTATAATCTCATGTCCATGGTAGGGCGCTCCTGCGAGCGCCAGTGACGCGATGCAATGACAGCACCCCTGACGCATCAGCTCGCCGCCCAGACCACGGAATTGTTGGCGAGAACGCAGCATTGGGACTAGATCACGAACACGTGCAGATATTTCTTCAGCAATCAATGAATCTGCTTTTTTACCTGGAAATGATTTTGAATACTAAAAATAAATTCAGTCAGTATACAATAAAATATGAAATTAATGTAGGTACTATATACACAATACTAAAACTATAAAATAAAACTACAACTCAAAGATCTTTTACGCATTTTAATTTTTACCTTGATATACCTAATTTGGATAAATTATGTATATCAAGCTAAGTAAGCAAAGTTGAGCTAAGCAAAGTCGTGGAATTCATGCGCATCGCAAAGTGCGTCCTATAGTATCGTTATCAGAAGACTGGCAACATTGCCACGTTGGAAGGCAATGGTTATTCCCTGACCTATAATGAAGTCAGTCAGTTGCCTACAACCTGAAAACGACTTTTATAAAGACAAGGAGGAAGTGAAATTTTTGTAACTATGCGAGTCAAATTGATATGAACTGTAGAACATTTATGTGTACCATAAAAACTGAATTTGTAACACTTGTCTTTTAATTTACTCTATCAGAGTATAGACCTAAGAAAGGGTAGGTGATGGGTTCAATTCCCGTTCTGGATGTTAACTTAACCATTCTAATTTACTATTAGTACAGACATATTCAAAACTTGTTCCACAATTTGTTTGATTTATGTGATTGATTTGGTTGTTGTGATTTTCGTTTGAATGTGATTTTTGTTTGATTAACAAATTGGCGCTTATGTGTACATACCGTTAGCTAACTTAGCTTGAGATAAGGCGTAAATAGCTTCTCCGATAGCCAGTATGGCTCCATGGCGTACATTGAGATCTATGGACTCAGTTTTTCCCACTAGCTTGGGTAGCACAATTGTCGCGACGTAATCAGGAATCTGTAAGTAAAGTCAATAATACATTATCAACACATATAGCAAACAATATCGAATTTTCATAAGTTTAAAATAATAATCTTACCGGTGACATCCCTGTAATAATTGAAATATTGCCACTTGTGATTGTTAATATGAAACTGTGTTTGAAAAAGTGAATAAAAAAAATAAAAATAAAGCTAAAACTATCCTACTTAACCTAAGTCATAAATATAAATGAAATATTGTCATCAATTGAAAGGTGTCAAGATGCCTGTTCTCAATTTGAAATTATTAAAATTAGAAATGGACAGTATTACGAATCAAAACGTAAACAAACCTTCACAGTCAATTTATTGAGGGCTTTAGCAGCGATCTCACGGATAGCGCAATCCCAGTGTTCAACTTTCAAATCGACGAGATGATCAACGAGCGGTTGCGTGTACTCGGGGTAGGCCGCCACTTGTGGAGCAATAACTAGGTACGCATTGTTCCGTGGGCCGACGGACTGGAAGTCGGCAGTAGTGAGCACGTCGATTCCGTGCGGAAACATGCCGTGTCTGCCTACGTTTTCTTGATAAGCAGCTGATGCTGCCCGCCTACAATTGATCTGTAAATTTAGAAGTACTTTGGTAATCACACAACAAAAATCTGGATAAGAGCAATAAGTGACAACCGTATTTACGTAGAATGCTTATTTTGTAGTTGTGTAAGAAAGCAGTTGTCCATTGTGAAATCCTGTAGATATGTGAGCAAAGCCTCTTCTCTTATTCTTTTCCTTTGTGTACTCTTCTTCTCCACTTTTCCTCTCCTGTCTGCTTTGCAGGTAGCAACGCGTAGCGGTATCACTCTTGTATTGTGAGCATTCACAAGTCATGATATGCGCTAGCCATGATGGTAAACCGCAAGCCTATAGTTGCAGCACGCTATGATGACCGTTTTGACACGACTGGTTTCGCTCGTTTTCTCTTTTTGGTGCGCTTAATATTGGACAACGAACTGTTAGACGAATAACTAAAGAAAAATATGGCGAGACTGGCACAGAGGAAAATAAACTTCACACACCAAAAAAAGAGAAAATGAGCAAAACCAGTCGTATCAAAACGGCCATCATAGCGTGCCACAACGATACTTGCTTCTTCTTTATCTTAGTGTTAATTTCAGATGCATCCGAAGCTTTCACCTCGGAGTCTGGGGTCCGCTTTTTCCAGTCTTAACTGCAGGTTTGGCTGATCTTCGATATTTTCTGTGAAGCGACTACCAGCTGAACTCCACAACCCATTGGCAATATCTAAGTATTGCAGTTAAATCGGTTGTTGGATTTTTAGGGCTTCAACTACGCGTAACGACTGCCATAGAAGTACGTATGGCGTAAGCTTACTCGCTTACCAGTCCGTTAATCCGACAGCTGTGCGACAGGAATGAATTTACGTTCACTTAGTGGAATAGGAATGTAAACAAAAACATACTTACTTCTCTGTCGAAGCACGCTGTACTTATAAGCGCGTTGGCTAGTGAGGTAGCGTGCGGTCCTAGTGCGGTTGCGTCATACGCCCTCGCGAAGGCCCAGGCGGCATGGCAGGCCGCATCGCGGGCCGCGCGGCCTCCTCCACCGCCTGATGTCACACGAGGCTCGTCACGCCTCAAGGCCGCGCCTACGCGGGATACTCCACTGCCCACCTGTGGCGGTGATAGCAGACCGCGTCGAGCTGTACGATAATATTAAGTTAAGACAATGAAGCCATTGCGCGGTCATTGCGATATGCGACGGAGATATGCGACATCAGTAGGCACTGGGAACTTAATATTACGATATTGTAAGAATCCTTATAATTATTCCAAAGAACGTTGTAAAACACGTTGCGTGTAAAAAAAAAGGAATCTATCCTTACACATATTTTATTTGACGTTATTCTTTTTAACTTCAAATCAGATTTTTTTTTTACATATAGTGTGGTTTTAGTGGTGGTAAGCTTGCACGTGCACGAGGTAGTGAGTGGTTAAACAGAACGTTCAATGGAGCAAAAACAGAGAGGAGGCAGCCTAAGTAACTGTACAACTTGATTACCAACTAGGTCGTGATGTGTAGCTTTATTCTGTGTACTATCACTCATCCTCTGCACAGCTCTCTTAGCCTCAGTGTCACCAAATATAATTTTACTTGATGCAAGATGGTGCTTGCCTGAATATGTTCCTGTTAAATTTAGTGATATCTAGTGTGAGATTATAAGTATCTCATGGGTTATAGGTTGTAGTACACTTATGGGTAGTGTAGGTTAGTATACTTATGGGTTGAGTAGTTTTCTTTTTGATCTGTTGATGGAAAATAAAGCGGACAGAATCTAACTCTCCTTTACCACACCCTTACTAATGCAAAGCATCGCCCGTTCATTATCACAGGGAAATCTAAATACCACACCTCCTCTCTATGTTTGCTTTATTATTAAGTAATGTATTCAATTTCAATTACTTGTTTATTAGTTACTTATGTTATTTTTAATTATACTTATGTATAAGCTTGGTAGCCCGTCGTCTTCACCTGTGTACATGTTTTATACTTAAAACATGTATTTGACAAGTTGCAATATGACAGGCTTCAGTGTACACGAATATGTGTTGGCTATATGTACTTAGTGAACGAAAAAGTATCTGAGACAGTCTCAATACATGTATAAAACATATGTGTTGTGATTTGACTAGTCTTCTATAAGTCATCAACAAGTTATGCACCAAACAATGTTTACAACTTGTTTCTTAGTGAAAATTACAGCTTGTTAGCCCTTGGGTAACAAGTGCTAACAAGCTGTAACAGCACAGTAATAATAACTTGTTACCCCTTGGGTAACAAGCTATATTACAAATAACATCAACTTTGAATAAGAGTATTACCTAATTCCGCTAACGCCATACAACCTCCATGCCAGGCTGTTTCTTTTTCATGATCAGCAAATAAAGCGAGGACACACTCGCAAACATCGGCGGCTGCGACAGCCGGGAGCCTCGCACCAATACGTCCTACACCTTTCGCTGCTGACCACCGCACAACAGTGTCATCGTCACGGAGAGAACATAGTAGGAGCTCTACTACTTCTTCCACCTATGAATATGGAACCGCGACATAAGAATTTTATGTATTAGAATATAAATATTCTACAACATTCTACACAATGCTATCTAAACACATACTAAACATGGATTAACTAGCTTGTGTTATGAAATCTAGAATGCGGATAGACATTCTTGGATACCTTTTTTTATAAATACATACATATTATACATAGAAACACCCAGACAAATGCAAATAGACATATTCATGCATACAAATATTCGCACTGAGCAGGAAACGAACCCGCGCCCCCTGCGTAGCAGTCAGTCGTTCAACTATTTCACAGAGGCTGTCATATAATAAATACCTAAGGTAGAAAGTATCACCATACAGAAGATGATAGTGATGTTTAATGAAATTTTAAATAAATTAGTATGTCTTTTCAACTGATAAGAATAGCGCTACTGTTTAATAGGATTGTTATATAGTCACTTCTTGAGGTATATCTTGTTCATCATCATCAGGAGGAGAATTTGCAGGCTCAATATCTCCGGAGGCTGCAACTCCTCCTAAGGTAACGGCCAGCGATCGTGAGCCGCGAGTATATCTCCACGACGCTACACGTGGCCGGAGGAATGTCAAACCTAGTAAAAAGGATATACACATAAAGTAATAGTTGAAAAGTATAAAAACTATTATTCTCAGTTTAGCAAAAGGAAATCAATTGATTTGTAAATTGGGAAGTCAAATGACTTCGACAACACCTCAACAAAATTGATTTGCTCATTCTGAGAAAAGGCCAGAGCATAACATCGCTGATACAATACGCTTTGACTGGAGCTGTTTTCTGTGGCTGTCAGCACAAGAGGTGGTAAACCATGCGCAACACTAAGATTGATTGCTTTAAAGTTAGACTAAAAAGCCAACCCTTAGCCATATCTATTTAGCAGAAGACATGTGGAAAAAACAGGGAGTGGCCAATGAAATAAATGTTTCTAAATGTTTTCGCCAAGAGTTGTATACTGTCCTCTCCCAAAAGGATTGTGTTGCTAATAACTTTGGCTAGTACTTGTCCAGTATTAGGCGCACCATTTCATTTCTGATGTAATTAGTATGTCAATAACAAAAACACATGCTGTATTTTTATACTTTCTAGCAATGGACAAACTTTTATCCCTTACAAGTTCATGAGAGGAGAAAATTTGATCATAAAATTATATTATATTTTATTTATTTGATCGAAAAATAAAATGAAATCATACCTATTCTCTGTACAATTTTAACACCATACTTTCTAACGAGCATAGCTTTATGGTGTTGGTAGTTTTGGTTGGTGACCCACTCAAGCAGCTTAGGTGCATAAGGTAACAAGTCATCTCTCTTGCCATGCTTGAGTACAGCCGCAATTGCAGCTAACACTCCATAACAGATTGTGTCTTCTTCTTGAATATTGGAATGTAGCTCACAAGCCCAGTCAAAGAAGGCCCCCATGTACAATTCTTTTACATCTGACCTAAAAATCAAGATATTATGTATATTTTTCTACTTAAAACCTTTTTCTTCCATGATTTTTTTTTAAATTATCATACATACATGTATGCCAAAGTTATGACATAAATATATATTAAACTGTATTTGATTTTGCAGCCAATATTTATTATTATAAGAATATCTCATAAAAAACAAGTAGGTATAAAAATACCTTATAAGAAACTTGGAAGCCAAGTAAGCACTGGCCTCTGCACATGAGTCCTTGCACATAGCATAACATTTACAAATATTGAAGATTCTCTCCATTACTGTCAGTTTCTTCAATCCACTGGCAGTATCTGTAAAAGAAATAAAATATTGCAATATTCTTCTATCTTTTTCAGCTATTGAAGCCAATTGGTTTAATTGATCTGTTAATAAAATATTCAGTTTGCATCTGGACAGAAAAACCTGGCTATTCAGAAAGCAAAAATTGAAAAAACTGTAGAAATGTGAGAGTAAGAGGCAGGAAAAAACAGTGATATAAAAAGTAGGTCAAATGCTGTGAAAAGTAGACAGTGAATTAAAAGTATGACACAAGTATTGTCTAAAATAATTATATGAGTGATTTTGATATACTTAGGAAAGGACCTAATGATATAAACATAACAACTTGATATTTTTTTACCACTTAGGTGGCAGATAAGCACATGACCCCCCACCTGATGGAAAGTGGTTACCGTGGCCTATGTATATGTGCAATACTAGGAAACCCAAGGAATGTGACTATGTAGGAACCTATACTACTTTTAAAAAGGCATAAGGATTAACAAAGAATGGTAACTATAGTGATAAAGGTATAACATATGAATGGAAGGACAATATTGTACCATCTAACCATTATTAAGATAGTCTTAGTATTTGTGAAAAAAGATGTTTACCTGGCTGTCCTGGTGCAAATCCATCAAGCCTACTCATGTGGAATGGAATAATTACTACAATAGAGAGCCATAGCAACAATACAAATCTACTTCTCCAAGTCTCTTTATCTTTTGGATCCTGAGCTTCCAGGAATGTTAACACAGACAGGAGATCTGAAACCTAAATATTTACGATATCAGTATTACAGTACCTATGCAAAATAACAAATTTAATAATATGTCCAAGTGATGATGCCGTACCTCATGTGGAAGATATCTCACAACTACTTTATATCCTCTAACTCTTATAATTTGATACATGTAATTGAATGTAGCGTGTTTTAACTCTAACGGTGAATCTTTATCCTTGATCAAACTCAAAAACTTGGACAGCATCTTATCCAAGTAAGGATCCAGCAGATGTGGTTGTTCATAATATTGTTTGAGTATTGCATAAAGTTTGTCATATTCTAATTCCAAAGAAGGTGTGTTATAAATATTTTTCACATTGTCGATCATATTCAGCACATCTTCTGCCTCTGCAAAATGCTCTAAAGCGCAACCGAGACCAACATTGTCACATTCGTCATCCCGGTCCCGGTTCATGACAGCATCGTGACCGACCATTTTAATTTAGTAAATTTTTTGATAATTACAAATACTTGAATTCGTTACAAATGACTTGCGAATACCGTTAAAATAGATTATAATTCAGATTCTTGCAGACAATATTATTTATAAAACTATACTTCCTTCTACTACTCGCTTTGTTAGTATCTAAATTTGACATTGACATTTCACATAAATAATAAAATATTGTATTTTTTTGTTCTTCGCTCCTAGATAGACTAAAGCAAAAGATATCTGTCCCGCTTACTCTAACTCCTCGTAGCACAAATGTAATGTAGGCGTCGCTCTTTAATTATTATAGTCATTTGTCAGTTTTGTTCTTCGTTCCTTCCATAGATTTTATGATAGATTTGTTCCCTAGAGATTTATTTGTCCGTATGCGTTGGTATGCGTTCATTTCTACAGGCTCCAGTGGTCCAGTCTGTCAGTCTTTATTTTGGTTTTTCTCTGAGGGCAAATTCTGCTAATTTTCATGATGGTTAAAATTCAGTTTAAAAATATTGTTTTCGCAATAAGAAAGTTTTATAAGGAAGAATCCCCAAATCTCCATAAAACGTTAGATCTAGGCAAAATTAATTAACATATTTTAAATTGAAATTCATCATATTATGTACCGGTAATTTTAAATAATAATATTCGCGACTTTACCCGCGTGGATGACACTTATAACGTAGTATTATACATTTTAATGCCGAGTCGAAACTGTTTTGCATTACATGACTCAGCCCCGGATTTTCATATTTTTTTAGGTGGGGCAAAACGGATAAATTGCCGCCCCCACTCACATTTTTCATACGGAGAGGAACCGACATGTACCTCAATACCTCACCTGTCTTGACCCAGGGCTACCTTCGGTTTCGAGATGGCCCCCTTGAGTGTGGGAGCCACGGTGTGGACACCGTGGTTATTTTTGCCCCGGAATGTAGCCAAAGCATACCTGAGTCTTTCTAGTGTCCGCTCCGCCATCTCCTTCTTTCTTTGCTTGTTCACTGCAGGAGGCGGTGGTAGAGCACATGCTCGAGCTCCGCACCATTGCTGTGAGCAAAGCGCTGATCCAGAGGACTCCTTTTCTGAGGGCCACTTCGGTACCTTCCACACCGAGCACCTCTATACAGTCCTGAGTCCTCGCTTGCATCACAGTGACGTACACAGATGTTGGCTCATTCCTGATCCTAATAGGTGGTTCCTGAAACTCCCTATCCCAGAGATTACCTGCATCAGCCGGTACGGCAGACTCCCATGTGGCGTCCATAGCTAGTCCTTCATGAAGTTTCACACGGCCAATAACATGGCGCGCCTTTTGCTTGGTATCCCTAGTCGTTCTTTACACACCACCATGATATCCTGGCGATGCTAGAACTTCACGGTATTGATTTATCGGTGCTCGGGACTCAGAAACCATTCACCATTCATATTTTTACCACCACCGGCAATTTGGGGACTAGACTTCGGAGATGCTCCCCAAATTCCCATCGGCAGTCGATTACGTGCTTCAAATTTTTATTTGGACCTTGGTATTGATAGAAATCCCTTCCACTATGAGGCTGTATTCCTCGGGTAGCACGTTCCGAAGCCCATGGAGAAACAGAATCTAAGTTTTATGCAGAGCCACCTCGAATCCCAGCCACAACTTGAACAACCGGCCATGGCCTTCTAGGTCGCTTCGTGGCGGTAGCACTACATGCCATCACAAGCATATCATCCACATAATACGTGAGGATGGCACCATCTGTGAGCTCATTGCAAAGTATCCAATCGTAACCGGTGTGCAAAAGTGCCCCAAGAACGGTTGCTGTGGAATATCGCACGACCTTTCACGCCGTCCAAGGCAGGTCACTATCGGGTAGATGATGAGTCTCTCCGTCAGATACACCCCGACTATGCGGACAAAGTAGAAATGCACTTCATGCCACACGCGCTTTCCTAATACAACACTAAGTCAAGGTGTCGAACGAGTAGAAAATGTCCAAGGACATCTCGCAAAGCTAACATTATCTTGCCCTGGGCAACCGTATCCTTCACCGGAGCCCTCACGAGAGGTATTCGATGAAGTGCTTCACTATAACTCTTTCAAAGAGTTTGCACACCTCGTTAAGTAAAGTCGGTAGGCGGACGGTGAGTCCGTCGGAACCCTTCTTTCGGACAGAGACCAGTATCCCCATCTTCCACAGTTGCGGTAACATGCCCCGCTACAAACATGCGCTAAGTAACTCTCTCAGACGGGGCTCGAAAGCATCTTCCCCTAGAGCTACCCATGCTTAACCTAGAATGCCGTCGGGTTCTGGCCTTAAGCTTTCGTACCTCCTTCTACCCAATGGACCTCGGACACGACGGCTTAATCCACAGTGGGTGCCATAAGTGACTGAGGCGTAGTAAACACATTTCACCGACCGAGCTGGGAACAGTTAGCCAATAACGCATCCGAGCAGCTTTGTTAGAGACACCGTGTCAATGGCGGGGTTCAGAGGCGCCTCTTACCATAGGGTTATGTTACATAAGATAAAACCTTGCAGACGAGAGGCCACCTGCAATTTGCCTGAATTGACTCTCTATTTGACTATCTACTAATATCTTTCTCCGTTTCCCCACCCCTTTCCCGTTCCTCATGCCTTCACCATCGCCTTACCTAACCCTACCCACATACCTTTCCCTTATTCACTCCTCCCCTTTCTTTACCCACCCGTTACTTCGAATTACTCATTCTCCAAGTTTCCCTTCCCCCACCATCTTTCTCTACCTCTTCCCCAGACATTATTTCCCTATTCCCCCACGCCTTTCCCAACCCTTCTCCCAACCCTAAACCCAACGTAAGCTTCCCTCACTCCCTCTCCCACCCGTTTCCTCACTTAGTCATTCCCCATTCGTTCACCTTTCCTCACTCCTACCTCTTCCTCGTCCCAGTTGACTCTCTTCTCTACTTCTCCCCTTCGTCGCCCTTCTTCAAGCTTTAATCGAGCTATGTATTTCATCAGGACAAACTTTCAAACAAATTCATTTCATCCCCTATTTTCTCCTCTTTAACCTACTTTTCACGATAAAAGGTAGCCTGTTCTCAAACACTAATCTATCTCTGTACGAAATTTCATTAATATCGGTTCAGTGATTAAATCGTAAAAGCGTAACAGACAGAGTTACTTTTGCATTTATAATATAAGTATGGAAGTATGGATATGGATTTGTATGGATATGGATGAATATGGATGTAAATTGCCGACTTTTCTCGATAAAAGTAATAAATGTAACCTTAGTAGGTTATCACAAGGAACCTAACACAAAGGAGAAGCACGAGGTGGAAGATGATGATGACGATGATGGTTATAATGATAATGATGATGACGACGACGACGATGTTGACGATTTTGATGACAAAGATTGCAATCATAATCATGAAGATTATGATGCAAGTTAGCACATGTCGTGAAATCACGATGTACTAAAGACAAAGCTCACATTGGGTGTGCTTTCTGCTTGGGAGGCGAGAGTTTCGCGGGTTTAGTTCGTCATAACGTAACTTTCTTGCTCAGTGTTAGATTATAAAGAGTATTGCTATTTTAATAAGAATATTGTTGTGGAAGCTGTCCAGATGTGCCGGACGAGGGGTATAGCGATCCAAATCGACTTAAGTGAGTGAGAAGTTACAATTACTTACTTATATAAAATATCATCATGGTAAAATTATTCGTCATGGCGTCGAATAAGATAGTGCTCACCAAGTCACTTACAGCTTGGCAAAAAAGTCGTGAAAATAATAGCGGCGCCACAATCGTGCTTGTAGCCACCCTATATAACAACGACAATAACAGTTTTGATACTTCGATTGAAATATATTTGTACATTATTCATTAAGTGTACCTACTAAGTACTTCTGTTTCGTCAGTATATCCTACTAATATCTTAAACGAAAGTTTTTGAGGTAAGAATGTATGCGACTATACACTCTCAAACTGCAGAATGAACTCCCTGCTGTGGTTTTCCAAAGCGACTACAATATGGGTTTCTTCATGAAGAGCGTTTCTTTAGGGTCGGCAACACGAGTGTACGATAGGCCACGGTAACCACGTCCCATCGTGAGCCGAGTGCTTGTCTGCCACCTAGGTGATATAAAAAAATCCTTTCCCAAAACATTCAATTCATACATAATATTCAATTTTGTAGAGAGAACTTTGATTGTCCTTAAGGTGTCCACTATTGGGTGCCAATGTGTCCGCTATTGTGGTGATGATGTACGCTATTGGTGATTATAACAAAGTGTATATTAATTTCATTTGAAGTACAAGGATGATAGTTTTTAAAGATTTTATCTATAGAAGTTAATTTCTATATGTTGCTGTAACAGTTACAAAAGGATGTAATGCTCATTCTGTAATTTACATATTTAAATTTATAAATTGAAGTTTAATTTTTCCTTAAAGTGTCCGCTATTGGTGCTTTTACCTTACCTAACCGAATAGAGTATAGTTCTTATACTTTAAAACGTTAGGGATTAAAGCTGCAAAGGGATATTCGTACTACTCATAGACATAGGAAAAAAGAGTACTACTATACTCTGTGGCATAGATTAAAACCTTTGGGTTATATTGTCTATGGATTTTTTTATTATTTCGGTAATTCGGTCGGATTTGCATTGACAGTCTATCTATGCAATAATGAAATATAAAATAATTTCATAACTCGCAGCAGCAGATTGTTTCTAATTTAACTTCATAACGTAGTAAAAATGAATAATCGTGAGTATTTTAGTTGTAGTTTTTTTTGTTATAGGTTGACGTAAGATCACTGGTTAAAATTTTACTATACTGTGGTTTTGTTTGTTGTACACAATAAAATGTAAAGTTAACTGATTCTAGAGATCAGAGGGCCTGCGAAGCGTAAAGTGAAGCCAGTGGAACCTCAATCTTTGTTAGATTTCGATCTTGGCGAAGGTGAAAGCTCGGACGACTCCGATTTTCGTATCGAAGACCACCCCGAAGAAAGTGATGATTATTCCATAAATACGGACGATGAGGAGAAAAGTAAGTAATTCTAAAAATTGTTATTATTAGGTACCTAAACTTTTAAGTTTTATTACTTATCGTTCTTTGATATTGCTGTCCTATGCCCTGCACATTTATCAAAAATTTCACAAATTGAGCATTGCGGAAGTATCTGGGGTTCAATCAAGACCTAGGGACTTGGCCAACCACATCTGCAAAATGAAATTGATGAATGGTGTACTCCCAGGGTCTAGACATGGGATGTGAGTCTCTCCCGTCAAGCTATATAAGCCAAACCAAAGGAGGAGAACTGACTCAACCTAAATCAATCCATGTTTAACCATACAGACTAATGAATGTGTAGCTAAACTTGCTAACTTAAGAAAATGTAAAGAACCCAACATCTTCAGTAGTTTTATAATAATGTTCATTGTACAATTTTGCAGATAAGCAAGCAAAAAGTGAATCTTCGGAGGAATCAGAATCTGAGATTGAGGATGAATTCAAAAATGCCACAGATAATGTTGGAGGAGATGTACTTGTCAATGATGCTCTGGAAAAAGCTGCACAAAAGGAGTTCAAGGTATTGTATCTAGAATGTGTAGGGAAGCTTTACTCATGTGCACTATAATATAGACAAACCAAAACTAACAGATAAATGGATTCTGAACCCATAATGAGAGCCTATGCCTCCATAGTTTCCTTAAGTAGTCTATGTTTGATAAACTGTACTCTGTGCTTACTACCAAACTGTATAGCTAGAGTACATTGTCGAGAAGTTTGCTGCTCATCTATACTATAATACAAATGTAATTTGGACATTTTTGTTCGCGATGGACACAAAAATTTTGATATGGCTTTTTTAGTTAGAAAGGTCTTGGTCAGAGTAAAAATCTTATGTTTGTTTGATTGCAATTGATTGAGTAGAACCAGAGATAAATTCCATGCAGGCGGAGATACAGGCAGAATGCTAGTTACACATAAAATAGGAATTGCTTATTTATTTGAACCAAAATAGATCTGATAGTTGATTTTGGTTTGGTAAATAGACAAATTGACATTTTATTTTATCTTTAACACTCACTTAGACTGATTAAAGTGATACCCTTTAGCTTAGGTGGAGGCTGGCTTTCACTGGTGTAAATGCATGTAAATAAACTGGGTTTTCACATTTTACTTGGCTTGGTTAGTGAAAAATTTATTTAATATGTTATTTTTTAAGTCAAACTCTGTCATTGATGAAATTCAACCCAAGAATGTTACCATTACCATAATAACTAATACTATACAATTAAATGACCCATATTGCTTTATTTCCAGTTCCCTGGAGAACTGGCCAATATGCTGATCTGTGCAGGATGTCTTGGGTCCAGAAGTGATGACTTTAATGAGATAGTAGAATGTGATGGCTGTGGAGTAACAGTTCATGAAGGTAATAACAATTTTGCAATCCTATTAGTAGTCAGTCCCCCTCTTTTTTGTTTACGATGGAAATACCCCACGGATACCCGCCCCCCGGCGGACCCGGTGGGGGAGGATGGGTGGTATCTGAGGGGTATACATATACCCCTCTTTACTTCTTCATTTCGGACTCGAACCAACTAAAAGGCATGGCGTCTGTGGGTTGTTTTTGGTTGCCGAAGGTGAGGTTGACACTCGCACCCCAGCCAACCCAGGGTCATCTCTATCGATCTGGCTCTCCTTGGATGTGGGGACCACAGAGTCCTCAACTCATCCCCGGAAACAGGTAACTACCTGCATCTGCCAGAGTGACAGGTGGCTTCAACCGTCACCCCCAGGTCTGCGCTTATGGGGGGCGATATCCTCTTTTGCTCCCGCTGCCGCTCCCGCCCCGGCACCTCCTTCACGAGCATAATTTGCTCACCGAACGAGGGCCCTAACGCCCACGCATTTGCGCAGCGACCCATCCCCGCAAGTACCGTGGCGAGCGTGAGAACTCTCACGCTACAGTATCTCGCGTTACAGTACTCCCCAGGGCCGCCACTAGCTCCCTCGGAGTCTTTCCGTGTCCTCACTCGCGTTGTAGTGATGGCACTCGGACGTTGGCTTTCTCCATCCGTAGCCTGCATCCATTATCTGCATCGGACGGTACGATAGGCTGCCGTGTGGTCTCTTTAGCCACTCATGATGTGTCTTACCACCGCTCAAGTCGTAGCTACCATTCCGCTACCATGTCTGGGATATCATTTCCCGAATTTCTTCAGGAGTCAGTCTTCCTCTGAGTCCTTCCTCGTCTTATTTGTGTTCGACTTTCAGTCATCCTCGGAGTGATTTCCCAAATCTATAATGTCTTTTTACCCGGCAGACATAACTTGTGTGTATATTAATGAACTAGATTGCGACATTCACAAAAAATGTTTAGTGTGATACTCAATGCTACCGAAAATGAGGTTGTGTCACAGGGCTCCATTCTGGGCCCAGTGATGTATACTATTTGTAATTTTGATCTATCCTACAGCAAATCAATTATTTATTTATAGACTGAGAAAAAATATCTGATCTAAAAAATAACCCCTTGATCACAATGCTTCAATGTAGGTAGTACACGACGGTATTTCCGTCCAATTAAGCAGTCCGACTGGGGAAGTACCTCCGCCTTATAGAATACCACGGCCATAATAACCTTGTGCTGTGTTCCCGGCGGTGAGTTTAGTAGCCAGAGGTCACTAGAGAGTTTTGTGCAATTAGTGGGAAGACCAAAAGCTTGTCCTGCTTCGTCTTTTACACTGACAGCACAGTAACTCTCTGTGTTTACAGGGTTGGCAGCGCGAGTGTGACTCCCTTGGTTGTGCACATTTCCATCGGCCACTTTCCATCAGGTGGGCCGAGTGCCTGTCTGCCACCTAGGTGAAAAAAAAAAAGTGAAGTGAAGCATCCTGATGAAATGTGAATGGACAGGCAATCCCCAATGGCCTTAAAATAGTCTTAAGTTTGGATCTGTTTCAAAATACTTTGAGTATAGCTATTTACATCTGCTTAAACCCCAAATTCTTTGTAAATGGAAATGCATTTATAGAATTTCAGGCATTTATCGTGTGGAAAAGAAATTGAGGCACTGAGCCATTTATTTCTTAACGGAATGGTTTTCACGACGCGATATCGAGCTATTTTTTATAATTTTTAAACAAGTTTCAACCACAAGTGCAGTAGTATAAATAAATATAAATTGAAGAGTCTCGAAACTTTGGGGTATTTAAATATGCAGATGCAGATATATTATATTTTGACTGCAGATTTTAAACATAGCAAACAACCGAACCTAATGTATAATATAGAACTAATTTTGAGCATTTTAAATAGGACTGTTATGATTAATGAACTGATTGTTCATGCCAGCATGAAGTTATTTTTTTTAAGAGCTGCTCTACATTTCAGTAATTAAGTGTGCATTCTAGGTTGTTATGGAGTCTCAGACACAGCTAGTGAATCCAGCACAGTCAGTTCTGCTTCTACAGAACCATGGTTTTGTGAAGCTTGCAAAGCTGGGGTCACTGACCCTAATTGTGAACTATGTCCTAATAAAGGTGAGTAATGAAAACAATGTTGTATAATTTGTTGTATCATACAAACATAGTTTGTATATTTTTATTATAAATGTTTTCAAAGAAGGTATAAGAGTATTCCCTTACTAAAAGGGAATACTCTCTGGTTTTAATTACCTTTAGCTGATGATATTCATTAAATGAAGCATGGTAACACAGTTAAGTTTACCTTGTTTACTTACGTTCTTATCATTGGTGAAATTCACTTGTATGTAGGGCCTGCGATACCGGTTTACTGTATTACCGGGTAGTAGTAGGTAGGTAGTAGTAGGTAATAAAAATTGAAAATCGGTAATCTACTGGTAGATTTATCTGAATTTTTATGAAATAAAATTCATAATTCACATGAATTTAGGCAATTTAGTTAATATATTTACTTAATAAAAAATAATTTACATAATGACAATATACAGTCAACTTAATAAATAAATTTAATTAATATGATAATGATTTACGGTGCCGAAGTGTGGACACTGACAATGTGGTTAGTTCATGATTTAAAAGTCGCGTAACGAGCTATGTAGTGAGCTATGCTTGTAGTTCCTTCGAGGGATCGATTTTGAAACGAGGTCATCCAAAAGTATCCTCGCCAGATGGACTGACGACCCGAAAAAGGTGACAGGGACAGACGGTATGCGAAAGGCGGAGGATGACGTGATGCGGCAGATATGGTACTTACGTATACTTAGTGTCTGTAATGGTGACCCTCTTTCCTGAGACTTTGCCTTTAGCTTACCATCAGGCGAGGTGAGGTCAAGTTGGCGTGTCCTATATAAAAAATAAAAAAAAATGGTGCACATTGGGAAAGGCCTATGTCCAGCATAGGACTAATTATCAACATTTTCCTGTGGTTCATTCTCGCCATTTGAAGTTTGTAGTGTATAAATGGCAACGCTTAAGCGAGTTACTTATCAAGTAATTGTCATAGTTTAACTTAACTAGTTTACTACCATATCAAACTCTACTTCAATATCAAAACAAAAAACATATGCTTTAATGGTTTTACCGGAATGATCGGTAAAAATATCTTATACAGTTTTTTACCGGTAATCCAAAATCTACGGTAATTGCAGGCCCTACTTGTATGATAGTATCGCCACCCCATCTCATCTGAAGGGTAAAATGATCATATAAGAGGCGACTAACGGCAAAATACGCAGACGATATCATTGTGAGAGAAGGAAAACTCGAAATAAAACCCTGTACCAAACCGTCTGGCCAGCGTGGAAACGGTAGGCCAAAGTCTCCCAACATTGGGAGAGGCCTATGTCCAGCAATGGACTGCGATAGGCTTATTGAACTGATTGATTGACTTGTATGATGTAAATAATAAATCAATAAAATAAAGCAATGGACTGCGATAGGCTTATTGATTGATTGATTGACTTGTATGATGTAAATAATAAATCAATAAAATAAAGCAATGGACTGCGATAGGCTTATTGATTGATTGATTGACTTGTATGATGTAAATAGTAAATCAATAAAATAAAGCAATGGACTGCGATAGGCTTATTGATTGATTGATTGACTTGTATGATGTAAATAATAAATCAATAAAATAAAGCAATGGACTGCGATAGGCTTATTGATTGATTGATTGACTTGTATGATGTAAATAATAAATCAATAAAATAAAGCAATGGACTGCGATAGGCTTATTGATTGATTGATTGACTTGTATGATGTAAATAGTAAATCAATAAAATAAATAATCTTATTTCAATTTTCAAATTGAGACTTTATATGTTCTAGGAGGCATCTTTAAAGAGACAGAAGTTGGTGCATGGGTCCATTTAGTGTGTGCACTTTATGTTCCAGGAGTAGCATTCTCAGAGGTAATGTTCATAGAGACATAGTTCTAAAGTGATTACGCGATCATTGCAAGGTCACGCGAATTTTACTCTTATGTTAATAACAAATAGTAATATTTTGCTCTTGCGTATCTGGCAACAGTAAACGTAGAAACAATGATCTTGACATTTATAAGTAAGTAATGACCTTATTATTCACTTGAATAATTAATGTTTTTTGTTTGATTTTATGCATTTAGGTGGAAAAATTATCTGGAGTGACATTATTCGAGATGGCGTACTCCCGTTGGGGTGCGCGATCTTGTGCCTTGTGTGAAGATGCTACACTAGCACGTACGGGTGTCTGCGTAGGATGCGATGCTGGCCTGTGTAAAACCTTCTTCCATGTCACATGGTACGTACTGCAATATTTAAATGTTTTAGAGGAGGGGGACTGAGTATTACTTGACGCAAATTTGACGACATTTCGCTGAGAGATTGAGATTTGCCTCGAGGCCAAAAAGGTCTCACGTAATTAATAAATGGTCCATTACTTACTAATGATAATATAATATGTACTAGTTTATACTATAAACGATTCGCAGTACAAAATGTTCACTATATTACACTAGTTTTTTCATAATGGTATAAAAAGTTTTTTCGTATTTTGGGTCCCGCTCAACGCAGTGGACGGTCTTATTGTGTTCTGTTGCTCTTTATCTTTTATTTCTTTTGAAACAGTGGTCAACGTGCGGGTTTATTAGCTGAAGCGCATTCTGAAGAAGCCGAGCAAGCAGATCCGTTTTACGCTCACTGTAAACTGCACTCTGATAAAACTTTAATTAAGAAACGTAAGCGGAATTGGCTGGCTTTGCAGTTACGGACGGAAAAAAGGTACATTATAATGATAAATTTATTAAAGCTGGGCTTCATGCGTTCCTAGATCATTACCTCAATTAAGGAAAGGTTAGGTTGTCGGTTCTTAAGCTATTCATAATAAAATTGTGCGCTTCTTAAATAATTATTCACATTTAGTTTTAAAAGTACAAAAATGTTTGAAAGATCTTTCTTTTTTAATTTCAGGAAATTGGAATTGATAAATAATCTCAGCACCGAGGAGAAATTAAGAATTCAGCGTAAACTTATCAAATACAGAAAGAAGTATTTACAACAAAAAGAAAATAGAAATCCTCCATGGGGTATGCTTTGTTACTTTTGATAATTTGGTCGTAATTTTTTTTGTAGTAAATTATTACTAGTAAATATTTTGTTGTGTTTGTAGTACCAACCCAAAAAATGGCGAGAATGTTGTACAGCAGTGCGTCTGCGATAAGGAAGTTTCAAAAGAAAGCAGAATGTATGGGCTTGGATACACATGCTTTGGAGTTTCAAGATGCCCAGGTAAATTTATTTTACAATTATGAGCTGATTTTGTAACTTTCATTAGTTAACACATTAATAAACTCAGTGTAAAAGAGAATTTGATTTCAAAATGGCGGTATAGGATTCCCTTATACAAGTACAGTCAGCGTCATGAGTGATAGCACAGATTTCAAATTCAATAGCTCTATACATCTATACCAATTGCAGCCATAAACAGAATCGTGTATCCTTTTAATTTATTTCAGATGGCTGCGCTTAAAGATGTGTCTCGTCGTTGGCACGTACCGCCAGCATTCTCAGTGGAGTTCGTTGGTTACTACTTGGAGAGGAACACCCGGGTAACATCGTTAAGGAAGTCTCTTGAACGGCTCACCAAGGAGAATGAGAAGCTCTTGTCTGGTGATGACAAGTTAAGAATGGATTACGACGAGGTAAGTAATATTTCTAGTAATGGTATTTCGTAGATCAGATATCAAAGTTTACATTATAGACAAAAAATGTTACTAAAGTGCTATTTTAATTTTTATTGAATTAAAATTAGGCTTTAGATTTACACGAACGCGATGCTTGGAACATTATTTTTCGAATGTTATTGTTTACTAAATGTTGCACGCGGCTCTGCTCGCGTGGATGTCGGTTTTAACGACCAAAATTGCCCATTTCTTTTCCCAATTTCTTGTCTATCTCTGCACCAAATATTATCAATATCAGTTCAGTGTCGAGTATAGCATATAAACTCGTAGCATACGCGTACCGTAGCGAGTAGAAATAATTCTTCAACAGAGTTTATCCTTATCCACTTCCAAATGATCATAGCCACGACTTCTTCCTGCGTTTTAGAGCGTCTTCTCTTTCAACCATGTCTATTGTTATCATACAACAGTAAAAAACGTGTAGGTATATTTATTATCTAAGTTACAAGCTAGTTAAGCTATGCTTACCATGGGTCTAGATAGCGTTGTGTAGAATATCGTGGAATATTATTTATTTATTATTATTATTATTTAAAAGTTACAATTTTACACGTTTTTATTAAAATTTCTAATATCTTTTTGTATTATAAGGTAATGTAATGTAATATAAGGTTGTTTTTTTGGATCTGGTCAATATTTTTTGAGTTGCTTTTGAGTTGCAAGACTATTAACATACACTTCAAAATTAACGATTAACTTTGAAAAACATTTAGATAAAACACAGCTTAAATTTACAGGCTTCAAAGGAAAACACAGACGGTTTGGCCGCGATGGCGTCAGCGCGAAAATCTCTTCAACAGCTATATGAAGTGATTATAGCACTGTGTCCTAAACGTGTAGCTCCAGCTATTCTTGAAGATAAACCTTTGGTTCCAACTGAGTTGCCTCGATCTACACCTAAAGTTACTCCACAGCAGTTGCAGAAACGGTATGTCCATGCGTATTTAAGGAGCAAACTAATGCTCGCGCAATTCGCATAGTGAGGAATAACGTGCGCGGTATTATCGACCGATAATATCGCGCCTGTGTGTAGCAGAGGCTTGAATGTCTCAGTTTTTAGTCTCATTCTTATAAACTGATCTACCATTATATTATGTATTGTTAAAATGGTCATTCCGTGGTCCTGCTCTACCGTATCTTCGTAACAGATCTTCAAATTATATCTTCGACGACGATATCTTATTATTCTCATCGTTCATAATTTAGTTCACCTGTTCATTCCGTACTATATTCATTGCTGTCGTAGACATCCTGTCACATTCCTGTAAAAGTGCACCGAGATTTTAACCTCTATTTTATTTCATGTATCTTTTCACGTTCACACAATTAAGCCTCGAACACACAGGCGCGTTATTATCGTTCGATAATACTGCACAAGTTATTGCGATATATATTTTTCATTAGAGGACAGCTACGATGACACACTGGTTTCGCGCGTATAATAACGCGTGCGGTATTATCGACCGATAGAAATGTCTGTTTGAGATTGTACCTTATCATTCTTACCTCGATGTGTTGTTGCTTCGATTATTTCATCTTTATTCGTTTCGTTTCCATTTTATGAATATTTTTAAGAGTTAACCTTATTTCATGTTAGGTATTTGTTACTCCGCATACATGAACAACACTATCTTATAAATTCTTCTTTACACCATTCATACTGCATTCATATCCTCTCCCTGAACTCTGCTCATAGTTTATATTATATCTTCTAATATGCGAACCAATCGAATATTAAACCAACTATCAAATAGCAACTGGTCATCTCTAGCATGTACCACTTTCATACACTACCATAAATTAAATCATACTAAGTTCTTTTTTAAAGCAATAAAACACTTTACAAAGTATCGCTGACCCACCTCAGCTTCGCCCGTGCCATATATTTTTAAACCTCATGTAATCTATTTGAGTTTGTATTTCTTTAGATTTCAAATAATGTACGGGAATCTGCTGGTTTTTTTGACATTTATGATCACTGCTTCGCTTCCTTAAGCAGTAGCGTAATGATATATAGCCTAAAACCTTTGTCGATAAACGGAATATTCAACACAAAGGTAATTTTTTGATTCGAACTAGTAATTCCTGAGATTAGCGCGTTCAAACAAACAAACTTCAGCTTTATAATATTAGTATAGATATGCCTTCATCTCTTTTGGCGTAAATGTGTCTTTGAAATGATTTCCTTTTCTTAGCAGGAATATTTTGAATTAAATATAGTATGACACAAAACTAGTATGTATATTGAACAGATCATGATATGAACGGGTGGATAACATCGCAGTTCTTACGTCAATAATAATTCGAAATGCAAAATTAACGTGACGTGTTGACAGAGACGTCGTTCTTTGCATTGTTGTGATGCAGTACATTGCATGGATAGATTGGCTGGATGAGCCCCCCTAGATAAGTGGCAACCAATTGGCCAACGAATTTCCACTTGTCGAGGGGGGCATGTGGACCTGATCCTTCAAATCTACAGATTGAATTCATTTCATGTATCAATATATTTTCTACTCACTTAAAGTTAAGTAGGTCATCTCCAAAATTGTGATACTGTATGGATAATTGGCCAGCAGGTCAATGTCTGTACCGACCGCGGCTGCACTTAAGATGGGCGTTGGTTTTCCTCTTAGCGACAATCCGGACGCTCGCCATGGAAAAGTTTTGTCTACGTCTTTGGAAGGTAAGTATCGATTTTATGCAATCGGTCTTTTGTAACAAACTATTATAATTTATGACAAGAAATACCTTATAATTATAGTTGTGTAATAAATATACTTCCGAACGAGGTTCAGAGATGCTCGATTCTGTACTACGGCCATAGTATGTGTACTGTTGTTGACTTCTTGGACAAAAATACAGCAGCGTATCTTTGAATCAATATAGTATTTATCTTGCAGAATGATAAAAAAAAAATCTGCCACCATTTTATACATAAAAACAACGGCTGCGAATCATGCAAATTCCAAGCGTAGCTACTGCTGTCAACGAAGGACGTCGGCTGTTGTCGCCTTTCTCGTTGGTACACGTTGTTTGTGTCGGAGTTCTTAGTAGCCATGTATTTATGTCTAGAAAAAATAATTCAGGACCCTTATTCGGTTTGACACATTTAAATTGGTTGTTTTACACCAGTTCTACCTTTGTAGACGAATAGAAATCTTTTGTGTACTCGCTTACAACTGTGATTAAAACTCATAGTCATGCAGAATATTGCCTCTGTAGATGTGTAGGGTATACTCCATTTACTTAGATACTTAACTAAAAATAAACAATATTGTAGCAACTTTTTATAAACACAATTATTAAACAAATTCGATTTCGGTTTCTAGTCTTTAAAATAAATTTCTAAACAAAAAATATTAATAAACCGAGTTTTTAAATAAAACTTATTAAAAAGACACATCAAGATGTTTACGTTTAGTTAAGTACCTAACCGAGTGGAGTGGAGTATAGGAATAACAAGACAGGGCCCTTATTTGGTTCGACACATTTAAATTGCTTTAGTTTTACGCCAGTTGCATATTCTATGTTAACTAATTGAAATTCTGGCTGCTCACGTTAAGACTGCGATTAAAACTCACAGCCAAGCAGAAAAATGCCCTTGTGTTGTGTAGGCGTAGGGTAGGTTAGATCTTGTCACCCTGGCTGAAGCAGGCGGGGGTGAGTTGGGGACTCTTTGGTCTCCACACTCGAGGAGAGGGCCAGATCGAGAGAGATGGCCCTGGGTCGTCCGGGGTGCGAGGGATATGCCTGTTAACCTCACCTTCGGCAACCAATACCTACCCACAAGCGTCGTGCGTTTAAGTCGGTTCGAGTCCGACATAACCTCTTCCACCGACTCCGGTGGTGGGGATATCCGTGGGGATTTTCCGCAAGTCAAAAAAGGGTAGGTTATATATATGATAGTGAGTATACGGGACGTGTCCGTGCGACAGCGACGTCGGGCGCGCTGGCGGGGCGCGAGTGCGCGGCGTGCGGCCGCAGCAGCGAGCAGCACCTGATGGCGGCGTGCGACACGTGCCGCCACCACTACCACCTGCACTGCCTCAAGCCGCCGCTGCAGCGCCCGCCCAAGAAGAGCAAGCTCTACGGATGGTGAGTTATGTAGACGCGAAATAATAGATGGTTACATATGAAATTGGCATTTTTTTGAAGAAATTGAAGGAAACCCAATTTTCAGTACTAACAAATTTGCATTTTTTAGGAATGACAATTCCTAATTTATGTTTTTTTTGTGTATGATTGAGACAACATTAAGCTAACAAACACTTTTATTACATTTTTGAAAAGTGACAGCTGTAATAAAGTAATATGAAATAATACAGAGTGTTGCATACGTCCATAGTCCACGGTAATCACTTTCCATCAGGTGGGCCGTGTGTTTGTCTACCACCTAAATGGTATAAAAAAAAGTTGTAAAATCTTTTAATTCAACTTTCAAACAAAATATAAATAATGGAAATAGCTATTAAATTACAGGAATAACGAACTCATGAATCATTAAGAAAATTTCGGCATTTTCATATGTAAGGACCTAACATAATGGTCTGGGTGTTTCTATGTATGATATGTATTTTTATACAAAAAAAGTATCTAAGTATGTTTATCCGCATTCTAGATTCCATAACACAAGCTAGTTAACTTATGCTTTTACCATGGGTCTAGATAGCCTTGTGTGGAATGTTGTGGAATATGAAATATGTGGAATATTGTACCGTCTGTCCGTGGTGAATGTTCTGATGAGCTGTTACAAATAGTCCCACCCTCCATTTTCCTACACAGGACAATACGTGTATGGCTTATATGTCACCCGTATACGGTGCAAAATATCCAATCAAGAACTAAGTGGTTTGGAGACTCTTTCTTTCCTTTGTCGCACCATTAAGGCCTGGAATTCATTACTAGCTCACGTGTTTTCTGAAATGAAATGAAATGAAATGAAAATTTATTCGTAAGAGACACGGTTCTTCTTCCTACGGTCCCGGGTCCTTTAAGCGGGACGTGAAAGAGCATATAATGAGGCCGTCAAGATGAGTGTCGCCATTGTAACATGGTATATGTATGTAATGGTGACCCTCTTTTATAAGAATTTGCCTTTAGCTTACCACCAGGCGAGGTGAAGTCTAATTGCAAAAGAAATGCCGCTCTCAGAAACTATAACATGTACAATCTTGAAATTTGGCAGGTAGGTTCCTTATAGGGTATAGACATCCGCTAAGAACGGATTTTACGGAACTAAGGGGGTAAAACCCGTACGAAGCCGCAGGCGGTCGCAAGTAACTACTATAGGTATAGGTGAATGAGATCCTTCTTCAGATGAAATTTTTAAGCAATTAGTATACTGCCATTCGTCGCCCCAAGATGGTTGACTTGACTTGGTAGTTTAGTGGTCAGAGCATTTCCCCTGTAAGGGACTAGTCGTAGGTTCAAGTCCCGTCTGAGTACTTTAACATTTTCCATTGATATGAATGGGATCCTATTAACATCTATGGGGGACCAAGCCAACCTCGCACTCTGCTGATACACCTGCTACCTGCAATAAATACAGTAAGACGCATAAGTGAATGAAATTTAGCTGTCAGTTTCAATTTTTTTTTTTATTGGTCCGTATTGTGCAGTAATGATCTAACCCACAAACTGTCTAAAATTATGCTGAACTGTACATACGCGCACTACTTGATAATGACTACCACTGTTGGGGCAATCAGTCATGATACAATTTGGTAATTGAATAATTCTTGTTAGTTATTGTCTGGCCAAGGTTTGCATATAGTCTTGCGTAATTTAATTTGTGGATTGGATCATTTCTGCATAACAAAATTCAATTGAATATCACAACTATTCCATTTAATTAACGGTACTGAATTCTTGTACAAATTTGTATTATCGTATTTTTATCGCGATGCGAATGGTTGCGCTGGCTTAATTGATATACTCTTTCATTTTTAATACATGATTATATTAGTATAATATTATCCCAAATCTATGGTTATAGGAAATCTTGGTGGTTTGGCGTTTTGACATTGTCATTGCTATTATTTATGTGTTCACAGGCAATGCTCCGAATGCGATAAAACTTCAGACTCTGAACCCGAAGTGCTAGAAAAGAAAGTCCCACGGCGATCTCGAATAAGATATAGTAAAGACGGTGCCATTATCACCGAGCCACATAGCCCAAGTTCACCTCCCAAAGCAGAGAAATCGCATAAGGTGGAAAAATCTACAAAACTGTCTACTTCAGAAAGTATATCGCCAATAAAAGTCACTATCAAACCGTTTGAGTTCAGTAGCGACGGTAATGAAAGCACTGAAGTGAAAGCTAAAAGAGAAAAGAAGATAAAGAAGTCTAAACAGAAAGATCACATGTCTAGTTCCGCTGGGGAAGATACTCTTAGTAAAAAGATTCATAAACGCAGTTTCACATCGCCCACTTTGACAAATACTCCATTGATGTCAATTACGCCGATAGTCGCAGACAGTCCCAATGACTCTCATAACGAGAACTCGAACGCGTCTACTAACATAGCCTCATCGAAACGTGAGGACAGTTTTGTATCTCAGAATCTATCATTCTCGTCTTTATTGGGTGAAGCTAAAGAACGAGATAGTAGAGCTATCGAAAGTTCTATAGAAAGCACATTAGCGAACTTGTCATCCGATATTGCAACTTACAAAGCTAATAGGAAGCGAAGGAAAGAGAAGCATAGATCGAGATATTCACCAGATTTATTGCGATCTCCTTCTA
Organism: Eilema griseolum; assembly: GCA_963662185.1. NCBI lineage: Eukaryota > Metazoa > Arthropoda > Insecta > Lepidoptera > Erebidae > Eilema > Eilema griseolum. Next base: position 14,826,813 of record OY759238.1, on the reverse strand, counting down.
AATCACACAAACATAAAAGGAAGAAGAAGACTCAAGATATGGAGAACCCTGACCCGCCACATCCTAGAATTACAATTAAGGTAAAATACATCTAAGACTTTCAAATAACTATGTTATAATAGTTTCGATTATTTAATATCTAATTCTTGTTTTCCGTAGATCAAACCCATTCCTAAGCCAGATGGTTCATTGGATACCCAGATGTTCTACGTTCCGACAGATAGCAATGATGGGCCCCCTCCAGCTGTTATGAGGAAACTGTCCAAGGTAAATATTGAGAAACATATTAACAAAACAGTTACCAAAGCCATTCCTGTGCTCCGCTTTCGTATCCAGTTCATATCAATCATTTTGTCCAAAACGTAAATAATAGCTCCAAAACTTTTATACGAACATAATCTGAGTTAACTATGTAATCTTGATTTCAAATAGCAAGCGGAGCAAGTGGCAGCCAAACTAGAGGCTGCGAAATTAGAAGTGGCGAAGCTAGAAGCAGCTAGACAAGAGGAGGCAAATCAATCTTCATTACTAGGCGAAGCTATTCCTACGCCAGAAGCGATTGATGCAGCCGCTGTAAGTATTCATTTTACAGTATCTACAAGATAGAGTATTCCATTGCTAAGTCAGATATTACGGGTTCGATGCCCGCTCAGTACAAATTTTATGCATGAGTATCTATATTTGCATTGGTCTGGCTGTTTATGTATACATGGCAGGTGGCAGGTAGGTTCTATATAGGGTATAGACATCCGTTAAGAACGGATTTTACGAAACTCCAGTCCTAAGGGGGTAAAACGGTAGCTTAGTGGTTAAGGGGTCGGCCTTACGATCGAAAGGTCCCGGGTTCGAATCCTGGCCATTACACTACCGATGTGAACTCAACACAGTATGTGTAGGTAATGGTGACCCTCTTTACTGAGACTTTGCCTTCAGCTTACCATCAGGCAAGGCGAAGTCTAATTGACGTGTTCTATTTATATAAAAAAAAACAAGCAATTTCGCTTAGCTGAAGGGGTTAGAGGGAATATTAGTAATATCGATTCTAATATTCTTTTAAATACAAAAAAAAAAATCGCGGGCGGCAACTAGTATTTATAGTGGGTATTTTTATAACATTAATATTAATATTAATAGCTATAGTTCGTTCGCGTTAAGAATGCAGTGAGTCATCAGTGCATAGGGTGTATTCACAGTGGTGTTAAAATTCAAAAAAAGTATATTTAAAAATGTTAAATCTCATAAATTTATATAAGTAAATAAAAAAATTAGTAAAATATCATATTTTAATCACTATCACTACTATCCTCGTTAGTATTTATGATAAAATAATTTTCTGCAGCGATTTCCATGACGTCATCTAAATTCCACATGATATTTTCTTCTTGTACGACATGTTCGCAGCATTTCTTCGATCGATCAGCGTCTAGGTAATTGCGTCATAAAATAATTTTTTTACGTCAGTAAGCTTAAAAGTTGTATTGTTTGCTGCAATATAATTTTTTATTTGGGCCCACACCAGCTCAATGGGGTTCAGTTTGCAGTGGTATGGAGGTAAACGGACAATTTCAATGCCATTACTTCTAGCCATTTCATCAATCAAATATTTATCATATTGGGGGACGATTTCTGCGGCTTTCTTCAAAAAATCTTTTTTTAAATAACTCATGTCCATGAGTATCCCTTTGCTTTTTAGCCAGTCTATTATTTGTTGTTTATTCCAAGAGGTTGTTGGTAATTTCTCGAGTTTGACAGAATGATAGGGAGCGTTGTCCATGACAACAATGCTCCCTGGTTCTAGCTTAGGCACTATGTTTTCGAACCACTCAAGGAATCTGTCACCGTCCATCTCATGATAATCTTTTGTTGATTTTGACTCAAAAACTAATAGACCTTCCACAAATCCTTTGTCGCTACCAATGTGTAAAACAATTAACCTTTTTCCCTTTCCAGTAGGTACTCTTGGACCGGTAGATAAACCGTCTTGAAAAGCGTGTCTCTTGTTTTTTATAGTTGTATCCAACCACGCTTTTGATTTAACATGTCCGGCGTTTACCCATGTTTCGTCAAGAAAGTATATGGTTTTATTTGCTTTTCTGTGTTCTTTGATTTGCCTGAGATATTTACGCCGCCACAAAACAATGTCTTCTCTTTCCATTAATAATGTTCTATTATCCTGTTTATTAAATTCAAATCCCAGCTCATGCATTATTTTATGAAGTGTGGTACGTTTAAACGTTGGAACATCTTCATCAGCTTCACACATTGTCATAATTTTATTTAATGTCGGGTATTCATTATTAAAATATATTGAGTGTACTTTTCTCCTTATTGCACATTTGTCTAATTCATCGAATTTATCAACAATAGACTTCCGGGCCCTTTTTTTCACTGGCGATTTCAATGTATTGTTTTCCTTTTTTTCACTAAGAATGTTATAAACTGTTCTCTCGGACACACCGCAGGCAGCTGACGTTTTTTGTACTAAGTTGTCAACAGTGACATGTAAATCACACTGTTTAAAATACTTAAAAACATTGTAAATTACTTTTCTTTCTCCACTACGAATTAACGAACCACTTTTATTTTTACGAATTGGTGAGGTATTCATTTAAAAAAATTTAAATCAGTTAAAACAAATGACAGGACACAACCGTTGCGTTCGAAGCAATGTCTTCAACTGGACATTGTGAACTTGACCTTATAATTTTACAAGATTTGATTGGTTAGGGGGCGGGGCTAGGTCGAAGGACAACGATGACTTACTGCATTCTTATCGCGAACGAACTATAGTTTATAATAAGTAGGCAGAAGTTTAATTGATGTTGACAACTTTCACGCAAGCTTCCACCTTTAAAGGAAAACACAACTGAAAAGATTATGACTAAACCGAAGGTAATGCGTGTGTTAAACTAATACGATTCGTTAACTTTAGTTTTATTCAATTTCTTTGCCTACGCTCACATCATTTTCTTTTCACACCTTGTCATTACACTAATAATAAAATTCCTTTGGGTCGCCTACGAAACCACGTTTCGATACTGGTTTCCTAAAAAGAATAATGCTTTTTCTTTCGAAACTAGTTTTTAAAATGAATAATATTCCTTTTTCTAAACTTGAGAAACTGTTGTTACCAGTACAAAATAAACACTGATAAGAATAATATATGAAGCGCGTTAAGTCTAGTTTCCACCAGCATTTGACACGCAACAAGTTTGACAACATGGTGCAACACGCGCGATGTTGCCAGCTGACGCACAACATGACGCGCGGCTGCAGGCTCTAGGCTTTAACCGGGAAAAGTCACTTCTTAGGCTGAAGTTCAAAACTGAAAATCCATTCATGTTTAGATGATTATTTCTTATTTAATGCAGTTTATTTCGACTCCCTAGCATTGGTGAAATTCACTCTTCGATTTATCACCCTTGTATATTATGTTAAAGTTTTTTAATTACTCATCACGCATACCGATTTTGTTATGCATCATTGTTCTAGAGATTGTATTATGCTAGTGTTGTAATCATAATAATGGTATAAAAATTATAGTGTAAAAATGTCTACACCGACTTTTTCAGTGTAATGATTCACCCCTTACTAAAAGTAAAACAACTTTAATGTTAACAAGATGAAACAATGTTTTGATAACATGTCGATCAAATGTGAGTAAATGTGTTTGTCCTTTCGGCAAAGAGGAAAGGTTTTGACTCACTACCGCATTAGGGTATCCATCTGTACATGGTCAGTGTGATAAAGAGAACGCTCCACAAGACAATCTTAGCTGGACGTCTCACTTTTACCACCGAGCTGACAAATCAACTCAATGCAGTCACGAGCACGCATTAAGGTGTTTAGTAAAACTGTTCTAAAATAATTGATCTAAAATGTTCACACGCTCTGTATATTGAGGTTCTAAAAATGTATTTATGACAAAGGCGATCATCAAGACCAGGTTACACCGGCCGTGGTCACAATCAGACTGTGACCATGGCCAGTGTAAAAAGGTAAACGTCAGCCAAACCTGTGTTCTGACGAGCTCTTCCAACTAATCCCACCATCTCCTTTCCTACATAGGACAACACGTGCAGGCCTTAGATGTCACCCTCACACTGTGCAGAATATACGAGCAAGAACCAAGCGGTTCGGAGACTCTTTTCTTTGCCGCACCACCAAGACCTGGAATTCATTACCAGCACACGTGTTTCCTTCTTCCTACAGTCCCGGGGCCTTTAAGCGGGGCGTGAAAAAGCATCTGATGAGGCCGCCAAGCTGAGTGCCACCATTGTAGCACTTAATGTCTGTAATGGTGACCCTCTTTCCTGAGACTTTGCCTTTAGTTTACCATCAGGCGAGGTGAGGTCAAGTTGGCGTGTCCTATAAAAAAAAAAAAATAACCCAAAGATATGTATGTACCTATACCATGATCGCGTTAATTCCTGTTAACATTCCGACTGGGGAAGTACCTCCCTACAGAATATCACGGCTATAATAACCTCGTGTTGTGTTCCCAGTGGTTAGTAGGGTAGCCAGAGCTCACTGGAGAGTTTTTGTGCTGTCAGTGGGAAGACCAAAGGCTTGTCCTGATTTTGTGTTCTGCACTGAGGGCACATAAAAACTCTTTTCTTACAGGGTCGGCAGCACCGATGTGACTGCACTGGTGTTACACACGATCATAGGTTACGGTAATCACTTTCCATCAGGTGGGCCGTGTGCTTGTCTGCCACCCAAGTTGTATATAAAAAAAAGTATAACATTATTGTATATCATGGAACGCGATAGTTTAAAAGTTATTAGTATCTATGACAATTTTATCACTAATCATCTATCTTGATTACTCAGTAACTAAGTTTTTAGCTCACCGTTTTGTATTAGTTTTTTTTTTCACGAATCATAAACTCGCAACATAAAACGTTATCTACGTATGCAAAACATTTTCCCACACCAAAACATACTATGTTCAGAGGAATCGTATCGAGCGGTCTCGCCGAGGCGGTGCAGGCAGCGCCGGGGCTACTGATTCTGCATCTGCGGCCGCGCCTCTCACACACTGCGACGTTTGCAACGAGTCAGGCGACCATACTAACTTAGTACGGTGAGTATACAGATACCTCTAAATCAATGACTTTGATTGTTAGGTATATGGCTTTTACAAATCGGGCCCAAGTTTTAGCTAGTTCTCACAGTTTTGAATTTGGTCATCCATGCTCACTTGAGAAATTCACCCTGTATATTATTGACCCTTATTCCGGAGACCGTACCTTTCAGGCGAGGTGAAGTCATATTGTCGTGCCTAACATAAAAAAGGTCTAATAATATTAATGTAACCACAGTAGCCTAGTGGTATGGGACTGCTGAGACGAGGACTCGGGTTCGATCCCAGGCTTTACCATGGCACACACCAATGACTTTTCGATGCTTTTTGAAGGTTTTCGCAGGTTTATAAGTGCCCGGTCAATGGCAATAGGCTCGCCATCTATTACATTGGGACCTAAACATAAACTGACGAAATGTGGGTGCTAGCACCTCTGCCTACCCCTTCGGGGATATAGGCATGAGTTTATGTTATGTATGTAATAATAATGCATTTAAAAATATAATTTATATAATTTATAAATACTTTAAAGAGGAATAATGATAATAAAACGTCTTTATTGTACATCAGTAACATATTACACTACAATATGAGATACAAGTTTGAGGCGCATACAGATGGCGGCCTTATCGTTCTGGGACAATTTCTTACACGCAACCATAACGTAGTTCTAATGTAGTTTATGTTTTTTGTGTAGATGTGACGAATGTGCGAAGCGATATCACTTCACCTGTTTAGAGCCACCATTGAATAAGAATCCGAAGAAACGAGGATACTCCTGGCATTGCGCCGACTGTGACCCTACGGTAAGTAACAATTTCACAAAACAGCAATGGTCCCGGCATGATAACACTTGAAACAAAATATTACTACGTATATTAAAATTAAAGGGTCAACCACAGTTGGTTGCTGTCGAAGTCTTAAATTGTTTTCGATAAAATCCGCTATGAGAAATAGCTACGACCGCATATACTTCTATGTCTTTCTGTTTGATATCCTTCTGTATATAATATGCGCTAACTTTATTTTACCACTTTATTTCACTATTGCTAGTACTAGAACTTAAAAGACTGTATATTAGGAGCATATCGGACCACTTTCTCCTAAATAGAAAATTGTCAGGATCTTACAAGTAAAAATATATTATTAACCCCAAATGGGAAAAAGTTATGTGTGTAGTATGAAAGAAAATTGCAAATAAACACACAATTACATCATAGACAATTTGCGTTCACGCACGAGTCATAATGGCCGTTATTTCAACTTTACACTCCGTATATAATCCGTACTGAGATTTACTGTAATCTTGCTCTCAGCTCAGAGAAAACACTTTGTGTAAGCTCTAGTAATCCAGATAAATCTTTCGAATTTGCCTCATTTCACATGTACTGTTATTATTTTGTTACAGGATGTTGAAGAAAACAACTGAATGGGATTACGACTATATCTTCCAAATGATATTAATAAGTTTGAGTTGAGTTCGAATTTAATTTACTTAAGTATATTTTTTTTGTATTTATGACATTTTTGCAGCATGTGTTGTATTAGAAATATATTTGCTTTTTAAAATTGGAATCTACTACATTAGTAGTTAAGTTTAATTTTATGGAAATATATTAGAATAATGACAAAGTAAAATGTTGTTTGAATTTACCGATAGTATTAATAGTTGTCTGAACCCATTGAAAACCAGCCGTGAGTACTAAATGCTGAAGCTATGCGTGGACTCCTGACCTCGTTCTTAAAACCAAAGGAACCTATTTCAGGGATAAAATGTAGCCATGTGTTATTCCAGATTAAAATCTTACACTTTCACACAACATAACAGATAATAGTACTAGCCTATACCTGCTACAAACCGTTCAACAGATTTGTATGAAAATTGGCATATAGATAAACCATTTCCTGTATTACCACATAGGACACTTTTTACTCCGAGAACAGATGCACGAGGAACGGGAACGGCAAAACTACATCACGTAAGCGAAACCGCGGGCAACAACTAGTAAGTCCTATATTTCAAGCCTTTTTATTGGGCAACAAAGAACAATTTTCGTGCTACAGACGCTTCAGAAAGTTTAGTACGTAAATTTGGTGTTATGAATATCATATGACAATAGAGTCGCAACTTTGCTTCAAAACTTGTCTGAATAGCGGTGAGATGAACAATTGCTTGGCGTCACTTTGTTCTAGGATCACCCCTCCACACAAGCTTCGTCCAACACGCTGTATGGACTTTATAATGAATTCTAATATGCAATCCAAAGACCGTTAAAGTTATTGATTCATTGTACCCGATTCATTGATTTAGAACGATGAATATAGGTACCTAATGATTTAGTTCATTCTCGTCATGTAGTCATACAGTTTCTTACATCCTTTATACATTTTATAAAATTACATTTTTAAACATAAATTATTAAAAAAATACATTTAATTTTTTTAAGTTGTAGCTCACCGCCAGTTGTACCCATTGGGTACATGGAACAGGAATCAGCTACCGCTAGTTAGGGCTTCAGAGAGAGGCACTTCCGCACAATACGTGCCGTGTTGAGCAGTACCTTCTGCATGAAGCCCTTGACCCAGCTGCGTAACGCGAGTCTCTTAAGATGTTGTTCGAAGCTCATATATATTATCGGCACAATAATTGCTGAATCTAAATCCCACATATCGACAACAACCTCGTGAACAAAGTCCAAATATTTTCACATTATTGGTATACTTTATTTATTTATTATTTATTATATTCTTTATTGTACGCCAATTACAATATTCATATTACAGAAATTGAGAAGACAAGAGCAGTACAAAGGGTGGCCTTATCGCTTTACACAATTTCTTCCAGGCAACCTTTGGATGGAAATGTATGTTGGTTGGAGTATTTGGGAGTTGTTGGCGTTCAATAACAACCAATTTAATAATTTATACATACTTAAAATACTTAATAATTATATAAATACAATTACTACCTACAATATACAATATAATACTACTACAATATACTACTACAATATAATATATAATTATACACATATACATATACATACATACACATTTACATATACATACATATACCTAAACAGATATGATGATATACTATGTTACAAGTGACAACATCGACAAATAGTGCTCCTTGACCATTCTTTTAAATTTAAGTAACGTCTGAGCTCGTCTTATTTCCATTGGTAGTTCATTCCACAGGCGTACAGCTGTAACGGTAAAAGAATTATCGAAGAACCCTGTGGAATGCTTTGGCCTATACCTGCTACAAACCGTTCAACAGATTTGTATGAAAATTGGCATATAGATAAACCATTTCCTGTATTACCACATAGGATACTTTTTACTCCGAGAACAGATGCACGAGGAACGGGAACGGCAAAACGGCATCTTTAGGACTAGTCTAGTATGCTAACATTTAAAAGTTAAGAAATATAATTAATTTATTTATTCAATATATAAACAATACAAATGTCACGTCATTATTTGCAATCACAGATTTTGTCATATTATTAAAGTATTTTGTAAAGTTAAATTAGACATTCAAGAACCGAAGAAGAACTACTAATATTCCTTCTGACCCATCCAGCTAAGCAAAATTGCTTGTGTTAGTAGTGGGTTTACGTAGGTAGTGTAATGGCCAGGATTCGAATCCGGGACTTCTTGGCTACCAAGGTCGAGATCTACAAGAGAATTTAATAAAAGTGTGTTAAGATTGAAACGTGGAGTTTATATTTAGTAACAAATTAGATATACATACTTCGTGAGTTTAGTCCTCTACAATAAATTGTTTTTGATAGCGGAACACACTATGTGTTTAAAGCATACATTTAATCAGTAAAAATTAAATTGTAGGAAACTTTACAGTGGGTGCAACTGTGCAAGTAATGGGACAAGTTATCGCCCACATAGCGCTAACAACACGTTTCAAGTTTGTTCGTTTATTCCGAACAAACTTTCATCCCACTGCATAATATGGTCATGTGGAACTTTGAATTTTCTCTTACATTCCGCTAACAATGCACTCAAATAGTACGAACATATATAATTTTGTTTGTAAAATAAAAGTATTTAAATTATTGAGTACGTAGTTTCAATAAGTGGTTTTCTAATGTATGGCACCGTCGAACCCTACGATAGCTAAGTAGGCCACAACGTACACATCTAAGAAGATTAGGAGGTAGGACACGACGGTATTTCCGCCCAATTGAGGAGTCCGACTGGGGCTCCGCCCTACAGAATACCGCGGCCATAATAACCTCGTATTGTGTTCCCGGCAGTGAGTAGGGTAGTCACAGCTCACTGGAGGGTTTTTGTGCTGTCAGTGGAAAGACCAAAAGCTTGTCCTGCTTTGTCTTTTACACTGACGGCACAGAAACTCAATGCTAGCGGGTTGGCACCGCGAGTGTGACTCTCTTGGTTTTGCTCGCGCCCATAGGCCACGGTGACCACTTTCCATCAGGTTGGCCGTGTGCCTGTCTGCCACCTTAATGGTATAAAAGAAACCGTGGTCGCCGCTCTAATAAAAGTATTAAACTTAAATTGTTGTCAAATGTGTAATTTTAAATTACTTACAGCTGTACGTACTTCAGAGTTCACAGTGTAATAAAACCTTCACGCGGTTACAAATCGAGAGATAATAGAAAAACAATAAACTATAGGAGTATATTATAGGAGGTAGGACACGGCGGTATATCCGCCCTATTGAGCAGTCCGACTGGGGAAGTACCTCCGCCCTACAGAATACCGCGGTTATAATAACTTCGTGTTGTGTTCTCAGTGGTGAGTAGGGTAGCCAGTGCTCACTAGAGAATTTGTGCTGTCAGTGGGATGACTAATGCCTTGTCCTGCTTTGTCCTCTACATTGACGGCACAGAAACTGTGTGCTTACAGGGTCGGCAACGCGAGTGTGGCTCCTCTGGTGTTACACACGTCAATAGGCCACGGTAACCATTTTCCATCAGGTGGGCCGTGCGCTTGTCTGCCACCTAAGTGGTATAAAAAAAAAACAAGAGGGCCCACCCACTAAAGCAGTATTTGCTGCACACACAGCAAATACTGCAGTGGTGCTCTACCTACATTTGTGCAGCAAATGTTTCTTGAGATCTCTTGTCACCAGACATTATTCTTGGCTTGCTGACCCCTTGCTGCTTTGGCATGTGGTCTCCTCCCCCCCTCCCCCTAAGTTGAGAAGTTTCTTCTAATTCTAATTCAGCTAATCGTTATGGTTACATATAAGATAAGAATTATATAATACTAGCTGACCCACCCCAGCTTTGCCCGGGGTATATTTTGAAGCTTCATATCCCTTTGAGCTGTATGTTTTAGTCTTCAAAATATGTATGAAATATGGCCGGATTTGTTAACATTTATTATCAACGCTCCGCTCCCTTAAGTAGTAGCGTAATGATTTATAGCCTAAAACCTTCCTCGATAAATGGAGTACCCAACACTGAAAGAATAATTCAAATCGGACCAGTAGTTCCAGAGATTAGCGCGTTCAAACAAACAAACAAACAAACAAACTGCAGCTTTATAATATTAGTATAGATTATCTGTGATATAAGACACTAATGTAATCGTGGCCCGTCGTCGTGGGTTAATAGAATGGTAAGTTCATTACGATGCTGACGTTACTACCGATTTATAGAACATATACATACATATAATCACGACTTTATACCCGGAGGGTTAGGTAGAGGCGAATTAACACTCACATTTCACCAATTATTATATTCGGTCCCACGTAATAGGGGGTGAGCCTATTGCCGTATTCCGGGCACTGTTGTTGACTTGAGCCATGTATCTGGGCTGAGTCTAGGCTGTATATATCTGTGTGATGTTAAACAGCCCTATCCCTTATTCGCCTTGTACGGCACCGCAAGGGAAGAGATGGGGTGGCCAAAATTCTACTCTGCTGGTAACCACACGTCGATGTTAGATGTTGTTATATGAGTAAAATTAATAAACATGTGATACCACATTGGTAAATTTACTTGAATTATTAATTATTATTATTAATTTTTTTTTTAATAATTATTATTATTATTAACTCAAATGCAGACTGATAAAATAATTTCGTGTAGGTACAAATTATTTCTATACACTCCTGTCCATCCAAAGGTTGCCTGGAAGAGATTGTTGTTTGCAATAAGGCCGCCCATTGTACATTTATTATATATATAATCCATGTTCATTTGTGTATTTTGGTGTACAATAAAGAATATTTATTATTTATTATTATTATTATTACAAAGCCTGATGAAATAAATTTCGACATTTTAACTTTACCTGAAATTGGTTCTTGATTTAGGTACTTAGGTATACATATAATCACATTACAAATAACGTTAATTAGATTTTATGTTCGTAATTCTATTTTAGATAGTATGAATAAAAAAGTGAGAAAATTGGTTAATAAACCAAATTACATTTGGATAAACCATTATTTATTCTGTGGTAAAAGCAAGAATTTCTAGATACGCCTACGGTTTCATTATAAAATAGAAATTAACCTTAAACAAACATTATCTATTCGGAACTATGTAGAAACTTTAACAATCAACTATCAGAACGATTGATTAATGAACTCAATTGAATGGCTCGCAGCCACAGAATATAGGTAGTTATAGGATGAGATAGGTAGGTATCTGTATTCTTCTTTCTAGATAATATTCCTAAAGGAATTTAAGAATACCTACTCACATTAGAATAGAATAAGCTTTATAGATTTTTCCAATCCATAAATTTATTTACGGTCTCTGTAGCGTAGCGGTAGAACGTTCGCTGCTACCCAGGAGGCGCGGGTTCGATTCCCGTTCAGTGCAAATATTTGTATGCATGAATATGTATGTTTGCATTGGTCTGGGTGTTTCTATGTATAATATGTATGTATTACAAAAAAAGTATTTAAGTATGTTTATCCGCATTCTAGATGCCATAACACAAGCTAGTTAACCTATGCTTACCATGGGTCTAGATAGCAATGTGTAGAATGTTGTAGAATACCTACCTATTATTTTTTATTTATAACTCACGCTTAATAATTTCCATTGACGTTGCCGCAGTCAAATGTGAATGTATAACTGTATACCTATACCTACTTGTAATTCATCATCAAGTAGGTAGGTAGGCACAAGATAGATATAAAAACCTTTTTCTAACTATCTTGATTACACAGATTGTTGAATGAATATCTACTTAGGTATCTGCCTACGTGTTATTGAGCGTATTGCCGAATAAGGTAGGGCTAAATTTGCTACCTACTCAATAGAATTTGTAAAGAGATAAACACAAACACGAAGTCTATATTCTCGTTTAGAATTCAAGTCAAAATTCACTAGACCTTAACAAGTAGCTCTAGAACAATGAAACTTGCCCTTGTACCAAGAACAAAGCTAAGAATTACCTATCCATAATGTTTAATACTCTTTACATTAATTTTCTTTAAGATGTAACAGTTACTTATTTGTTTTTTTTTATACCACTTAGGTGGCAGACAAGCACACGGCCCATCTGATGGAAAGTGGTTACCGTGGCCTATGGACGTTTGTAACACCAGAGGAGTCATAGTCGCGCTGCCAACCCTGTAAGTACAGAGTTTCTGTGCCGTCAGTATAGAAGACAAAGCAGGACAAGCCTTTAGTCTTCCCACTGACAGCACAAATTCTCCAGTGAGCTCTGGCTACCCTACTCACCACTGGGAACACAACACAAAGTTATTATAGCCACGGTATTCTGTAGGGCGGAGGTACTTCCCCAGTCGGACTGCTCAATTGGGCGGAAATACCGCCGTGTCCTACCTCCTACATTTTCTCTCAGCAGATATAACTTTATATGTGTTTGTATTAAAAGTATAGAAATTTGCTTATTCTCATTCTGGAACACATACCTATTAGAAGTCAGTTATGCCACTTATAGTCTAGATAGCGATGATAAACAAATATATTTAAAATATTAAGAGAGTAGGTAAAATATAAATATCCCGGCATATTTACAATGGTATTATTTTATCTGAGTAACCGATATTTCGGCGCTGTTACAATTTGGCCGAGTGCGATGTACCTACGTGCAAAGCAGTCGTCGCTATGTTCACACGCACCGAGCATCGCGAGTGCGGTGATCAATGCATTAAGAGCTGAACAAGCCCTTAGCAAGAAAGATTGCAAAGCAATATTAGTAGCTAAACTTAATAGTGTTCCCCCCGGGGGGGGGGGGGGGGGGACGTCACGTCACATCAACGTCACGTCGGAAGTGAACCCGGTACCTTTTGATCGGAAGTCCGATTCCTTAAAACCACTAAGCTACTGACCGACATTAAGTTACTGAGTTCTTTAAAATATAGTAGGGTAAAAGAACTCTTTAATTAAATAAAAAATGCAAAAATATTTACTAAGTTCCGAGCTTCGATGAAAAATATCCATATTCAGAAACCTCGGTACCCTTGTCTGACTTCACTTGACCTGTTTTGAAATGGATGTTTGTGCTTTGAACCTCAAATTAGCTTTCATAAACTTAAGATTCAATGATCAGTAATGTAATGTTAAATGTACAGTGAAACGTTGGTGTATAGAAAACTTTTGTGAATAACCCACCTTTTACATTTATCATGAATTGAATTGGATATGGGTGCTCAATGATTTTTGGAGACAACCTGCTAGTGCACAAGCTAATTAACCTGCTGAATGATGCATGAGGCTCTGGCGAAAGTACCTACATTTTTTTCAGAACTAGGTATTTTCCTGTAGTTAAAATAAATTATTCAACTGAGCTCATTAATAATTATACAAGGTATCGGGACTTCTCGCGAATTAAATCATGGAACTTACTATTTCTGCCGACGTTTCGGATGCGTTGGTCGAAGACTACCTAGTCAAGTCGTGACCACGGGTGCTGCAACGCATCCGAAACGTCGGCAGAAATAGTAAGTTCCATGATTTAATTCGCGAGAAGTCCCGATACCTTGTATAATTATGAACTCACACCGCGATAGTTTAAAAATAATATGAGCTCATTAAATTAAGAATGGTAGAAGAGCAGTAAAAGTTGCTTCGGTTATTATTTTATATTTATTGTTTATTTTTAATCATTCACTCAATCTTTATAAAGTATATGATTTGACTATTAAATATTATGACGTTACAATAAATTATTTCATACAAGTTGCCTTGTAACGAACCGTTTTGACATCTAGTAAAAAGTCAGTAATTTAACTAGTCAGCAAATACCCAGTTGTGAGACAAGACGGCTGTTGCTCTGCTCTGTTGGCTGTTTGAATTTTAAAATACGCGGATACGGAGCTCCGACGCGAAGTCTCGGATACAACTGGGATCAACTTTCCGTTCAATTTTAATTTTAATTTTCTTTTAGGCATATATGCATATTTTGTTCTGACAATAACAAACACAAAAAAAGAATTGGCCAATTTGGTACAGCCGTTTTGTTGGTAGATACATATATTTCGCGATATTTTTTACTTCTTCAAACCCGTAAATCTATTGGGTACCTACTTTCAATAAGTTCCTTAGATTTGGGGACTCTGTGGTCCCCACACCCGAGGAGAGGGCCAGATCGAGAGAGATTGCCCTGAGTCGGCTAGGTGCGAGGGATATACCTGTTAACCTCACCTTCGGCACCAAAAACGACCCACAAGCGTCGTGCGTTTCAGTTGGTTCGAGTCCGACATAACCTCTCCCACCCGCTCCGGTGGTGGGAGTATACGCGGGGATATTCCGCACGTAAAAAATAACTTTCAATAAGTAGTTGTATTTCTCAGGTTTCATAATGTAGCAGGTGTTACTATGTAAGTATTTCACTTCTCGCAATACATCTTATTCGCCCTTGTGTGTCACTTAACAATAGTACCTACCTATATGGAAAATATAGATGTTTAAGTATGTTCACTTCTGAGAAATTGTTTTATGTAAGATAATCGATTTACAGAATTTCAATATTGCCGATGGGTTGTGGAGCTTCTTATATAAATATACTTTACTTACAGACTTTCTGTGGTGTATGACGCCATCAAGTTCATAAAGTCCCGAACCAATCTCACTTCCAACTGGTACACCTAACGATTGAGGGTCGAGGCTCTGGCGCAAGCTCCCCCCGTGCTTGGGGAATATATATAGATAGATAGATAGATAATTCTTTATTGTACGCCAACAGATTTACAGTAGGACAAGTAGGTAGCATGTATACCTATAGTTCAATGTACAATGGGCAGCCTTGGGACTTTCTTCCAGGCAATTTTAGGATGGACAGTAATATTATAAAACTAAAAAATATGGTGTAGTTATCAGCTAAACTAAAATAGATAGTGTATTAAGAACAAAAGAAAGAAAGAGAAGTATAAGTAAAATAAAATTAATATACGGCTTTACACAAAATATTATCAACATATACTGATTTACATATATGATACTATAACACACAAATAGATATATAAAGTAGAAAATTCATACTAATACGAAGGGAAAATAGGGAGTGACCACATAATTGTGAGCTATTACCTACTGTGCACAACATGATAGGTAGTGGATCTTACCCATTAATTTAAAATATGGTAGGACATGGCGCACTTTAATGTAACCTAGAATAAGAACTGTACACAAACAAACACAACCTATGATCCACAAATAAATACATTGAATTGAATTAAACACGTTTACGGATTTTGCCTGTCTGATGTTCAGTAGCAATGTGTTCCATAAGCGCACCGCCTTTTTTTTTACGTGCGCAAAATCCCCTCGGATACCTCCCCACCGGAGCCGGTGGAGGAGGTTATGTCGGACACGAACCGACTAAAACGCACGCCGCCTGTGGGTCGTTTTGGTTGCCGAAGGTGAGGTTGGCAGGCATATCCCTCGCACCCCGGCCGACCCAGGGCCATCTCTCACGATCTGGCCCTCTTCTCGGGTGTGGTGACTGCAGAGTCCCCAACTCGTCCCCGGAAACGGGGAGGCGCGACACGCGCGCCACCGCCGCGGCCTGCTTCTGCCAGGGTGACAGGCGGCTTCACCTGTCACCCCCAGGCCGGAACAAGCGCACCGCCTTGACAGTGAAAGACTTGTCAATAAAGTCAGTGGAAGGCATTGACATTCTCAGCTTCAAATTCTCAGCTCAATAGCTCCCGTTCGGTCCCGTAAAAGCTAGGATAATACACACATACATAATAATCACACCTTTATCGTCGGAGGGTTAGTTAGAGGTGAATTAACACCCATATTTCACTAATCATTGTATTCAATCTCATGTAATCTCAAGGTGGTGAGCCTATTGCCATATTCTGAGTACTATACATATAAAAACTAGGATAAGGATAATTTAATGTAACTAAGAAAGTTATAAAAAATATCAGTTGACCCGTAGTGAATATGATAATTTTAACTTTATAAACCAGGTCTGAACTTGGGTTAGGTTATCCTTACAATGCAAACAAATTATCGTTCTTTCATGACATAATACCTACAATTTATGCGGTCTGTCTCTCAGTAGCTGGAGGCTCTTTGTGTCGAAGAACTTTTTGTGAAGTCCCAAAAATACCCAACCATCCATTTTCGGGGAATAAAAAAGCCTTATCATATAATAGTATAGTAGAGAAAATAAAGAATTGCATGGTAATAAGTACCTACAGATTATTTTAATACATGATAATATATCCACGTTCACTCTTATTATAAATATTACGTACCTACGAGACTCTGTGTTAACCAAGACTGTACACATCCTCCGAGTGGTGACGGAGAAGAATACAAGTATCATAACACTATTTTATCCAAAGGGTGTAAGAGGCGATAAACGGAAAAATACGTAAACGATATCACTGCGAAGAAAAACTCGAAGTAAAACCCTGTACCACCTCTGGCTAGCGTTGAAACAGTAGGCCAAAGCCTCTCAACATTGGTAGAGGACTATGTCCAGCTGTGGACAGCAATGGGAAGTACACATCATACAGTATCTACAGATACTGTTCGTAAATTGATATAATCGATTCTTCTTGAACGTGTATAAAAGAAGCATCCACCCTTTTAATGCACGAGTCTTGTAGAATTCAACGCAAAAGTGTTAACATTGTATTTCTATTTAGCTGCTGCCCGCGGCTTTACATGCGTGAAAGATTTTTTCTGCGCATTTAATAAATATCCTTCAGAATCCTAGTAACACTAGTCCAGTCAGTCTTAGGATAGGTGACGGTCCTAGACATTGAGAACCCTCTGTGCCTCGGAGAAGCATGTTAAGCCGTCAGTCCCAGTTGCCACATCAACAAACATCTATGACAATTATTACAGATAGTTGGAGCCCTAAAAAGTCTAACAACTGACCTAAGTACAGAAATTCGCAGACGTTGCATTTAGACTGGTAAAGGCGAACCTCCGATAGCAAGGCGAAGTTCTCAGTTGCGAAGGACTAACGCAAGAGACTAATCATTTTGATTTTTTTTTTACGTGCGCAAAATTCCCACGGATACCTCCCTACCGGAGCCGGTGGAGGAGGTTATGTCGGACTCGAACCGATTAAAACGCACGCCGCCTGTAAATCGTTTTGGTTGCCGAAGGTGAGGTTGACAGGCATATCCCTCGAATCATTTTGATTAAATATTTAATGAAAATAATGCATGTTTGTGAGCGAATGTACGAATCTATCGGCTCTTGACTCGGTTGCGGGGCAACCTCGTTAGGTGCGGTGGCTCCGATATTAAATTTATCGGTTCTGTTATTACCTGCCTCGTCTCTTACCGTATTTATAACCCACGTACCTAGGATGACTTTTAGTAGCACGCTGTGGTTTTTTGTTTTAATTTATTATATAAAGTTTACTATTAACTATTTTATATGCGCTATCAAAAAGCTGCAGCTTTATATTCATGAAAACTTTTACCTTATTTACCTTACTGAGTCCTTTAGAATATAAGAAACTTATGGTTTTATGTTTGTTATCGCATAAAAGTGGAATATGGATTCACAGCAAATACATAAACCACCTATTTTGTTAATAATTATGTATTTCTAAAGTATTCAACCTTATAATAACAGATATGGATTGTTGTGACATGTGACTGGCTTTAAAAATTATCAATGGCCAACACGTGCACTACGCTGAAAGCATCGAAGGTCATATAAAGTAAGATAAGCTAAATATATGTATATAACGGTTTGGAATGGCCAAAATAGAGGATGTGTGAACAGAGAACTTTAATCTGAATAAAATATTTGAAAGCGCAGTCATTCGATGTAAAATATTCTGCCGTAGCATAGCAGTTTAAAAACAAGGCCATGAACCGAATGATCCTTACGTACCGAGATTTATTGAACTGATTCTCTTTTGCATGTACAAAAATATTTTTTATTTTATTTTGACTGTAATATTGTATTAAAATAAAAGAAGAATGTTAAAAGCATAATGTTCTTCAGTCTTTGGTTCGTTATATATCTAAGTATTTTGATTGAAAGTAGTTATTGTGAAAGGTAGTGATAGATGGAAGTTGCTGAACAATTACAAACAATCTATTTCCATGTGGATGGAAATAGACCACTAAATAAGAATAAAAAAGAAATAAAGAAACCGTTTAATAAAAAGATACACAACATACTGACATAGGTATTATTTATTACAACAAAAATATTTCAAATTATAAAAAAGGGTAACAAACCAAAATAATAATAATTATAATAATGGACTAATAGCAAAGAGTCTCGACCAACACCTAAATAGGCTCGGGTTAGACGGTCAAGGGCCAGATGCAGAAGGCCGCGCATCGTGCGGAAGTTTCTTTCTCTGGACCTCTAACCACCGATAGCTTGGTCCCTGTACCCGATACCGGTGGAGCACTGTTGTATTTTTTAATAAAGAATAATGTTATATATTAGCGCGTGGTGCCCGACAGAGTAGAATTTGGACCACCCCATCTCTTTCCATGCGGTGTCCTACAAGGTGACTAAGGGATATCGTTGTTTAACATCAGACATATGTCTACAGTCCAGACTCAGCCTCAGATGCATGACTCGAGTCAACAATAGTGCCCGGAAAACGTCAATAGGATCACCCCCTATTACGTAGGACCAAAGACAATGATGGTGAAATGTGGGTGTTAATAACCTAACCTAACCTTCCGGGCATAAAGGTGTGATGTTGTCATGTTATGTTAATGTTATGTATGTATAATATATATAATAATTAAATTATAATATGACTGATCGCATGCGTCATGCGAGTGTAATTTTATTATAATTATTGTTATAATTTCCAAAAAACATTTATTTGCTATCATTATTATGTAAACTTTTAGAGTTAAGCCGGTCGGTAACTTGAATGTGTTAAGCTAATACCGGTGGCGACTGAACATAAATATTCCTCATACAATAATATTGTTCTACCAAATCTACCTATTCACAACAAAGGTCCATTGTCGGTGCGTGGATTCTGTTGTCCTTTCAAGACCAAGGCTGAGACAGTTTACGTATACGGCTGATGATTTTGGTTCCTGTTTGCTTTATTTGGGTGGACAATAGACGGATCACCTCTTAATACAGGCCAATGGTTTCTAGCAACAGTAATTCTGTTAGAGACTATACTGGGTGTACGTACTATATGAGTAAACCTTTTCATAAACTGGGTATAAAAATTGCTTTTGAGGTAAGCTTTTCTGTTTTAGACTAGCCGACCCGCCCTGACTTCATCCGGTGCATACTTGGTAACCCCGTATCATCCCGTTAAGCCATATACATACATATAATCACGCCTTTTTCCCCGGAGGGTTAGGCAGAGGTGCTAGTACCCACATTTCGCCAGTTTATGTTTAGGTCTCAATGTAATATGTGGCGAGCTTATTGCCATTAACCGGGCACTTATAAATCTACGATAAATACACACATAACGTCGAAAAGCATCGAGAAGTCATTGGTGTATGCCATGGTAAAACCTGGGATTGAACTCGAGACCTCGTGTCAGCAGTCCATAACACATACCACTAGGCTACCGCGTGCGCTAGAAAAAATGTATTTATAGATTAACTTAATTAAGTACTAAAATTGTAAAGTTTTCATTAGAGTTATAGGTAATAACAAACAAGTCAGTGAAGATCGATAACGCCAGCTATCTGTTACACAGATAACGAGATATTCACATAATTGCCTTAAGTTTGCAGGGGTCTCGAAGTAGTACTAATAGCAAGCAAATGGCCGTGTTTAATTCTCTCGCCATGTCACTAACTTAAAATTACTTCCAAACGAGTTTAATGACAGTTTTATAGAATATTATGTAAGTATTCTACCTTGGCCACCTCCGTGAAAGGGTTGAATGAACATTCTTTATAAAGTGTAATCGGGTTTTTGTTCGGAGAATACCGTTGATTGAAATCGGTAGCGTGAAATTATTGTTTAGAATTTATTTCAGGATTTCGGGTTTGGAGTACTTTTTAAAAATCAAAAAAAGGTTTTTGAAGTGAAAACTTAGGGACCTATTAAATAAATATAAGGCAATTCACATTATAGATATTTAAACTATCATGGTCGCTCACATTAGTATCAAAGCAATCGGGATATTTACCATGTTTTACACGGTACATATACATGTAATAGAACATGGTAAATATCACGATTGCTTTGATAGTATACCGACTTGTGAACTATACGAACGTATTCAATGTTATTCTATTGTATTCGATTGATCGAACTGTTACTTGATTAAATTTGTGTTGAACAGTACCACTATTTCCTAGAAACTGCTATCCACATAGTTGGTCTAGTCGGCGAAATCAATTTGACATGGAAACCCACTCATTGATATCCAACGTAGTCTGGAGAATGCATCCGTATAAAACATAGGAACACATTACTGTAGATAGACGTAGGTAAGTACTAACACTTGAGACTTGAAATACGTACCCACGCTGTGTGAAAAGTGCGATAGACGACAAATTGGAATTGTTAGCAGTTGAATCGGAAATGAAAAGGAATTACTTTATTATTTTTGAGGGAGTTGATTGCGTAATCTGTTTTCAAATTGCTGCAAAGCTTTAATTCGTGTATTGTTTTTATAATTGGGTATTTGACTGTCTAGTAAAATAAGTTACTTTTTGCTAAACATCAATACGGGAAGTTATAAGGAAAGATATGAAATCGCAGTATGATATAAACAATTGTGATGTCATAATTTTTAATTGACAAATAATTTACTATTATAGGTTGGGTGTATACAAACGTAACCATTATTTATTTGACAAGCTCAGTTAAATAATATCTTTTAACTACAGAAAAGTATCCAATTGTACTTTGTAGGATTACATTATGTATGATTTAATTTATACTAATTAGATTTCAAGTTTGTTATTATGCTGGTTTACTGGCTAACAAGTAAGGTATGGAGGGAAAAATAACTGTACGATGTGAAAGTCGAACCCATAATATTAAAATCTATTTTAATTTTAATTTAGGTTGGGGCTGGTTAAGAAACTTGCAATTAATTGGCTGTGGGGTTGAAACCTCATGTTGTGTCCTATGGCCATGAAGCCACTCCCATTATATCTAATTAATAGAATTTCACTTAGACTAAACTAAATGCTATTGTTAATAGTAACGTCCGTAGTTACTATGTGGCAGTAGATATTTTCAAAAGTAGTTGTAGACAGCTTCTAGAATCTTGGTGAAACTAAAATCTTATCCAAGTTCCGATGTGGCTGGTAATCTCGGTGATTAAGGCAGTATATTCTCGTAGGGTCGTTTATTTCAACAGTGTAAGGGAAATCTTATGTTCAGTGGTAAACAACGGTGCTGTTACGATGAAGTGAATGAAATATTGCCTTGCTATTAGAATGCATACGGCATAAAGGGTGAAATAAAATTAAATGATAGCCAGGTATAAAGGCTGTCACAAACAGTACACAGTTCTAATATATGACCCTTAATATATCACAATAAGATAAAGGTAAGAGTATTTAGAATGACATGTAGAATTTGCTTGATATCTAGTTAATAGTAAAGCAGTTTTCTATTTAAAATTAATTTGAGATAATACTTTTTTAGTAATTATTTTTTTAACACATTAATTTATAACCGCTAAATGGCGCCACATTAGATTCAGTGACACGTTATATAGCCTTTAACCAGCGGACGACTAAGACGCTTCTATTGATACCTTATTTGTCCAGTTCTAATAAGTGGGTGAGAAGCTATGAGGGAACAGATGAACCTACATGCATACATACATAGCCTGTCAGAATCATAACCCTCCTTTTGCTCGTCGTAGTCGGGTAAAAACTAACCACTCACACATTGCAACCATTCTCTAATGGTGGCACTTCATATTACTGTTTGTTTTTTTTTTTATTTTTTTTATTATATTTAACAAATTACATAATGCGGACATAAATAACAGTTTAGTAGTATATAATAAACCACTAAGGTTTGTGCTAATACTACAACTATACTTAAAACAACGGATTGATTATTGTCTTACTTAAATAATATAAATTGACAAGGTAGGTAGTACACAGTTATACAAAATACAACAACAATAACTTCACATATTCTGCAGAAAGTGGGATTTGAGTTTTAACTTAATACACACATCAACAAAGTCTAGGGAACAAGGACATTTCTAGTTTTTATTTAAAAACCCTTTCTTGTAATAGTGAGTGTTTTATATCAATAGAAGGGTATTTTTATACCGTTTTTAATTTTAATTTTAATAAAAACATTCTCATATCATTTTTTTTTTTTAAGAAAGAATTGAATAGTGCCAATATTGAGTATTACAACCTTCTATGTTTAGGCACAAAAATAACGAGGTAGTAAGAAATACAGTAATTAACCGTACTTTAAACGTTTTTAATAATCTGTAGGACCTCCTAAAGCATTAGCGACAGCTCGACAACGGCGTGGCATACTTAGTATGAGATTGTCAATCATCGTCTGTGGAATTATGGCTCCATACACTGCGAAGGTGTAAAAAAGTTGTTCTTCAGTGTTCAGATTTTCCAAAGAATCACTGAAAGCTCTTCTCCCAAGCAAATCCCAGGCATGCTCTATGGGAATGAGGTCAGCAGACTGAGCAGGCTATTCCAACGTCGTAATATTGTGCTCGCTTAACGCATTGACCACTACCCTCGCGGTGTGTGACCGTGCATTATCTTGCAAGAACATAAAATCTTGACCGAACTGCTGTCGATGAGGGATTACCATGAGGTGTATAACCTCCTGAATGTATTGGTTTGCATTCAAATTGCCCCGTATCCAAACGAGGTCGGTCCTTCCACCAAGGCGAATTCCAGCCCATACCATGATTGTTCCACCTTGGTAAGGATGAACTTCTTGCGGATTCTGGAGACGACTCCGACATCCAGGAACTCGCCATAGACGCACTCTTCTCGAATCAGGATGAAAACCGAAGCGAGATTCGTCGGAAAACAGAACCCGTGCCCCTTGATGGTCGGTCCACTGTAAATGTGCGTTAGTCCACAATAAGCGACGATCTCGATTTCCACGTTGAAGAGCTGGAACCCTAAGCGGTCTGCGAGCATGAAGATTGGCTTCGTGTAGTCTTCTCCTGACAGTTTGATCGCTAATAATAACTTGATGCTGAGACTGGAGGCCTGCGAACAACTGACGAGCAGTAATCGTGGGTTGCCGCCTTGCGGAATTTTGCAAGAAACGATCTTGTCGCGGGGTAGTAACCCTATTTCGTCCCCTGTGACGTTCGGCAACATCCCCTGTAGACCTGTAGCGTGCCCATAATCTGCAAATTACGCTTGGTTGGGTGTTGACAGCATCCGCTACGTCGCGTTGAGTTCGTCCAGCTTGCAGCATACCAACAGCCCTTAACATCTCTTCGCGACTTAAATGACGACGTGACATGATGACTACAGACACAAAAATGCACAAACCATACGTAAAAGACGTATTATTGATAATAAACGTTATTTACAATCAAAGAATATAATTTTTATTTTGCCTCAGAGAAACTGCACAATCAAACACTTTTAAAAGGTTTCCCTCCATATTCGAAAATCATTACTTATTTAAATTTATTTTTAAATTTCGAACAGCTCTGTAATCTACTTTATTATATTTTTATTTATTTGCTGCCAGTTATTTGCAAAACAAAATTTACACGAAAAAAAAATTGGGCTCA
This sequence comes from Eilema griseolum, assembly GCA_963662185.1. Taxonomy (NCBI): domain Eukaryota; kingdom Metazoa; phylum Arthropoda; class Insecta; order Lepidoptera; family Erebidae; genus Eilema; species Eilema griseolum. The sequence continues at coordinate 14,802,599 of OY759238.1, read as the reverse complement.
TCTTGTTCCCTAGACTTTGTTGAGGTGTTTATTAGTCGGTGATATTATATTCCTTAAATCGGAGGGTAGTTGGTTTACAAAGCGAGGCAGCAGATATGCAGATGTGCGTTCGCCGTACATATTATTAGCTCGTACCGTCCACAATTGATTTCGAACGACGGCCCTCGTGTATACAGGATGTTGGATTTTATTTTGTAATTCGTCATTAAAAAACTGTTCCTTCAATAAAATAAATTTTAATTGCGTTTGTACAGGTAGTACATTGCAGTGTTTAAACAATCTATGCTCGTCACCCTGTCTTTAATATCTTTGGGCACAATGTTTTTTAGTATTTTCACCTGGAGTTTATAGATTTGGTTAAGGTAAGTTTCGAATGTGCGACCGTAGCTACTGAGTCCATATTGTATATATGATTCAGCAAGTGAGTTATATAGCATAATCTTTATTTTAAATGGTATGCGGTTTTTAATAATTATTAGGTTAGCCAGGAACTGTCTCAACTTATTACACACGTGTTCGATATGCTTACCCTTACCTTGTACTTACTTTGTACTTGCGTATTTGACATTTTTGACAAACAATTACCATGTGTGGACAGTCTATTTGACAAAGCATTTGCCTTATTTCTTATTTGACAAATATGACCAATATCAAATATAAATTCTTTACGGTCAGTAGAGTACCTTTTAACAGTAGACAAAATGTGATAATTCTCATGTGACACCTCTTTAAGGTAAGCCCCCTAAAATTCAGCCACACGTCCTGATCGACTATCTGAATCTCCTGGGGGGTGGACACACGGAAACAAATTTACTGGCGTGGCTAACGTGGCTCTGGTAGTATTTCTTGAAAAACTTGACATTGGCGTCTCGCCATTAATAAGTTTATAAACATTTACTGAGTCGTTGGCGGAATCGTTAGAATCGCCATAGAACAAAAAATAAGAAGAAGGAGTACATATATTTGTCTATATTTGCATGTTTTCGTAAACGTCAAATATTTTCCTGAATTAACAAACGCCTAATAGCAAACACAAATTGCCATGTCTTCACATGCCACCATAAGGAATTGAATATAACCGCTAGTTATAACGAGTGGGTTTACATCAGTAATGCACGAACCCACAATTTTTCGATGTGAAGTCTTACGTAGACTTTAACCTGAACTAACCTATTCTGCAAAGGCCGGTAACAATAAAGGTAATCATACTATTGTAAATAATAAATAAAGCAAACATTAAACGTACAGGAACATACTTGACTTGTAATAACAAATAAACGTAGGGTGGCAAAGGCAGTTTCCTCAGAAACGTACACACCCTGGAGCAGTTATAGCATACGTCGATGTTCTTGTTATACCTACCCAGATTATACAGGGTGAGTTGTAGATTTACTTACCTATATAATTTCAGAGGAAAGTTTTTATATCGCAATGTAGTCGAGCCAATTGAATAAGAGGCTTAAAAGCGGTTTTTACCCGACTACGGCGGAGCATAAGGAGGGTTATGATTTTGACAGGATATGTTTGTATGTAGGTTCATCTGTTGTCTCATAGCTCCTCAACCACTTATTAAAACTGGACAAATGAGGTATTGTAAGAAGCGTCTTAGTCGTCGGCTGGTTATAGGCTATATAATGTGTTACTGAATCTATTAAAAAATATATTAAAAAATGAAATTGAGATTAATATGTCGTGTTTGATATCAACTGAAAGGGCTTACTTAGCACATTTCAAATATGTATAAATTATAGCTGTTGCTTGCCCCAAAATTATATAAATAAAAAAATAAGTTTAAAACTAACACTAAAACCCGACTCCTGAAAAATCATGTTCTAAAAAATAATATTAAACAAGAAAAAAACAAGGATATCCGTGGTCGTATGCTACATAGTCTAACAAAACATTCTAGGGAAAAGTGGCTATAATTGACCTTTTCTTGTTTAATATTTTTAGAGCGTTATTTTTTAGTAGTCGGGTTTTATAAGTTTTCAAATTAATGCAATAAAATAAACTCAACGTAGACAGAATCATTCGGAACCCATTCATACATTTTTGGTATTTGAATTAATGACCAAAAAAACAGAAATACAGTTGGTACGTTTATAACCCAGGAAATAGTTAAAAGTATCCATATATAATTAATGTGTAACTTTTATAGTATCTACATGCTATTTTGTTTCACTAGTAAGGTAACAAGGTCACTGTCACCAGATGTTGATTGATGACCGCAGTCCATGGTGCTTGTAACGACCAAAGATTTAGTTATGTTGGTACCTGCTGAAGGGAAAGGAATGAAGTCCAGTCTTACCAACTTAATCAATTTTAAGTAAGAGCACTTCTTCTGTCATGTCAATTCTTGTTGGGGAAACACGGCACCTAAGAAATACACTCTAAACACACACTTTCACAACGTACACAGAATGAACTCTACGCGTTTAGATTATTTCACAAAAGTGTTTCTAAAAGTTTATTGTATGACGTGGGTGAGCACTTCAAATTTATTCCTCAAAATGCAACGTAAATAGGTTAACTGATAAAGTAGAAAACTTACCAAGTTTTTGCTTGACGAGTTAATGAATTGTGACTAATATTATTAATGTGCAAGTTTGTGAAAATATTTGAATATTTCACGTTCAAGCTAAACGGCTTAGAGCGAAATTAAGTAAAGAGATATATTATAGTCTGGAATAACACATAGGCCACATTTTTATCCCTGGAATAGATTCCCACGGGTTGTATGAACGGATCCAATGAATATTAATCATCATGTCATGTAATTCATCATGCATTATAAATGTAAACAATCACGTACCTCAGTGAGTCAATTTTAGTGTAATATACCTACGTATATTGTATATATATTTGTGTGTGTACATGAAGCTCTGAACAGAAATATTTCACAGAAATATTCTGAAACTTTTAGTGTGAATATTTTATCATGCAGATTTAAACTCATCCTGTATATGTTACACAAACAGGTGCCGATCATTAGAAATGTGGACACACATCCGTTCTTGCTTCGATTGTCTTGTGTAGCAGCGAGAGAAATTCTGTTACCTAGTACCTTCCTGGTATCTATTTGCCAGCTGTTTGAATTGCACTTAAACCAGGAGTTCTCGAGAATTCGAGGAGCGCAAAGCCAAGACCGAGGTTACAGACTGTGAGTAATGTCGTGGTTTAAAATAATTTATAGCTCTCGTGTAATAAAAATCGTAGCTTAAATCAAGATAATCTGGTATCGTTACTTTGCAATGTTGAAAAACGTTTAGGTGAGGTTTAAAAAACGTAAAACTGAATTTATAGAAATCGTTACCATTAACCTCGATGTAACAAAGGACGGCCGCTATGGCGTCGGGTTTGTACATTCTACCGCTATATCGGGAAGCTGGGGAGCTTCCGGTAATATAATTTACCTAAAATATTTAATGTTAACTAATGCCAACGGCTTCGCTCGCGTAGGTATCGGTTTTTGGTCACATCGCCGCTTCTACTAGATCAATTGCAAAAAACATACGGCAGTATACATACTGAGTATCTAGCCCTCATTGCGGACACAGCATGCCTATTTTGTAATCTAGATTAAATGTAATATTACACGTGATATGTGTAACTTTATAAGTCTGTGGACTTGTGTCACGTAGAACATGACACGTTGGCAGTGTCATTATTGACCACAGATAAGAAAAAAGAAAATAATAAATATGTACGCTGCATCATGTCGAATTACGAATTCACGTTCCATCAAAGCGTTCGCCGCCTGAGTAGCTACCGCTGAAGGTGTTTTTTTAATTAATATTCAATTTCTAAATCATTATTCAATATTGAAATTAATATTCAATTTTGAAATTAATATTCAACATGCCGGGGAGATATCATCGGTGCTGCTGTTATTGTTATTTTTTTGTTTTGTTTATTATTATTTCGAATTTTCTTAATGTACATATGTGATCCGTAATAAAATATTTTTCTTTCTTTCAATTTTAAACCTGACCAAGACTATTATATTAAAAAACCCATATCAAAGTCCGTTTTGTAGTGTTTGGGTCCTTCGCGAACGAACAGACCTGAAATCTAAAAAATGGGTTCCGAATCGTTAATTTAATACTAACCAAATTTTTGTTTATATCTCCAAAATACAGATACATTTGATTTATAATTGTATAACGGTATAACGGTACAAATACCTACCTGTACAAAACAATAAACAATATTTATTGTGACTGATAAGATATCTCGTTTGCATTGATAAATGTAAATTGTGTAACAAATTAAAGGCAAATATTGTCATTTAATTAACTGAAACAGACAATTGTATTCAACTACTGTTATTAGGGCTTGATGGAGCGTTTTCAGTTTCCTAAAATAAACAGTTGTGTTCAAATGGACGTTCGTGGGGAAATTAAACAAAGCCCGCTTGTAACCATCAAGTTTCCGCGACAAAGGATAATACAAACAGTTGGTCGACAGAGGGTGATTTAGCTGACGTAAATAAGAATTAATTTACGAGAGTATTCCAAAATATATACTATTCCTTTTTACACAACGGATATTGAAATCTATCTTAAATCCTTCTTGTAACTAAGAAATCATTATCCTCTGTGCCTTTTGCCAACATAGTTGGGATATTCTTACAGTTTAATTACAAAATAGCTACCTAAAAACAATGTGTTTAATAATACACCTTTATCTTAAATCTGATCCACCTTTAGTTTAATACCACTTTTTTGGCAGTCAAGCATACGGGCCTTGATGGAACGTGTAGGATATGCATACAAATATAAATAAGACCTTTACCTTTCGTTATCCTAACTAAATAAAACTAATCACACACTAAGAAGTGCAATGTTACTTAGTCCTAAGAGACTCCGTTTTAAACAGATACACTGTAATGTATTCTGTAATGGGTTATACTGTGTAACAAAAAACAAAAAGGATAGCACGGTTGGGGAAGCTAGTGACGTGTGTAAGGTCTTCCTCATTAGTAAATGGAAGGCTGTTGTTTTTATCTACCTTTAAGGAAAAAACGCTCGGGTACATGTTTGTATGTAAAAAGGTAGAAAAAGCTAACCAGTTGTACTGTAATTATCTAATTTTTCTAGAGTAATTTATACGGTTGGGAATGTTGATCAACTTTAGTGACATGCTGTATATATAATCAATCGAAAAGGTAAGTACTTAGCAATCGCAAAAGAAACAAACTTTTAATGTAGTTAAATATTTATTAACATAACCTCCCCTGTGTATTTCAGTAATGTTTTTCTTATCGCTGTATAAATACTTTTTAAGAACAACAGAAAACAGGATTGAGTCCAGTTTATTCCCAAAAGAGTACGCCATGATGAGCAGACTTTTTGGTTTCACATAATATTGATAATATAGATGGACACATTCCTTACTGAAAAATACTCACTAATATCTCTACTAAGTACTACTACGAGTATCATGTCTAATACAAGAATCAAATATGAACAGAAAATTATACCATGGGACCGATGACGATATTACTGTCACATCATGACTATTTATATAAATTAATACTAATGAAATATTTGCGCACAATCTAAACGTAGCACTCGACAATCACACACGAATGTAAAACCAACCTTGTGCTACGGACGTGCTACGGGTGTGCTGAGAATATTCTACGGGTGTGCTACGGGTACGCCATGATGAGCAGACTTTTTGGTTTCACATAATATTGATAATGTAGATGGACAAATTCCTTACTGAAAAATACTCACTAATATCTCTACTAAGTACTACTACGAATATCATATCTAATACAAGCATCAAATATGAACAGAAAATTATACCATGGGACCGATAACGATATTACTGTCATATCATGACTATTTATATAAATTAATACTAATGAAATATTTGGCGCACAATCTAAACGTAGCACTCGACAATCACACACGAATGTAAAAGCAACCTTGTGCTACGGACGTGCTACGGGTGTGCTAAGAATATTCTACGGGCGTGCTACTGGCTACCAATGAATTGGCACGTGCTTAGGCGGTTAACGTTAATTCTATTCTGGCTAACGAATGTTCTGTCGGTCAAAATAATCATGAATGAATTAATCAGTGGACGAATAGTTTCTAGGTTATTAATGTAAACATCATTGCACAGATGCTAATGGTGCAGAATATAATTGTATGAACATAGCCGCGTGGTTCCCGGCAGAGTAAAATTAGAGTCACCCCATCTCTTCCCTTGCGGTGTCGTACAAGGCGACTAAGGGATAGGGCTGTTTAACATCACGAGGCAACAATAGTGCCCGGAATACGCTAATAGGCTGGTGAGCACATTTCACCAATAATTGTATTCAGTCCCACATAATAAGGGGTGCCCTATTATGTGGGACTGAATACAATTATTGGTGAAATGTGGGTGTTAATTCACCTCTGCCTAACCCTCCAGGGATAAAGGCGTGATTATATGTATGTATGTAGTATTTTTAAGATTTTTTTTATAGAGTAGTTTTAAATCATCATAACCGAGCAATCACTTTGAAGCCCACAGTGCGCTACTCTAGTCATCCTTTCTATAGAGATTTTTTATCTTAGCTTTGACGGGAGCAATAGCCGTCTCACCCATCAACTCCGAAAGGAAAGCGCCAGAGTCTCGACTGTCAATCTTGGTAGGGCCCTATTATCCCAAGGAACTATTATACTTTTAACTAAATCTACTATCGGGAATTACCAAGTAATTAACTAGTCATGTTCAATATACCTCGTTACAGTAGTAATTAGAGCAGGCAAATAGTAAGTCAGTTTCAATAAAGCCGATAGAAATTTATCAGTGGAGGTATTATCTAGCTGAATTGCGTTGCATATCTCTTCAACATTCGCATCGCGCGTTCACTTAATCCGTATTGGATGGTGGCCGTACTGCATCTGTACCTACAGCGTTCTCCAAATTGTAAGGCTTTTACTCTGAAACACTGTATCCGTAATTTTATACTAGAATCTTCTTTATTTCTAAACTTTCGCGTTCCACGATATACAATAATGTTTACGAGAACGGCCGTGGTGCAACCTGGTGTTAATTCCTGTAAACATTATTGTATAGAATCTTCTTTATTTTGTAGCACATATTTTTTTGAGTTTATTTATAACTTTAGTTAAGATAAGATAAGATAAGATAAGTTTTATTGACAAATAAAAGAAAACAATTTAACATTTATCCATCAAGTAACACTTAGAACACTTCAAGCTTAACATGTCCAGCCGCAACAGCCATCAAGACTAGCCCCTCCCGTCCCCGTGCTAGTAAAATAGCTGTGTTACAGGTAGGTTAAGGATAATCTCAAACAGCACAATTGTAGCCATCGCATCGTTACTTGATATGGATATTGATTTTCTGAATCCCCAAACTAGGTATGCCTGTTTGTCGGGGATCAGGTGGTGAAAGTTTAGTTGAATCAAAATAAATAAATGAATAAAAACAATTAATTATAATTTTTGTTGATACTCGCGCGTGTACTTGTTCGTGTTTATTGTGTTGTGCGTGTGCGTAAGCGAGTGCGCGCGTGTGTGTGTGTGTATGAGTGCATATGTGTGTGCATGAGTGCATATGTGTGTGTTTGACTGTGTATCTGTGAGCGCGTGTATGTGTGTGTGTGTGTGTGTGTGTGTGTGTGTGTGTGAAAGAGAGAGATAAGTGTACGTGTGTGGCGTGCAACTGTTACCCATAAAACCAATCAGAAATTTAATGATGCATACAGACGTGTATTTACGATATTTGGAAATCTGATCGTAAGAGTTCCTCAGAGTATGCATAGCTTTGGTCTTGTAGCCATGTTTTTACTTTAGACCTACATTGATACAAGCTTAGAGGGTAAATATGTAACATTTTGTTCATTTTATTATAGAGGTGACAGTTAATGATGGCGTAGTGACGTTCTGATAACGTAGTATTATGTTGTATCGGGGGACATACCCTGTCCGAGCGACGTTTTCTGTTATATATGTCCGGATCATATGGAAGACTAGTGTGTTCTTTAAGGACTACTTGAAGTAGGAAGAGTTGTCTAACCGTGAGGACTGGAAAATCTATATAGAGTTGACGAGTAGGGTATCGAAAAGGTTTTCTAGACAACACCTTCAAGATTGACTCTGAGCCCTTTCTAGTGACAGCATAGATGTCTTACACGCACCGCCCCAGGATGTTATGGAGTAAGACAACATTGATTGCACTAAAGCGTAATAGGTTAAAGTGAGCGTCTTCTCATCTGCAGCATTACGTAGATGTTTAAAAATGTAAATGAGTTTCCTTACTCGCTTGACTAGTTGGTCAATATGGTATTTCCATTTCATAAATTGATCAAGATGAATGCCGAGGTATTTAACATTGTCCACGTTTGTTACTAATCTACAGTTACAGCTAGGGGATGGATTTATACAATCGTGTGCTTTCAGTACAAAGGTATCCGGAGATGGGAGCGAACGTCTGTTATGTGCGAAGGTCATGTAATAGGTTGTGTCTAGATTTAAGGTCAACAAATTAAAGGAGAGCCAGGTCATAGCCTTTGCGAGAGCGGCTTCTGTGTGTATAACAACTTCATCCCAGTTTGAGCCATGGATGAACAGCGTGGTATCGTCTGCGTAAGTGAATACCCTACAATTACGTGAAGATAACTCACACAGATCGTTCACGTAGATCGTAAACAAGGTGGGACCCAGGATACTTCCTTGCGGAACTCCGTAATCCAGGGTCTCTTCCGCGCTCACTGTATTTTCTATTCTGACAGATTGGGTTCTGTTTCTTAGGTAATCTGCTAGCAATTTTAACACAACCCCACGTACTCCAACTTTTTCAAGCTTATTTAAAAGAATAGAAATTGAGACGGTATCAAAGGCCTTGGAGAGATCCATAAATACCCCCAGGCTTCTTTGGCCTTTATCCATGTGATCTACTACTTCAGTAACCAGAGATAGAACAGCATCTTCTGCGGATATATTTCACCTGAAACCGAATTGATTAGGAGATATAATGTTTTTGGAATTTAGGAAGTTTATTAATCGGTTATTAATGGCTCTCTCCAATACCTTTGAAATGGCTGGCAAAACTGAGATTGGTCTGTAGTTGGTGACGATATTTCCATCTCCACTTTAGAATATTGGATGTACTATGGCTTTCTTCAATATGTTAGGGAATACTCCTGTCGTGAACGATAAATTACATATGTGTGCGAGGAGAGGGACAAAGGTTACGCATGAACCCTGCAATATCGCTGTTGAGATGTCGTCTATTCCAATAGCACTGTCTCTCCGACGTTTCAGTTTGAGTTGGATCAGTATATGTTATTAATTATTAAAAAGTTCCTCTTGAAAACATCTAAATTATTTTATTTTTAATTGACAAGGCAGAGGTCATGGGTTCGATTTCCGTTTAGTAGGTATACATATTTCACTATCATCATCAACCTGACCTTAGTTCGGGTTGCATCTGAGACTCTTACCTCAGAGTTTCGGTGGACTACAGCTCTTTACTCGTCAAATTTGCACAGTATTTGGGCAAGCATGTAAACATATTTGTATGCACGAATTATTAGACCCATCTATGTATATTGTATGAAAAAATGAAGTGTAAAGACCAAAGGCTCGTCCTGCTTTATCTTTTACACTGCCGGCACAAAAATCATCTGTGATTATAGGTTCAGCAGCGCGAGTATGGCTTCCTTGGTGTTGTAAACGTCCATAGACATGGTGACCACTTTCCATCAGGTGGCCCGTGTGCTCGTCTGCCACCTAAGCGGTATAAAAGATTCGAGAACCCACAACACCAGCAACTTTGGATCTAGAGGGCACTGTATAGAATGTCCTAGTCTTATTATTGTTAAATAATTGTTATCAGATTGTAATCAATATGTGATGAATTTATTGCGGACTCTTCGTAGTCATTGAATCAGTATTGTAAGTATCTTTATATTTGGCCTAGTCTACTTGATTTTTTTTTCTACTTGTCTACTTGATGACATTAAGTTTGTATAGAAAAATATAAAAACCCAAATAATGGCTCCATTAAGGGTCAACCCGAAAGTGCTGAATAAGGAAGTCTTTCTTCCTTATTGACTAAACTACATTAGGCGGAACTCACCAAGAAAATACCTTTGCAATTATTATAGGTAGGTACCTATGCTGTTTTAACAGAAATGTGCGATCTTTATATTGTGATTTCAAATAAAGAAAATACATTTTTAAAAAACTTTTATAAAATCAGTCTACCTACTAAAAACCCAATATAAAAATATAGGGTTTCATTAAAACTTATTTTAACAGAAAGTTAAACTTTTGTAAGTATATTTTAGTAGCTTAAGTTTTTTTACCGACTTAGACAGACCTATTATTGTTACTTTTTTTTAAAGAAAATAAAGAACTGCAATTGCTAATATGCCCTTTAACTCTTCCAGTTACGTGATATTGCCTGAGTTGAGAGTGGGTTCACGTAGGTAGGATTCAAACCTGAGACCTACTACTACCGATACTTCAACACCTAGTTTACAACATAAGTAGGATAGGAAGATCAGTGCAATGTTATAAAAATAAACTAATCTACCTAAAGTACCTACTATTTTTCGTTTCAAAATGATCTGGACAGAATTATCTAGTGAAAAAGTGGATTCACGACTAACTAATTGTACACCATTTGGCAAATGTGTGTTATATTTACAAAGGCTTCTTTCTAACACAATCTGAAAGTAACTTCCTGAAAACAAATATGAACATAAAACCTTCCTTTAACCATAAAATGGAAGTACAGAGGATATATCCATGCTTCAGTAAATATAATGATGAAATGTGCGTTATACAAAATGACTGGTAATGTTAAACTCCACACTTGTACTGATACGTCTTGCAAACGAAGCGTGAAATCACATCTCAGTTGACTGCGTTTCTTGACAGAAGGAAATTGTTCTAGCTCTTAACGGGGATTGCCTTCGTCTCGCTCTAATATGACTCTCCTCGAAAAAACCTTTCGAATACTATTCGTCCTCGACTAGGATGCTGTACAAACATAACATATCATATCTATACTACTATTAGTTACTTATCATATTGATTATATATTTATATATAACATAACATAAACTCACGACTATATTCCCCGAAGGGGTAGGCATTTCGCCAGTTTATGTTTAGGTCCCAATGTAATAGGTGGCGAGCCTATTGCCATTATCCGGGCACTTATAAACCTGCGATAAATACACACATAACTATATTTTTGTAATGGAGTAATGCCAAATATATTATTACAGAAATCGTTCAGTACCTTCAATTAATCAATTCTCGATGTTTTACATGGTACATGTAACTATTAATTACCAGTCTATCAAAGATTGTGATCAACAATGGTTAATTTCCAATTATACAGCGACTTTTCACGATTAAATCGTGGAACTTACTATTTCTGTCGACGTTTGGATGCGTTGCAGCACCCGTGGTCACGACATAGCTCTCGACGCTCGCAAGCTAGTAAATAGCTTGCGAGCGTCGAGAGCTATGCGGGGAACATTTTTTTTTGCGCGCCCTCCCACTATTACTTTTATTATGAACGGTTGGGCTGGCGACACACCACACTCACAATGTCAGTTTTTAACGGCACTGTGTTTTTTGGATTTAGTATTTTAGTCACTGGGTTTCACGTTCCGGATTGTTTGAATCCATCTTCCCTGTTGAAATTTTTATATTTTTTGATTTCAATGGCTTCACGCACTATCCATGAATAGTGGCGATCAACGGAGAGGACTTTGGGTTGATGAAGCTCAATTCAGTGATTGCAAGATGTTCTGCTACTGGTGATTTGTTGAACTTAAGGATTTTCACAGCTGCGCGATATGTTTTCTGACTCTCTCTGCAATGATTCGCTTGGTCTGGCCTGTGTAGGAACTACCGCAGCTGCAATCCACTTTATAAGCACCCGGTGTTTGTAGAAGTATGACGTCCAACGATGTTTGCGCGTATTTCGCTATTTTGGCGAACGGTACGCAAGAAGCAAAGGAAGGTAACGCACGCAACCGATCCAAAATAAGATTTTTTGTGTAGTAGTTTAGATAGATAAATAGATAAATCTTCATTGTACACCAATATTATAAAAGCTATACAGACATAATTAAAGTTAAAGTTAAATGCACAATGGGCAGCCTTATCACTAAAAGTGATTTCTTCCGGGCAACTTGATAGGAATTAAAAGTATATATGTGAGTGTTGATATAATTTGTAAACATTTATAAAATAGTGTGTTGCAATTGTTGAATAATTACATAGTATACAAATATGAAATATAGATAAATAAATAATATGTGAATATGAGAAGAATACTGTCTGATACATTTTACATACCTATGTAAAATAAACTACTAATCTGCGAAATTGAACCGGTCGGTGTCAGACCTCCGTAACAACTATATTTTATCTAACCTAACGTAGAGGCAAGACATTGTACTGTGTCATATGATAATCAAGGCATTAAACTTTATTTTACATGCATTTATATCTTTATAAATAGGCTGTACGCAACAAAAATTGCCTTTTAATTGTTGTTCCCCTCCTCTAACTTATTCGTCTCTCCCTCTCTTTCTTCTTTTTAATACACTTTGTATTTAGTTTAGCCGATAACTACACCATATCTTTTGTTTTTATAACATTACTGTCAATCCCAAGGTTGCATGGAAGAAATTGCTTCAGCGATAAGGCCGCCCATTGTACATTGAACTGTATACATGCTACCCAATTGTCCTACTGTAAATCTGTTGGTGTACTATAAAGAATTATCCATCTATCTATCTCTATGGTCTCATCACACCAGAACCCTGATCCAAGTTTTGCTCTGATTGTATCTATGTTGACGGCAGATGACTTTTTTTTTTATACAACTTAGGTGGCAGACATGCACACGGCCCACCTGATGGAAAGTGGTTACCATGACCTATGAACGTGTGTAACACCAGTGGAGTCACATCCGTGCTGCCGACCCTGTAAGAACAGAGATTTTGTGCCGTTAGTGTAGAGGACAAAGCAGGACCAGCCTTTGGTCATCCCACTGACAGCACAAAAACTCTCCAGTGAGCTCTGGCTACCCTACTCACCGCCGGGAACACAACACGAAGTTATTATAACCGCGGTATTCTGTAGGGCGCGGTATTCGGTACTTCCCCAGTCGGACTGCTCAATTGGGCGGATATACCGCCGTGTCCTACCTCCTGCTAAAACTGAAGACTGAAGTGTTGCAGGTCATATTACTAGGGAGCGTTTTTAAAATATGTAAAAACTGAGCTCAAACGTTGTGGTGACACTGATATTTATTTATTTGACATTTAATTACCACTGAAGTATGGGCTCGAAGTTTTGCTGTATTTTTATCGTGTAGCGCTCACGTATGAATGGTTTTTTGCTGATGACGCATTTTATTTTTGTGACCGCCCGGCGACAATGTAGGCAGTATCTACATGATACATTTCAACCATAAATATTGAGAATATATCCCGTCTACAATTGATTGCATGTTCGCCATTTCATGGCTTTTTCGATAAAATATAAATTTGTTGCTACCCGTGACTGATGAAATACTGAACCTCTGATGTTTTCTCGACATACTAAAACTTATTTCTTGGATAAAAAGTAGCTTACGAGCTAACTAGCCAGACTAATCTATTTCTGTGTATTTTATCCACATCTGTTCAGGCCCCCTAGAAAAGTGGCAATTCGTTAGCTGGCGAATCGCAGGATAGAGTGACAAATGTATGAGATTTGACGTATAGGACAGTTGGCCACTTACCTAGGGGAAAGTCGAGTAAATTGTACCACTTTTTAAATCGTACCACCTCAAGATTTCTCATTAAATGACACTTTTTTCTACACTGGTCACCAAACTATGCTTCAGAGTTGCCTCCGACTACCCACCAATTTAAGTTTACATCTGGCCAGAATTGTGTATGAGAGCAAAAAAGATTTCGGTCGAATTTTACGTTAATTTTCATACTCGTTTGTAAGGTAACACGTGAAGGTAACAAGTGATAACACGTGATATAGGTAAACTAAAACTAAGTAGTCTACGTTAAATAACTACAAATTTAAACTAGATTTTTGTGCAGTTGCGTGGTGTGACTTGGTTTTGAAGTTATGTCGTTACATTTGTTTAATTCAAAATTTACCTGGTTCGTTAAATCGCTTGGAAATAGTGCTTCAATCCATAGATTTGTGGCCAATGCCAAAGATTAATAGCCTGTTTAAAAGCCAGAGGTGGACATCTCGTATATTTGTTTTTAAATAAATATGTACGTATAAATTTTAATAATATACATAACTTCATTAAAAAAATGCATTTTCATTTGTAACAAAACTTATGGCTGGACTAGGTATATATTTAAGCTATATTTTTGTTTCAATGCGGAAAAGGCAAAATAAACTAAATGCACGCAAGACTGATCTCAAATTTTTTTTTCATGTAAAATACCTAAGGTACAATTAAAAAAATAACGAAAATCTACATTTTATCTAACCTAACGTGGAGGCAAAACATTGATATTTTCTCATACGATAGTTAAGACATTAAACTTTACTTTACATGCTTATTTATCTTTATAAGTCCTTTTATAAACCAAATATCAGAGACCAAGCCAAAAGTGGTCTATAATAATCGACTGTACGACCCATATGTGATAAAGGTAAAATCCCATATATTCGTCATTATATTCTACAATACGCCGGCCTGCTAACGAATTGCCACTTGTTTAGAGATTTCCTTCAGTCCGACAATTTGAAAAGGTCCTTTTATAAAAGAATGAGAGTATTATGACTTATATCTGACTTTTTAAATATAATATTATGTTGTAGATTAACTTTTTTCAAGTATTTCATTATAATTTTTACATGACACGAAAATTCGTACAAAGAATCTTCCCTTGCATTGACGAGCAAACGAGAAAAAAATTATAAAAAATTGTATGGAATGTATAATAATAACCTACGTACCTCAATAAATATAATCAACGTAGACCAATTTAAAAATGTGTAACTTACAAGTGATTGTACACGCTACTCTATACAATTTATCACAGTTGTACACAGTTAAAAATACTCGTAAAATTCTCATTTGTGAGACTTAGGCCACTTGTCTGGAAGGAAACTTCCAATGAATAAAATTTCGGGTCCTAATGTTTTAATAATCTCTTTATTCTCTTATGTAGTGTAGCGCTCATCATTTAGTACTTAGGTAGGTATACCTACACCATTTCAGATTACATAAAACCCCTCGTAAAGGTGTATTGTATCCTCTCTTTGTGAGATAACTTAATCATTGTTTATAGTTTACAAAATCTAGATTTTCTTTGATACTGTCTGAAGTTTACGCAAATAATACTCATTGAAATGAAACCTTTGAACTTTTTAATTTGATTATATCGCAATTTAATTGTTATTTTTTACATTTAGCCCGACGTTTCGGTTATGTATCATCAGCCAAGGACGCGGGGTGACTATAGATGGCAGTTGTCACATAGTTAAGAGTAGATTATGTAGTTGTTACATAGTATATGTAGAGTCCGCACTAGCAGATAAGTCTCGCAGCAAAACTAGGAACTAAAATGACATCGCCGAAATACTGGGTCATTATTATGATGTACTTTTTATTTTTAGTGGAAGTTATAATTCCCGGCATAATTTATCGCTCCCAATCTCATTACAATGTACTATAATATACTCAATACGCGTTTTTTGGAGGATAGCCTGTGGTGCTACGACGGTAGAGGAGCTCTAATCCACTAATTGCATTAAAAAGTGTATTGCTGAAAGGTTTCACAAACCGTCTCGTCTTTTTATTTTACCAGATCTTTTATTGTTCAGATATAAATGTAATAGTACTTGTAACTCGTGCGAATTAACATGGCACCTGGCTCGAAACTAACCCTCCTATCGCATTCCCGCACGAGACCCCGCTCATGTCCTTCGAGACCAGCAGCATTCGCAACACTGTGATCGTTACATGTTTGCATTACTTTCAGTTTCGTAGTTAGGTATTAGTTATCGGATTTTATTTGAGATTTATTATGGTTACGTTTGGAAACCCAGGTGCCAAGTTAAATATATATATTCATATCTGAAATATAAAAGCTCTGGTAAAATTAAAGACGATACTGACAACATTACATGTTGCGACTGCCACGCCGCCGTGGCTATAGGACTTGTTTCGTGGCGCGTACTCTACAGAGTATTTGAAGTGTAATTCTCCTGTATGCGAACACGTGCAAAGGATTCCATTAGATTTATTATTCTTATTCCTTGTACCTATGGCATGCTAGGTACCTACTTAGGTATAAAATAAAATGCATTTGGTTTTAAAAGATTTCCATTCATGTTTTTATCGTTGCACAAGGCGCAAAAGTTTAGCGGTTGACTGATAATCGTACTAACATACCTACTTGATCACAATAGTTCTGATATCAGACTGTCATGCTTCAGAGCGTTTGAAAAATTCTCTTTGTTCATTGTCAAGGCAATCCCGACTGACTTCATGTACCTATCTACCCATACTGCGAGATATCGATTGATTGAAGTACTTAATTGAATTAGGCCCTGAGCATACAACATATTATGTCGTTTCAAAGAATGTATTTGAATTTCGGGTTCGATCCCCTCTCAGTAAAAATAATGGTTCACTATCCATTTGCATAAAAAAATAACCATAATTAATAATTTTTTATCCAAAACAAATTTATTATATTTGTCTTAATCATAAATAAAATTAGCATAATCATATTTAAGCATAACACTTATAAGCATAGCTTTATAAAGGCATAAAAGGCACCTAAACCTACCTAGACACTATATAATATAGAAAATACTGGTTTAAGTACCTTTTTTATTTTTATATGTATGTTTTTTTACTTAACTAAAATAATTAAAAGGCGGCTTAGGGGTGGCCCAAAGGCCATCCACGCCGCACCTAAACCTACTTTGACACTATATAATATAGGAAATACTGGCTAAAGTACCTTTTTATTTTTCAGATACAAGCAACCATAAATAAAATAACAGAAGACTATTACATACTATTAGGCGACTGTATACTATGCCTGAAAACATTGTGCAAATTATAACTATGCATAAATATATTAGACCTAAATATAATTATTCTCTAAAAATCAATTATGACCAAGTATAATTATGCCAAATTCATTGTACCAAAACATTTTAGGATTACATATATTATGTTAACGAAATGGATCCCGAAAAAAATATGCATGAATATGGGTATTTGCATTGGTCAGGTCGTGCCTCGGAGAGCATGTTAAGTCATCGGTCCCGCTTGCCATACGAACATCTATGGTAGTCGTTACGGGTAGTTGGAGTCCTAAAAAGTCCAACAACTGGTACCACCCAAAGACTTTGGGTTGCAGAGGTCATAAACCAGTCGCTTCACGGAAAAATCGCAAATAATTTATTATCATTTTTCATGGAGCTACGTCACACCCCTCAATATTTGGGAAAGGCGGCAAGATATCCCCGGTGAGATGGTTGGGACGTTAGTGAAATTAGTTTAGAAACCACTTGAAAACCGAAACCGAAAAACCGAACTCGAACCACTCGAACGAACCACACCACACCTAGTTTAAGAAAAGTAGCTACAAGATTGTTTACCTTTACTTAAGTACTTAATCAAATTGAGTACAGGTAAGCATTTAGATGCACAAATTGAATAGCATGCAGTGCAACAGTCGGCTGGTGCATTAGGCCGATTGGCTCTGTCTAGCAAGACTACATTATTACCGCTCTATTAAAACGATTTTTGACTTCGCTTCGCGTTTTTTGTAGACTGAAGGTACATCTCTGAATTGTAGATCGAAATAAAAAAAATATATTTTGTTATCTTGTGTTTCATCATACTTATATCACACAGTCTGCCGACTCATACTTCATACAGCCTGTCAGTGAAGCCGTGTAGGCAGAACAATCGTGCGGGGTGAGCGGGATGGCGGGGGATGGGGGGCCGTACCGAGTAGCCATACATTTTACACGGCACTAACGATTCAGGTCTGTATCTGTTTCTGTCGTCTTTTTTTAATTTGTAAACTTGTTTATGTTTTCGATTTCGATTACGACTACCTACATTGTTTAGCGATCAAAGATGGCGGACTCGAATATTTCAATTAAGTCAATATGGGTATCGTTTTCGGGGATTTCCGGGTTTCTGTCTACGAATATATCATGGATTTAGCGATCAAATACGGTGGACGTGAAATTTTCAATAAAATCGATTACGAATATGCTATTAATTTAGGGAATAAAGAGATTAGGTAGTGGTTACATAAATAAAGCAGAAATTAAATTAGAAATAAAAACAAATGTGAAATCCCTGACAAAATAGAAAATTTCTATACGGAGGTGGAATTTCCATAAACATCAAAAGCGATGAACTACTGTATGTAAGATCACTCGTTATACTGTGCTTATATTATTACTAGTTCCTCCAATTAAGCGAAATAATTGTATTAGGACATATTGTACTCTGTTCTGTGGTTGGAGACTTACACGTGTATTGTCTTGGGATTAACACCCGCTACCTTTGATTGTAACTCCAGTGTCCTAATTATATATTGGAGCTTAATTATTTATCTTTTCACAGCTCTCGTTCACACCGTACTTATTGATATCCTTTATGAACTCACTTTCAATATATAAATAAATACCTATCAATTAAAGTGTTGTTTCACCTTATTAAAACTTTATCCAATAAACTAAGTTACAAGCAATTTAACTTGCCTTCACCAAATTTCATTTCGCGAGCGCGAAGTGGTGAACATATAAGGGAACTAAACAAACGACTGGTTGAAGTGAAGTACCTCCCCCGAGGAAGCGAAGTAACTGTGGAAAAATATTTGCGTCATACGTTGTATCTTCTCGAGTTCATAAGTCATATTGATTTATAAATTTATATAGTCCCAAATGCTTTTTGTAATAAAAAATTCAAGATGTTTGACTGATAGTTAGGGTATGTATCAACTGAAGCGGGGAAGTCCGGAGAAGTGACGAGCGAAGCTGAGGAAAGACGTAGAGTATTTTCATTAACGTGGTTATCTGTTCCTTATTTTCAGCACCCGTATTAAAGTTTAGGCCCCCAGTGGCGGTCGCCTCTGTGGCCGAGGATCCTGAATCCAAATTTAACGTGTGTGTTCATTGCTTCCATATCAGCCAACATATTCAAGTTAGTATATCAGTTATTTCTTCTGTACTGATAAATTGGATATATGTCTCTATTCAATAAAATATTTAATAGATTACTTGGACTATTTATACTGTTGATTATGGCACTTGGTGGAATATGTTGTTACACATATTGAGAAACTCACTTGTACTTTTCCAGGTTATTTTTAATATATATTAGACCTGACCGGTTTCACCTTACGGCATCCTCTAAGGTTCATAATGTCTGTCTAATGGTCAGGTCTAATATATATTAAAAATAATGTGGAAAAGTACAAGGGAGTTTCTCAATATGTGAGAGTACTTGGAATAAAAACATTGTACATTGTAAGACTTTCATAATGAGTTTCCACAGAACCTACTGTTTTGAAATTTAATAAGAAGAAACTGATAATATACTCATATTGAAGACATGATCATTTTGCACGTCGTTGTTTTTCACTAAGAAGATTACGATCAGGGTATAATCGTTATCATAAGATTCTTCTCTAGCAGCAAATTGAGTAAGTTTAGTAAAAGCTTGCCATTTTTTTGGTGCAAGTATTATTTCTCAAAATATTATAATGTAACATAACATAACACATAACATAAACTCACGCCTATATCTTCGCATCGGGTAGGCAGAGATGCTAGCACCCACATTTCGCCAGTTTACCTAAAGTCCCAATAGGTGGCGAGCCTATTGTCATTAACCGGGCACTTATAAACCTGCGATAAATACACACATAACTGTGAAAAGCATCTGCAGCATGGGATCGAACCCGAGACCTCGTCTCAGCAGTCCATCGCCCATACCAGTAGGCCACTGCGGCTATAATGTTACCTTAGAATAAATAGAATAATAAAAGACTATTCCATTCATGACTATTTGATTCATCTTAGCTCTCTCAGAAATAATTTAATGTGTAACGAGGAGGGTAACCGAGTATTACATTTGTTTTATGTATAGAAACACGGTCTCTATATATATCTATAAATTAATAAATAAATGAATATTATTTACGATGTCTGTTTTTTTGTTAGTATTTCGTCAGCAAAAAATATGATTATAGTTTTTATTCAGGATCAGCGTCGCCTAACCCTTCTCAGTAGCCTGTAATCCATTTCAAAAATGAAATGTAATAAGGGAGTCATGCTTTATAGAGACGCTTACTTCTTCTATGAAATCAGACGGTGATGAAGATATACAAAAGCTCCCTAGTTACAACCAAAGTTTTGAATTTAGCTTACAAAATATCCTCTAAGAGCCTAACTAGGTTGCATTTAAAGCTCGCGTTCTCTACGAGCAAACGCTGAATCTCCTTGCCATATTTACGTTGTATTAAAAAAAAAACAATTATTAGATAACATTGCCAGGAGAAAGTGCACAGCCCTAGGACTAGTGCGTTCGACGGTTCCGTCAAGGTGCACGGGATTCCCGCTCAGTATAAATTCGATTTTTTAACCCCCGACGCAAAAACGACGAGGTGTTATAGACGTGTCTCTGTGTGTGTGTGTCTGTCTGTGGTATCGTAGCTTCTGAACGGATGAACTGATTTGGATTTCGTTTTTTTTCTTTGAAAGGTATATTAGTCGGCAGTGTTCTTAGCTATGCTTCAAAATAATCGAAATAGTATCAAATGAAAGGGCTTGACTAGTAGAATACCATACAATATGACAAATTTTAAATCCAAGATGGCCGCCAACACAAAATGGCGAATTACATTTTAGTTCACAACTTCCTCAATATGGGTATCAAATCAAATAGCTTGACGGTCCCCCGACATGACAAGGCTTGCATCAAAATATGTATTACTAGGTATATCAAAGTTATAGGGCTAACTAACACAACTAACTCACAACTGCTTTTTAGTAGCGATGTAGTGGCGCCCTGCTCTCCTGAGACCCTTACTGGTCTGCGGAGCAAGCATCCAGCGCCTGCGGGTGGCCTTTCCTTTCCTGAGACACCTGTCCCCGACCCTGATTGCCTGTGCGTAACGGCCAAGGAAGTGTTGGCAGCCGTTGTCTCCTTTCGAAGTGGCTCTGCCGGAGGTCTTGACGCATTAACCCCACAACATTTAAAAGATCTTTTAGGGCCAAGCACCGGGGAGGCTGGTGAGGCACTTCTGAAGGAGCTAACGGCTCTCATGAATTTGATGCTCTCCGGTAGTGTGGATGATGCCATCACAGACATTTTGTATGGGGCTAATTTGTGTGCCCTACGCAAGGCAGATGGTGGCATTCGTCCTATTGCCGTGGGATGTACGTACCGACGTATGGCAGCCAAACTCTGTTGTAAATATTACAAAACCGAGTTATCTTTGAAGTTCCAGCCCCTCCAAATTGGTTTTGGTTCAAAGGGGGGCTGTGAGGCTGCCATACATGCTTTATCAACCTACCTTGGCTCCAGTAAAGGTGAGGTCATTCTCAAGGTCGATGTGAAGAATGCTTTCAACTCGGTGAACAGAGACACCTTGTTGAACCAAGCTAAATTAGAAACACCCAAAATTTATAATTTTCTTTGGCAATGTTACAGATACCCCTCCAAATTATTATACAAGGACAACCTTTTGAAATCAGCTGTTGGATGTCAACAAGGAGACCCTCTTGGACCGGTAATTTTCAGTTTAGCTATTCAGCCCATTATTCGGCGGTTAAATTCTAAATTTAATGTATGGTACCTAGACGATGGGACTCTAGGGGGAGATGTGGAGACAGTTTTACAAGATTTGGCATTTATTAAAAATGAATTTAGATTAATTGGTTTAGAACTAAATGACAGCAAATGCGAGATTTTTTTAAACGACGTTTCGGACAAAATTTCTACTATCTCTAAATTCAATTCCATAGCTCCCACCATCAAAATTTTAGAAAAAGACTCTTTACGTCTCCTCGGGTCCCCAATCCTAGAAGATGCCTATACCCCATTTATAGAGGAAAAAATTCAAAATTTTAGCGACATTTCGGATCGCCTACTCAAAATTAATATACACTCGGCTTTCACTATTCTTCGGTATTGCCTATTCGTTCCAAAATTCACCCATGCCCTACGATCAACGCCATTTTTTAAACATTTAACGATTTTGAAAAAAATGGACGAAATTATAGAAAATACCCTCACCAAAATTTTAAATGTGGCCTTGGATGACCGAGCTTTACTACAAGCGACTCTACCGATTCGCTTGGGTGGGCTCGGTATTCGCAAAATTTCAGATGTCAGCTTACCAGCGTTCCTGTCTTCAGTCCACAGTACCGAAGAATTAACTAGGAAAATCCTTGCACCTACACTAGTTAATTCTGAAGTATTGTGTAAGACTGATGCAGTGAACGCTTGGAAAATTGCATGTCCAAACACCGATCTCCCAAGGAACCTCTTCTCACAGCGTCAGTGGGACGGGCCGCTCTGCAGCTTAGTTGGAAAAAAATTACTAAATACATGTTCCAATGCTGCTGAGCGTGCCCGTTTACTGGCGGTTGGAGTGTGGGAATCGGGTCTTTGGCTACAAGCTCTTCCGTCATCTAACGTAGGAACTATGTTAGATGACACTACCTTCCGCATCGCAACTTGTCTCCGTTTAGGTGCGCCGTGTGTTTCTCCGCATCAATGCCGCTGTGGAGAAGCCGTTGACAGACTCGGACACCATGGTCTGTCGTGCTGCAGGAGCGCAGGGCGAATTCCACGGCACGCCAGCCTCAATGACATAATCCGCCGTGCTCTTGTCACCGCCGGTGTACCAGCTGTACTAGAACCAAACGGTTTGGCGCGTGACGATGGCAAGAGACCGGATGGCATGTCGTTAATGCCATGGAAGATGGGTAGGACTCTGGTGTGGGACGCCACATGCGTTGATACCATGGCTCCTACCCATATAACTAGCACGGCTGGCTGTGCTGGAGCTGCTGCTGCTTCTGCAGAGGCTCTCAAGCGGCGCAAATACTCCAATCTCATCGGAGATTATGAATTTGTGCCGTTTGGAGTCGAGACTTTGGGGTCATGGGGTCCGAGCGCTCGCAACCTCTTCCGTGAGATTGCGAAGCGTATGGTCGACGCTTCTCGTGACCAGAAGGCTGGCCTCTTTTTAGGTCAGAGAATAAGCATTGCCATACAACGTGGCAATGCTGCCAGTCTTCTGGGAACGCTGCCACAAGAGGCATGCGATGCGGAGGAATTCTACGACGCATTTTAATTGTTCTTAGCTATAAGTTGTATAATAGTTATTTTATTTTTATTGTATTTAATATTTATAAATTATTTCTGTATAGATTACTTAGAATTGAGATATTGTTTCTATTTTATATTCCATGTCATATAAACACAACTTATTTTCGACTTTTTGGAGGTTGTTTAAGTTATGAATTTTTAATTTAAATTTTTAACTATAATAAAATATGCTGATAAGAATCTTTGATTTCATAAATGTCTATCAAGATATAAAACATTTTGAAATCAGTCACTGTATTTTGCGAAACATTAACACTTTTTAACTTGACAATTACTGAAAGAAATAATAAAACTATCAATTTACCAGTATTAAGATGAATAACTTGTGTCCAGTTTGCCGAGCCACGCCGCCTGATAATATGGGTGTCTACGTGCAAATAGTGCGATAGTTTTAAGTTTGTTATAAACGTAAGATAATACTTAAGTTTAGCGTAAATACATAGGCTAAGGATTTGTAATATTGGTTGCTCCTTAAGCCGCATTGCGGCTTAGGGACGCTGGATTGCATATTAGTACGCACATTACGGCTATGTAGTAGTAAAACAATGCATGGAAATAAGAATGAACATTAATAAGAACTGGAAGAAAATAAGCAAGTATTGTTGAAAAAAATGCTGATTTTTTCATCTGGTACAGATTAAAGTCAAACAGTCCTCGACAGGGTATTTCTATGTATCAAATGTATGTATTTTAAATAAAAGTGTATATAACAAATATCATACACTAGTGAAGCTATGCTTACCTTGGGTCTAAATGAGTTGAGTGTCGTAGAATTTTATTTATTATAATTATTTTTTTGGTTGACAAAATGATTATGACATTCTGGTGTTACATCGGATGAGCTAAGCTAATCAGCTAAGTGGCCCCCTAATAGTAGATATTATGTTATTATGTCATTTTTAGTCTCCTTAATGGTAAAAAATGTTTAGTGCACAAATAGGAAAAATAACAATAAATATGTATTTGCCACAGTAAACACCTAGTTTCTAATACAAAGCCAAGCAGACGGATGTCAAAACGTCACGAGTATCTACGTGATTTGTCGCCTTGTACGATACTCAAGAGAATAGATGCGACGTCTACAATACAGAATATAAGTTCAGTGTCTGCAATGTATATTATGTTGTGTTTTGTATTTGTTTGATTTTAGATCAATTCAATTGATTTGGAGATTGTTGAAATCTAATAACCTGACAAGAAACATTTTAACTCTTTGAGTAAAATAAATACTTTGCTTGAATGTTTTTTTTATTTTTCTTTATTTTTTATTTTTATACCACTTAGTACTTAGGCAGACAAGCACACGGCCCACCTGATGGGAAGCGGTTACCGTGGCCTATGGACGTATGCAACACCAGGGGTGTCACACTCGCGCTGCCGACCATGAAGAAATGTTCTATATAAATTATCTTATTATATTGAATTTTTTGATCTAACCTACTCTCTACTTTGTTCTACCCTCGAGATAGAAGAAACACCGTAATATAGAAAGCATCCAGATCATCCGTAGACAATAATGAACCAAAGATCCGTATGGTTTATCAGTTTTGTGAGTACAGACCTATCTACATAAGGGATATTTGTTTACATACATACGAATTAGTCTAAACATGATGCTGTTGAGTTAATCAATTAACAAGTAAAGTTTTATATAAATTGAAATATTCTATCGCATATCTACATATGTTACTGTAACATTACATCACCAGTACCGCGGTAGCCCAGTGGAGTACCGCGGTAGCCCAGTGGTATTTATAATGGACTGCTGAGACGAGGTCTCGGGTTCTGTCCCAGGTTTTACCATGGCGCACACCAATGACTTTTCGATGCTTTTCGAAGTTATGTGTGTATTTATCGCAGGTTTATAAGTGCCCGGTTAATGGCAATAGGCTCAACCACCTATTACATTGGGACCTAGACATAAACTGGCAAAATATGGGTGCTAGCACCTCTGCCTACCCCTTCGGGGATATAGGCGTGAGTTTATGTTATGTTACATTACATCACATAGTTTACGTATAATGACATAAACTATTTGATGTAGACATCTTTATAACATTATAAGGACAACTCGTTGTCAACAAGTTTATTTTGTAGCGAAACAAATCACATTATGCACGACCGTCTTCTATAGAGAATGATGTAATAAGAACGGATGGGGAATATTTCACGGGCGCGCTAGTTTTCCTAAGAAAGTGACATCAGTCGACCATGTATTAGTTGGGGTAGTCACTTAAAACTTTTCTTTTGAACTCTGTGGGGGTAACGTCTTCATAACCTAATACAGAAGTTATTGTCTTATGTTTCTTTCTGTGTAGTAAACTTATACTGCGTCAATGGTTTTGGTTACATGGTGGTAGGATCAAGAAAGTTACGGTATTCCGTTACTATATAGGTACAAGCTCCTTGTAGGAAAAAGGAACTAAGTACCTATATTACTTATCAACCATATAAAAATAAATTTAAAAAGTTGTAATCTATACCTACTTCATTCGATTAGATACTTAATTGAACGTAAATAATCTATTTTTTTTATTTATTTAATTCTTTATTGCACACAGTACAGATATCTTCATCTTCATCTTGATGTGTTTATTAATTGTTTTACTTAAAAACTCAGTTGATAAATATTTTTCTGTTTAGAAATTAATTTTAAAGACTAAACGCTGACATTGAACAACTAAATAGTTACAGTGTTGGGTAAATTTAAAATTAAATTAAATTTGCAATTAATCCGACTGCTGTCTTAAAGATATATACAAGTTGGACAGCAGGCGGCACTCTTTAATTTTTCTTTTGGTTTATGATTGGCAATAGGATGCAGCCTGCAACTAAACTTGCTTCGATCTTTTAGACAGCACTTGAGTTTACTTTTTCAATCTAGTCAGAAGTTGGAGTCGGAATTTTTATTTAATTAAATATTTTAATTTTAATTAAAATTTGCACAACATTGGTTAGTTAGCCCAGTTTAATTGTTCAATATGTGTTTTTATAAAATTCACTACAAGATTGTTTACCCTTATTTAAGTTAAGTTAAACAGAATGAAGTTCTAAATAATATTCAGTATGCGCTTCATCGCCAAAATTAAAAAAAAAACTAATCTCGAAATAAAACGAATTGCCTATTTCTTTTGAGTGAAAATGCTATTTCTGATTAGCCCTAGATTGGCAAATAGATAAATCTTCATAGTACACACTGGAGCTAGAAATTGTAAGTAAACACAATAACCTATTTCGTCCTATGTACCTAAAGTTTTATTTCATGCAAATTAAGAGTATACACAATTTTCTGAAGAGACAACATAATGTAAACAAGAAGAATAAAACGTAATTTGAAGGCAGACGTGGATTTCTTTTTCCACGTGTAATGCTCTTAAGGTGGTCATGACGATGTAGAATTGAATATCATTAAGTTATATGGTGGTGGTAATTTTGTCACTTTTTTCATGAGATGGGGTTTATTTGGGGTCAGATTAATAATCATGGCCGTTAATTCTGGCAACCATATCTATTTTGGAGCAAACAATAAAAGTTTCTTTTTTATTAGTATTCTCGCTAACCTTTCCAGCTATGCTAAATTGCTTGTGTTAGAAGTGGATTCACGTTAGTAGTGGAATGGGCGGTAATGTTTGCAAAATAAATATTTGAAATGCAAACTCAAATTCAATTTCTTTTTTTTCCAAAATACATACATACATACGTATAATCACGTCTTTATCCTCGGAGGGTTAGGCAGAGGAGAATTAATACCCACATTTAACCAATCATTGAATTCGGTCCCATGTAATAGGGAGTGAGCCTATTGCCGTCTTCCGGGCACTATTGTTGACTCAAGCCATGCATCTGATTCCGAGTCTGGACTGTATTTATCTGTCTGATGTTATATAGCTCTATCTCTAAGTCGCCTTGTACGACATCGCGTGGGAAGAGATGGAGTGGTCCAAATTCTACTATGGCAGAAACCACGTGTGCAAAATTATTACATTTTTATGATGGCAAATACTGCTTAAAACTAAGTTTACCACCGCTGCCTAGACGCTAGTGGAGAAAAAACACCGCATCAAACTCAATTCGCATTGTCGAGACGTACGACGACAATAGCAATTTCAAATGTACAGTCGATAAAATATATCCGTTGACATATCGATCCGTTGCCAGGTATATCTAGTACCCAGATGATCACCGAGCACGGGTGCTTCGGAAAGTATCTGCGTCGGATGGAGAAAGAGCCAACGTCCGAGTGCCATCACTGCGACGCGAGCGAGGACTCGGGGCCGCACACGCTCACCGAGTGTCCGGCGTGGGAGACGCCGAGGCGGGAGCTTGTCGTGGCTCTGGGAGTGAGGGTTCTCACGCTCTCCACCTTGCTCACGGCGATGGTCCGCTGCGCGGATGCGTGGGCGGCCGACGCCTCCTTCTGCGAGCAAGTAATGCTCGTGAAGGAGGAGGCGGGGCGGGAGCGGTAGCGGGAGCGACTAAGGATCGCAAGCCAAGCTGCCCCCGTACGAAGGCAATTCGGGCGTCGGAGGTCGATGATGACCTCCGCCCCCCATGAGCGCAGGCCTGGGGGTGACTGGTGAAGCCGCCTGTCACTTTGGCAGAAGCAGGCCGCGGCGGCGGCGCGCCTCCCCGTTTTCCGGGAACGAGTTGGGGACTCTGTAGTCCCCATACACCCGAGGAGAGGGCCAGATCGTGAGAGATGGCCCTGCGTCGATCGGGATGCGAGGGATATGCCTGTCAACCTCACCTTCGGCAACCAAAACGACCCACAGGCGGTGTGCGTTTTAGTCGGTTCGAGTCCGACATTTTTTTTTTTTATATAGGACACGTCAATTGGACTTCGCCTTGCCTGATGGTAAGCTGAAGGCAAAGTCCCAGAAAAGAGGGTCACCATTACTTACACATACCGTGTGACAATGGTGACACTCAGCTTGACGGCCTCATCATATGCTTTTTCACGCCCCGCTTAAAGGACCCGGGACTGTAGGAAGAAGGAAACACGTGAGCTGGTAATGAATTCCAGGCCTTAATGGTGCGACAGAGGAAAGAGTCTCCGAACCGCTTGCTTCTTGATCGGATGTTTTGCACCGTGTGCGGATGACATCTAAGACCTGCACGCGTTGTCCTGTGTAGGAAAGGGGAGGGTGGGACTAATTGGAAGAGCTCATCAGAACACTCCCCATGGTACAGACGGTAAGCCATGGACGCAACATCTCTACGCAGCTGTAAAGGTTCTAGGGTGTTCGTGATCTCGGGATTCCCAATGATGCGGACCGCACGTCGCTGCAACCTGTCGAGAGCATCTAGTAAGTACTTTGCTGAACCATCCCAGAGATGCGAGCAGTACTCCACACAGGAGCGAATTTGTGTCTTGTAGATAGATAGATAGATAATTCTTTATTGTACACCAACAGATTTACAGTAGGACAAGTAGGTAGCATATATACAGTTCAATGTACAATGGGCGGCCTTGATTGGCGGCGCTGAAGCGATTTCTTCCAGGCAACCTTGGGATGGACAGTAATGTTATGAAAACAAAAGATATGGTGTAGTTACCGACTAAACTTGAATAGATAGAGTATTAAAACAAAAGAAAGAGAGAAAAGTAAGTAAAATAAAATTAATATACGGCTTTACACAAAAAATATCAACATAAATTCTAACATACAAATACATATACATGTATTAAATAAATATATACATAAAGTAGATAGTTCATCCGTCCGTTCAATACGAAGGGAAAATAGTGAGTGAGCACATAATTGTGAGCTATTACCTACTGTGCACAACATGATAGGTAGTGGTTCTTGACCATTAATTTAAATACATTCACTGACTCTGCCCGTCTGATGTTCAGTGGCAACGCGTTCCATAAGCGCACCGCCCTGACAGTGAAAGACTTGTCAGCAAAGTCAGTAGAATGTATTGGCATACTTAGCCTCAAATTCTCGGACGACCTCAGGCATTTCGTATGTGTGTCATAGAGGAACTGGAATCGTTTTTTGAGATAAGAGGGAGTGTTGGGATTAAACAATACATTATATAACAATGTTAGAATATGGGCATTCCTGCGAAGTCGAATTGGGAGCCACTTGAGTTGTTTACGGAAATCAGACACGTGATCATACTTGCGTAGACCAAATATGAATCTTATGCAAAAATTTTGAAGTCGCTCAAGTTTATCTAGTTGCTCTTCTGTTAGATCAGGATAGCTGACATCGGCGTAATCGAGGACAGGAAGAAGAATCGATTGTGCGAGCGCAGTTTTAGTGGCAATTGGGAGAAAGTTTCGGAGCCTTCGTAAGGCACCTGCTGACGCGAAAAGTTTTCGACTAGTTTCCTGTAACTGGATATTCCAAGAAAATGATTTATCCATGAAGATACCCAAGTTTTTGACACTGTCACCAACTGGCACTACTATTCCACCCATAGTAACCTGAGGAAGCTGGGTCCAATCTATTTTAGAACTCAACCTTGGACTACCAATAACAATTACCTGTGTTTTGGACGAATTTAGGGTGAGTCCATGGTTTTTGCTCCATTCGCAAATTCGCTCCAAGTCGTTGTTGAGCACAGCAAAAGCATCGCGTAAGTCATTTGGAGAAGCTTGGGTGTAAATTTGTAGGTCATCAGCATAAAGTAGTTTTTCGGAGATTGTATTTATAAAGATGGCGAAAAGTAACGGAGATAAAACGCCACCCTGTGGTACACCAGCGGTCACATCACACCAGGAAGAGCTTAATTCTTCGACGCGAATACGCTGCTGGCGACCAGACAGGTAACTACGAAACCACTCAATAGCCGTTGGAGATATGTTAACAGAGCAGAGTATACCGAGCAGAATGTCGAAATCTACGGTATTAAAGGCATTGCTAAAATCAAGTAAGGATAGTAACGTAAGATTTCCTCTATCCATGCCCAGTCTTATGTCTTCCGTGATATTAACCAATGCTGTCGCAGTACTATGTCCAGATCTGAAGCCCGATTGTAAAGGGTTTAGTAGCGCGTTTTTATTAAGAAAGGAGCTAAGTTGCGAGTGAATGAGGCGCTCTAAAGCTTTGGAAAGAAAAGGAAGGATGGATATAGGACGATAGTCAGAAAAGGAACATGGCTTAGATTTCTTGGGTAAAGGAATTATCTGGGCATTTTTCCACGAGGATGGGAAGATAGCCGAAGAAATGGAATAGTTAAAGACGTGACATAGGATAGGAAGAATTTGCTCTAGAATTGGCACAATCATGTTTCTACTAACGGCATCGCTACCGACAGCATTGGATGAAATAGACAAGATGCTCTTCTTAACATCACAAGCGGTCAATTGGTTGAAGATGAAAGGTGGATGTTCAGGAGTTGGAATAGATGAAAGATATTGCAGTGTATTAGTTTTAGCAGTTCCATTAAAATTGGACGATGTAGAAAAATGTACATTAAGTGCATTTAGATGCAGGCATGAATATGAGCATTTTAATCTCAATGTTTTAATGTTATAGTCTGCTATTTTAAACTTTAATATTTATTATTGTGTGCCCAGCTCATGTTAATTACCAGTAGCATTAATTTTCCTTGGCACTCATAGTTAATTCTCTGTTGTTGTGAAATACTTTTTTTCTTTATTTGTAACACAGGACTGGCGGGTGGACAGTGAGTGAATTTGTTGTTAATACTGTATACCACGATATATTATATATACAATTTATTTATATTTGCTGTTTACTGATATACACATACCGTACAACTACAAACACATACGTGATGAACGAATTGGATAGTGACGATAGTTTTTTCTCTGCTGGTAGTCTCAACGACAGCTTTGTGAGTATACCGTCTGTGTCACTTGAGGATACTCTTCGGTCGCGGTTTTCGGATGTTCCCGGGCATTTTAATGTAGTCCATATAAATGCTCAGAGTATTCCTGCTCATTTCCCGGATATGCTGGCTAATCTTGTTCATAAAAATATTCATGCTATTCTTGTCTCCGAATCTTGGCTAAAACCTTCTCTTCCGTCTACTTCTTACACACTACCGGGTTTCCAGCTTATTAGAAATGATCGAGTGCCAGTTGGAGGTGGCGGGGTGGCCATATATATACGTTCTCAAATCCCTCATACAGTTATGAGTATGTCGCCACAGCCAACACCATCCAATACTGGCGAGCATCTTTTCCTGGAGCTTCAACTAAACCACTCTAAAGTTCTTCTTGGTGTCTACTATTCTTCATCGTCAAAAGTAAACTATTTTCCTTCTTTTGAACACTTACTAGAAACCTACTTACCATCTTATAGGCATACAATAATTATGGGAGATTTTAATACTTGCTTGGTAAAACCAGGGCCATGTATCACGCGTGCAACGTCTCTTCGCCGCATTATTCAATCCTTTAACTTATCTATCCTTCCTCTAAACGCTACTCATCATTTTCCTAACTGTGCCCCTGGTCTACTTGATCTCATTCTTGTCTCAACGCCTACCCATGTCGCAAAGCATGATCAATGCTCTACTGACATATTTTCTTACCATGACCTTATTTACCTCTCTTACAAGATACGGCCACCAAAAGATAAGCCTAAAATTATAATGCAGCGCTGTTTTGGTGGCATTGCCCTTGACAAACTTCGTGAGGATGCTCATGGTATTGACTGGAGCCCTCTGCTGTCATCCACTTGTATGGACACTAAAGTAAACATACTAACTAACAAAATAATAGAGCAAGACTCGATTCCTAAAAATTTAAATTTTTAGGAATCGAGTCTTGACGTGACTTTCCAACTCCTAATGTATTCAGAAATTTCCAGACTTTTGCTGGATCCCCGCTTTCTACCGAGGTATGGATATGTTGGCGTTGTGCATTCCTACACACCCTGTTGCATCTATTTCTGATGGCCACATACTTCTCCAAATTACTCTGGGTAGCTCTGATTTTATACCTCGCCTTAGCTGCTGCTTTTTTCGCCATCAATTCTTTGATATCAGGTGTAAGCCAAGGTGCAGGTAAATGCTTAACTTTGATGGCACGGAGTGGTGCATGCACATCATAAAGCTCTATTATTTTGTTAGTTAGTATGTTTACTTTAGTGTCCATACAAGTGGATGACAGCAGAGGGCTCCAGTCAATACTATGAGCATCCTCACGAAGTTTGTCAAGGGCAATGCCACCAAAACAGCGCTGCATTATAATTTTAGGTTTATCTTTTGGTGGCCGTATCTTGTAAGAGAGGTAAATAAGGTCATGGTAAGAAAATATGTCAGCAGAGCATTGATCATGCTTTGCGACATGGGTAGGCGTTGAGACAAGAATGAGATCAAGTAGACCAGGGGCACAGTTAGGAAAATGATGAGTAGCGTTTAGAGGAAGGATAGATAAGTTAAAGGATTGAATAATGCGGCGAAGAGACGTTGCACGCGTGATACATGGCCCTGGTTTTACCAAGCAAGTATTAAAATCTCCCATAATTATTGTATGCCTATAAGATGGTAAGTAGGTTTCTAGTAAGTGTTCAAAAGAAGGAAAATAGTTTACTTTTGACGATGAAGAATAGTAGACACCAAGAAGAACTTTAGAGTGGTTTAGTTGAAGCTCCAGGAAAAGATGCTCGCCAGTATTGGATGGTGTTGGCTGTGGCGACATACTGATAACTGTATGAGGGATTTGAGAACGTATATATATGGCCACCCCGCCACCTCCAACTGGCACTCGATCATTTCTAATAAGCTGGAAACCCGGTAGTGTGTAAGAAGTAGACGGAAGAGAAGGTTTTAGCCAAGATTCGGAGACAAGAATAGCATGAATATTTTTATGAACAAGATTAGCCAGCATATCCGGGAAATGAGCAGGAATACTCTGAGCATTTATATGGACTACATTAAAATGCCCGGGAACATCCGAAAACCGCGACCGAAGAGTATCCTCAAGTGACACAGACGGTATACTCACAAAGCTGTCGTTGAGACTACCAGCAGAGAAAAAACTATCGTCACTATCCAATTCGTTCATCACGTATGTGTTTGTAGTTGTACGGTATGTGTATATCAGTAAACAGCAAATATAAATAAATTGTATATATAATATATCGTGGTATACAGTATTAACAACAAATTCACTCACTGTCCACCCGCCAGACCTGTGTTACAAATAAAGAAAAAAAGTATTTCACAACAACAGAGAATTAACTATGAGTGCCAAGGAAAATTAATGCTACTGGTAATTAACATGAGCTGGGCACACAATAATAAATATTAAAGTTTAAAATAGCAGACTATAACATTAAAACATTGAGATTAAAATGCTCATATTCATGTTGCAAGTAATGCTTAAGGTACCAAAATTTAACTTGGGAAAATGTAACGCACTCTGTCAATGTCAACACTGTCAAAGACGTCAAAAACCAAACATGACAGAGAAATAAAAAACAAATAGAAATGAAGCAAATAGAAGGTACAAAGAATTTTATGATATTTGATGAAAAAGTATTGCATAATATGAGAAAGAAGTGAAAAGTTTGCTATAGTATACATGCAAGTTACCCAGCAAGAATCTATCTCTTCAATGCAGTACGTTTAGGCCTCGTAGTACTGATTTTAGAAGTTGCCGCTGCGGTTACTTCATCTTCAGAGCACTGTATTCTGTCCAGATCACTGATTGAAGCAATACGATGCCGATTTCCGTCCGCACCCAGTACATAAACCGTGCCGTCCCTGGTCCAGCATTTATGCACCCCGAACTTGTCACGGGCGGCCATGAACGCCTTATGACGAGATTTCGTGAGAAATTCGGAAATTGTTACGCCTGTGCCCTTCAATTTTGACTTGGCAGACCATATACTTTCCTTCAGTGTGTGGTTCTGAAGCTTCACCAGCACAGGTCTGGGCTTCACGTTCGATGTCTGCCACCCCATTCTATGGCAGCGTCTGACGTCTGTCGTGTTAAAGGTGCCGATCTTGAGTTGCTGTTTCATGACATCAGTTACAACTCTGCTGATATCTTCGTCCTCTTGCTCTTTCAGACCGTGTAGAAGCAGAATTTTCCGGCGACTGCGCATCTCCAAATTATCAACCTCTCACGCGACGTTACCGAGCTGTTCAGAAAACGACTTGAGTGTCTGCAGAACAAAACTCTTAAAGGCAGCAAACTCTTCCGCTATACCTCCTGAGTTGGATGACGTTTTCTTCTGCAGATCTGCCTCAAACCTTGTCATCCGTGCTTCAAAATAGCTTTGCATATCAAGAATAGACGCTTCCATATTGTTTGTTGTGAAATAGTGTGTGGTTTGCAGAAATAACACTAGACTAGCAGGTATTTATTGTCAATTGTATATTGTATTCATTAAATTGTGAAATAATTATTAAATAATATTTTAATTTTAATTTTATGTCAGAGCACTTTAAAAGTATACTATTCGTGTCAACTACCCACGATATTATTGTCTTGTATAGAAGACACCGCTGCTCCGGCGTGAAAAATCGTCTCACTCTGTTCAGGACTCCGAGTTTTCGTGAGGCTGTTTTGATGATACTTTCGATGTAGTTTTTGTTATTCAGGTTGCAGCGAACATCCATACCTAGGATATTGAGATTGTCCTGCAGTGGCAGTGGCGTGCTCTGAAGAGTGGGGAGGGGAAGGAAAGAAGATAGTTTTGCTGTAAACGCACATGCCTGCGTCTTCTTGGCATTGAACTCAACCAGGTTCTCAGAGCCCCATTGAGAAATGTGATTCAGGATCCCGTCAAGCTCAGTGACAAGAAGCTGCCTTTTCTCTGCGATATCCGACTGCTTGGCCGCAGGAT
Source organism: Eilema griseolum (assembly GCA_963662185.1). Classification (NCBI taxonomy): domain Eukaryota; kingdom Metazoa; phylum Arthropoda; class Insecta; order Lepidoptera; family Erebidae; genus Eilema; species Eilema griseolum. The sequence continues at coordinate 14,767,410 of OY759238.1, read as the reverse complement.
GTCCATGATAACTCCCATGCAAAGTGCTATCGTCTGCATAACAATGAACATTGCCGGTAGACAGCATGTCGTTGATATGCAGAAGAAAGAGAGTGGGTGATAGGACGGACCCCCTGGGGCACGCCAGCATTAACCTGCAGTAACTCTGAAGCTCGTCCGTCACAAAGGACGCGAATACGGCGCCCCTGCAGGAAGCTAGCAACCCAGTTGCATAGCCTAGAAGGCAGACCAAAGGCAGGTAGCTTGGAAAGAAGCGATTTGTGCCAGACTCTATCGAAAGCTTTGGCGATGTCAAGACTAATTGCCAGTGACTCGCCGTGCTTGTCCATAGCCTCACCCCAAAGATGGGTAACGTATGCTAGAAGATCACCCGTTGACCGTTTCGGTCTGAAGCCATATTGCCGGTCATTAATTAAGGAGTGATCCTCTAGGTGCCGCATGAGCTGTTTGTTAATTATGTGCTCGAACACTTTGCACAGCACTGAGGTGACGGCTATGGGTCGATAGTTGGCTGGCTCCGAGCGATCCCCCTTCTTGGCAATCGGCTGAACATTCGCCTCTTTCCAAGGCAAAGGCACTGTACCCGAACTGTAGGATAGCCGGTACAGGCGCGTAAGCATTGGAGACAACTCCGCTGCACATTTTTTCAAAACTACCGCTGGAATACCATCCGGACCACTGGCTTTCCGGACATCGCGTTGCCTGATATGGATATCAGGCATCGCGTGGTCACTGTCGGGTAGTGTTGGTGGCTGCGTACCACAATCATCGATTCGGGAGTTGGCCGCAAAGAGATTAGCCAGCAGATTTGCCTTCTCTTGCGGCTCATGGGCCAGAGATCCATCAGGGTTACGCAGCGGAGGCAGCGAAGGCTGACAGAAGTTGGCTTGCACGGCTTTAGCCAGTCGCCAGTAGCCACGGCTTCCCGTGGGATGCATCACTAGCTCTTGACCAAGCCGCGCTATGCGCAGGGCATCCGCTCTGACGTAGGCCCTTCTACAGACCTATGTGGCTCTGTTGTACGCCGCCTTGAAGTGGCCCAGATTGGGATGGCGCGTGACGCGCGCCCCTACCCAAGCGCGGTACGCAGACTGTTTTTGTTCAACAGCTTCCGCGCACTCGCGCCCAAACCAAGGGCGCACCCCGCGGTCACCGGTGATATCGGTGTATGAGATATAGTATTCCATACCCAGACCGATCTCACCGGCGACAGCAGTAGCACAATCCGATGGGTTCTTACCTTCAAAGCAGCGCTCAACCCACGGGATGGACGCAAAATAGTCACGAAGTCCATCCCAGTCCGCTGACGAGTAGTGCCAGAGACGCCGCTTCCCCTGCACGGGTCGTGGGGGCGCTATAATAGGCACCGTGGAACAGACCAGGCAGTGGTCGGAGTTGCCTAAAGCGGCTCGCACCGATACACTGTACCGGTCCGGATCACTCGTCAGCAGAAGGTCTAGCAGAGAAGGTGCTAGGCCCGACCTTCTTGGTATCCTAGTGACCTCGTGCACCAATTGGGTCAGGCCGTGCGCCAGAGCAAATGCGTGGGCGGCTCTTCCCGCATGGTCTGTTTTGGAGGAGCCCAACCAGATCTCGTGGTGGGCGTTAAAATCCCCCAAAAATACCATTTCGGCATTCGGAAATCGCTCCTGCGCATCATCTGCCGCCTGACTCAGATATTCAAAGAGTCGAGTTGTCTCAGCATCTCCTGTATGGGAACGGTAGAGGCACACATAGATCTGACTCGTAGGGCCATGGTCTACGTGTACCCAAAGGATGGAGAAGGATGGGTCCTCTAGGCAGCGCAAACGGCGACAGCAAACATCCGCCCTAACAAACACGCACACCCCGGCTTTTGCACGAAAACTTTCCTCAAGAACATAGCCAGGGTAGAGCAAGTAGGTCGTGTCGTCAGGGCGGTGTATTTGCGTCTCCGTTAGAAAAAACATGGCAGGCTTCGCCGTCTCTAGGTGTTGGTGGACGGCGTTGAGGTTTGCATGGAGCCCACAGATGTTAGTGGACTCCACCTCAAATAGCAAGCTTTTGGGAGTGTGTCGAGCCGCTGTGTTGCCTATTTCTCTGAATTGCGCTGCCATGAGTTTAGGTGGGAGAAGGCGTGAAAAAAGAGGTGATTGCCGCCGCAGCACCGTGTGACAAAGCGCGGGATATTGGTTTTATCTATGAATGTGAGGCATGGCGAGAGCCGACGCGCCGAACGGAAGGGCCCCCGTACCCCCCCGAGTATGGTCGCCGGGTTCCCAAATCCGGTCACCAACCGGCACGACGAACCATATCGGGATTATGCGCGGCCTGGTGAGGCAGCCTCCCAAGGTGGTTAACCCCAGTTGGGCCCCTGTACTATACCGCGGGCGGCCAGCGGCACCACCGTTTCTACAGGTCTCCCTGTTCGGCGCATCGCCCCGCGCCATCCCCACTAGACTACGCCAAGACCCACTGGTCCCACTAGTGCTGCGACAACCACCACCTCTGCCCGGCTATGCACTTGCTGACCCCTGAACACAATCCAACGGAGATTGAATTGCTATGGAGGGTTTTTCGCAATAGTGCACGGTGGTACCTACCCGGTCGAAACTTGAGACAAATTTGTGCCACCAAGTTTCTACCACCAGTAACAACAACACCAGTAACATAACCTCTTCCACCGGTTCCGGTGGGGAGGGATCCGTGGGGAATTTGCGCACGTTAAAAAAAAAGGTATAGTACCTTTATTTATGCTTTGCTGTTCAAATCTGAAAAAAGTTTAAATAATAATTAATTATCAAAAAGAACAGAACTTAAAAAAAAAAGCTATTAAACAAATTCTTCTAAAGGAATTAAATTTATAGACAACAAACAGTTTGAGTTACTAGTACGTACCTACGTGCCTCTAGCTTCTCGTGCTATTGCTTTTCACCCTCGATTATTTTTGTAAATATGATATCCACTTCTGAGCATTCATTCCATTTCAATACACTTTCAATTTTCTTATCTTTTAATACCAAGTACCTGGTTGACGAAAATAAGCTAATTAGGGCGAGTTAAAGTTTACGAAATATACGTGCAGATACCACTTGACCTTCATATAAAGGCGCGAGTGAATGTATGTATTTGGTATACATAGTCTACCATAACATATACATAATAATAATAAATACTTATTCTTTATTGTACACCAAAATACACAAATGAATATGGATTTTTATACATATTAATGTACAATGGGCAGCCTTATTGCAAACAATAATCTCTTCCAGGCAATGAAGTACAAGTTCCTTCTATTGAAAAATGATTAATTATAATGTAGGTACAATAAAAATGATATTGTGCTCCTTACAAAATAATCAATCGGCAAGAGCTAAGTTGTACCTATATAATTTATTGGGTGCGGTTTGTTCCCATAAGTACCTGCTCTTTTTTTTGTTACATTCATAAGTTCATACAATACTTTTTGTTACATCTACCTAATATCGTGCAGTTCATGATATTGAATCAAAATATATCTAACTTCATACAGATTCATTCTAAAACCAAAATAACAGTAGTAAAGTAACACATAGTTACAGTTCCTGGAACGACGAGAATATCTAAACCAGAATATGTAAATTGTTCAGAGATTTTACGAAACTCCACGGCGTTTGCGAAACTAGTGAGGAATTTTAGAAGATTTTTTTGTAGCAAATATCTGCGAGTGCAGCGAAAAGTCGACTGTAAAAATTACCTGCACTTTATGCTAACCTGATAGAGTCAAAAGGAAATACGTAAATAGTTAAGCACATTATTCAAATAGTTTCCCTAGTTTACAAAATATCTTTCAAATTTTGTTTCTTAAGAATGCTTTATATTTAAAGTAATTGTTAGTAGAAGATTGCTTCATCTTGACGAAATTTTAGGAATCGTTCCAAAGGAGAGTTTCCTTGCAAAGTTTTGGGATAATACTAAATAATTCAAATGTATAATCATTTCATATATAGTATTATAATTAATAATATGTTTATTTTATTTTATACACTTATTTTTTATGCTATGGTAGCTTAATATTAAAAGGCACTGTTTTCTTTTAAATAAAATATATACTATTATACCTACATCATTCTAAAACACTTCTATTTCATACTATAATATACATAAAACTCATAGTGATTGACTATTTTTAAAACAATATAATCACACTACGTACATAATACAATAATGATGAGAATACAAATGGAAGAAATCAAGCACCTGATATTAAAGTGTCAGCGTTCACATCAATTTCAATTATCTTGCTACTTTTTCCCCCTAATCACACGATACTCACGCTACGCTTGTACGACCTATAATTTGTCGGAACATCATGTACATAGAATAACTTATTTTTTTGGTGTATTTGGCTCTTGATTGACAACTATTTTTTCAAATTTCTTAGATATTATATCTATACTGATAAATGAAATAGAAGAGACTATTTGCTTCTTTGAATTTAGTAGATGGCTGCGGGTACCAGTGCGATTTGATAAAACCTGTTAAAGTTTGATAGTCTAATTCTTGGGGCAAGTTATAGACTATTTAATATCACACTACGATAATGTTAGGCGTCGAGTAATTAGTAAAAAATACCTGAAAGACGTGGACGGACGATTATTTGAGCCACCAGTTTCCGAATAGTAGTATGGCAGGCAAAACTTCGTCCTAGCATATAGCACAAATAATCAAAGTTGTACCTGCCTGTTTGAAGTTTCTAATATATATTTATATAGGCATATCAACTAAGCATAACAGATAAATTAGGAACTATAATAACATGCCTTCAACAAAGATGTATTAGTATGCAAGACTGGCACCTTATGTTCATATGTTGCCATGTGTCACTGTTTTAGTACAGTATAGGGTATGAATTATAACTAGTTGGGGATAAGGTGTGTCTTAATGGAATTAATTAAATGCTAAGAAATATATGATTACAAGCACTTGACGACATGATGTGACCACATGGTTATATAACATGTCAAAACAAATTAATTATCTACCTAGTTATAGGACCTCGCCATAATCTTTAGCGTCCAAATCAAATTCAACTGCAAACTAGTGGAAGTTCTGAATTAAATAATTTCTAAAATGTTTTTATATCAATTGTAGCAGAAACGTCAACAAAAATCCTTCCCGTTAAGATGATATTCAACTGTACTTAGATAAGTTTGAAGTTCATTTTGCTTTGCTATAGAATTAAGTGTTCTCAGTGAAATCCATTCATGAGTTATCGAACGGGAAGTAGACAGTCTATCACCGGAACTGGCCAAGGGGTGAGATAACAACTGTTTCCGGTGGGCGTAAGTAACTCCCCAACAAACTCAATATTATGTATATAAATCTTAAACTACTGTTCGAAGACGATCACGAATAATGAACATGTCATCGTTTTATGTGGCCTCACACAGCTCAGTGCGTAGAAAGAGACGGATAGGTAACGCGAGAGGGTGTATTTACCAAAATTAGTAAAGTTTCTAATCTTTTGACTGGTTTCAATTGAAAACGTTTGTACCCTACCTTAGTTTCTCCTTGACAATAGCTACTAAAAAGCAACTAGAATATCATGATCAGTGTAAATAATAAATAAACACAATGCGATCGCATCTGTCAACACTTGCATGAACATTCAACAATATCAAGGATCTATGTTTGTCAACTAGGTACATATATGCAGTAAAATTATCAGCTCAACGGTGATGAGTAGAATAGCCAGAGCTCACTGGAGAGTTTTTGTGCTGTCAGTGGGAAGACCAAAGGCTTGTCCTGCTTTGTCTTGCGCACTGACGGCACAGAAACTATCTGTTCTTATAGGGTCGGCAGTACGAGTGTGACTCCCCTGATAGGCCACGGTAACCACTATCCATCTGCTGAGCCGTGTGCTTGTCTGACATCTAGGTTTTATATAAAATGTAAAAAATTCTCGTGTCACAATGTTCGCTCCCGTATTCCTCCGAAACAGCTTGACCGATTCTCATGAAATTTTGTGAGCATATTGAGTAGGTCTGAGAATCGGTCAACATCTATTTTTCATACCCCTTAGTGATAAGGGTTGTCCACCCTGGGAACCGACATCCACGCGGGCGGAGCCGCGGGCAAAAGCTAGTATAAAATAAAAAGAACCTAAACACTATTAATTCTACAAAGTTCTTACAGCCGTTTGATATTTATATATTAAATGGCTCGGTGTAAACGTTAGCTCTGCAGTACTTAACGTTGGATAATATCAGTAATTAAATTAGACTTGCAAAATGCTGAACATGCTTATCTTGAATAACTCTGTTTTATGACGCTCTATAGACTAATTATTTTATATACACATTATATTATTACAAGGTAAGTAAATGACTTGAGACTCGCTTCTGGATTGATAAATTGGTATCGTTCGGTTGAATGGATTGATATCTGGTATATGGCGCAAAAAATAATATTTTGTGTGATGAGGAAAATAAACAGGTATAATAAGAAGGCTTAAATAAACTACATACATACATATAATCACGCCTTTATCCCTGGAGGGTTAGGCAGAGGTGAATTAACACCCACATTTCACTAATAATTGTATTCGGTCCCACGTAATTGGGGGTGAGCCTATTGCTATCTTCCGGGCACTATTGTAGACTCAAGCCATGCATCTGAGGCTGAGTCTGGGCTGTATATACTGTCTGATGTTAAACAGCCCTATCCCTTAGTCGCCTTGTACGATACTACATGGGAAGAGATGGGGTGGCCCTAATTCTACTCTGCTGAAATCCACGCGACAAATAAACTAGTTATGACAAAATTTTAGGTAAAAGGTAATGGTGTTATGTTTTCAATTAAAAAAAAAATTGCCATACATATTTCCATACAATTTGTGAATTTCAGATTAAAGTCAGCATTTTAAATTGTTTAAATTTTATTTTGAGGGACTGTTTGTACACGTTCCGGCGAACTGGGCCACGCTAATAAGATTTTAATAATGCATGCGAAAGGTGTCAACTTTTGAGGTGCGGGCCCTGTACCTGCGTGTCGTAAAGTATCACAGAAGGTATGTACATAAGTTACACAATAAAATTATACTGACTCAAAAAAACTCATCCTAAGTAATATCTTAAATATGGTCTGCTGTAATACCAAAATTTAAATGCAAAACTTACCATTATTGTAAATCATCACAGCGTCAGTCCTGGTTCCATACAAAGCTACAACCTTTAAATAAATGACAGAGAAAGACAAGCCTCTCTAGACAAGTGGAAATTCGTTATTGGGACGAATGGTCATATACGTCAAATCCCAAACATTTGCCATTCTATTCTACAATAAAATTAAAGGAGGTAGGACACGGCGGTATTTCCGCCCGATTGAGCAGTCCGACTGGGGTAGTACCTCCGCCCTACAGAATACCGCGGCTATAATAACTTCGTGTTGAGTTCCCAGCGGTGAGTAGGGTAGCCAGAGCTCACTGGAGAATTTGTGCTGTCAGTGGGAAGACTAAAGGCTTGTCCTGCTTTGTCTTCTACTGACGGCACAGAAACTCTGTACTTACAGGGTTGGCAGCGCGATTGTGACTCCTCTGGTGTTACAGACGTCCATAGGTCACGGTAACCACTTTCCATCAGGTGGGCCGTGTGCTTGTCTGCCAACTAAGTGGTATATAAAAAAAATACAATACGCCGGCAAACGAATTGGCACTTGTCTAAATGGGTTCCGATATAGGCAAGACTATGAAATAATCCTCAATAATCATCGTTATTTAATGGTAACCGAGTAGATAAACACATCGATAGGTAACAGACATTCAGGTCCCTCGGTTACTCGGAAGAGGATGTTAAGCCATCGGTCCCACGAACGTCAACAGCAGTCGTTACGGGTAGTTAGAGCCCTAAAAAAACTTCAATATCGTCACTGGGTTGTGGAAATCTGTTGACACTTCGTAGTTAGACTGAAAAACTGGATCTCAGATTCTTTGGGAAAGGCCTCGGATGCCACTGGGACTAGCAAGAATGATAATGATGATGAAGTTGTAATAAGTTGTAATAAGCATTAGAGTAGTACCTAGAAATTTTAGCTACGCTTCCTTTTTAGAAATTACTTGTTCTCGCTAGGTAAGATCGCCAAACCAAAGACAATGAATTTGGACATAGGCCAACTGAGCTCACCGCGTGGTGCCGATAACCTTTTGTGTATTTAACTAAGCACTTAAGCTTGGATTTGTTTTCAACCCCTTATTTAATGAAATTTATATAATACCAAAGTCTAGTTGTGTTTGTATATTGAAAATATTTAAAAATTGCACCTGGAGTTATGTTAAATTACGCATTCAATACATACCCATTTTATAAACGCATTTTTTACCTGTTTATTCGTGATGGATGCAAAAACTACTGCACGATATTTTATGTGGTTTTTTTATCAGACTTAAAATCTACCGGATGGTTGATCACAATTGTTCGAGTAAAGTCGGATATATGACCAAAACTATTCATTAATCATTAAGGTAACCTTAATGATTCTACTGTTATTAGCTAGGACCTAAAAAAATTACGTAGGCTATTCCATAGAATTTTATTTTATAGAGTCCGAGATTTCTTCACTTTCAATTCGGGCACTGATTAAATTTGAGATATATAGCTTAAAAATAAGAAATAAAAGATCATCATCATTATTCTCTGAGCCTTTTCCTGTCTAACTGGGAAGCGACTGAACTTCGATATTAACCATTAAAGTATAGATAGAAACTTAATTCTTATATTTACTAACATTTATGTAGGTTAGGTGTAGTGGTCACAGTCAATGCGAATGTTCTGTAGTGGCTCTGTGCCAAACTTTGCGGTTACTTCCCTTGGGTTTCGGAAACTCGCAGTGTATTAACGGTTCCTATCGACTGACCGCTTAACTATTTTAACTACTAGTGAATACTTAGAGAAACTTTCGGGGGAATTTGTAATAAGTCCGAATAATTTAGTGGCACGAACTTACAAGTAGCCATCCACGCAACTACTGCTAAATATTATTTTAGGTACTGACAAAAGTTTCAGAATAGTGCAGTGTGCATTTATTGAAACCATGCGGTATCGTACAAGGCGACTAAGGGATAGGGCTGTTTAACATCAGACAGATAGGTATATACAGCCCAGACTCAGCCTCAGATGCATGACTTGAGTCAACAATAGTAAAAATAGTAATACGGCAATAGGCTCACCCCCTATTACGTGGGACCGAATACAATTATTGGTGAAATGTGGGTGTTAATTCACCTCTGCCTAACCCTCCAGGGATAAAGGCGTGATTATATGTATGTATGTATGTTAAGTAACAACATATTAATATGTAGTGTTTGCTTGAGAAACTTATTGCCGAAAGTAGAAAGAAAAAGTTGTGACTGTATTTATGTATAAGCGGTTCATATTATGGTGAAGTATTACAATTTATAGGCATCACATAGTTTAATTTGAGAATTTGAGAAATTACGTGAAAAAATCTATTTTCTTTAGTTAGACTTGAAAATGCAATAAAAGGTATTTGTTATTATCATTGCTTATATATTTATTCGATGTGTATTTACAGCGAGCACAATCTACAAAGATCATCTTATACCTTTTTTGGGTTCATTAATTCTCATAAAAGGTAAAATACTTGTAAACGGCGAACCTGACGACCCAAAAAGTTCCAAACTACAAGATTTTATTAATTTCAACATAATTTGTATTTATATTACGATATATTTCTATCGACCACTACTTGTATTTTTTTCTCTCAACGTAAACGTAAGTAGTTTTCGTTTCTACGAATAGTAAACAGACAGAGAGAGGTCGCCTCTTAGTCCATGAATAACATAACATAACATAAACTCACGCCTATATCCCCGAAAGGGTAGGCAGAGGTGCTAGCACCCACATTTCGCCAGTTTAGGTATGTTTAGGGCCTAATGTAATAGGTGGCGAACCTATTGCCATTATCCGGGCACTTATAAACCTGCGATAAATATACACATAACTTCGAAAAGTCATTGGTGTGTGCCATGGTAAAACCTGGAATCGAACCCGAGACTCGTCTCAGCAGTCCATTACCCATACCGCTAGGCTACCGCGGTACTTTGGTAGTCCATGAATAATGATTACAAAACTGTAATATTTTTCCTGTAGTTAGTTACGTTATCTGCTTATGTAATTGTTGAGGTCGCCCTAAAGTCTGAGGTTAATGTGGGTGCTGATGTAATCTGTGACAAACAAAAGGAAGATCGTGGGCACTGCCAACCCTTTGTGTTGACTGAAGTACGTAAAGAGCAGAGATTAAGTATATAAGATGTTTTTTCAAGATTTTTCTCTGTGTAAAGTTCTAGTAAATGAATTTATGAACAAAGGACGCAAATGGGAGTGAACAATAACTTATTTTGTCCCCTTTTTTGTGTAACATCTTTTCATGATACATAGGTACGTACGGTGTACTTAAAAATATATCGTTAACAGATTGAACTTATTAATGAAGTTGTTTGAAATGATATGTTTTTGTTAAACAAAGTACAAATGTCGAGGTTATTTCCTAAAAAATTTGCGAATGACACAAAAGTTTATCTGTCCGGGAGTGGACTTAACAATTTTGTGCACCTCACCATAACCAGGGTTCTGAAGTATTGCCCCATAACGTTATTTATTTATATGAAAATTTTCCTTATACCGTTGTGCTGTGAGGTGGACGAAAAGGATACTCAGAAAACGTACTTGTCCGTCCTCTTGAAGAGCCTTCTTCTACAGATACAGTTATTTTCGTTTCATATAAGTACTCAATCTGCCAGCTTACAGTAATGAAAACGCGTGAATGATACAAAGAATAAATTTGAAAATTCGTGTATTATGGATGGTCTTACAGCTAATTGTAACAATGTAATCATAATTATCATCGTCTTAAGCACAGAAAATCATTGACATCAATGTATGAAATATCACCATATTACAATGTTAATACAAAAATGATATTTATTTAATTTCTTTATTTATTAAGTTGTGGAACATAGGTTTTACAGAGATACATACATAAGTGCACAATCTCCTACCACTTACATGGCGTCCAAATTAAAATTTAATGTCATTATGGTTAGACTTATAGATTTGTAAAGAAAATACGCTTTGTAGTAACAACCTTTTTAACTTAATTAAACACAAACGGTTTCAATCCAGTCAATCAATGAAAACAAACGCAGACTGCAAAATGCAGTGTAGTTTTCATTATATTTAAATTCATTTCACTACCTAGTATTAATGTTTTCATTAGCTAAATAGCTGTAGCAATTAATTTAACAGTGGAAGGTAATTGTAATGCACCGTATTTCCTAAAGCACAGTGGGGGAAGGAAGTTGTCGCCGGAAGTAGTTGGAGCCGGCGGAATAGATGCGGCGCGGCTTAAATGGCGACGTCTCTCTAACGCCATATATTATTTACTTGCGTATGTTTGTCCTGAATTTACTATTAAGTTGATTCACAATTTACTATTGTGGATTGTTTTGATCAAGAAGAGGATTAAACCGTACCGGAGATGATCAGCTGTGGTGCAAGAGAAGTACTTTATAGCCAACCTTACACCCCGGCATCCGAATACCCAAAACGCCGGGTCACTCCACTCACACACGGCCCAAAATTTGTGCTGTAACTGGGAAGACTAAAGGCTTGTCCTGCTTTGTCTTCTATACTGACGGCACAGAAACTCTGTACTTACAGGGTTGGCAGCGCGGCTGTGACTCCTCTGGTGTTACAAACGTCCATAGGCCACGGTAACCACTTTCCATCAGGTGGGCCGTGTGCTTGTCTGCCAATTAAGTGGTATAAAAAAAGGTACATCCTACTGGCTATGTTACTCATGATAGGTATGAGTTTGATTTGTAAAACTTAACATTGTATGGTAATTGAAATATAATGGTTTGGTTTTATTCCCTGGTTCATTTTCTCAAAGGACACGGCATTGAGACAACTGTTGCATTTTGAATTAGGTATTAGATCTGATCCATTGTAAGTAACAAATTTTTACCAAGATGATTAGATTGCCTTATAACATTTCATTTACTTGCATCGTGCAAAAGATAGCAAACATAAATTCGCATTGTTTAATTCTATTACTATGTTTTTTTATTTCTTCATGAAAGTACCTAAACTTTTGAACCTAAGTAGGTTCAAAATTAACAAACTTAATAACACAGTTAAGTTACACCTATGAATGATAGTTATCTTTTCATGACGTGGATCCAAATGAATCAAACCGGTTGAGGTTGAGCTTATCATTCTGAAAAAGTGTTTGGTGAGGTTATAAAGAGTAGTTTTTAAAAATTCCCTGTAGTGCATATAGGTCAGCAGGTTCGCACCCCATTAAACATTGATATAAAACTGCCCGTCCGTAGCGATAGCGTATAGGAATCAACCTGTTTGCTTTTGTATTGTTAATATTTTTTTATCTACAATCCTCAGCAATGTAACAAACGTGTGGGTCAACCTGTGAAATCTGCTTGCTTAAATTAAATTTGAGAATCAATCGTCCGTTATGAATATCAGTTCAAAGGTAAAATAATAAACGCTATTATACGTAGATGTTTTAATTTTTCATTTTGTTTTATACAACTTAGGTGGTAGACAAGCACACGACCCACCTGTTGGAAAGTGATTACCGTGACCTATGAACGTGTACAACAGCGTTGCACACGTTGCGTACTCTGTTCTTACAGGGTAGGCAGCACAGACGTGACTCCCCTGTGCTGCCAGCCCTGTAAGAACAGAGTTTCTGTGCCGTCAATGCAGGACAAGCCTTTGGTCTTCCCACTGATAACATAAAACTCTCCAGTGATCGCTGGCTACCCTACTCGCCACTGGGAACATAACACGAGGTTATTATTATTATTTATTATTATTTATTATTTATTTATTTCAAGCAAATTTTTTCTATATGTGTAAAATGTGTATGTATTATACACATTTTACACATATAGAAAAAAATTGATTACAATCTTAAACAATATTAGAGACAACATCTGTGTCTGAACTAGATAAGTTAATATCTGTATTTCAGACAGCAGCCCCAACTATAATAGATCATATTATGTAAGATCATGTCAAGATAGAAATTAATAAATAAATAGGTAGCTACAGTAAGCATAATATTTCTATTATAGCCGTGGTATTCTGTGGGGTTTGCTGAATAAATTATTGCTTTCTTCTTTTTTCTTTCTTTCTTCCTAAAATAGTAAAAAGTGTGTTAGTATTAAATTTCCTAGTTTAGAGGTCAAACAATATAAATATTCAAAGCAATGCTAATATCAGTATTTAAAACAAAAGAATTCTCAATTTCCAATACTAGGTATTAAAAGTTTTCACATATAGAATTAAAGAACATCTCAGAAATTATTACCCAAGTTGGAATATGGGGCAACGTATATATATACTCGTAGATCTATTAGAGGTAGAATTAGGCAAATGGCAGTTGCACTGGTAAAGTTTACTTTACATAAGCTTGTGAGCATTAGTACCAAATAGTGTGTTATGATCTGAACTTCGGTATTACGGGATCCCTAGATTCACATATATTTTTATGTTCTAATATATTTTGGCATAATGAGTTAAGTGTACCTTTTAACAGAACTAAATAATCGTATAATACGAGTACAATAGTTTAATAGTCTTCAACGTATTTTATATTTATACTAATATCATGATTATCATTGTGACTCAGAGCAGTCTGATTAAGATAGGTTAGGTTTGAAGGTTAAGGTGGACGTGGAAGCGTAGCGAAGTATAGCTCAAGGAGGAAATGAACCTAGGTATTCTTCCTATTCTGGGTAATTGCTAATAACTACATATTTTAAGTTTTCTTTGACTACAGTTCTGTTTCTAAAGTTTGACATACTCTGTCAGTGGGAAGACTAAGGGCCGAAACTGCGTCAAGCGGGTGCGGGCGCGGTTTCATACAAAAGTGCTCCGTCGCGGAGACCCGCGCGGGCGTCCGTCACGGGGACGCACGCCCCGCGCCCACGCAGCGGGGCGCGCCTCCGTACGACGGAAACAGGCGCGGGGGCACGCGCGGGAGCCCGCCAGCGGTAACACGTACGGAGTTGTTCAGTCAATAGCGCTAGCTGATCCGGGTCGTACGCACGTTCTTAGAAAAATGTCTTTCGACACCGAAAGAGTTATTGTGGAAGTACAGTGCCACCCTGTCATATGGGACCTGATATAGATTTTACTCTTAAATTGTATTCGTTCCACAATTCACCCATGCCCTACGATCAACGCCTTTTTTTAAACATATAACAATTATGAAAAAAATAGACGATATTATAGAAAATACCCTCACCAAAATTTTAAATGTGGCCTTGGATGACCGAGCTTTACTACAAGCGACTCTAACGATTCGCTTGGGTGGGCTCGGTATTCGCAAAATTTCAGATGTCAGCTTACCAGCGTTCCTGTCTTCAGTCCACAGTACCGAAGAATTAACTAGGAAAATCCTTGCACCTACACTAATTAATTCTGAAGTATTGTGTAAGACTGATGCAGTGAACGCTTGGAAAATTGCATGTCCAAATACCGATCTCCCAAGGAACCTCTTCTCACAGCGTCAGTGGGACGGGCCGCTCTGCAGCTTAGTTGGAAAAAAATTACTAAATACATGTTCCAATGCTGCTGAGCGTGCCCGTTTACTGGCGGTTGGAGTGTGGGAATCGGGTCTTTGGCTACAAGCTCTTCCGTCATCTAACGTAGGGACTATGTTAGATGACACTACCTTCCGCATCGCAACTTGTCTCCGTTTAGGTGCGCCGTGTGTTTCTTCGCATCAATGCCGTTGTGGAGAAGCCGTTGACAGACTCGGACACCATGATCTGTCGTGCTGCAGGAGCGCAGGGCAAATTCCACGGCACGCCAGCCTCAATGACATAATCCGCCGTGCTCTTGTCACCGCCGGTGTACCAGCTGTACTAGAACCAAACGGTTTGGCGCGTGACGATGGCAGGAGACCGGATGGCATGTCGTTAATGCCATGGAAGATGGGTAGGACTCTGGTGTGGGACGCCACATGCGTTGATACCATGGCTCCTACCCATATAACTAGCACGGCTGGCTGTGCTGGTGCTGCTGCTGCTTCTGCAGAGGCTCTCAAGCGGCGCAAATACTCCAATCTCATCGGGGATTATGAATTTGTGCCGTTTGGAGTCGAGACTTTGGGGTCATGGGGTCCGAGCGCTCGCAACCTCTTCCGTGAGATTGCGAAGCGTATGGTCGACGCTTCTCGTGACCAGAAGGCTGGCCTCTTTTTAGGTCAGAGAATAAGCATTGCCATACAACGTGGCAATGCTGCCAGTCTTCTGGGAACGCTACCACAAGAGGCATGCGATGCGGAGGAATTCTACGACGCATTTTAATTGTTCTTAGCTATAAGTTGTATAAAAGTTATTTTATTTTTATTGTATTTAATATTTATAAATTATTTCTGTATAGATTACTTAGAATGAGAATAATTTAATTAACTTCAACCATCAAATAAATTTCTCTTAAATTGTTGACCTTCAAATATGGTTCCAGTTTCGAAAATAATTCGTCATAGATCTGTACCGATACTTTAAAATAATTGTAAAATGAATTTTCATTTTCTCTTAATATACTGAACTTTGCAACAAATTCCCCGCACAGCAACAGCAACAGCAACAGCAAAGTTTCTTTTTTGTTAGTCGTCGTAGTTTTGCTACGTAATAATACAATAAGTTCTCCATGGACATGACTATACATGCACGCCGCTAAAATTGAACTAGCGATACTGCGATAGACGGTCTCCGCGACGGGTGCCCGCGACGGGTACCGTCGCGTGACCACGCAACCCGCCCGCGTGACCACGCGCGTAGACACGCGACGGGTGCCCGTCGCGGTCGCCCGCTTAACGCAGTGTCGAGCCTAAAGGCTTGTCCTGCTACATATAATCACGCCTTTATCCCCGGAGGTTTAAGCAGAGGTGAATTAACAAATTAATTAATAAATTATTGAATTCAGTTCACGTAATAGGGGGTGAGGCTAATGCCGTCTTCTGGGCACTATTGTTGACTCAAGCCATGCGTCTATGGTTGAGTATAGGCTGTATATATCTGTCTGATGTTAAACAGCCCTATCCCTTAGTCGCCTTGTATGACACCGCATGAGAAGATATGGGGTGTCCAAATTCTACTCTTTATTATATTATTTAAATTTAAAGTAATATATTTATTAAAATACTAGCTGTTGCCCGCGGCTCCACCCGCGTGGATGTTGGTTATCGCT
The DNA here is from genome assembly GCA_963662185.1 of Eilema griseolum. Lineage (NCBI taxonomy): Eukaryota > Metazoa > Arthropoda > Insecta > Lepidoptera > Erebidae > Eilema > Eilema griseolum. The sequence goes on along the minus strand of OY759238.1, from coordinate 14,751,145 downwards.
TAGTGTTTAGTCAAAGCTATTGAACATTAAATTTTTCTAAAATAAAAGTAGCCTACGTTACTCCTTATTACATCAGCTACCTGCCTATAAAGTCTATCGGTTTGTTATGGCTAATCTCTGAAATGGCTGAACCGATTTTGACGGGACTTAGTGAGTATCAGTCTTTTATTTTCATACCAGATAGGGATACTAGAAAAGTGTGGCAAAGGCTGTTCGCGAAGTCTACTGTTCACATAACTACTAGTTTAAATATTCATCACATTTTCTTCCCGTTCCCGTGAGAGTTGTATTGTGGTCTATAGGAGAAAACTTTATCAATTTGATCTGAGGTTTTTGTAATTAATAACAAATGTGATGTAATGTAATGTAATGTAATGTAATGTAATGTAGTGTAATGTAATGTAATGTAATGTTAACGCGACAATTGTTGTCATACCTGATACGAATATTTAAATTCAGATTGTATACTTTCCAGCGTGTGATCGACCTAGCTACCAGATATCTTACTTGCTAGAGATGTCACTCACTACCACTGTCGAATCAAAATCCCTCATGACGAGTATCTTGTGAAAGCGGAGAAAGAAAGGCTAATAAAGCATCTGGATTTAGACAGCGAGATAATAGATATTGGGAAACGGCTTTGGTAAGGATTTACCTGAACTAGTTCATTTCAACTTCTTCTGAAGGTTTGTATTGAGTTTTTAAGGCCTTTAAGTTAAATATGGTGGTATGGTATAATAAACGGTGTGTGTGGTTATATAATTACTTTTAAAATTATTTGAGCACTAACTAGCTCTGCACCACCCTATGGTTGACTGGTAGAGAATGCCTACGGCATTAAGTCTGCCATTGTAAAGTAAAAAGCAAAGTAAAATTTAAAATGATTTACCAGTCGTTTTTGTAAAATAGGAAATAAGGAATAGCTATTTACTATCTGAATTAAATAAAAAAACTGCACATCTGTTCAAGCGATAAGCTTCACATTACACGTGCTTCAAATGCTTCCCGGACACGTGATGTGTACACACACAACTACACACACGCTTCCAGCTCATTAACATGTTTCTCACAGTAGTATGTGAAATCTCTAATATATTGTTGCACTTTCTATTATAGAGGTATGTCCGTGCCTCCTCCTGCGTGATTCCACGACTAAAATCATATTGAATTCGGAAAGTATTTCAAATATTTACTATAAAATTAGTTTAAAGTACTTTTAACCAAGTTTAAACTCATCAATTGAAACGGTCCTTCATAACATAATGAAGGATCATTTTATTTGAATTACCCTTGAAGTACGCGTGTTGATTGGTCTTGGATTGCTTGGTTTGATCTCTAAAAATATGATTGAAGTAGGTACTTAAGTTTACGAGAAATTTATTATTATTTTATTTATTGTGCCAGCTTTTTAATGTTTTACCAAACTGAGATTGACATTTGTGTTACTATCGAAGACATACTTTTACAGATCAATATACCCGAGCATTCACTTCTCACCGAGTGTTTATCGAAGGTATTAATTTATTTAAGCGAATTATTGATTCTACAAATATTTTTATTACATCTCTTTCTGAAATAAAAAAATAACTTTAAAACTAAAATCCGACTACTCCATAATCACGCTTTAAAAAGTATTAAACAAGAAAATATCAAGGATGGTCGTGATCGTATGCCACTTTTCCCTTAAAATTTATTATTTTTTTAGACTAACTAAATACATACATACCTACAAACATACATAGCCTGTCAAAATTATAACCGTACTCTGGCTTCGCCGTAGCGGGATAAACTAAAATTGTTCCATGGCTTTAAGGGATATTTCATTTTATGATCGCCTGGCATAAACAGGTTGACAGGAACATGATAAATGTCATTCTTATTAACTGCCGATATGAAATTACCGGCCTAACTAAACTGAAAACTGAAAGACAGGCAGGTAAACGATTTCCTCACGCGAAAGTATTATTAAAGTATCTACCTAGGTTCCTGGTATGGTTTCTGCTGTATATGGCGTGGTATAATATTCAGTTCATGCTTTGTTATTACTTCATATTGTATTTAAGTATATTATTGCAGTCATATTCAAAAAAGTGAGACTTTCTACTGCCGTAAATCTATGTTTTGCACATTGACTGTGATACGAGAGTTCAGGGCCCTATATGAGAGATGTAACACAATAATCGAGGGAGATATTCTTGCCCAACGTCACCTAAGTGATCCATTTCAGAGATATCCTTCTTCAAATTGCCGAAGAGTTCTATTTGCATGAGGCCCTAGACTTTTTGCTGCTGATTGATAAACAACGCTCTGACTAAGGCTGTAATGGGTTAGGTGGTAGTTGCGTTCCGTGAAAATCTAAATAAACGAAATTGTGGAATGGATTTTAAAGGTGGAGAGTATTTTTCGCCCGACATAAAGTCGCAGATAACGAACCTATCCGCCTCAGCGGAGCAACTCATCATTTACACAGAGAATGTTGTCTTTTTAATTTTGAAAGTCCATATTTAGAAAAAAAACTGATTGGAAAAATGTGCTGTTTTTGTATTTTCAAACTGGAAAAGTAAATTTACGGCCAGGATTTGAACCACATACTTACATATATACCTAACATATTTTATGGATAAAATAAACTATCTAGTTACATAGGTTTTATTTGGGTATCATGAATTCTCAAAGTTTCTTAATAGAAATTTAGTTTTATCAAATAGCGTTACTATTTGATAAAACTGGATATGATTTTTTATTATTTCTATGTTTCTTCTGATGTAAGTACAATCTGGGGCTACGAAAAAGTGGTTTCTAAAATATTCGTCTAGCAAAGAAAAAGATACCTTAGCTCTCGGAGTAAGTGTTAGTAAGAAAATAAAAAGCGTCGTGAAGCGATTATCCTTACGTTTTCACAAGTCTACGGCGCGGAGAAAAAAATCAATCGAGCCTTTTTCTAAACTACCTATCGCCGTAATTGCTAGCAGAATCCTTTTGCTGAGTATGACTTTTGTGTAAGTCAACATACAGGTACCAGGGTAGGGCCCTCTACTACCATGTTATCTAGGTTTTCCTTACAAAATTATTCTTCCTCCTAGTTCTATTATCAATTTAGAATTTTTTATAAATATTTCAACAACATAGTGAAGAATAAAACTAAAATCTTGATTGTGCAAGTAAATCTCTCTCTTATTTAGAACTTGCTGTAGCACACATGCCAGTGGCTACGAGTGCATATAGCTCGAATCGGTTCCAATCGAGTAGTTTCAAAAAGAAAGATACTGTGAACTTTGCAATGAATCCTTTTTTATTATTTCATTTGCTACGTGTCGATTGGTGATATATTTCGATTCCATGCTTTCAATATCCATTATGTTACGTCTCTTGCTTATTCAATAATAATTTCAAATTCCAGCTATCACTTATATTTACAAATATAAACAAAATGTTGACTAAAGATTTATCTGTTATGTAGGGCGTAGATCACTTAGGGCATCTTGTCGAATAGCACCTAGTCTAGTACACGAATATAGCACATATCAAAATTTTTGACATGCGCCATTGAGCACAATTATACTAATGTGTCGAAAAGCACAGGATATTTATACAGATCATTCAACCTATAATGTGTGAACTTACTGATGTTGAGGGAAGTACCTTGCGCGACCCTTTTTTCCAATAACTACTAACTGGCCCTCTTCAACTGCGACTGAGTAGACAGTTTGAAGGCAAACATTTCCATGTGTTCGATGAAGCATGCCGCTCAGCACTCAAGATCTAGTGAGATAGAGAATTCAACGTGATCTCAATATAAATCAAAAAGCTATGTCATACTTTTGTATAGGGTTATTACCTTATAGAGTTATTTATTAAGCTTACTGGTTGCGCCGGTGTAGAAACTGTATTTTGACACGGAAACACACTCCTTTTATACCCGTCTCCTCTCCCGCACTAACCATAGATATGGCTTCCGTCCGCCATTTGTGAAATATAGACACTCAGTCTCGCTTTGAACTAGCCAGCGTAAAGACGGACGGACCGCGCTCGCGTCTCTCAGAAATGTATAATATTTGTTACATTTTTACCGCTTCATAGACCTTTACCGATCGGATTGTGCCTCTCGTGTGTTCCTCAAGCGATCTAGTGATGCTGACGGCAGCTCCTGAGCAAGGAAGAGAAGATCCGTGTACCGGCTGCGATGAAAACACGTGTGTCGTGAAGGTTAGTGCATCCTCTCCTAATTTCTCGGGCTGCATTCACTGCCTGGATCGAATCCGCGGCAGCCCGGCCACCTGTCTTGTTTTGTGTGTAAAGCGTCAATAGAACAGTTAGCTACTTCCCGCAATACAGTCCATTACCGCACGCTGCCAAGCGCCACCATTTTTGGTCCGGATCGAGCCGGATTCTTAGCCGTAGTTCGTATTTTGTTATTATTCTAATGGGAATGAGCGCACCGCACCTAAGTGCCTGGTTATTTTAGTAGAAAACCCCGCATCCAGACACTTAGGATTAGATTTGTTGTCCGTTCGCCGCTGGCTCGCATTGTACCTACCTAATACATAAATAGGTTAGGTATCATATCAACACTTAATCGTAGTTCGCAATTTTCGCATCGCACCTAAGTGCCTGGTTATTTTAGTAGAAAACCCCGCATCCAGACATTTAGGCTTAGATCTTAGGTATACTCAGACACCCTAGTGCATAGGCACAGTGTAATACCTAACGCATTTGGCTTTGTTTTGTTTTTTTCAATTACGTTGTTCTCGGCTCGTGTCGTATTTGCCTAGTACCTGCGTGGGTGGACACGTGGCTGTACCTACCTCGCTCGCATCTCATCCCAATTCATACGAAAGTATTTTAATTTGAATAGATATTACGCAATACTTAATCTCTGAAATAATAGTTGAACCTAGACAGCGACCATCGCGTAGGTACGACCTTGTTGCTATGCGCGTTAGTTCAAGCTTGCACTGGCAGTCATAAGTACCTACCTACCTACGGTTATCGCTCGCGCCGCCTCGCTGCTCTGTACCGCTAAGATTAAGTCATTTCATATTTGTTATTTACCGCACTTTAGTTTGAGATTTAATTGTAAACATGTCCCCAAAGGTTGATAAGACCGGTAAGGTTCAATTGAAACTTTTATACGCTAAAAAAGAAATGATTTACTCTCGCGTACAATCGATCTATGATAATGCACTTAAAACCTCTGATTTGGTCATCAGAGATTCGTTCTTGTGTTCTATAGAAAACTTAGATAGTCTACGCGCGGATTTCGAAACCTTAGTACATGACATCAATGTTTTAGAGTTGAATTTGGATCCCGATTACTCAGTGAGTTATCAAGCCTTGTCGTCGTTTGACGATTTGTATTGTCGTATCAAACGCGTCGCTAGGAGTTTGGAGAAACCGGCTGACCTACCCAACCCCACTCGCGACCGACCTAAGTTGCCACCAATTCAAATACCCGAATTTGATGGTAACATTCGCAATTGGTGTCTATTTATAGATAGTTTTGAGAATACGATAGATAAGAACGATTCGTTGACAGATCACGAAAAATTGCATTATCTCGTTGAAAAATTGACTGGTAAAGCTATAACCGCTTGCGCTGGAATTACGTTTAGTGCCGAGAATTATAATTTAATTTTAAATACTTTGAAAGCTAGGTATGAGGATAAAAGATCGGTAGCTAACGCCTATTTAGATCAGATGTTTGATTTGAAATCTATTGCGGCATGTAACGATCAAAACTTAGAGAAATTTCTAGATACTTTCGCGTCAGCTGTTCGCGCCGTAAAGAACCTAAAGATTGATGACCTCTGCGACTTCGTATTTTTGTATATGGGTTTAAGGAAATTAGATTCCGAAACCATTCGTTTGTTTGAGTCGGATCATCGCGGCAATAAAATTCCTAAGTTCGAAGACTTAGAAAGTTTTGTTCGCGAGCATATAAAAGTATTGCAGCGCTCTTCATCGAAACATGAAGGCGCGAAGATAGTTGTTGATTCTGCACGCAAAGTAGATGCGTCATCGAAGTCACTGAGGTCAACTCATACTTATGTTAGTACCGCACCAGCACGTGTACAGTCACCTGTTTGCTCTTTGTGTAGCACTCATCATTCGCAACTGTACAGGTGTCCTGGTTTTCTAAAATTGTCGCCTAGTGATCGTTATAAATTTGTTCGCGCTAATAATTTTTGTTTTAATTGTCTCGGTACTAAACACCGCGTTGTTTTATGTAATAGTAGAAATAGTTGTCGCAAATGCCAAGCGAGACACCACACTTTGCTTCATTTTGAGAATAGTAATGCCGCATCCAATGTGAGCACGGTTGGCTCGTCGAGCGGTGACACACGGCAGCCTGCGCCGCAGCCGCAGCCCGCGCTCGCGCGCGCTCCGGCCCGCCCGGTGACCGCCGCGGATGACGTCACCTTGTGTTCGTTCTCCGCTAGTGCTGCACTCACTACTGTGTGTCTTGCGACCGCTCGCGTTGTTATTGTTGATGCATTAGGTAAGCCGCGCATTGTTCGAGCGCTGTTAGATGGCGCTTCGCAAAGTAATTTTATTACTCAAGATTGTTGTCGGCGTCTTGGTTTCAATGTTGATAAGCGTTCAACCCGCTCAGTGGTGAAGGGTTTTGGAAGCTTACAGTCAGCTGTTCGTGGCACCGTTAAAACAAGGTTTAGATCTCGTTTTAATAATAATATTTGGTTTGACATGGATTCGCTCGTTATAGATAGAATAGCTGAACAGTTGCCTACCGTCCCGGTTGACACGTCTTTATTAACGAAATTTAAAGACTTGCCTTTAGCAGATGAGACTTACGCTGTTCCTGGAGTCGTCGATATATTGATCGGCGCTTCGATTCTCCCGCACCTCCAGTTATCACGTAAGGTTCAAGGGGGACCGACGTACCCCGCTCCGCACGCACTGGAAACAGTTCTTGGTTTTGTTATAATTGGTTCCGCACCCGCTTCTATAGATAGTTTTAGTCACTCGACTGCTTCGTTCTGTTGCACCGTCGAGCCGCCACTGGAGTCTACCATCCGCAAGTTTTCACTCGGTGGCTCCCGTGTATCCGCTGAAAAACGCTTTCTTTGTTTGGAACGAAAGATGCAGGCGTCCCCAAAGTCGCAGCGGGCCTATGATGAGGTTGTTAACGAATATTTAGATAAAGGTTACATCTCACCTGCGCCTGCGGACACTGGCGGGACCCAGCCTTCGTACATTATCCCGCACCGCGGAGTTATTAGAGAAGATAAGCTTACTACTAAAACTCCGCGTAGTTTTGGATGGCAGTGCTAAGACTAGCACTTCCGTGTCGCTTAATGACATTTTGTATTGTGGTCGGAATCTTTAAGGTAATTTATTTGACATAATTGTAAATTTTCGCATTAATATTAGTAGAATTTTAGCTTTTAGGACTCAACAGTCGCTTTGTGTTGGGCCCACTCTTCGCCCCATCGTTGGGACACATTCGTCGCTAATAGAGTGGCAAAAATTCAATCTGAATTGGCGCCACATAATCTCTTTCACGTTGCTGGCACCGACAACCCAGCCGGGTGTCTCTCTCGTGGATTGCTTCCTTCGCAAATTTTAGATCACCCGTTATGGTTTAGTGGACCGTCCTGGATTCATGCCGCGTTAGATAAGTGGCCAGTTAGTCAATTCAATCCCACTACGGTTTCCGAACCACCCGAGGAGAAGAAGCACTCGCTTGTTGTATCGGTCCCACGTGAAGAGACCCTTATTTTGTTGTTGGCTAATCGCGTCTCGTCTTGGTCGAGACTGTTGCGTTGTGTTGTTTGTTCGCCTCTGCCCTCTGCCTAGCCAGCGGTAGGCACGAGCTCCAATCTAGGTTTATATTTTAGTTGTTATTTCCCAAACCTAGATTTAGATTAGACTTTAGATTTGTTTCGCATTTGTCGTTTCGAAGGTAACCCTTCAAGCCGGGGGGAATGGTTGCGCCGGTGTAGAAACTGTATTTTGACACGGAAACACACTCCTTTTATACCCGTCTCCTCTCCCGCACTAACCATAGATATGGCTTCCGTCCGCCATTTGTGAAATATAGACACTCAGTCTCGCTTTGAACTAGCCAGCGTAAAGACGGACGGACCGCGCTCGCGTCTCTCAGAAATGTATAATATTTGTTACATTTTTACCGCTTCATAGACCTTTACCGATCGGATTGTGCCTCTCGTGTGTTCCTCAAGCGATCTAGTGATGCTGACGGCAGCTCCTGAGCAAGGAAGAGAAGATCCGTGTACCGGCTGCGATGAAAACACGTGTGTCGTGAAGGTTAGTGCATCCTCTCCTAATTTCTCGGGCTGCATTCACTGCCTGGATCGAATCCGCGGCAGCCCGGCCACCTGTCTTGTTTTGTGTGTAAAGCGTCAATAGAACAGTTAGCTACTTCCCGCAATACAGTCCATTACCGCACGCTGCCAAGCGCCACCACTTACAATAAAGTTTGCTCAAAAATCTAAACTAAGATATACAATAAAATTCGAAAAAATAAAAGGATTTGACGTATTTTTTCAGTTTACTTGTTTTTAAGTGATAATGCATACCATAAGCGTAAAGAATATAATATGTCAAGATTTCATGTATGGTTGAAATATAACGATAATTGTTTACAGTGACGGATAAGTCAAGCAGAGATTTTTTTTATACCACTTAAATGGCCGACAAGCACACAGTTCACCTGATCAAAAGTGGTTACCCTGGCCTATAGACGTGTGCAACACCAGGGGCATCACACACATGCTGCTGGCCCTGTAAGAACAGAGTTTCTGTGCCGTCAGTGAAGAAGATAAACCACAGGTCAAGCCTTAGGTATTCCCACTGACAGCATACAAACTCTCCAGTGAGAGCTGTCTACCCTACTCACTGCCAGGAACACAACACGACGTTATTATGGTCGCGGTATTTTGTAGAGCGGAGGTATTTCCCCAGTTCTCCTGTTATACGACATACAGAACAAATAAGCATATTATTAGCAAAGTATACAATAAGTAAGCCTTAAGGCTATGCTATTACCATGTGATATATACATGCGAATCCGGAGCAGCAGGCACATGCTATAAGAACATTTCGAACGATCGAACATACTTGATGGCTGAATTCGCGGAGAGATTTCAATTGCGCATGTTCTAAATTTGGTGACGTCATGTTAGATCATGCGTAATTGAAATCTCATGCTGAATTCAGCTGTAAAGTCCTTTCGATCGTTCGAAACGTTCTTACAGAAGGTGCCTACAGGTCACTAGTTAAATGAATGTTTTTATTCCAAGTTCCAATTATAAAATCTATCACGTAATTGCCTAGTATCTACGGAGGTCATGCTTTCCATTAGGTGAATCGTTTGAAAAATGAACTATATCATAATTTATATGAGCTTACCTCAGTCTTAATTAACAGAGAATTTATCTTGTGTTCGTTGGTGCAGCGAGAGCGAATACGACAATTGTACGTCTCGGGTTCTAGGGTCATACAAAGTAATCTTTGTTTTCAAATTTTCGTGGGAAGCAAGGAGTCAGCTAAGACTATCCTCTGGAACATAAAAATGTTCCTATTATATGGGACCATACATGAAATAATACCTAATTATAATACTTCTCTGCCTACTCCTTTATATAGGTACACAGGCGATATATAAACACCATAATTCTCTTCAAAATTTCTCTAGTTAGTGACGAAGGGTTTTGAAATCTCATACGGTATTTAGGTACCTACGGAGTTTTAATTACAGCTCATTTTACAGTTTGGCCAGAGGATTAAAATAAACACGCAGTCGAGTAAATAGTGGCTGTACATACGCTTTCAGTTACACTTTATAGTACATAAATTATACTTAAATTAACTTTATCGTAGCTTGTTCTAAAAGCACTTGTATATTTCTTACGAGCGTAGTTAAATTTGATCAAAAAGTTGTTGGAAAGTTGTTGAAACAATATCGTTAGGGCAGTTCTCGCTTAGGGGAACAACCAGCTGAGGTTATATTTGCCTTCAGTTCATGAAATTGTGAATAAATCATTGTCTTAAATATTTTTCCTATATTAATGGGTACAGCTGCTGAAGTCGAGCAGCAGCTTAAAGGTTTCAGTGCTGTGATTGGACTAGAACGGTTTTTGTAACTTTTGTAATGATGTCAAAACATGGATCAGCATTCCGACTCTCTAAGGATTTGAAGTAATTTTGTTTAGTTTGTAGAGGGTGTAATAGGCATTTTAGGGCTAAGTCAACGTCATCTGCTGATTGACGGAAGAGGCTATAGTGCAGGCCATTCTTGAGGTTGAGAAATCAAACGATGTCGCTAATAAAAACGTATAAGTCAAACCAAGAGAAGGAGAAGGAGTGAACAGAATTCAGACTCTGAGGTGCAAGTTGCGGATGCAACCGGGAACAACTCTAAAATGATGATTGTTAAGTTGGAAGTAATATTTTAAAATGGTGTATATACTTATGAAAGAGGTTAAGACTGTAATTAGAGTGAAAAAAGGCGGACCCTGCTATCAGGATTAACGCACCATGATGATGAAGACTTTTGAGAGAGTTTGAGGTTAGGTAAAATGCAAATTTAAGAGTAGTTATACACGATAATCAAGAACTCAGTGGGTACCTCTGTTTAGCGAGTAAACAAACTAGTTACTGATTAGGTAACGGGTTTCAAGTACAAACCGATTGCTGAAAAGTTTCTGGGTATCGTCCTATGGGAAAACAGGACAAGTAGAGGCGAATTGTCGGTTATAAGAGTCATGACCACAATGACCGGATCGAATGCGTGTTCCAGTTGCGTTGTGTTCAAATCTCCCCTCGTCAAGGCAGTGTACAGTGTACAGTAATTGTAGTAAAATTTCCCCACGAAAACTACCAATTTTTAGGCAAAATTTTTTTAAACAATCTAATTTCATCTCGATCTCCGAGTAATATCAGATTTAGTTCGTTCAATCTTCAAAAAAGTTTTAGAAAACTTTCAGTAGATACTATATAGTGGGGTTATATGTAGTTCCTAATTTCAGCGAAACTGTAACGGGATATTTTTAAACTATCTCGGTGTGAATTCACAATTATACAAGCTATCGGGACTTCTCGCGAATTAAATCATGGAACTTACTATTTCTGGCGACGTTTCGGATGCGTTGCAGCACCCGTGGTCATGACTTGACTACTAGTCATGTCTAGTCAGAAATAGTAAGTTCCATGATTAAATTCGCGAGAAGTCCCGATACCTTGCATAATTATAACGGGATATCTTCGCAAAAATAAGTATTGAGTTTAATTTACTGACTGAGCCTTGACTAACGAACTTACGTGTTACTGCTTCTTGTGGTAAGGTAAAGTATGCAAGCATTTGCATCGGTATGTGAGATAACAGAAAGAAAGGTGTTGCACACGTCCACAGGCCACGGTAACCACTTCCTATCAGGAGGGTCGTGTGCCTGTCTGCCACCTAAGTGGTATAAAGAAAATGTCATTACAACAACAAAATTTTGCTTCGTCTTCTATTAACTAATAAGGTTCATAGTTGAACGAACAAAATTTTGCACTTAGTATGTTTGTCTTCTAGACCATCGAATCTTCTTGTTAAATACAATGAGTCATTCATCATAATATATATGTCATAATAACGGAGCGGAAACTAAGGCTTTTAGGACGTTAAGAGTTCCTAATGAGAAAGAGATTAAAAATTAAATGTGATTCCTTTTATGTAGTTTCAGATTGAAATTGTTAGGTAAAAACAAATGCATCGCTTACGGTTATTTTGTATATTAATAAAACATAGCAAATTATAGTGGTAGTTGTAAAGTTTGTTCGATAGCATCATTATGTTATGATATTGATTTATGAAAGTAAAAAGTTAGTTTAGTTAGTTGGTTATAACGGTTATTTTCTGATGTAATATTAATAATACAATCTTTGGTAAATTTTCCATTTATTTTATCGTAATATTTTCTCATGGAGCTGTTCGTGGTATATTGGAATTCACTCATGTTTTAGGGAACTACGTGCTTTTCCATATATTTCGTTGTAAAAAATACGATTTGACTTAGCATATTTCTAATATACTGCTATTAGGTACTAGTTATATACATTGAAGCATCGCATAGTGCAGTTTAGAATATTCACTTTGGCTTCATCGTGTCTTCAGCTACAGCTCAATCGCTCACCAATTTCACAGTGTCCAGCCCTGCCCATAGGCTTCACACAGTAAGGTCATAAAAATGTAACCTGTAAGAATGATCCGCCATAATTTTTGGGATATCATCTGCCTAAGCTACTGTGTAATAAACAAAAGCACCCCTGAGCTCCTGATTGGGAGCGCTTTTGTGTGTTGGGTGGTTTTTGTGTTGATATTTTCCTCCTTTTGTTAAAAGCATAATGCACATGATAGAAATAGTCGGGAGGTTAATTATCGCCACAATAATGTTTCTTTTTGATGTTACAAGGAGTAGGTGTCGACATTGTATTGGTAAAAAAAGTAAAACCATACTAGGCTTCAGTCCTGAAATAAACCCACGCACATACTTTATAGACTGCTGCCCGTAGCTCCACCTAGATAGACCACTGATCCCATGCCCGTAACGCAGGAAAATTATTCTTATGTGTTATTTCAAATTATACTTACAGATCTGTTCAGTCATTTGAGCGTGATTGAGAAAATCAACCAAACATTTTCACAAAATTTCATCTAAGTAAAATATTGCTGAATACGTTACAATTTTCTAGTTAAACAAAAGCATCTAGAATTATTTTAACCTTTGCTAATTTGTTCTGTTCACAATTTGATACGCTTAATATTGCCTTGCGCTATGTTGCTGCTATGTGAAACTCACTGAGGTATAAAATATTCTCTATCGTGTAAATCTAAAATTACAGAAAGAAAAAATCTCTGCCATATAAAGTTGCTATCTAATAAAGCGGACATTACTTAAAGCCAGCCTTGCTATATCTACCTATTCACTGCTAATCTAGCTGAGTAAGTTGCTCTTTTCAATTAACAACCGTCACGACCAATTTTTCTTTTTCTTCGGTATACTTTTTCAGTAAAAAGGAAAATGCTTGGTAATATCGTTTTTTCCTTGTTCGACTTTTATGTTTTAGACAAGACAAGTAGCTAGTTTCTAATTAAAAATAAACAAATAAACAAACTTGTAGAAATCACAGTTTTGTGTTAACAACGAAACCTACGACTGAATACACTAAATCTTATATCATTCAACGCGACGAGTCTCCTCGCCGGATCGCCACCATGGATCCTGGAAGCGAGATCCCTTTCGGCGCTATACCAGTTCCGAAAGGCGGCGCGGGAGCGGGGTCACGATCCCGAGCCCGAAGAAATTCGGGCCGTGAGATCCCGGCTCCACAGGGAAATGGTGGCGGAATGGGAGCTACGACTTGGGCGACCAGGCGCAGGGTGCGCCGTAGTAGCGGCGGTAAGACCCATCATGGGGGAGTGGCTAGAGAGGCCACACGGCAGCCTCTCGTACCGTCTGACGCAGATGATCACCGAGCACGGGTGCTTCGGAAAATATCTGCATCGGATGGAGAAAGAGCCAACGTCCGAGTGCCATCACTGCGACGCGAGCGAGGACTCGGGGCCGCACACGCTCACCGTGTGTCCGGCGTGGGAGACGCCGAGGCGGGAGCTTGTGGCGGCCCTGGGAGTGAGGGTTCTCACGCTCTCCACCTTGCTCGCGGCGATGGTCCGTTGTGCGGATGCGTGGGCGGCCGGCGTCTCTTTCTGCGAGCAAGTAATGCTCGTGAAGGAGGAGGCGGGGCGGGAGCGGCAGCGGCCTGTTACCCTGGCAGAAGCAGGCCGCGGCGGCGGCGCGCCTGGCGCGCCTCCCCGTTTTCCGGGAACGAGTTGAAAAGTCCGACTAGCCTAACTACAGAACTTCGATATAGCCAATTGGTTGTGGAGGTCAGATGGCAATCGCTTCCCGGAAATATCGAAGTTCAGCCACATCTTAGTTAGACTGGAAAGCCAATCCCGACTGAGTTGGAAAAAGGCTCAGAGAATATTATTCAGAGATGTTTCACCCTCTCTCAGGGCTCCTATTACCATTCTTATTTCTTTATTGCACACAAATAGTACAGAGATCATACCCAAAAATAAAATTACAAGTAACATGTACAAAGGCGACCTTAATTTAATATGAGTTCTCTCCCAACAAACCTTTAAGTAGCAGAGAAGCAGTCATAGTAATGCGGGTATATGAAGTATACATTGAAAAAAATCGGATAATTAAAAGGGTTCCTAAACAGGTACATATACACATAAACATACATTCACAGCATACATATTATACAAATATAAATATATGTTACGAGTACTAGCCTGCCGCCTGCGGCTCCGCTCGCGTGGATCTCTTATTTCTAGTTCTACTCAACCGATTGCAAGCAAACAAGAAGTATAGTTAAGATTATACTTAAAATCTTATCAAGAACTTTCTATAAAAAAAAACCGCATCGAAATCCATTCAGTAGTTTTAGCGTCCATCGCGAACAAACAATTCCAATTTCCAATAAAATTATATAATAGTATAGAAAACACATACATACACATAATGCACACCTATACGTAGATACATAAATATATAGATACATATTATACAGACTACACTATTGTGATAGGTAATGTTCTCTTTTTCCCATGTTCCCAGTTCCTCCGTGACTCCGTGCTTGAAACAGCGCCGAAACTCAGAATAATACAACATGGTAAATATATATAACGATAACTTTAATACGTATGTAGCCTTGTTCTTCAATTTTGAAAGTAGAAGAAGCGAAAGAGCTATGCCAGTATCGTGGCAAGTGGAAAACTGCAGTCTCTGCCTACCCCATTGGGAAAAATTCTTCTCCTAAAGATGTCCAGAGTATAAGTACCGCGAAAGGTGTGAGGTAGTGAGTTCCAAAAACGTACAACTTTTACCATTAACCGGGACCTTCGGATTTAAAATATTCGACAAAGTAGTTTATTGAGCGACACAGATATAGAAAGAGTTTCAATTTATATAGAAGGATTTGATAGTACAAGCACTGTTCAAGCGATTCAAGGTCGCGCACTTAAAACTCTCTAACTCAAATTATTATGTTTAAATCATTAACGTACCCAGTTTGATGGTATCATGGCAATCGATTGGTAGCGGTTGTGACGCTTAGAGCTATTTATATTTGGAATACCCTCATGATATTTCAGGAACGGTGTTTCAATACATAACTGTGTCTTCTTAGTAAAAAAATGATCTGTTTAGGTACTTTCCAAATTTATTTTTAGTATTATTAGTATCCTAGGTACCTAATAAAAAGTAAAGGAGGATATCTGAGGAGATTTCCGCACGAAAGAATAGGTAGTTAAAAGTAGCATAATGGTTATCCTAAATTATAAAGTTTCTTTCCCAAATTTCACGAAGATCCGATGAGGCGTTCTTTCGTGATTTAGTAATAAAGATCTATCCAAACATGCGTGTATATAGTAAAGTAATATATATATGTATATACCAACCACAACATACCACACAATTACTGTAACAAGCAGGTATTGAGTTGTAATTATACCTCTTATCAGTAGATATGAACAACATGTAATGATCTTGGCGTACGTTTATTGTGATAGGTTTCTGTTGATGACCGAACTCGGTCTAATGAGTTTCTTGCTAAGATTGCTAGAACAAATACAAAAAGTTGGTGAAATTTGAGTTCATGGTTATGATGCATAGAATAGAAAAGAATATAGTATGTATTTGTTTTTAGTTGTTAATTGAGCTTATGTTCCACAAATTTATGTTTTCTAATTATTTTGCGGCACGAAATAAATTGAAAAGAAATGCCGAACAAAGTCAGACCATAGAATCTACACCTTTGTATTAATTGTTATCTAAATATATGGTTATTTCGTATTGATGATTGTTTCAATACCTGATATTTTTTTACGTGCGTAAAATCCCCACGGATACCCCCCCACCAGAGCCGGTGGAACAGGTTATATCGGACTCGAACCGACTAAAACGCACACCGCCTGTGGGTCGTTTTTGGTTGCCGAAGGTGAGGTTGACAGGCATATCCCTCGCACCCCGGCCGACCCAGGGCCATCTCTCTGGCCCTCTATGGCACTCGGACGTTGGCTCTTTCTCCATCCGACGCATATACTTCCAGAAGCACCCGTGCTCGGCGATCATCTGCGACAGACGGTACGAGAGGCTGCCGTGTGGCCTCTCTAGTCACTACCCCATGATGGGTCTTACCGCCGCTACTACGGCGCGCCCTGCGCTTGGTCGCCCAAGTCGTAGCTCCCATTCCGCCACCGCGTCGAACGATATCGGGTGGTACCCCCTTATGATGCGGCATGCCAACTTGTGCTGCGGACGCCGCAGCAGGGGCATATGCTGATCTTTCAGGGTGTCCGCCCACATGGGACACCCGAACTGGGCCATGGACCGCACGACACCCGCGTAGTCCTCCGGGCCCCTCAGGTTGGGCAGTAGCCGCGCCAGAGCGTTGGCTGTGCCCACCTATTTGGGGCCCAGACTTCGTAAGTGCTTCCCGAAGTCCCACCGGCCGTCGAGCACGAGCCCCAGATATTTCATCTGGGGCTTGTTGCCGATGAGAGTGCCTCCCACTGTGAGACTGGAACCAGGTGGTGGCGTGCGCCGAGGTCCATGAAAGAACATGGCCTCGGATTTATGCAAAGCCACCTCAAGGCCCAGCCGCCGACTTGAGAAACTGCGGTCGTGGCCCTCAGGGTCGCTTCGCGGTATGTAGCCCCGCTCGCCGTCACTAGCGTGTCGTCCGCATAGCACGAGACGGCGGCGCCGCCGTCCGCGAGCTCACCGCGAAGCATCCAGTCGTATCCGATGTTCCAGAAGAGCGGCCCTAGAACCAATCCCTGTGGAACACCGCACGACATCTCACGCCGACAGACGCTGGTCGCACTTGGGTAGATGACGGCTCTCTCCGTCAGGTACGCCCCGACTTGATTACTTTTCGAATTATTGAAATTGAATCGAATGAATACTATTGAAAAGATATTACCAAATTATAAATGTCAATAAATCCGGCAGATTCCCACACATCACTAGAAAATATTAAATTATGGGTATGGGTCTACTGAACAGAAGATGCACTGGCAATGGGATCCGAATACTTGGTTCGGAACCTCCATGCGATGGCATCCGAGGCGGCAATGCAAATACCGGTCGCAATGGGAGCAACCTTGCAGAAGGCTGCTCGGAGGCTTTCCACATGTCCCTCTGACTCCTAAGGAGGTCGTCTGAATCTGTAGGTGACTCAAGGTCAGCCGGGGAACGCGGGATGCTCTTGGCAGTCTTATACCTGGCATCTTAAAGCCCGAGATGGCATGCGGTTTCCGTCGGTCTGAGCCCGACACAACTTGGCATAAACGAACTAACATAAAGTCCGGAATCAGAATTCCACGAGGGCAACACCTAGTTTATTATATTAGTAAGATAAGTTAAGGCTAGTATACAGTTAGATAAGATTTTCATGTGCTTAGATCTTCTAGAACCCACCTGTAGTGTGGCACAACCGTACAAGTGTAAAACCGTCATTATATACTTCACTACGTGATAGGATTAACTCATCAAAACGTAGTTATAACTGAATATAGTCTTCACCTTGTCTTACCGACGTGCCTCAGCCTGTAGATGACTCGAAAATAACTTCTTCCGAGGTCAAAGTAGGGTTTCCGGCTTCCGCTACGTAATCTAATTTCAAAATGATGAGGTCTGGGAAAATATTTTTCTCTTTAGTTGCTGAAGTGATGAAAGATGTTAGATAACGTTTGTTGTCAAAAATATTCCTTGCTATTCGGAACAGTGTTAGTTATATAGACCTGATCCAGAGTTCTGAACCCATTGAGTACACTAGTCAATACCCACAACTAACATATGAATATTAAACTCAGTTAGAAGAATTGAATAAATTGTTCTATGGTTAATTTTTCATTTATATTTTTTTAACAAATAAAAAGATTGAATAAATACTGAGAAGAGATAAAATGGAAGAGCGCATGACCTGCCCCATTCATCGGATTCAACCAACAGCTTTCAGTTTCCCTGTACCTACATCCACTATGCTGTTTGCAATTTGGTTGTAAATCTTTCATGTCCATATCCTTATTCAAATCTGCCGAGCCGTATCGATGGTATGGACTTAGTTTAAATTCTGAATTGACACAGCAAAAAATTTTAACATGAAAATTAACTGCTGGCTGTGTAAGTGTAGAATAAAGAGTAATTTTGTACTCTAAAACCCATTAGTTAAGAATCTTTACAATTTGTAGCTCATAAGGTCACTTTGGATTTAACAACTGATGCTTAATAGCATACGATAGGTTAGGCATGATTTTAAGACCAAGCTTCTCCTTAAACGTGATGTCCAATCTATCCCAATAAAATTTTGAATAATAATAATAATAATAAATATTCCACAACATTCCACACAACGCTATCTAGACCCATGGTAAGCATAGCTTAATTATCTAGAATGAGGATAAACATACTTAGATACTATTTTTTTTGTTGTAAATACATACACATGATACATAGAAACACCCAGATCAATGCAACTATACATATTCATACAAATATTTGCACTGAGCGGGAATCGAACCCGCGACTCCAGCGTAGCAGTCGAATGTTCTACCGCTACGCCACAGAGGCCGTCATAATAAACAAATAATAAAATAAACAAAGTAATTTTCAAACCATCGGTGGCGTAACTTAAGCACAGTTGTTATAGATGAAACAAACAAAGGATAAGCCTCGTAATATGGTTTTGAGTTTGGCTCAACTAGGGTAAAATATACCCGCTTAAACCCGTCTAGTCGTGGATTTCGTCGTGTGTCGCGAACGTGGCCCGAATTCCTTACAGTCTCGCCATACGGCTTTGTTTGTGCTTATTATACGAGCATTAGAACCGAAAACTGCCGCATACCGAGATATGATTGTTCAATGTTCATGCGAAACTAAGCTTTACCCTATTATTCTCGTATAATAAATACATAAAATGTTTTCAGAAAGTATACAATTATTTAGTACGGCACGTTTAGTACACTGACGTTTAAACACTATAAATTTATAAATAGCAATACAGCAATAAATAAATTGATGACGTATTTCTGTGCTATTGGCAGCGTGGTTTCCGGCAGATGGCCGCGTGGTTTCCGGCAGAGTAGAATTAGGGCCACCCCACCTCTTCCCATGCGGTGTCGTACAAGGCGACTAAGGGATAGGGCTGTTTAAAATCAGACAGATATAGCCCAGACTCAGCCTCAGATGCATGGCTCGAGTCAACAATAGTGCCCGGAATACAGCAATGGGCTCACCCCCTATTACGTGGGACCGAATACAATTTTTGGTGAAATGTGGGTGTTAATTCTCCTCTGCCTAACCCTCCAGGGATAAAGGTGTGATTATATGTATGTATGTACGTATTTCTGTAATTATTCTAGTTTTATTTGGAGTTTAGTTTTGTTCGTTACATGCCAGAATTATTATTATAATGATAACTAATTCTAGAGCTATGAAGTGCAATGGGTATTTTCATAGAATGAGCTGGTTATATACAATATTAGGTAAGATAATCTATGTCATATTTTTTCTATAAAACACATAACATAAACTCTCGCCTATATCTCCGAAGGCAGAGGTGCTAGCACCCACATTTCGCCAGTTTATGTTTAGGTCCCAATGTAATAGGTGGTGAGCCTATTACAATTAACCGGGCACTGGCCAGTTATCAATAGAAGCACGCACTCTTTCCATGGGAAAATTCTTCACTGCCAATCATATGGATTGTTTTAGGGACTCCAAATTATCATGGCGTTTAGGGCAAGCCATACTCTCTAAAACTGACCAGAAATCATAATCCAGCGGATTAAGATCGGGACTAGACGACGGCCAGTCTTCAGCTCTGATGAAGTCCGAAACGTTCACTTCCAACCAAGACTGCGTGGACCGAGCTTTATGACCCGGCGCTGAGTCTTGTTGGAAGGACCATACTTGGTTATTGAACATGGTGTTGTTAAGGGTTTAACTACCTTCTCAAGAATGGTATCTTGATACACTTGTGCCGATGTTTTGATACCGTTTTCACAAATATATGGCTCAGTCACTCCTTCATAGCTAACACCCCACCAAACCATCACTGAAGTCGGATAATGCCCACGTTGCACTCTGTCGACTAATTGGGAAGCTTCCTTAGAGTTTTGAGCATAAATACGGTCATTTTGTTTGTTAAAATGTTGCTCAATTGTAAAGATTATCTCATCCGTAAACAAAAATTTTCTGTGACCTCCCTTTGCGTACCGCTTCAGTAGTTGCGTCGATTTTACCACCCTATTCTTTTTTAAATTATCAGTTAAAAAATGACCAGTGCGTCTCTTATAGGCTGCAAGTCCTAAGTCATCTTTTAAAATGCGCGACATGGTTCTGGGTGCTATCTTCATCTCCCGAGATAAAATCTTTTGCTTTCGGACAGGACTTCTTCGAATTCTTTCCCTTACTGCTTTGACCATCTTTTTCGTACGAACACTACGTGGACGGCCAGATATTTTTCTGTCACAAACAGAGGAGGTCTCATTGTACCTATTAATAGCCCGGTACACAAACATTTGACTAATACCAAGCGTATGGAGAGTTTTAAAAATTACATTCGGCTCCATACCAACTTTGTGCAATGCAATCACAGCGATTCGGTTTTCTTTATCACCCCACTCCATTTTAATTTAGCAAAATATTGTACAATGTATTAGCGCCAAAATTAGAAAACACAATGAACAATCGTATAAAAACAGATGATGATGACAGATTCCAAATTCAAATGTAATATCTTTCTTATTTTAATTGTAACAGTATTTATGTCCAGACTAAGTATATACACACATAACTTCGAAAAGCATCGAAAAGTCATTGGTGTGTGCCATGGTAAAACCTGGGATCGAACCCGAGACCTCGTATCAGCAGTCCATTACCCATACCACTTGGCTACCGCGGTTGTTCCAAAACGTATTATACTTATATAAGTATTATAAATAACCCTAATAAATATGTCTAAATACATGATACATACAAACACGCTAATTTTACAAAGGGCTAGGCAGAGACTACATGTTTCCACCTGCTCTATCTTGACATACATCTTTCGCTTCTTCTTCTTTCCCATTTTTTATACACGCTCACCGTTTTCAGGTACTCTTAATAAGTTCTTTTTTTTAAATATCTTCAATCTGATTGACATACCTATGTTTAGGTCGACCCCTACCGGATTGCCCATTCACCCAGAAATCATTCATTCGGACATCTGTTGCTTATATATTTACGTAGGTAGGTATATCTACAATTTCAAACACTTGTACCACTCGCCAGTGGTCGGCTACTTGGCACGGGTATCCTAATAATTACCGTACATAATGCGACCCTCACGCCCCGTGCGTCCTGTAGCCTCTCACATAAAATTAAAATTTAGGGCTGTATTTCGTTAGTGAATATCACATTTTTGTCAAAGTCAAAGTCAAAAATCATTTATTCTGTATATACCATTATATCGGCACTTACAAAACGTCAACAAAAAAGGAACATGAATATCAGATTAGTAAATGGACCACCGGTTCGAAACGCGGCCCCGACCTGAGAAGACTCCGGCAAGAAACTCAGCGGGCATTTCTTTTTTTTTTGGTCTATTTACAAACATACACTTAGTCCACTTAATCTAAATACAAAAGTTTACTTGAGTAGCATAGTTGTCTGAGAAAAATCGTCGTTAGCGATAATACCGCCTATATCGTCTTTCTGCATTAAAAAAAAATGATTCATGAAAGCTTACTGGTTTGATATCAATTAAAATTGATGGACTTATCGACTTGCCAGCGTCAGAGATGTTCAAAGATATATTTTCTATATATAGCATTTTACGCTGAGAAGGTGACCTTATTTGAGCTCGCACAATAAATATCAGGTCAGATTAGAGGACTACCTATGTAATATGTTATTATGTTTTTGTTATGTATTACACAAACAAAATGTGCAGCAGCTGGTATGAAAATATAGATACATTATTTTTATACATAACAATTTATACCCTAAGTTTTGTGCGTCACTTAGTGTTCAGTGAATTTACAAAGGGATCACTAAGGGTCTATTTTAAGTATCAGCAGTGTGTGCCCAATATTAATATTCATCATAAGCCTTTTGTATTTATATAGGAATATGATATAGACACCTATTTTAAAACGGTAAACGTTTTTATTTGATATCACAAAATTTGATTAACTCATTCAATGAATCCAGGATATTCATTGAACTAAAACATATGCTCTAATTTGGGTACTTCGATGAGAAGAGTAAAGGTACTTATAACA
Source organism: Eilema griseolum (assembly GCA_963662185.1). Lineage (NCBI taxonomy): Eukaryota > Metazoa > Arthropoda > Insecta > Lepidoptera > Erebidae > Eilema > Eilema griseolum. Next base: position 14,728,773 of record OY759238.1, on the reverse strand, counting down.
TCTAGTTATAACTGTCTGACATATCTGATATTGTTTATTATGTACAATATACTTTAATAAGGTTATAATTTCTTATATGATCAACAGTAAAATCTTTGGAGTTGCGTGGCCTTACCAGATGATATGAGAATACGAAATAGCTATGATGCCAGGCCGAAAAACCATTTTAGAAAACTAAAAAAGTATCCAATATTACAATTCAGTCGCCCACATACATATTTAGCACTATCCCATCTACTACGTGATTTAGCATCATAGTAATAGTACATTCCAAATGCAGTTACCCTGTTTTCTATTTCAGCGTCTGACAGTGTCGCACTTTGAAGTGTATCAATTACTGTGGAAGATATTGTAATTGAGTTAATGCCTCTCAAAATGTCAATGCTTGTTAACGGTATTGGTAAAATCTCACAGAGATCGATTAGAGTTGTTTCTCATGTTTAACGTCATCTTTACGAGCGTTATTGCCCAAATGAATCGAATTGAGAAGTGTTTAGTGAGTTATTTTTTTTTTTTGGGGTGCGGGTTGGGTAACCTCCACGTTGGCCTACCTGTTTCTTTTCCCTCTGGACCGCGGTCCTGGGGAACGGAAGCGGGGAGGCTGGTGCACCCTGGACGATGGTTAGTAGACTCTGACTCCAAGGAGAAAGAGCTCTGCTAGCCGTCGACCAATAACCCGACAAGCCCTTTTTAGGGCTAGCTGACCCTGAGGGGGTCGTGGTATGGCGGACCTGCAAGGCCCGCGGGAAGGGATTCGTAGAATCCCTTCCATCCCAAACAGCCCTTTTTAGGGCTAGCCTGTCGCTCCCGGTATCCCTCTGCTTTCAGAGGGGACATGGGGGCGACACAAGGATCCATGGGATCCAGGGACGGGCCGGCCTACTGCTCGCGCAGAGGCTGGCGGGCATTCGTGCCACCGTCGGTGTTGGGAGAGTTGGCTGCTCTCCCGCGTCGCGTAACCTCCAGGATATCGACAACGACCTGAGTGCTAGCCACACTTGGGAAGCCGATATCCTGAAGGCCGCGGGGCTTGCCTTAATTGGCCGGCCCGCGACAAGGAAATGTCTTGAAAACCCGACAGCGAAGTCGCTTAAAACCTGTGGATACATGGGGAACTCCACAGTATGTACCCCGCTTCCTGGAATGAGCGTCACCCAGGAAGTGTAGTTTAAATCGCGTCACACTCGTGGGACTGGATATGGATAAATTTAAACATACACCTAAACCCAAACCTAGTGAAATAGTCTGCGCGGAGGTCGCGCAGCACCACGACGCGGAGGTCGCGTCCCAAACCGCGGTGTCGGAGGAATTCGACACCGCCACGGAGAAGAGTAGGGCGAACAGCCCGGTGGGCCTACAGACCCGGAAATCTGTACGGCGGAAGAGGAGATTCAGGAAGAAGTCTCTTCCTCCTCCTTCCCCTCCACCACAGAAGACGGAGTCGGACTTGGAGCTCACCTTGACCGACTCCTCTTCCACCAGCAGCAGTCACGACGGTGACGAGACGCTGCATCCACCACCGCCGAAGCTGCTAGCGGTCAGCCGCACGCAGCTGCAGCGTGGTGATAGCCTCAGGGCCCCGGAGGATGTGGAAGCGCCGCCGAGTTCCTCCACCTCGGCGGCGTCCTTACCCTTGCCTCGCGCCGACATAATATCGAAGGAGGTGATAGAAGCCCTAGAAGGTTGGGCCGGGGCCCGCACCGATTCGCCGACGCCGGAGGAGCACCGGGTCACGCAGGCGACGACGCGGCTTGTCGAGCTGTTCGACCTCCTGAAGGCGGAGTTATCCGAGTTGCAGCTCGACAGGGCTCATTTGGGCAGGAGGCACCTGGAGCTCCTGGAGAGCAATGAGCGGATGGCGGCCGATTACCGCAAGGAGATGGGGAGGATGGCGGCTATTGCGGAGGTGAGTAAAAGATGGTTTACCAGTTGGAACAAGATTAATTTATTTACTATTTACACACTCTTATATACTAATTATTCTACATGATTTTACTGAGATTAAGAGTGGGGTTTTACTCATATAAGTTTAGTGCTGACATTATTGTTTATTGATACGTGCTGTTTATATAATATTATTTCCTAGTTATAGTGTACTTTGCCTATGACGCATAGCACGTCATAGTACTCCCCCCTTTATAAAAATTCTAGTTATTATTTGCTGTGGTGCGTCGACCTTGTCCGTGCACGCTGTTTGCTGAGTTGTACTTTTTCTGCAGTTGTTTACACTTGTTGCATTTCCTTGATTATTTTGTTTATCTTTTTGTCCATGACTTTGTTAGTTTTCCGTACGAGTCTGGTGATTGTTATTATTATTGCTGCTAGTATAATTATAGCGATGAGTACTCCGATCCAGATTTTTATTTTTTCAATTTCTGCTGCCATGTGTGTGTTCTTTTCTGCCTTTGCTGCCAGGTTATTGTTCTGCACCATGTATATTTGCTCCTTTTCGTGGGTTTGACTGCTTCCCATCTTGTGTGTTGTTTCTTGTGGCTTGCTGTGGAGTGACTTTTATTTTCATTTTGCCCTTTTTATATCATTGTTTGAAACGGACCGTGGGTCGTGATATTCTTCCCGAACGTGTTCTTTTTATGTTTTGAATTGGCTCTGCCTTATCTTGCTCTTGATTTTGAGCTTCTATCTTGTCGTCGCTCGTCGTGAATGCTGGCTTTAGCCTGTCAATCGACACGTTCACTTCCCTGCCGTTTCGCTTGATCGTGACTATTTTGTTGTCATGTTTGACTACGAGAAACGGTCCGTCGTAAGGTGTTGTGAGCGTAGGACGTAGCTTATCGCATCGTAGAAATACGTGTGTACAGTCGGCTAAGCGTGGGTGTACGAATATGTTTTTGTTTGAGCTTTGTCGTTGTGGAATTGACGTCATGTGCGTTATGTTATCTTTAATTTTCTCCACAAACTCTGCATACGTTGTGTTTTTAGAACAGTCGCCAAAATATGCTGCTGGTAATTTTATTGTTGTTCCGTAGACCAATTCGGCTGCTGAGTATCCAGTGTCTTGTCGAATGCTGGTACGTATCCCGAATAATACCGATGGTAATTCTTTCGTCCAATTTTCGGTATTTCCTCTTGCCATCAAAGCTGCTTTCATGGTTCTGTGCAGTCTTTCTACTTTGGAGTTTGATTGAGGGTGATATGGTGTAGTACGGATTTTTTGTATACCCAGGAATTTGGTTAGGCTTCTGAATAGCTCAGACTCGAATTGTCGTCCTTGATCCGTTGTTATATAATTGGGGCATCCAAAACGTGTGATCCAGCCATCGTATAGGGTTTTGGCTACAGTTTCTGCTGTGATGTCCGAAATAGGATATGCTTCTGGCCATGACGTACAACGATCGATCATAGTGACGATGTATCTTTTGTTTTGTGATGTCGGTAGGGGGCCCACAATGTCTATGTGTATGTGGCTAAATCGTTCTGCTGGCATAAATTTGCCCAGGGGTGATACTGTGTGCCGCTGAACTTTTGATTGCTGGCATTGTAAACATGTTTTGCACATTTCGTAAATGTCTTTGTGCATGCTAGTCCAGATGTATTTTGCGGTTATCAACTTTTTTGTTGTGTTTTTCCCTGGGTGGCTCATGTTGTGAAAACTATCAAAAATTGTTTTTCTGAACTTTTGTGGTAGGTATGGCCTTGTTGTACCGGTGGATATATCACAATAAATTTTGGTATTATTGTTTTGTACTGGTACCTGTGTTATTTTTAGTGACCTATTTTGTTTTAGTTTTGTTAACTCCGGGTCACAGTCTTGGTATTTTTTTACCTCTTGCCAGTTGAGAATTTTGGGTAGTTCTATTGTTTCTATTACCCGTGATAGTGCGTCGGCTACCACGTTTTCGCTGCCCGTGATGTGCCTTATGTCTGTGCTGAATTGTGCAATATATTCTAGGTACCTTATTCTTCTAGGGGATTCATCCACTGATTGCTTCTTGTCGAATGCATGAATCAGTGGCTTATGATCAGTGTATATTGTAAATGTGCGACCTTCTATTAGTCGTCTAAAGTTTTTTATTGCCATGTAAATACCGAGTAGTTCTCGATCGTATGTGGAATATTTTGTTTGTGTCTCGCTTAACCCTTTTGAAAAAAATGATATGGGTTTCCATTTTCCTTGAACTTTTTGTTGAAGTACGGCGCCTACACATTTTAAACTAGCATCTGTCATAATGGCTAGTGGTGTGTCTGTTTCCGGAAATGCGAGTGTTGTGACATCTCTTATGTCCTGTTTGCAGTGTTCGAATGCTTGGTTAGCTTCCGTATTCCACTCGATTGGCGTATTGTCATTCTTTTTGCAGTTTATTAAGTATTTGTTGAGCGGAGCTTGGTGTCCGGCGGCGTGTGGGATGCTACTTCTGTAGAAATTCATCATTACCAAAAATCGACGTAGCTCCTTTACCACCTTTGGCTTTGGGTATTCGTTTATTACTCGTACTTTCTCAGACGTGGGGGTGATTCCTTGGCTCGTTATATGATAACCTAAGAAATCTATCTCTGTCTTTTCGAATTCGCATTTGCTCGTATTGATTGAGATGCCGTTTTTACTTAGGCGAGTGAATACTTCCTCTAGTTGAACGTAATGTTGTTCGGTATTTTGACTTGCTATGAGTATGTCGTCCACGAAAACATATATATAGTCCAGGTCTCTAAACAGGGAGTCCATAAACCTCTGGAACGTTTGGGCTGAATTTCTGAGGCCAAATGGCATGTAATTCCAGTGAAATAAACCCATTTGCGTGATTATTGCGGTCTTTTCTGGTTCCGCAACAGGGATTTGGTGGAACGCCTTCTTTATATCAATTTTGCTGAATATTGTTTTTCCACTTGCGATGTATGTAAAGTCTAACAGTCTTGGCAAGGGATATCTGTCGGGCACTGTTATTTTATTTAACGCGCGGTAGTCTCCGCATGGCCTCCATTCCCCATTCTTTTTCTTTACCATGTGGAGAGGCGATGCCCAAGGACTACTGGAAGGTTCTAATATTCCTAAGTTTATTAGCTCTTGGAATTCCTTTTTTGCTGCCTTATATTTGTCGGGTGGTAGTGGGCGCGCGCGGACATAAACTGGAGGACCTTTTGTTATGATGTGATGCTGTATTCCATGTTCTGTGGGTTTTTTAAGTGGTGTTGGTCTAGTGACGTTTACGTATTTCTCTAGCAGGTGCTTTATATGTTCGGGTAATTTCGCGTCGATGGATCTAATTGAAGGCATGTGTGTTTCTCTTGCAATTTTCGCAGGCGTCGTTAATTTTGTTTCTTGGTCGATCAGCCTTTTGCCGTATAGATCCACTAATAATCTGTGGTGCTCTAGGAAATCAGCTCCTAAGATAGGCATTTTTACATCGGCGATTACAAACGTCCAAGTAAAAGGTCTGCGTAACCCCAGATTTAGCGTTAATGTGCTTTCGCCATAAGTTTCAATAGTTGACCCGTTTGCGGCATACAGTTTGTAGTTGCTTGGGTTTTTCTTACCCTGTGCGTTTTGTAATACAGAAATATTTGCTCCCGTGTCTACTAAAAACCTATAACCACTGTTTGAGTCGGTTATAGTTAGACGGTTGGCGGGGTGTATGGCACAGAGTCCCGTCTTATTCTGCGCTAGTTCTCGTTTCCCGAATTTTTATCGGTTTTATTTATCCACGAGCGCGGCTGATCGCATTTATATGCTTTTGTTTTGAATCGTCTGTGATAATAACATAGCCGTGTACGTGACCGTGAGCGTGATTGCGACCTTGCTCGGAATTTGCTGCGTTGCATCGGTCGGCGATTACTCATACCGCGGAGCTCGTTTATTTCAACTCGCATAGCTGCAATTTGTGACGTCAGCATTGTTATTAAGTTAACGTCGGCGGATTCCTGTGACGAGTTGTTTGTTTTGGTTTTATAGCGCATATTTTCATAAATTCGGTCCGCCATTTCGCATAATTTTGTGAGGTCGAGGTCTTCGGAGACTGCCAATATGGAGGTGATTGATACCGGAAGCTGTCTGAACCATAATAATCTGATGGTATCTTCGGTCATTTTGTCGCAGCTGGCTTCTTTCATTTTTCTCAACAGCTGTGATGGTGTTGAGTCACCTAGGTCCATCTCCGAAAGCAATTTGTGGAAGCGTCGTTGCTCGCTTTCCTCATAGCACGCAATTAATCTTTCCTTGATTTTAAGGTACTTGTCTGCGTTTGGCGGTGACGTCAGGATGTCGCTGACTTGATGTATGACCTCTTTTGGTAATTTTGCGATGACGCTGTTATATTTATATTCGTCACCTTGTTTTTGGGAGGCTACGATGGCCTCGAATTGCGCGAACCATAAGCGCGGTGAATCTGTCCAAAACGCTGGTATTTTCTCCGTAATGCTAATTGCAGCCACCACCTGGCTGTCGCTGATTGATTCAGCCGATGTACCGGGGTTTTTTTGAGGTGTCCCTGGAATTATCGGTGTCATTTTTCTAGCCTCTTGATATTTCAGCTGGTTTGGACCCGCTTGTGGGAAGTCAACTGAAATGTGCTATTTCGCTATTTCGCTGATGGTGGTGGTCAGTAAGCTGGTGGGCTGTTGGGTAAATTTTTCCTTATATGGCTCCACCGTTTCTGTGATAGTTCCTAGGTTTGCTGCTGAAAACCTTTTCAGGGCTGCAGTTGGCCTGCAATTATATCAGCACTAGGAGATCACGTCGGGGTCACCAATATTGCGGAGGTGAGTAAAAGATGGTTTACCAGTTGGAACAAGATTAATTTATTTACTATTTACACACTCTTATATACTAATTATTCTACATGATTTTACTGAGATTAAGAGTGGGGTTTGTAGCTTACCGCAGTCTTAATTAACAGAAAATTTATCTTGTGTTCGTTGGTGCAGCGGAGCGAATACGACAATTGTACGTCTCGGGTTCTAGGGTCATACAAAGTAATCTTTGTTATCAAATTTTCGTGGGAAGCAAGGAGTCAGCTAAGACTATCCTCTGGAACATAAAAATGTTCCTATTATATGGGACCATACATGAAATAATACCTAATTATAATACTTCTCTGCCTACTCCTTTATATAGGTACACAGGCGATATATAAACACTATAATTCTCTTCAAATTTTCTCTAGTTAGTGACGAAGGGTTTTGAAATCTCATACGGTATTTAGGTACCTACGGAGTTTTAATTACAGCTCATTTTTTACAGTTTGGCCAGAGGATTAAAATAAACACGCAGTCGAGTAAATAGTGGCTGTACATACGCTTTCAGTTACACTTTATAGTACATAAATTATACTTAAATTAACTTTATCGTAGCTTGTTCTAAAAGCACTTGTATATTTCTTACGAGCGTAGTTAAATTTGATCAAAAAGTTGTTGGAAAGTTGTTGAAACAATATCGTTAGGGCAGTTCTCGCTTAGGGGAACAACCAGCTGAGGTTATATTTGCCTTCAGTTCATGAAATTGTGAATAAATCATTGTCTTAGATATTTTTCCTATATTAATGGGTACAGCTGCTGAAGTCGAGCAGCAGCTTAAAGGTTTCAGTGCTGTGATTGGACTAGAACGGTTTTTGTAACTGGTGGCGCGTGGGCCAACGTGTGCGAGTGGACTGTATTGCGGGAAGTAGCTAACTGTTCTATTGACACTTTACACACAAAACAAGACAGGTGGCCGGGCTGCCGCGGATTCGATCCAGGCAGTGAATGCAGCCCGAGAAATTAGGAGAGGATGCACTAACCTTCACGACCCACGTGTTTTTCATCGCAGCCGGTACACGGATCTTCTCTTCCTTGCTCAGGAGCTGCCGTCAGCGTCACTAGATCCCTTGAGGAACACACGAGAGGCACCATCCGATCGGTAAAGGTCTATGAAGCGGTTAAAATACAACAAATATTATTCATTTCTGAGAGACGCGCGCGCGCGATCGCCTTTACGCTGGCTAGTTCAAAGCGGCACTGAGTGTCTATATTTCACAAATGGCGGACGGAAGCCATATCTATGATTAGTGCGGGAGAGGAGACGGGTATAAAAGGAGTGGGTTTCCGTGTCAAAAATACAGTTTCCACTTCGGCGCAACCATTCCCCCCGGCTTGAAGGGTTACCTTCGAAACGACAAATGCGAAACAAATCTAAAGTCTAATCTAAATCTAGGTTTGGGAAATAACAACTAAAATATAAACCTAGATTGGAGCTCGTGCCTACTGCTGGCTAGGCAGCGGGCAGAGGCGAACAAACAACACAACGCAACAGTCTCGACCAAGACGAGACGCGATTAGCCAACAACAAAATAAGGGTCTCTTCACGTGGGACCGATACAACAAGCGAGTGCTTCTTCTCCTCGGGTGGTTCGGAAACCGTAGTGGGATTGAATTGACTAACTGGCCACCCATCTAACGCGGCATGAATCCAGGACGGTCCACCAAACCACAACGGGTGATCCAAAATTTGCGAAGGAAGCAATCCACGAGAGAGACAATCGGCTGGGTTGTCGGTGCCAGCAACGTGAAAGAGATTATGTGGCGCCAATTCAGATTGAATTTTGCCACTCTATTAGCGACGAATGTGTCCCAACGATGGGGCGAAGAGTGGGCCCAACACAAAGCGACTGTTGAGTCCTAAAAGCTAAAATTCTACTAATATTAATGCGAAAATTTACAATTATATCATTAAGCGACACGGAAGTGCTAATCTTAGCACTGCCATCCAAAACTACACGGAGTTTTAGTAGTAAGCTTATCTTCTCCAATAACTCCGCGGTGCGGGACAATGTACGAAGGCTGGGTCCCGCCAGTGTCCGCAGGCGCAGGTGAGATGTAACCTTTATCTAAATATTCGTTAACAACCTCATCATAGGCCCGCTTCGACTTTGGGGACGCCTGCATCTTTCGTTCCAAACAAAGAAAGCGTTTTTCAGCGGATACACGGGAGCCACCGAGCGAAAACTTGCGGATGGTAGACTCCAGTGGCGGCTCGACGGTGCAACAGAACGAAGCAGTCGAGTGACTAAAACTATCTATAGAAGCGGGTGCGGAACCAATTATAACAAAACCCAGAACTGTTTCCAGGGCGTGCGGAGCGGGGTACGTCGGTCCCCCTTGAACCTTACGTGATAGCTGGAGGTGCGGGAGAATCGAAGCGCCGATCAATATATCGACGACTCCAGGAACAGCGTAAGTCTCATCTGCTAAAGGCAAATCTTTAAATTTCGTTAATAAAGACGTGTCAACCGGGACGGTAGGCAACTGTTCAGCTATTCTATCTATAACGAGCGAATCCATGTCAAACCAAATATTATTATTAAAACGAGATCTAAACCTTGTTTTAACGGTGCCACGAACAGCTGACTGTAAGCTTCCAAAACCCTTCACCACTGAGCGGGTTGAACGCTTATCAACATTGAAACCAAGACGCCGACAACAATCTTGAGTAATAAAATTACTTTGCGAAGCGCCATCTAACAGCGCTCGAACAATGCGCGGCTTACCTAATGCATCAACAATAACAACGCGAGCGGTCGCAAGACACACAGTAGTGAGTGCAGCACTAGCGGAGAACGAACACAAGGTGACGTCATCCGCGGCGGTCACCGGGCGGGCTGGAGCGCGCGCGAGCGCGGGCTGCGGCTGCGGCGCAGGCTGCCGTGTGTCACCGCTCGACGAGCCAACCGTGCTCACATTGGATGCGGCATTACTATTCTCAAAATGAAGCAAAGTGTGGTGTCTCGCTTGACATTTGCGACAACTATTTCTACTATTACATAAAACAACGCGGTGTTTAGTACCGAGACAATTAAAACAAAAATTATTAGCGCGAACAAATTTATAACGATCACTAGGCGACAATTTTAGAAAACCAGGACACCTGTACAGTTGCGAATGATGAGTGCTACACAAAGAGCAAACAGGTGACTGTACACGTGCTGGTGCGGTACTAACATAAGTATGAGTTGACCTCAGTGACTTCGATGACGCATCTACTTTGCGTGCAGAATCAACAACTGTCTTCGCGCCTTCATGTTTCGATGAAGAGCGTTGCAATACCTTTATATGCTCGCGAACAAAACTTTCTAAGTCTTCGAACTTAGGAATCCTATTGCCGCGATGATCCGACTCAAACAAACGAATGGTTTCGGAATCTAATTTCCTTAAACCCATATACAAAAATACGAAGTCGCAGAGGTCATCGACCTTTAGGTTCTTTACGGCGCGAACAGCTGACGCGAAAGTATCTAGAAATTTCTCTAAGTTTTGATCGTTACATGCCGTAATAGATTTCAAATCAAACATCTGATCTAAATAGGCGTTAGCTACCGATCTTTTATCCTCATACCTAGCTTTCAAAGTATTTAAAATTAAATTATAATTCTCGGCACTAAACGTAATTCCAGCGCAAACGGTTATAGCTTTACCAGTCAATTTTTCAACGAGATAATGCAATTTTTCGTGATCTGTCAACGAATCGTTCTTATCTATTGTATTCTCAAAACTATCTATAAATAGACACCAATTGCGAATGTTACCATCAAATTCGGGTATTTGAATTGGTGGCAACTTAGGTCGGTCGCGAGTGGGGTTGGGTAGGTCAGCCGGTTTCTCCAAACTCCTAGCGACGCGTTTGATACGACAATACAAATCGTCAAACGACGACAAGGCCTGATAACTCACTGAGTAATCGGGATTCAAATTCAACTCTAAAACGTTGATGTCATGTACTAAGGTTTCGAAATCCGCGCGTAGACTATCTAAGTTTTCTATAGAACACAAGAACGAATCTCTGATGACCAAATCAGAGGTTTTAAGTGCATTATCATAAATCGATTGTACGCGAGAGTAAATCATTTCTTTTTTAGCGTTTAAAAGTTTCAATTGAACCTTACCGGTCCTATCAACCTTTGGGGACATGTTTACAATTAAATCTCAACTAAAGTGAGGTAAACAACGAATATGAAATGACTTAATCTTAGCGGCACAGAGCAGCGAGGCGGCGCGAGCGACACTCGGCAGATAGGTAGGTACCTACGCGATGGTCGCTGTCTAGATTCAACCATTATTTCCGAGATTAAGTATTGCGTAATATCTATTCAAATTAAAATACTTTCGTATGAATTGGGATGAGATGCGAGCGAGGTAGGTACAGCCACGTGTCTACCCACGCAGGTACTAGGCAAATACGACGTGAGCCGAGAACAACGTAATTGAAAAAAAACAAAACAAAGCCAAATGCGTTAGGTATTACACTGTGCCTATGCACTAGGGTGTCTGAGTATACCTAAGATCTAAGCCTAAATGTCTGGATGCGGGGTTTTCTACTAAAATAACCAGGCACTTAGGTGCGATGCGAAAATTTCGAACTACGATTAAGTGTTGATATGATACCTAACCTATTTATGTATTAGGTAGGTACAATGCGAGCCAGCGGCGAACGGACAACAAATTCTAAGCCTAAGTGTCTGGATGCGGGGTTTTCTACTAAAATAACCAGGCACTTAGGTGCGGTGCGCTCATTCCCATTAGAATAATAACAAAATACGAACTACGGCTAAGAATCCGGCTCGATCCGGACCAAAAAATGGTGGCGCGTGGGCCAACGTGTGCGAGTGGACTGTATTGCGGGAAGTAGCTAACTGTTCTATTGACACTTTACACACAAAACAAGACAGGTGGCCGGGCTGCCGCGGATTCGATCCAGGCAGTGAATGCAGCCCGAGAAATTAGGAGAGGATGCACTAACCTTCACGACCCACGTGTTTTTCATCGCAGCCGGTACACGGATCTTCTCTTCCTTGCTCAGGAGCTGCCGTCAGCGTCACTAGATCCCTTGAGGAACACACGAGAGGCACCATCCGATCGGTAAAGGTCTATGAAGCGGTTAAAATACAACAAATATTATTCATTTCTGAGAGACGCGCGCGCGCGATCGCCTTTACGCTGGCTAGTTCAAAGCGGCACTGAGTGTCTATATTTCACAAATGGCGGACGGAAGCCATATCTATGATTAGTGCGGGAGAGGAGACGGGTATAAAAGGAGTGGGTTTCCGTGTCAAAAATACAGTTTCCACTTCGGCGCAACCAGTAACTTTTGTTATGATGTCAAAACATGGATCAGCATTCTGACTCTCTAAGGATTTGAAGTAATTTTGTTTAGTTTGTAGAGGGTGTAATAGACATTTTAGGGCTAAGTCAACGTCATCTGCTGATTGACGGAAGAGGCTATAGTGCAGGTCATTCTTGAGGTTGAGAAATCAAACGATGTCGCTAATAAAAACGTATAAGTCAAACCAAGAGAAGGAGAAGGAGTGAACAGAATTCAGACTCTGAGGTGCAAGTTGCGGATGCAACCGGGAACAACTCTAAAATGATGATTGTTAAGTTGGAAGTAATATTTTAAAATGGTGTATATACTTATGAAAGAGGTTAAGACTGTAATTAGAGTGAAAAAAGGCGGACCCTGCTATCAGGATTAACGCACCATGATGATGAAGACTTTTGAGAGAGTTTGAGGTTAGGTAAAATGCAAATTTAAGAGTAGTTATACACGATAATCAAGAACTCAGTGGGTACCTCTGTTTAGCGAGTAAACAAACTAGTTACTGATTAGGTAACGGGTTTCAAGTACAAACCGATTGCTGAAAAGTTTCTGGGTATCGTCCTATGGGAAAACAGGACAAGTAGAGGCGAATTGTCGGTTATAAGAGTCATGACCACAATGACCGGATCGAATGCGTGTTCCAGTTGCGTTGTGTTCAAATCTCCCCTCGTCAAGGCAGTGTACAGTGTACAGTAATTGTAGTAAAATTTCCCCACGAAAACTACCAATTTTTAGGCAAAATTTTTTTAAACATAATCTAATTTCATCTCGATTTCCGAGTAATATCAGATTTAGTTCGTTCAATCTTCAAAAAAGTTTTAGAAAACTTTCAGTAGATACTATATAGTGGGGTTATATGTAGTTCCTAATTTCAGCGAAACTGTAACGGGATATTTTTAAACTATCTCGGTGTGAATTCACAATTATACAAGATATCGGGACTTCTCGCGAATTAAATCATGGAACTTACTATTTCTGGCGACGTTTCGGATGCGTTGCAGCACCCGTGGTTATGACTTGACTACTAGTCATGTCTAGTCAGAAATAGTAAGTTCCATGATTTAATTCGCGAGAAGTCCCGATACCTTGCATAATTATAACGGGATATCTTCGTAAAAATAAGTATTGAGTTTAATTTACTGACTGAGCCTTGACTAACGAACTTACGTGTTACTGCTTCTTGTGGTAAGGTAAAGTATGTAAGCATTTGCATCGGTATGTGAGATAACAGAAAGAAAGGTGTTGCACACGTCCACAGGCCACGGTAACCACTTCCTATCAGGAGGGTCGTGTGCCTGTCTGCCACCTAAGTGGTATAAAGAAAATGTCATTACAACAACAAAATTTTGCTTCGTCTTCTATTAACTAATAAGGTTCATAGTTGAACGAACAAAATTTTGCACTTAGTATGTTTGTCTTCTAGACCATCGAATCTTCTTGTTAAATACAATGAGTCATTCATTATAATATATATGTCATAATAACGGAGCGGGAACAAAGACTTTTAGGACGTTAAGAGTTCCTAATGAGAAAGAGATTAAAAATTAAATGTGATTCCTTTTATGTAATTTCAGATTGAAATTGTCAGGTAAAAACAAATGCATCGCTTACGGTTATTTTGTATATTAATAAAACATAGCAAATTATAGTGGTAGTTGTAAAGTTTGTTCGATAGCATCATTATGTTATGATATTGATTTATGAAAGTAAAAAGTTAGTTTAGTTAGTTGGTTATAACGGTTATTTTCTGATGTAATATTAATAATACAATCTTTGGTAAATTTTCCATTTATTTTATCGTAATATTTTCTCATGGAGCTGTTCGTGGTATATTGGAATTCACTCATGTTTTAGGGAACTACGTGCTTTTCCATATATTTCGTTGTAAAAAATACGATTTGGCTTAGCATATTTCTAATATACTGCTATTAGGTACTAGTTATATACATTGAAGCATCGCATAGTGCAGTTTAGAATATTCACTTTGGCTTCATCGTGTCTTCAGCTACAGCTCAATCGCTCACCAATTTCACAGTGTCCAGCCCTGCCCATAGGCTTCACACAGTAAGGTCATAAAAATGTAACCTGTAAGAATGATCCGCCATAATTTTTGGGATATCATCTGCCTAAGCTACTGTGTAATAAACAAAAGCACCCCTGAGCTCCTGATTGGGAGCGCTTTTGTGTGTTGGGTGGTTTTTGTGTTGATATTTTCCTCCTTTTGTTAAAAGCATAATGCTCATGATAGAAATAGTCAGTAGGTTAATTATCGCCCCAATAATGTTTCTTTTTGATGTTACAAGGAGTAGGTGTCGACATTGTATAGGTAAAAGAAGTAAAACCATATTAGGCTTCAGTCCTGAAATAAACCCACCCACCTACTTTATAGACTGCTGCCCGTAGCTCCACCTAGATAGACAACTGATCCCATGCCCGTAACGCAGGAAAATTATTCTTATGTGTTATTTCAAATTATACTTACAGATCTGTTCAGTCATTTGAGCGTGATTGAGAAAATCATCCAAACATTTTCACAAAATTTCATCTAAGTAAAATATTGCTTAATACGTTACAATTTTCTAGTTAAACAAAAGCATCTAGAATTATTTTAACCTTTGCTAATTTGTTCTGTTCACAATTTGATACGCTTAATATTGCCTTGCGCTATGTTGCTGCTATGTGAAACTCACTGAGGTATAAAATATTCTCTATCGTGTAAATCTAAAATTACAGAAAGAAAAAATCTCTGCCATATAAAGTTGCTATCTAATAAAGCGGACATTACTTAAAGCCAGCCTTGCTATATCTACCTATTCACTGCTAATCTAGCTGAGTAAGTTGCTCTTTTCAATTAACAACCATCACGAGCAATTTTTCTTTTTCTTCGGTATACTTTTTCAGTAAAAAGGAAAAATGCTTGGTAATATCGTTTTTTCCTTGTTCGACTTTTATGTTTTAGACAAGACAAGTAGCTAGTTTCTAATTAAAAATAAACAAATAAACAAACTTGTAGAAATCACAGTTTTGTGTTAACAACGAAACCTACGACTGAATACACTAAATCTTATATCATTCAACGCGACGAGTCTCCTCGCCGGATCGCCACCATGGATCCTGGAAGCGAGATCCCTTTCGGCGCTATACCAGTTCCGAAAGGGGCGCGGGAGCGGGGTCACGATCCCGAGCCCGAAGAAATTCGGGCCGTGAGATCCCGGCTCCACAGGGAAATGGTGGCGGAATGGGAGCTACGACTTGGGCGACCAGGCGCAGGGTGCGCCGTAGTAGCGGCGGTAAGACCCATCATGGGGGAGTGGCTAGAGAGGCCACACGGCAGCCTCTCGTACCATCTGACGCAGATGATCACCGAGCACGGGTGCTTCGGAAAATATCTGTGTCGGATGGAGAAAGAGCCAACGTCCGAGTGCCATCACTGCGACGCGAGCGAGGACTCGGGGCCGCACACGCTCACCGTGTGTCCGGCGTGGGAGACGCCGAGGCGGGAGCTTGTGGCGGCCCTGGGAGTGAGGGTTCTCACGCTCTCCACCTTGCTCGCGGCGATGGTCCGTTGTGCGGATGCGTGGGCGGCCGGCGCCTCTTTCTGCGAGCAAGTAATGCTCGTGAAGGAGGAGGCGGGGCGGGAGCGGCAGCCGCCTGTTACCCTGACAGAAGCAGGCCGCGGCGGCGGCGCGCCTGGCGCGCCTCCCCGTTTTCCGGGAACGAGTTGAAAAGTCCGACTAGCCTAACTACAGAACTTCGATATAGCCAATTGGTTGTGGAGGTCAGATGGCAATCGCTTCCCGGAAATATCGAAGTTCAGCCACATCTTAGTTAGACTGGAAAGCCAATCCCGACTGAGTTGGAATAAGGCTCAGAGAATATTATTCAGAGATGTTTCACCCTCTCTCAGGGCTCCTATTACCATTTGGTGGCGCGGTTCTCATGCCACCTGAGCTAGTGGACTGTATTTCACGGGGGGTGAAGTTAACTGTTCCATTGACGCTTTACACAACAAACAAGACAGGTGATCGGGTTGCCGCGGATGTGGTTTAGGCAATGAATGCAACCCGAGAAATTAGGAGAGGATGCACTAACCTTCACGACGCCACGTGCTTTCATCGCAGCCGGTGCACCGATCTTCTCTTCCTGGCTCAGGAGCTGCCGCCCACATCACTAAATCACTTGAGGGACACACGAGAGGCACAATCCGATCAGCAAAGGTCCATGAAAGCGGTTAAAATCCAACAAACATTATTAATTTCTGAGAGACGCGAGCGCCGCCGGCCATTGTTCTAGTTCAAAAGCGAAGTGAATATGCGTCTATTTTGACAATTGAGCCGTGCGGAAAAAAACTATTGCTATCTCACTTTAAAAGGTAGCGCGGGAGGGAGATGGGTACAGGAAGCGTGTGTTTCCGCGTCAATGACTTGACTATTACTATAGCGAAAAATATAAATTCTACCATCGGCGCAACCATTCCCCCCGGCTTGAAGGGTTACCTTCAAAACGAAAAATGCGGAACAAATCTAAAGTCTAATCTAAATCTAGGTTTGGGAAATAACAACTAAAATATAAACCTAGGTTTGAACTCGTGCCTACTGCTGGCTAGGCAGAGGGCAGAGGCGAACAACCGGGCGCAGATACGATCCGGTTGCTGTTTTAACCCGTACAACACGAGTTATCGCGCGGGAATCGGGAAAAACTTCCTCTACTACTCCTAGAGGCATCGGCCTCTAGGAGTAGTAGAGGAAGTTTTTCCCGATTCCCACATTGGTAAAGGAGGCGCATTCCCAGTCATAAGGACTACCACCGTACCTACAGTAATTGGGTTAGATGGAGTATTCCATTTTTGACGCGACTGCAGCGTGCGCAAACAATCGGTTCTCCAACGATTCCAAAACGATTGGACTAATTTATCTAAAAGAGCGTGACGAGTTAGAAGGTGCATTCTATCGTCATTAACATCTATTGCGGGCAAATATTTTGCGTACTTAAATCACCGGTCAACTCTATATGACCGCGCGTAGATAAAATTCTCAAAAATCGGCCTACATAAACAACACAACGCAACAGTCTCGACCAAGACGAGACGCGATTAGCCAACAACAAAATAAGGGACTCTTCACGCGGGACCGACACAACAAGCGAGTGCTTCTTCTCCTCGGGTGGTTCGGAAACCGTAGTGGGATTGTATTGACTAACTGGCCACTTATCTAACGCGGCATGAATCCAGGACGGTCCACTAAACCATAACGGGTGATCTAAAATTTGCGAAGGAAGCAATCCACGAGAGAGACAATCGGCTGGGTTGTCGGTGCCAGCAACGTGAAAGAGATTATGTGGCGCTAATTCAGATTGAATTTTTGCCACTCTATTAGCGACGAATGTGTCCCAACGATGGGGCGAAGAGTGGGCCCAACACAAAGCGACTGTTGAGTCCGAAAAAGCTAAAATTCTACTAATATTAATGCGAAAATTTACAATTATGTCAAATAAATTACCTTAAAGATTTTGACCACAATACAAAATGTCATTAAGCGACACGGAAGTGCTAGTCTTAGCACTGCCATCCAAAACTACGCGGAGTTTAGTAGTAAGCTTATCTTCTCTAATAACTCCGTGGTGCGGGATAATGTACGAAGGCTGGGTCCCGCCAGTGTCCGCAGGCGCAGGTGAGATGCAACCTTTATCTAAATATTCGTTAACAACCTCATCACAGGCCCGCTTCAACTTTGGAGACGCCTGCATCCTTCGTTCTAAACAAAGAAAGCGTCTTTCAGCGGATACACGGGAGTCACCGAGCGAAAAAATATCTCCCTTGAAAGGGAGCGCGACAACATAACGACCCTGCTCATCACGAGTAGTCGTGCGACAACAAATCTCCTCAGCCATCATGTCATCAGGGCTTAGGATAGGTGGGACATTGACCTCTTCAATTTCCCAGAACTTGCGGATGGTAGACTCCAGTGGCGGCTCGACGGTGCAACAGAACGAAGCAGTCGAGTGACTAAAACTATCTATAGAAGCGGGTGCGGAACCAATTATAACAAAACCAAGAACTGTTTCCAGTGCGTGCGGAGCGGGGTACGTCGGTCCCCCTTGAACCTTACGTGACAACTGGAGGTGCGGGAGAATCGAAGCGCCGATCAATATATCGACGACTCCAGGAACAGCGTAAGTCTCATCTGCCAAAGGCAAGTCTTTAAATTTCGTTAATAAAGACGTGTCAACCGGGACGGTAGGCAACTGTTCAGTTATTTTATCTATAACGAGCGAATCCATGTCAAACCAAATATTATTATTAAAACGAGATCCAAACCTTGTTTTAACGGTGCCATGAACAGCTGACTGTAAACCTCCAAAACCCTTCACCACTGAGTGGGTTGAACGCTTATTAACATTGAAACCAAGACGTTGACAACAATCTTGAGTAATAAAATTACTTTGCGAAGCGCCATCTAATAGCGCTCGAACAATGTGCGGTTTACCTAATGCATCAACAATAATAACGCGAGCGGTCGCGAGGACCACAGTAGTGAGCGCATCACTAGCGGACAACGAACACAAGGCGACGCCATTCGCAGCGGTCTCCGGGCGGGCCGGAGCGCACGCGAGCGCGGGCTGCGGCTGTGGCGCAGGCGCCACCGACACAGGCGACCTATGCGACGGTGTGCCACCGCTCGACGAACCAACTGTGCTCACATTGGATGTGGCATTACTATTTTCAAAATGGAGCAAAGTGTGGTGTCTCTCTGAACATTTGGGACAACTATTTCTACTATTACATAAAACAACGCGGTGTTTAGTACCGAGACAATTAAAACAAAAATTATTAGCGCGAACAAATTTATAACGATCATTAGGCGACAATTTTAGGAAACCAGGACACTTGTACAATTGCGAATGATGAGTATTACACAAAGAGCAAACAGGTGATTGTACATGTGCTGGTGCGGTATTAACATAAGTATGAGTTGACCTCAGTGACCTCGATGAGGCATCTATCTTGCGTTCAGAACTAACAACTTTCTTCGCGCCTTCATGTTTCGATGAAGAGCGTTGCAATATTTTTATATGCTCGCGAACAAAACTTTCTAAGTCTTCGAACTTAGGAATTTTATTGCCGCGATGATCCGACTCAAATAAACGAATGGTTTCGGAATCTAACTTCTTTAAACCCATATACAAAAATAAGAAGTCGCAGAGGTCATCGATCTTTAGGTTCTTTACGGCGCGAACAGATGATGCGAAAGTATCTAGAAACTTCTCTAAGTTTTGATCGTTACATGCCGTAATAGATTTCAAGTCAAACATCTGATCCAAATATGCGTTAGCTACCGATCTTTTATCCTCATACTTAGCTTTCAAAGTATTTAAAATTAAATTATAATTTTCGGCACTAAACGTAATTCCAGCGCAAACGGTTATAGCTTTACCAGTCAATTTTTCAACGAGATAATGCAATTTTTCGTGATCTGTCAACGAAACGTTCTTATCTATTGTATTCTCAAAACTATCTATAAATAAACCCCAATTGCGAATGTTACCATCAAATTCGGGTATTTGAATTGGTGGCAACTTAGGTCGGTCGCGAGTGGGATTGGGTCGGTCAGACGGTTTCTCCGTTTGGACGCGTTTGATACGACAATACAAATCGTCAAACGACGACAAGGCCTGATAACTCACTGAGTAATCGGGATTTAAATTTAACTCTAAAACGTTGATGTCATGTACTAAAGACTCGAAATCCGTGCGCAAACTATCCAAGTTTTCTATAGAACACAAGAACGAATCTCTAATAGCCAAATCAGAGGTTTTAAGTGCATTATCACAAATCGATTGTACACGAGAGTAAATCATTTCTCTTTTAGCGTATAAAAGTTTCAGTTGAACTTTACTATCGGTACTACCAACCTTTGGGGGCATGTTTACAATTAAATATCAAACTAAAGTGCGGTAAACAACAAAATATGAAATGACTTAATCTTAGCGGTACAGAGCAGCGACGCGGCGCGAGCGATATCCGTAGGTAGGTAGGTACTTATGACTGCGCGTGCAAGCTTGAACAAACGCGCATAGCAACAAGATCGTACCTACGCGATGGTCGCTGTCTAGGTTCAACTATTATTTCAGGGATTAAGTATTGCGTAATATCTATTCGAATTAAAATACTTTCGTATGAATTTGAATGAAATGCGAGCGAGGTAGGTATAACCACGTATCTACCCACGTAGGTATTAGGTAAATACGATGCGAGCTGCGGCGAACGGACAACTTAATTGAAACAAATAAAAACAAAAGCCAAATGCGTTAGGTATTACACTGTGCCTATGCACTAGGGTGTCTAGGATACCTAAGATCTAAACCTAAATGCCTAGATGCGGGGTTTTCTACTAAAATAACTAGGTATTTAGGTGCGGTGCGTTTATTCTCAATAGAATAATAACAAATGCCAAACTACGACCAAGGATTGATACGATAAGAGGAATGCGAGCGAGGTATAGCTGTGTACCTACCGTATTAGGTAAATACGATGCGAGCTAGCGGTGAACGGACAACTTAGAGATTGAAACAAATAAAAACAAAAGCCAAATGCGTTAGGTATTACACTGTGCCTATGCACTAGGGTGTCTAGGATACCTAAGATCTAAACCTAAATGCCTAGATGCGGGGTTTTCTACTAAAATAACTTGGTATTTAGGTGCGGTGCGTTTATTCTCAATAGAATAATAACAAATGCGATTACACGTACCTAACCTATGTATGTATTAGGTAGATACGATGCGAGCCAGCGGCGAACGGACAACAAATCTAAACCTAAATGCCTAGATGCGGGGTTTTCTACTAAAATAACTAGGTATTTAGGTGCGGTGCGTTTATTCCCAATAGAATAATAACAAACTACGAACTACGGCTAAGGATCCGGTTCGATCAGGACCAAAAAGAATGGTAGCGCAATTCTCGCCACGTGAGCTAGTGGACTGTATTTCGCGGGGGGTGAAGTTAACTGTTCCATTGACGCTTTACACAACAAACAAGACAGGTGATCGGGTTGCCGCGGATGTGGTTTAGGCAATGAATGCAACCCGAGAAATTAGGAGAGGATGCACTAACCTTCACGACGCCACGTGCTTTCATCGCAGCCGGTGCACCGATCTTCTCTTCCTGGCTCAGGAGCTGCCGCCCACATCACTAAATCACTTGAGGGACACACGAGAGGCACAATCCGATCGGCAAAGGTCCATGAAAGCGGTTAAAATCCAACAAACATTATTAATTTCTGAGAGACGCGAGCGCCGCCGGCCATTGTTCTAGTTCAAAAGCGAAGTGAATATGCGTCTATTTTGACAATTGAGCCGTGCGGAAAAAAACTATTGCTATCTCACTTTAAAAGGTAGCGCGGGAGGGAGATGGGTACAGGAAGCGTGTGTTTCCGCGTCAATGACTTGACTATTACTATAGCGAAAAATATAAATTCTACCATCGGCGCAACCACCATTCTTATTTCTTTATTGCACACAAATAGTACAGAGATCATACCCAAAAATAAAATTACAAGTAACATGTACAAAGGCGACCTTAATTTAATATGAGTTCTCTCCCAACAAACCTTTAAGTAGCAGAGAAGCAGTCATAGTAATGCGGGTATATGAAGTATACCTACATTGAAAAAAATCGGATAATTAAAAGGGTTCCTAAACAGGTACATATACACATAAACATACATTCACAGCATACATATTATACAAATATAAATATATGTTACTAGTACTAGCCTGCCACCTGCGGCTCCGCTTCTCCTAAAGATGTCCAGAGTATAAGTACCGCGAAAGGTGTGAGGTAGTGAGTTCCAAAAACGTACAACTTTTACCATTAACCGGGACCTTCGGATTTAAAATATTCGACAAAGTAGTTTATTGAGCGACACAGATATAGAAAGAGTTTCAATTTATATAGAAGGATTTGATAGTACAAGCACTGTTCAAGCGATTCAAGGTCGCGCACTTAAAACTCTCTAACTCAAATTATTATGTTTAAATCATTAACGTACCCAGTTTGATGGTATCATGGCAATCGATTGGTAGCGGTTGTGACGCTTAGAGCTATTTATATTTGGAATACCCTCATGATATTTCAGGAACGGTGTTTCAATACATAACTGTGTCTTCTTAGTAAAAAAATGATCTGTTTAGGTACTTTCCAAATTTATTTTTAGTATTATTAGTATCCTAGGTACCTAATAAAAAGTAAAGGAGGATATCCGAGGAGATTTCCACACGAAAGAATAGGTAGTTAAAAGTAGCATAATGGTTGTCCTAAATTATAAAGTTTCTTTGCCAAATTTCACGAAGATCCGATGAGGCGTTCTTTCGTGATTGAGTAATAAAGATCTATCCAAACTTGCGTGTATATAGTAAAGTAATATATATATGTATATACCAACCACAACATACCACACAATTATTGTAACAAGCAGGTATTGAGTTGTAATTATACCTCTTATCAGTAGATATGAACAATATGTAATGATCTTGGCGTACGTTTATTGTGATAGGTTTCTGTTGATGACCGAACTCGGTCTAATGAGTTTCTTGCTAAGATTGCTAGAACAAATACAAAAAGTTGGTGAAATTTGAGTTCATGGTTATGATGCATAGAATAGAAAAGAATATAGCATGTATTTGTTTTTAGTTGTTAATTGAGCTTATGTTCCACAAATTTATGTTTTCTAATTATTTTGCGGCACGAAATAAATTGAAAAGAAATGCCGAACAAAGTCAGACCATAGACTCTACACCTTTGTATTAATTGTTATCTAAATATATGGTTATTTCATATTGATGATTGTTTCAATACCTGTTTTTTTTACGTGCGTAAAATCCCCACGGATACCCTTCCCACCAGAGCCGGTGGAACAGGTTATATCGGACTCGAACCGACTAAAACGCACACCGCCTGTGGGTCGTTTTTGGTTGCCGAAGGTGAGGTTGACAGGCATATCCCTCGCACCCTGGCCGACCCAGGGCCATCTCTCACAGTTTGGCCCTCTATGGCACCTCGGACGTTGACTCTTTCTCCATCCGACGCATATACTTCCCGAAGCACCCGTGCTCGGCGGTCATCTGCGTCAGACGGTACGAGAGGCTGCCGTGTGGCCTCTCTAGTCACGATGGGTCTTACCGCCGCTACTACGGCGTGCCCTGCGCTTGGTCGCCCAAGTCGTAGCTCCCATTCCGCCACCGCGTCGAACGATATCGGGTGGTACCCCCTTATGATGCGGCATGCCAACTTGTGCTGCGGACGCCACGGCAGTGGCATATGCTGATCTTTCAGGGTGTCCGCCCACATGGGACACCCGTACTGGGCCATGGACCGCACGACACCCGCGTAGTCCTCCGGGCCCCTCAGGTTGGGCAGTAGCCGCGCCAGAGCGTTGGCTGTGCCCTTCCCGAAGTCACACCCGCCGTCGAGCACGAGCCCCAGATATTTCATCTGGGGCTTGTAGCCGATGAGAGTGCCTCCCACTGTGAGACTGGAACCAGGTGGTGGCGTGCGCCGAGGTCCATGAAAGAACATGGCCTCGGATTAATGCAAAGCCACCTCAAGGCCCAGCCGCCGACTTGAGCAACCACGGTCGTGGCCCTCAGGGTCACTTCGCCGTATGTAGCTCCGCTCGCCATCACTAGCGTGTCGTCCGCATAGCACGAGACGGCGGCGCCGTCCGCGAGCTCACCGCGAAGCACCCAGTCGTATCCGATGTTCCAGAAGAGCGGCCCTAGAACCGATCTCTGTGGAACACCGCACGACATCTCACGCCGACAGACGCTGGTCGCACTTGGGTAGATGACGGCTCTCTTCGTCAGGTACGCCCCGACTTGATTACTTTTCGAATTATTGAAATTGAATCGAATGAATACTATTGAAAAGATATTCCCAAATTATAAATGTCAATAAGTCCGGCAGATTTCCACACATCACTAGAAAATATTAAATTATGGGTATGGGTCTACTGAATAGAAGATGCATTGACAATGGGATCTGAATACTTGGTTCGGAACCTCCATGCGATGGCATCCGAGGCGGCAATGCAAATACCGGTCGCAACGTTAGCAACCTTGCAGAAGGCTGCTCGGAGGCTTTCCACATGTCCCTCTGACTCCTAAGGAGGTCGTCTGAATCTGTAGGTGACTCAAGGTCAGCCGGGGAACGCGGGATGCTCTTGGCAGTCTTATACCTGGCATCTTAAAGCTCGAGATGGCATGCGGTTTCCGTCGGTCTGAGCCCGACACAACTTGGCATAAACTAACTAACATAAAGTCCGGAATCAGAATTCCACGAGGGCAACACCTAGTTTATTATATTAGTAAGATAAGTTAAGGCTATTGTACAGTTAGATAAGATTATCATGTGCTTAGATCTTCTAGAACCCACCTGTAGTGTGGCACAACCGTACAAGTGTATAACCGTCACTATATACTTCACTACGTGATAGGATTAACTCATCAAAACGTAGTTATAACTGAATATAGTCTTCACCTTGTCTTACCGACGTGCCTCAGCCTATAGATGGTTCGAAAATAACTTCTTCCGAGGTCAAAGTAGGGTTTCCGGCTTCCGCTACGTAATCTAATTTCAAAATGATGAGGTCTGGGAAAATATTTTTCTCTTTAGTTGCTAAAGTGATGAAAGATGTTAGATAACGTTTGTTGTCAAAAATATTCCTTGCTATTCGGAACAGTGTTAGTTATATAGACCTGTTCCAGAGTTCTGAACCCATTGAGTACACTAGTCAATACCCACAATTAACATATGGATATTAAACTCAGTTAGAAGAATTGAATAAATTGTTCTATGGTTAATTATTCATTTATATTTTTTTAACAAATAAGTAGATTGAATAAATACTGAGAAGAGATAAAATGGAGGAGCGAATGACCTGCCCCATTCATCGGATTCACCCAACAGCTTTCAGTTTCCCTGTACTGTTCCACTATGCTGTTTGCAATTTGGTTGTAAATCTTTCATGTCCATATCCTTATTCAAATCTGCCGAGCCGTATAGATGGTATGGACTTAGTTTAAATTCTGAATTGACACAGCAAAAATTTTTAACCCGTAAATTAACTGCTGGCTGTGTAAGTGTAGAATAAAGAGTAATTTTGTACTCTAAAACCCATTAGTTAAGAATCTTTACAATTTGTAGCTCATAAGGTCACTTTGGATTTAACAACTGATGCTTAATAGCATACGATAGGTTAGGCGTGATTTTAAGACCAAGCTTCTCCTTAAACGTGATGTCCAATCTATCCCAATAAAATTTTGAATAATAATAATAATAATAAATATTCCACAACATTCCACACAACGCTATCTAGACCCATGGTAAGCATAGCTTAATTATCTAGAATGAGGATAAACATACTTAGATACTATTTTTTTTGTTGTAAATACATACACATGATACATGGAAACACCCAGATCAATGCAACTATACATATTCATACAAATATTTGCACTGAGCGGGAATCGAACCCGCGACTCCAGCGTAGCAGTCGAATGTTCTACCGCTACGCCACAGAGGCCGTCATAATAAACAAATAATAAAATAAACAAAGTAATTTTCAAACCATCGGTGGCGTAACTTAAGCACAGTTGTTATAGATGAAACAAACAAAGGATAAGCCTCGTAATATGGTTTTGAGTTTGGCTCAACTAGGGTAAAATATACCCGCTTAAACCCGTCTAGTCGTGGATTTCGTCGTGTGTCGCGAACGTGGCCCGAATTCCTTACAGTCTCGCCATACGGCTTTGTTTGTGCTTATTATACGAGCATTAGAACCGAAAACTGCCGCATACCGAGATATGATTGTTCAATGTTCATGCGAAACTAAGCTTTACCCTATTATTCTCGTATAATAAATACATAAAATGTGTTCAGAAAGTATATAATTATTTAGTACGGCACGTTTAGTACACTGACGGCTAGAAGTTGTTGAACACTATAAATTTATATATAGCAATACAGCAATAAATAAATTGATGACGTATTTCTGTGCTATTGGCAGCGTGGTTTCCGACAGAGACAGCAGAGTAGAATTAGGGCCACCCCACCTCTTTCCATGCGGTGTCGTACAAGGCGACTAAGGGATAGGGCTGTTTAACATCAGACAGATATATACAGCCCAGACTCAGCCTCAGATGCATGGCTCGAGTCAACAATAGTGCCCGGAATACAGCAATAGGCTCACCCCCTATTACGTGGGACCGAATACAATTATTGGTGAAATGTGGGTGTTAATTCACCTCTGCCTAACCCTTCAGGGATGAAGGTGTGATTATATGTATGTATGCACGTATTTCTGTAATTATTCTAGTTTTATTTGGAGTTTAATTTTGTTCGTTACATGACCGAATTATTATTACAATGATAACTAATTCTATAGCTATGAATTGCAATGGGTATTTTCATAGAATGAACTGGTTATATACAATATTAGGTAAGATAATCTATGTCATATTTTTTCTATAAAACACATAACATAAACTCTCGCCTATATCTCCGAAGGGGTAGGCAGAGGTGCTAGCACCCACATTTCGCCAGTTTATGTTTAGGTCCCAATGTAATAGGTGGTGAGCCTATTACAATTAACCGGGCACTGGCCAGTTATCAATAGAAGCACGCACTCTTTCCATGGGAAAATTCTTCACTGCCAATCATATGGATTGTTTTAGGGACTCCAAATTATCATGGCGTTTAGGGCAAGCCATACTCTCTAAAACTGACCATAAATCATAATCCAGCGGATTAAGATCGGGACTAGACGACGGCCAGTCTTCAGCTCTGATGAAGTCCGAAACGTTCACTTCCAACCAAGACTGCGTGGACCGAGCTTTATGACCCGGCGCTGAGTCTTGTTGGAAGGACCATACTTGGTTATTGAACATGGTGTTGTTAAGGGGTTTAACTACCTTCTCAAGAATGGTATCTTGATACACTTGTGCCGATGTTTTGATACCTTTTTCACAAATATATGGCTCAGTCACTCCTTCATAGCTAACACCCCACCAAACCATCACTGAAGTCGGATAATGCCCACGTTGCACTCTGTCGACTAATTGGGAAGCTTCCTTAGAGTTTTGAGCATAAATACGGTCATTTTGTTTGTTAAAATGTTGCTCAATTGTAAAGATTATCTCATCCGTAAACAAAAATTTTCTGTGACCTCCCTTTGCGTACCGCTTCAGTAGTTGCGTCGATTTTACCACCCTATTCTTTTTTAAATTATCAGTTAAAAAATGACCAGTGCGTCTCTTATAGGCTGCAAGTCCTAAGTCATCTTTTAAAATGCGCGACATGGTTCTGGGTGCTATCTTGATCTCCCGAGATAAAATCTTTTGCTTTCGGACAGGACTTCTTCGAATTCTTTCCCTTACTGCTTTGACCGTCTTTTTCGTACGAACACTACGTGGACGGCCAGATATTTTTCTGTCACAAACAGAGGAGGTCTCATTGTACCTATTAATAGCCCGGTACACAAACATTTGACTAAAACCAAGCGTATGGAGAGTTTTAAAAATTACATTCGGCTCCATACCAACTTTGTGCAATGCAATCACAGCGATTCGGTTTTCTTTATCACCCCACTCCATTTTAATTTAGCAAAATATTGTACAATGTATTAGCGCCAAAATTAGAAAACACAATGAACAATCGTATAAAAACAGATGATGATGACAGATTCCAAATTCAAATGTAATATCTTTCTTATTTTAATTGTAACAGTATTTATGTCCAGACTAAGTATATACACACATAACTTCGAAAAGCATCGAAAAGTCATTGGTGTGTGCCATGGTAAAACCTGGGATCGAACCCGAGACCTCGTATCAGCAGTCCATTACCCATACCACTTGGCTACCGCGGTTGTTCCAAAACGTATTATACTTATATAAGTATTATAAATAACCCTAATAAATATGTCTAAATACATGATACATACAAACACGCTAATTTTACAAAGGGCTAGGCAGAGACTACATGTTTCCACCTGCTCTATCTTGACATACATCTTTCGCTTCTTCTTCTTTCCCATTTTTTATACACGCTCACCGTTTTCAGGTACTCTTAATAAGTCCTTTTTTTTTAATATCTTCAATCTGATTGACATACCTATGTTTAGGTCGACCCCTACCGGATTGCCCATTCACCCAGAAATCATTCATTCGGACATCTGTTGCTTATATATTTACGTAGGTAGGTATATCTACAATTTCAAACACTTGTACCACTCGCTAGTGGTCGGCTACTTGGCACGGGTATCCTAATAATTACCGTACATAATGCGACCCTCACGCCCCGTGCGTCCTGTAGCCTCTCACATAAAATTAAAATTTAAGGCTGTATTTCGTTAGTGAATATCACATTTTTGTCAAAGTCAAAGTCAAAAATCATTTATTCTGTATATACCATTATATCGGCACTTACAAAACATCAACAAAAAAGGAACATGAATATCAGATTAGTAAATGGACCACCGGTTCGAAACGCGGCCCCGACCTGAGAAGACTCCGGCAAGAAACTCAGCGGGCATTTCTTTTTTTTTTGGTCTATTTACAAACATACACTTAGTCTACTTAATCTAAATACAAAAGTTTACTTGAGTAGCATAGTTGTCTGAGAAAAATCGTCGTTAGCGATAATACCGCCTATATCGTCTTTCTGCATTAAAAAAAAATGATTCATGAAAGCTTACTGGTTTGATATCAATTAAAATTGATGGACTTATCGACTTGCCAGCGTCAGAGATGTTCAAAGATATATTTTCTATATATAGCATTTTACGCTGAGAAGGTGACCTTATTTGAGCTCGCACAATAAATATCAGGTCAGATTAGAGGACTACCTATGTAATATGTTATTATGTTTTTGTTATGTATTACACAAACAAAATGTGCAGCAGCTGGTATGAAAATATAGATACATTATTTTTATACATAACAATTTATACCCTAAGTTTTGTGCGTCACTTAGTGTTCAGTGAATTTACAAAGGGATCACTAAGGGTCTATTTTAAGTATCAGCAGTGTGTGCCCAATATTAATATTCATCATAAGCCTTTTGTATTTATATAGGAATATGATATAGACACCTATTTTAAAACGGTAAACGTTTTTATTTGATATCACAAAATTTGATTAACTCATTCAATGAATCCAGGATATTCATTGAACTAAAACATATGCTCTAATTTGGGTACTTCGATGAGAAGAGTAAAGGTACTTATAACATCTAGTTATAACTGTCTGACATATCTGATATTGTTTATTATGTACAATATACTTTAATAAGGTTATAATTTCTTATATGATCAACAGTAAAATCTTTGGAGTTGCGTGGCCTTACCAGATGATATGAGAATACGAAATAGCTATGATGCCAGGCCGAAAAACCATTTTAGAAAACTAAAAAAGTATCCAATATTACAATTCAGTCGCCCACATACATATTTAGCACTATCCCATCTACTACGTGATTTAGCATCATAGTAATAGTACATTCCAAATGCAGTTACCCTGTTTTCTATTTCAGCGTCTGACAGTGTCGCACTTTGAAGTGTATCAATTACTGTGGAAGATATTGTAATTGAGTTAATGCCTCTCAAAATGTCAATGCTTGTTAACGGTATTGGTAAAATCTCACAGAGATCGATTAGAGTTGTTTCTCATGTTTAACGTCATCTTTACGAGCGTTATTGCCCAAATGAATCGAATTGAGAAGTGTTTAGTGAGTTATTTTTTTTTTTTGGGGTGCGGGTTGGGTAACCTCCACGTTGGCCTACCTGTTTCTTTTCCCTCTGGACCGCGGTCCTGGGGAACGGAAGCGGGGAGGCTGGTGCACCCTGGACGATGGTTAGTAGACTCTGACTTCAAGGAGAAAGAGCTCTGCTAGCCGTCGACCAATAACCCGACAAGCCCTTTTTAGGGCTAGCTGACCCTGAGGGGGTCGTGGTATGGCGGACCTGCAAGGCCCGCGGGAAGGGATTCGTAGAATCCCTTCCATCCCAAACAGCCCTTTTTAGGGCTAGCCTGTCGCTCCCGGTATCCCTCTGCTTTCAGAGGGGACATGGGGGCGACACAAGGATCCATGGGATCCAGGGACGGGCCGGCCTACTGCTCGCGCAG
This sequence comes from Eilema griseolum, assembly GCA_963662185.1. NCBI lineage: Eukaryota > Metazoa > Arthropoda > Insecta > Lepidoptera > Erebidae > Eilema > Eilema griseolum. The sequence continues at coordinate 14,698,518 of OY759238.1, read as the reverse complement.
AGGCTGGCGGGCATTCGTGCCACCGTCGGTGTTGGGAGAGTTGGCTGCTCTCCCGCGTCGCGTAACCTCCAGGATATCGACAACGACCTGAGTGCTAGCCACACTTGGGAAGCCGATATCCTGAAGGCCGCGGGGCTTGCCTTAATTGGCCGGCCCGCGACAAGGAAATGTCTTGAAAACCCGACAGCGAAGTCGCTTAAAACCTGTGGATACCTGGGGAACTCCACAGTATGTACCCCGCTTCCTGGAATGAGCGTCACCCAGGAAGTGTAGTTTAAATCGCGTCACACTCGTGGGACTGGATATGGATAAATTTAAACATACACCTAAACCCAAACCTAGTGAAATAGTCTGCGCGGAGGTCGCGCAGCACCACGACGCGGAGGTCGCGTCCCAAACCGCGGTGTCGGAGGAATTCGACACCGCCACGGAGAAGAGTAGGGCGAACAGCCCGGTGGGCCTACAGACCCGGAAATCTGTACGGCGGAAGAGGAGATTCAGGAAGAAGTCTCTTCCTCCTCCTTCCCCTCCACCACAGAAGACGGAGTCGGACTTGGAGCTCACCTTGACCGACTCCTCTTCCACCAGCAGCAGTCACGACGGTGACGAGACGCTGCATCCACCACCGCCGAAGCTGCTAGCGGTCAGCCGCACGCAGCTGCAGCGTGGTGATAGCCTCAGGGCCCCGGAGGATGTGGAAGCGCCGCCGAGTTCCTCCACCTCGGCGGCGTCCTTACCCTTGCCTCGCGCCGACATAATATCGAAGGAGGTGATAGAAGCCCTAGAAGGTTGGGCCGGGGCCCGCACCGATTCGCCGACGCCGGAGGAGCACCGGGTCACGCAGGCGACGACGCGGCTTGTCGAGCTGTTCGACCTCCTGAAGGCGGAGTTATCCGAGTTGCAGCTCGACAGGGCTCATTTGGGCAGGAGGCACCTGGAGCTCCTGGAGAGCAATGAGCGGATGGCGGCCGATTACCGCAAGGAGATGGGGAGGATGGCGGCTATTGCGGAGGTGAGTAAAAGATGGTTTACCAGTTGGAACAAGATTAATTTATTTACTATTTACACACTCTTATATACTAATTATTCTACATGATTTTACTGAGATTAAGAGTGGGGTTTTACTCATATAAGTTTAGTGCTGACATTATTGTTTATTGATACGTGCTGTTTACATAATATTATTTCCTAGTTATAGTGTACTTTGCCTATGACGCATAGCACGTCATAGTACTCCCCCCTTTATAAAAATTCTAGTTATTATTTGCTGTGGTGCGTCGACCTTGTCCGTGCACGCTGTTTGCTGAGTTGTACTTTTTCTGCAGTTGTTTACACTTGTTGCATTTCCTTGATTATTTTGTTTATCTTTTTGTCCATGACTTTGTTAGTTTTCCGTACGAGTCTGGTGATTGTTATTATTATTGCTGCTAGTATAATTATAGCGATGAGTACTCCGATCCAGATTTTTATTTTTTCAATTTCTGCTGCCATGTGTGTGTTCTTTTCTGCCTTTGCTGCCAGGTTATTGTTCTGCACCATGTTTATTTGCTCCTTTTCGTGGGTTTGACTGCTTCCCATCTTGTGTGTTGTTTCTTGTGGCTTGCTGTGGAGTGACTTTTATTTTCATTTTGCCCTTTTTATATCATTGTTTGAAACGGACCGTGGGTCGTGATATTCTTCCCGAACGTGTTCTTTTTATGTTTTGAATTGGCTCTGCCTTATCTTGCTCTTGATTTTGAGCTTCTATCTTGTCGTCGCTCGTCGTGAATGCTGGCTTTAGCCTGTCAATCGACACGTTCACTTCCCTGCCGTTTCGCTTGATCGTGACTATTTTGTTGTCATGTTTGACTACGAGAAACGGTCCGTCGTAAGGTTTTGTGAGCGTAGGACGTAGCTTATCGCATCGTAGAAATACGTGTGTACAGTCGGCTAAGCGTGGGTGTACGAATATGTTTTTGTTTGAGCTTTGTCGTTGTGGAATTGACGTCATGTGCGTTATGTTATCTTTAATTTTCTCCACAAACTCTGCATACGTTGTGTTTTTAGAACAGTCGCCAAAATATGCTGCTGGTAATTTTATTGTTGTTCCGTAGACCAATTCGGCTGCTGAGTATCCAGTGTCTTGTCGAATGCTGGTACGTATCCCGAATAATACCGATGGTAATTCTTTCGTCCAATTTTCGGTATTTCCTCTTGCCATCAAAGCTGCTTTCATGGTTCTGTGCAGTCTTTCTACTTTGGAGTTTGATTGAGGGTGATATGGTGTAGTACGGATTTTTTGTATACCCAGGAATTTGGTTAGGCTTCTGAATAGCTCAGACTCGAATTGTCGTCCTTGATCCGTTGTTATATAATTGGGGCATCCAAAACGTGTGATCCAGCCATCGTATAGGGTTTTGGCTACAGTTTCTGCTGTGATGTCCGAAATAGGATATGCTTCTGGCCATGACGTACAACGATCGATCATAGTGACGATGTATCTTTTGTTTTGTGATGTCGGTAGGGGGCCCACAATGTCTATGTGTATGTGGCTAAATCGTTCTGCTGGCATAAATTTGCCCAGGGGTGATACTGTGTGCCGCTGAACTTTTGATTGCTGGCATTGTAAACATGTTTTGCACATTTCGTAAATGTCTTTGTGCATGCTAGTCCAGATGTATTTTGCGGTTATCAACTTTTTTGTTGTGTTTTTCCCTGGGTGGCTCATGTTGTGAAAACTATCAAAAATTGTTTTTCTGAACTTTTGTGGTAGGTATGGCCTTGTTGTACCGGTGGATATATCACAATAAATTTTGGTATTATTGTTTTGTACTGGTACCTGTGTTATTTTTAGTGACCTATTTTGTTTTAGTTTTGTTAACTCCGGGTCACAGTCTTGGTATTTTTTTACCTCTTGCCAGTTGAGAATTTTGGGTAGTTCTATTGTTTCTATTACCCGTGATAGTGCGTCGGCTACCACGTTTTCGCTGCCCGTGATGTGCCTTATGTCTGTGCTGAATTGTGCAATATATTCTAGGTACCTTATTCTTCTAGGGGATTCATCCACTGATTGCTTCTTGTCGAATGCATGAATCAGTGGCTTATGATCAGTGTATATTGTAAATGTGCGACCTTCTATTAGTCGTCTAAAGTTTTTTATTGCCATGTAAATACCGAGTAGTTCTCGATCGTATGTGGAATATTTTGTTTGTGTCTCGCTTAACCCTTTTGAAAAAAATGATATGGGTTTCCATTTTCCTTGAACTTTTTGTTGAAGTACGGCGCCTACACATTTTAAACTAGCATCTGTCATAATGGCTAGTGGTGTGTCTGTTTCCGGAAATGCGAGTGTTGTGACATCTCTTATGTCCTGTTTGCAGTGTTCGAATGCTTGGTTAGCTTCCGTATTCCACTCGATTGGCGTATTGTCATTCTTTTTGCAGTTTATTAAGTATTTGTTGAGCGGAGCTTGGTGTCCGGCGGCGTGTGGGATGCTACTTCTGTAGAAATTCATCATTACCAAAAATCGACGTAGCTCCTTTACCACCTTTGGCTTTGGGTATTCGTTTATTACTCGTACTTTCTCAGACGTGGGGGTGATTCCTTGGCTCGTTATATGATAACCTAAGAAATCTATCTCTGTCTTTTCGAATTCGCATTTGCTCGTATTGATTGAGATGCCGTTTTTACTTAGGCGAGTGAATACTTCCTCTAGTTGAACGTAATGTTGTTCGGTATTTTGACTTGCTATGAGTATGTCGTCCACGAAAACATATATATAGTCCAGGTCTCTAAACAGGGAGTCCATAAACCTCTGGAACGTTTGGGCTGAATTTCTGAGGCCAAATGGCATGTAATTCCAGTGAAATAAACCCATTTGCGTGATTATTGCGGTCTTTTCTGGTTCCGCAACAGGGATTTGGTGGAACGCCTTCTTTATATCAATTTTGCTGAATATTGTTTTTCCACTTGCGATGTATGTAAAGTCTAACAGTCTTGGCAAGGGATATCTGTCGGGCACTGTTATTTTATTTAACGCGCGGTAGTCTCCGCATGGCCTCCATTCCCCATTCTTTTTCTTTACCATGTGGAGAGGCGATGCCCAAGGACTACTGGAAGGTTCTAATATTCCTAAGTTTATTAGCTCTTGGAATTCCTTTTTTGCTGCCTTATATTTGTCGGGTGGTAGTGGGCGCGCGCGGGCATAAACTGGAGGACCTTTTGTTATGATGTGATGCTGTATTCCATGTTCTGTGGGTTTTTTAAGTGGTGTTGGTCTAGTGACGTTTACGTATTTCTCTAGCAGGTGCTTTATATGTTCGGGTAATTTCGCGTCGATGGATCTAATTGAAGGCATGTGTGTTTCTCTTGCAATTTTCGCAGGCGTCGTTAATTTTGTTTCTTGGTCGATCAGCCTTTTGCCGTATAGATCCACTAATAATCTGTGGTGCTCTAGGAAATCAGCTCCTAAGATAGGCATTTTTACATCGGCGATTACAAACGTCCAAGTAAAAGGTCTGCGTAACCCCAGATTTAGCGTTAATGTGCTTTCGCCATAAGTTTCAATAGTTGACCCGTTTGCGGCATACAGTTTGTAGTTGCTTGGGTTTTTCTTACCCTGTGCGTTTTGTAATACAGAAATATTTGCTCCCGTGTCTACTAAAAACCTATAACCACTGTTTGAGTCGGTTATAGTTAGACGGTTGGCGGGGTGTATGGCACAGAGTCCCGTCTTATTCTGCGCTAGTTCTCGTTTCCCGAATTTTTATCGGTTTTATTTATCCACGAGCGCGGCTGATCGCATTTATATGCTTTTGTTTTGAATCGTCTGTGATAATAACATAGCCGTGTACGTGACCGTGAGCGTGATTGCGACCTTGCTCGGAATTTGCTGCGTTGCATCGGTCGGCGATTACTCATACCGCGGAGCTCGTTTATTTCAACTCGCATAGCTGCAATTTGTGACGTCAGCATTGTTATTAAGTTAACGTCGGCGGATTCCTGTGACGAGTTGTTTGTTTTGGTTTTATAGCGCATATTTTCATAAATTCGGTCCGCCATTTCGCATAATTTTGTGAGGTCGAGGTCTTCGGAGACTGCCAATATGGAGGTGATTGATACCGGAAGCTGTCTGAACCATAATAATCTGATGGTATCTTCGGTCATTTTGTCGCAGCTGGCTTCTTTCATTTTTCTCAACAGCTGTGATGGTGTTGAGTCACCTAGGTCCATCTCCGAAAGCAATTTGTGGAAGCGTCGTTGCTCGCTTTCCTCATAGCACGCAATTAATCTTTCCTTGATTTTAAGGTACTTGTCTGCGTTTGGCGGTGACGTCAGGATGTCGCTGACTTGATGTATGACCTCTTTTGGTAATTTTGCGATGACGCTGTTATATTTATATTCGTCACCTTGTTTTTGGGAGGCTACGATGGCCTCGAATTGCGCGAACCATAAGCGCGGTGAATCTGTCCAAAACGCTGGTATTTTCTCCGTAATGCTAATTGCAGCCACCACCTGGCTGTCGCTGATTGATTCAGCCGATGTACCGGGGTTTTTTTGAGGTGTCCCTGGAATTATCGGTGTCATTTTTCTAGCCTCTTGATATTTCAGCTGGTTTGGACCCGCTTGTGGGAAGTCAACTGAAATGTGCTATTTCGCTATTTCGCTGATGGTGGTGGTCAGTAAGCTGGTGGGCTGTTGGGTAAATTTTTCCTTATATGGCTCCACCGTTTCTGTGATAGTTCCTAGGTTTGCTGCTGAAAACCTTTTCAGGGCTGCAGTTGGCCTGCAATTATATCAGCACTAGGAGATCACGTCGGGGTCACCAATATTGCGGAGGTGAGTAAAAGATGGTTTACCAGTTGGAACAAGATTAATTTATTTACTATTTACACACTCTTATATACTAATTATTCTACATGATTTTACTGAGATTAAGAGTGGGGTTTTACTCATATAAGTTTAGTGCTGACATTATTGTTTATTGATACGTGCTGTTTATATAATATTATTTCCTAGTTATAGTGTACTTTGCCTATGACGCATAGCACGTCATAGCGGCCGAACTGGCGAGCCTCCAAGCGGTCGTCGCTGGGCTGCCGGCGGAGCGCGTTACGCGGTCAGCGCGGCGCCGACAGGTGGCGCAGCCGACGCCACCGGCGCATCCGCTGTTGCCTGTGCGATCGAGGTCGCCACTGCGGCCGGAGCCGCTGTTGCAGCCGACGCCGTCGGGACGGCCGGCGCGGCCGCTGTTGCCCGTGCGGTCGAGGTCGCCGCTGCGGCCGGAGCCTCTAGCGCCGTCGGAGTCGCCGCAGCCGGAGCCGCCGAAGTCGCCGGCCCGACCAGCTCGGCAGGAGTCGCCGGTGCTGCGGCCGGCTCGGCCTGCGGACCCGTTGGCGCTCTGCATGGCGGCAATAGCTGCCATGGAGAAGCGCCAGAAGAAGGCGCTGGAGGAGCAGCGGGCGTGGCGGGTGGCGCAGGAGGAGCGCACCCGGAGCTGGCTGGAGTCCATTATGGACTCCAGCCGCCGACCGCCCCTGGCGGCTCCGGCCGGGTATGCCGGGGCGGTTAAGAGGGGCCCCACCTGCCCGGTAGTAGCGGGGTCCCCGCAGGGGTCGGCCAGCAGCCCGTCCGCTGCGCTTGCCGCCCCTGCGGCTCCGCCCGCTCGGGCTGCTCTCGCTGCGGGGGCTGGGAGCCCCCCCCAGGATGCGCAGGTCGCCCGGGGCAGGGGCAGGGGAAAGGGGAAGGGCAAGGGGAAGAAGTCCCCAGCCCTAGCCCCAGCCCCAGCCCTGGCCCGAACCCCGGCGGGGATTGCCGCCACAAGCTCCTCGCCGGAGGGGGGCTGGGAGGTTGCCGGAGCCTCAAAAAAGCGGCGCAAGGCTAACCGAAAGGCAGCCAAAAAGGCCAGGAGGGCTGAGGCTGCTGCGAGGGGAGTGCCGGGGAGGCTGCGCGTCCCCCGCTCAACCGCCGTCGTCCTAACGATGACGGCGGAGGCGGCGGATAGGGGCGTGCAGTACGCCCAGATTGTCACGCAGGCGAGAGCCTGCGTTGACATGAAGGCCCTCGACATGCCGGGCCCCATCCGGGTGAAACCCACTCGGACGGGTGCTCGGCTACTCGAGATCCCAGGCGCTTCGAGCGGTCCCCAGGCTGATGCCCTAGCGGCTAAGCTTAGGGAGACGCTTGACGCAGCCGACGTCCGGGTGTCCAGGCCCAACAAGTGCGCAGAACTGCGCATTTCGGACCTGGACGACTCCATCACGGCGGATCAAATCCGCCTCACCGTGGCGGAGGCCGGGGGCTGCCCCCTAGATACGGTTAAGGTCGGAGCGATCCGCTTCGGCCGCCGTGGACTGGGGGCGGCAGTTGTCGGCTGCCCCATCGCAGCAGCCAAAAAGGCTGCCGACCGGGGGTTCCTCGCCGTTGGAGGCGTGGTGCGGGTGCAGGTCCGGCTCCTGCAGGCTCGACCGACTAGGTGCTATAGGTGCCTGTCGGTCGGCCACGTGGGGGTGCAGTGCACGGCGGCGGTGACGGTCGGTGACCGCTGCTTCCGCTGTGGCCAACCCGGTCATACGGCCGGTGGTTGCGAAGCTCCGCTGCACTGCTTCAGGTGTGCAGCGGGGGGCAAACCGGCCGACCATAGGGTTGGTAGCAAGGCCTGCACCGGGGGGGAGCCGAAGCCGCAAGGCGGGAGCTCCACCCAGAGTTCGCGGCGGGACGCGGAGATGGTTCCATAATGGATCCCCAGCTCCGCGTCCTGCAGGCGAACGTGGGCCACGGTGCCGATGCTCAAGGTCTTCTGCTCCAGAGCATGGCACAGTGGTCCGTACACGTCGCCGCTGTCGCCGATCCGTACACCCACCGGCACCTGGGGCCTGCCTGGGTGGTCGACCTGGACGGGTCGGCGGCACTGGTGTACAACGCCGCTATGGGTGCCCCCCCCCCTGTTGTCGTGGCAAGGGAGCATGGCATCGTAGCGGCGCGTGTGGGGGAGATTGCGGTCGTGGCCGTCTATTTCACGCCGAGCCTACACCGACGCATAGGGGAGTACCGGCAGTCGCTGGAGCGACTGACCGACGTCGTCAACGCCTGTCATCCTCATCCGGTTCTTGTGCTCGGGGACTTCAACGCCTGGTCAGTGACCTGGGGGTCCCGGCACACGAACCCACGAGGTAGGGCTCTGGAGAGCTGGGCTGCTAATCACGGTCTAGTTCTCCAGAATCGCGGGGCCGAAGCCACGTTCGTGGCCGCGGAGCGCAGTTCGATTATCGACCTATCGTTCGCAGGCGCTTCGCTGTCGCACCGTGTGCGGGACTGGCGTGTTCTTGTGGGGGTGGAGACACTGGCGGATCACCGATACGTTCGGTTTGATGTCTCCCCCCCCGCGGGTGATGCGCCGGTCATACCGGCCCCACGCGAGCCACGCTGGGTGCTTGGGAGACTGAATCGGGAGGGCCTCCTGGAGGCCGCCATCGTACAGGCCTGGGCCATTGCGCCGGACAGGCCTGTCGATATCGACGATGAGGCGGTGTGGTTCCGGGAGGCCATGACTCGTGTCTGCGATGCGGGTATGCCTAGGGCACCACCCTATAGTCCGAGGCGTCGGGTCTACTGGTGGTCTGCGGAGATCGCGAGGCTACGGCAAGCCTGCGTGATCGCGCACCGCCGGTGGACCATGGTGGAACGGCCACACGGCAGCCTCTCGTACCGTCTGACGCAGATGATCACCGAGCACGGATGCTTCGGAAAGTATCTGCGTCGGATGCACAAAGAGCCAACGTCCGAGTGCCATCACTGCGACGCGAGCGAGGACTCAGGTCCGCACACGCTCACCGAGTGTCCGGCGTGGGAGACGCCGAGGCGGGAGCTTGTGGCGGCCCTGGGAGTGAGGGTTCTCACGCTCTCCACCTTGCTCGCGGCGATGGTTCGCTGCGCGGATGCGTGGGCGGCCGGCGCCTCCTTCTGCGAGCAAGTAATGCTCGTGAAGGAGGAGGCGGGGCGAGAGCGGCAGCGGGAGCGACGAAGGATCGCAAGACAAGCTGCCCGCGTACGAAGAAAGCAAGAAAGCCGCCTGTCACCCTGGCAGAAGCAGGCCGCGGCGGTGGCGCGCGTGGCGCGCCTCCCCGTTTCCGGGGACGAGTTGGGGACTCTGTAGTCCCCACACCCGAGAAGAGGGCCAGATCGTGAGAGATGGCCCTGGGTCGGCCGGGGTGCGAGGGATATGCCTGTCAACCTCACCTTCGGCAACCAAAACGACCCACAGGCGGCGTGCGTTTTAGTCGGTTCGTGTCCGACATAACCTCCTCCACCGGCTCCGGTGGGGAGGTATCCGTGGGGATTTTGCGCACGTAAAAAAAAAAAAAAAAAAAGTGAGTTATTTTTGCAAATAACCTGATATATTGGATCCGGATCTTATAGCTTAAATCTTTTAAATTACCTTTTTCGATTTTTACAAAGAATTATAGCACAGCTGAGTACATGTACTCGTTTGTAGTATGTACCTACAGAATACCGCGGCCATGATAACTTTCTGTTGTGTTCCCAGCGATGAGTAGAGTAGGCAGAGCTCACTGGAGAATTTGTGCTATCAGTGGGAATACTAAAGGCTCGTCCTGCTTTGTCTTCTACACTGACGGCACAGAAAGTCTGTGCTTACTGGGTCGCCAGCGCGAGTGCGGCTCCTCTGGTGTTACACACGTCCCTAGGCCACGGTAACCAGTTTCCATCAGGTGGGCCGTGTGCCACCTAAGTGGTATAAAAAATAATAATCAAAACGGCATAAAATTTTTTATAACCTAATTTTTGTGAATGAATTACATATTCTAATATCACAGAAGATAATTTACATACATATACTGATGCCTGTATCTCCAAAGGTATATCCTGAGGTGTATTTAAATTTCCTAACTAGGGAATTTTCAGTCTTATGTGAAAGAGACAAACTAATTGTTTTAAACCGGATAATTTTTTATTGCCTATATTTGTGTTTAATATCCTGTAGAGAATGGCTTTCCACCGTACGATAAGCATACGTTTACCATATAAGAATAGAATAGATTATTGAAAGCTGGGGTATTGAAAAAGCTAACAATGGACTACTTATGGAAGCCTATTTGCAATGTAAATGAAAAGTATAACATGTCACTGGTTAAAATATTTAAATAGACTTTTTCAGTTCTAAAGCGCATTTAACGCCATCAAATAAGTTGATCCAAACTTCAAACTAGCTGCCGGCGAGCTTTTGTATAAGTATGATAAGCTAACAGAACGAGCGCGTGTTGACTTTGGCTTTTTGTTTACCGGAATTTAGTATTAAACGAGAATTTCCACCTAAATAATTAGTTTGAAGCAATTATTTTTGCCGATTTTTTTTATACAACTTAGGTTAAGCACGCGGTCCATCTTATGGAAAGTGGTTACCGTGATCTATGAACGTGCGTAGTACCAGTGGAGTCACATCCGTGCAGCCAACCCTGTAAGAACAGAGATTTTATGTGCCTTCAGTGCAGAACACAAAATCAGTACAAGCCTTTGGTCTTCCCACTGACAGCACAAAAACTCTCCAGTGAGCTCTGGCTACCCTACTAACCGCCGGGAACACAACACGAGGTTATTATAGCCGTGGTATTCTGTAGGGTGGGTACTTCCCCAGTCGAACTGCTCAATTCGGACGGGAATACCGTCATGTCCTACCTCCTCCAAAAAATGCCGAATTTAGTGACGCGAGAATGGAGATCTATTAAGTTCTTTGTAGCAAATTAATCTCGCCAACTGGCAGCCAGTACATCTGCCGAAAAACGGAAGAGGCGCTGGTATAGGATTTTTCTTTTGTAAATGAAAAAATAATTTGGAAAAAGTCAGACTCATGGCAGCCATGACTGAACTCAAAACAAAAAGCCACGTAGGTAGGTACTAAGGTAATAGCTGTCATAGCAAAAATGTATGAAGTATATACTCCACGAAGTTCTATCTAATGACGAAAGAGTTAACTCCATCAATTAAGTCCTTGAAAACTTTCAGTAATGGTTTAATTACAGCCTAGTATGTGACAACATTTTAGCCTCGGTTAAAATCTTACCTTGAATTTAGGAAACCTTTACTAATTATAAACTTATTCCTTTATTGCGTTTATTATTTATTATTCTCATAGAAATAAAGCACAATGAGTTGATGTGGATGTGTGACGTCATATGGTGTAAATGTCGGAGCCGGGACCCTCGCAAAAGTCGTAAAAAATTGTTTCCTATAGATACGAATATTTATCACTCATGGCTTCGCGTGTGATAAGACGTCGAGCATTCAATATAAAACTGATTTCATATATCTGTAAATGGCATATACTGTCATCCATCTAACTCACACTCAAGTTGTGGAATGAACTACCTGCTGCGGTTTTCCCATACGCCTACAATATGGGGGTTTTCAAAAGGGGTATTAGAAAGATTCTTCTGGGCCAGCTGCGCTAGTAATTTCCCTGGTGACGCCACTGGTGTTGCACACATCCATAGGTCATGGTAACCACTTCCCATCAGGTGGGCCGTTTGCTTGACTGCCACCTAAGTGGTATAAAAAATCCATTTTACTTAGCAATTTTATCGTTTCAACTAAAGTTGAGATAGAGTGAAAGCTCCTAGGCTTAGCCTAATTTAAGTATTAACATATTTTATACATGTTGTTTCTCAATCTAATATCTATTCTGTTACTACGCCATTTGTAATTTTTATTATTTCATAAAAAATAAATTAAGTTCAAAAAGTATAATAGAGTGTATTTACCCAAAATCTCAACAGTCTTCGAGACTTTAATGCTATAATTGAATTATCTTATCCTACAGAACTTACTCAGACGACCGTCATAAAAAAACATAAACATGCAAATCCAATTAAAGACTCCTAAATTAATTTTGAAGCAACAATGGCGACCCTTAACTTAATCGCTTAAATTGCTATGACGAATTTCAAAGGCGTACTTATTTGTACAATCTACATAAATCCATATTAGGTTAGTCGTGAGTTAAAAATTGGTTTGTCCTCGGGCCTTGAACTGGTATTTACTATTGCTCTTACATCCTGATCAGTGAAGCAGTTACATTTCAACGGGGATTAAATGCTCGTTTTCCCTAAGGTTCTCATTGTTAGATGTCTTCCAACAAGATCGAGAAGGTACTTGTTAATGCCGACATTTACAGCTGTTAATCCCACGAGAATATGCATCTATATTTATCTATCTATATTTATTAAATATAATATTAGCAAGATTGTTATGGTGTTTCCGAATAACGTAGTCTATTAGGTTTAGTTTGGCGTCGAAGATCCATAACAAATAATGATTTAATGAATTATTTAACATTCACACGACGTCTGGACTATTCATTCTAATTCAGTTCATCCTAGATAATAATGACGTTGTAATAATATTTAGTAGTTTGCTCGTTACTAACTACTTATTACAATTTTCTGATGTCTGTCTGTTATTAGATTACAGAAAGTGACGCTAAACCACAGTAGGTTCAGCGTCACTTTCTATTCACCAAAGTCAACCGAACACAAAAATTTTTAAATTCTCTTTTCTGAGACTTCGTCTTCAGCATACCATCAGGCGAGGCGAAGCATAATTGACGTAACCTATAAAAAAATAATAACTGAAACATGTTTCTTTTTAATAGAAGGTGAAGCAAATATTTTCCGCATCTTAACCTAAGTGCAAGCAATAATCAGGACTGTGAACAGTTGGAGGCCATTCTTCAAGCTTAGCAGTTGTTATCTAATTTAGATGAAAAGTAAAAGAAAGCTATTTATACTGTTGATTGATGGCACTTGGTAGAATTTGTGATTGCACATATTGAGAACACACTTGTACTTTTTCCACAGTATTTATTATTGAACCTAACTTTGAAACCGTAAGGCAAAATCGGTCAGGTTCGATAATAAATACTGTGGAAATGTTCAATTGTGTTCTCAATATGTATAAAAGAAAGTAAAAAAATAAATTTTAATATATGAAATTTAAATTTTTAGTTAAGAAAATATGACCGTGAACACTAGAGTAAGTAAAAATTCATAAGTGTCAGTACTCTGATGTCTGCGATCCACGTGGGTAGAAGGACATATCACAAAGGAAAGAAAACGGTTGGACAGTCTCATTGTTTGTTTGTGACTATAGCCCCGCTACTGTCTCCTCGTGTAATTTGCATTTGTTTAGCTACACAAAGGGTTACAAACTATCCCCATTACAATGTTTCTGCCCTGTAGCGTGTATGTACCGCATCCGTAGGCCTTGGCTCGTCCCTTTTCGTACTATATTGATACATTATATAACAATTAGAAGGGAATAATAGTTACGTAATTACTACAATTTAAAGTACAAAGCTATTTAAATGGTTTGTAGTTGAATTTATTTTTGTTTTAATTGATTAGAACTTACTGTCTTCGGAATACAAAGTCAATGGTCATCAGCTTTGTCATCTCAGTTTTGTAGTTTGGCGTTGGCTCTACTACTACTTATGACTACATCTCTTGATTTGCCTTCTAAGAATAATTTGAAATCAATGAACAACCTATGTATTGTTTTATCACCACCGGTCAAGATTTTTCAAATGATTACTGAAGTAATTTCGAAATCTATTCGATATTTTAGACTGGCTGATATTTAAGTAGAAGACGTCATAAGGATTTAATGTCGTATGACCAGAATGAAAATTATTGGACCATAGATTTTCCCTGTAGTTTTATTAGACTGGAACGATATTTTTAATTCTATTTTACATACTCATAAAATATGTCGTTAAAATGTGTGTCGTAAAATTGCGTTTGGCGCCAATGTTACGTTTCAGATAACAAACTATCTTCTTAAGAGAAAGAAGATTTGTTATCTAACCTTGAAGTTTTATAGTATAAAAAATTACAAGTTTTAAGGTTTACTAACCTAGGAGTAGGTATCAAGGTCTTCATAAGGCAGTAAATATGTTTAGGAGAACGTTCTTGAAAAAGACAGGACAGATCTGGACAGGCAGATAGACAGATGGACCATGAAGTAATCCTACAAGGGTTCAATTTTTAGGGTTCCGTACCGTAAGTAAATAAATTAAACCTCATCTGTATCCTTTTTACTTATACGTGGGGCGCACTATAAGTTTCCGGAATGAATATGAAAAAATACTATTATAGGTACAAAATTAATTTATTGTTTTTCAAAATAATCTCCCTTGGCGTCTATGCACTTTTTCATTCGATCGAACCAGTTTTGAAAACTTTTGTGCCACTCCTCTGTGGTGACCTCTGAAACGTGTTTTTCATACTCCTCGACAGCCTCTTCTGGTGATGAAAATCGTTGGCCGCGTAATTGGTTCTTAATTTTTGGGAACAGATAAAAGTCACAAGGTGCCAGGTCGGGACTGTATGCAGGATGACTCATGAGTTCTACATTTTTCGCCTTCAAAAAGTCGTTTGTCTGTCTGGCCGTGTGAGAACTAGCATTGTCGTGGTGCAGGATGATACGGCGTTTACGGTTATTTTTACGGAGTTCGTCAATAAATTCCGGCAAACAAATGGTCGTGTACCAGTCACTATTCACAGTACGACGATTTTCTAAAGCAACAGTAGCCACGTGTCCAGTTTTATTAAAAAAAGAAGCAATCATCCGCTTAGATGCACTTTTCACGCGCGCCACTTTGGTTGGTTTCGGCTCATCTTGAAAGACCCATACGCTCGATTGCTGCTTTGTTTTGGGATCGTAGCAATAAATCCATGTTTCGTCACCTGTTACTATGTCCCACACCAAATTTGACGCACCTTCGTTGAATCTGGTAAGCATGGCACTGCACCAAGTGACGCGGTCCGTTTTTTGATCCTCGGTCAAGTTATGTGGGATCCACCGCGAGCACAGCTTTCTCACACCCAAATGTTTGTGTAGGATTGATTGTATTTGACTCATGCCTATTTCTAAGGATGCGCGAATTTCATGGTAGGTCACATGCCTGTCTGTTTCAATCATACGGCGCACAGCATCGATGTTTTTGTTGGTCACAGCGGTGGACGGCCGACCATCGCGAGATTCGTCACTGAGATTGATACGAACACGCTTGAATTCTGCAAACCAGCTATAAACAGTCGTCTTGCATGGAGCTTCATCGCCAAAAGCTGTTTCAAGCCGAGCGATGCTCTGTTGAGCCGTAAAATTACAGTTAAAATCGTAGAAAATTTTCCCGAGTTAAATCCATGTTGATGCAGACACACAATTTTTTAAATGGCGCCACAAGGTAAAAACAAAAGACAGTCAGATGAAACAAACTGTATTCTACAGCCAAAGAGTTCTATTTTCAAATGTTGTAATAAATTTTTAAATATTGTTTATGTAAGTGGCCAGTTCCGGAAACTTTTAGTGTAACCTATGTACACATAACGGTTTACCTGGCTGAATAGAGGGGGTAGAAGTGCCCCACAATCCTTTCACTGATTCGCGGTCTCCATTCTTAGGCTTGTTTGCGACCATCAGGCTTTCAGAGGATGTGGTTACATTGTCACAGTTTGTTGCGCGTTACATTGGCGGCTCTATATTGCCAAAAGTGACATCTTCAGTGCGCAAGTCCAACCCGCACTTGACCGATTGTGTATTATAGTTCACATGGTATTTTTAATTTTTTTAGTAACTAAATGGGTTCAAAGCAGCCTACCGAAGCCGGAATTCAAAATACGTAGGTACACCATAAATATTCACTTAAATGTATATGTATGTTTGCGATTTTATAATAAACCAAATTGTCTCTGGCACACCAAAGGATTACACAATTATAGTTTAAATTCAGTTTCCTGTTTCAAATTTTCGAATAACTACAAGCTTTAGTAAGGCAAATATTCAAGTATAATTGAAATATTTTACGCACAGGGTAAAGCACATACATTACTTTATTTTCAATCTTGAAAATCAAAGTTGTGTGTGACTTTTAGGATTTTCACAAATGATTCTGTGGCTAACATTCTTCTGTACGCATTCACGCGAAAAGAAATCAAAGGGTCTGTGTGAACGTAGCTATCTAGATAACTGAAATTTCACGGGTCGTTGAGCAACATTTTGGTTTAAGAGGGAACTTATCTTCAACTTAGTTGGAATTCTCATTCAAAGAATGTTGTTGTAGAGTATTATTTACTTAAAAATGTAGCTTGAGATGAATTTAAAATTTATGGCAACCTCTATGGCAATCGCTATGGGTAGTTGCAGCCGTAAAAGAAAGTTCAACATTTGGTCTAACCTCAATGCTTCGATATCGCCAATGGACGCTTCACGGAAAATATCCAAGTTCTGCTAAACTTACAGTTAGTCAGGAAAAAGCGACCCACAGATTCTGAGGTGAAAGTTTTGGATGTGGCCGAGATTATTACTAGAATGAAGAGAAAGATACCAAAAATTTTAAATTTATGCGTAAACAATTAATAATTTTCCATGGTTTTCCATGACTATTACCCCGAAACTAATGAGGATAGCATAAAATGTAGTGGGTGGTTTTCATAACCACTCAAAATATAGCGAAATGATTATGCTCACTATTCATTGGATTGGAGGTGACCTTGATTGCCTTCATCGATATCGATACTGCTGTTTCTGAACGATAACGTTCGCCAAAACGTGTGCGATAACGGATAGAATGTTTACTTCCAGTTTGGACTGGAATAAAATACTTTCTTTATTTCGATTTTTTATAGATTTACTTTGGTTAAGTTAAAACCTAAACTTTAATGGATCATTATCATATCGCCCGGCAGAGTAGAATTTGGACCACCCTATCTCTTTCCATGCGGTTTTTTTTTTTTTCATATATATAGGACAGGTCAATTAGACGTCTCCTTCCCTGATGGTAATTTGAAGGCAGTCTCAGAAAAGAAGTTAATATTATTTACACATACCGTGTGATAATGGTGACACTCTGCTTGACAGCCTCATAGACGGATAGGGCTGTTTAACATCAGACAGACATATACAGTCCAAATTCAGCCTCAGATGCATGGCTTGAGTCAACAATAGAGTCCGGAAAACGGCAATAGGTTCACCCTCTATTACGTGGGATCGAATTCAATAATTGGTGAAATGTGGGTGTCAATTCACCTCTGCCTAACGCTCTGGGGATAAAGGCGTGATTATATGTATATGTTTATCATATCCCATATATTTTAGGTTTTAATTAAATCTTATTAAAACCATATAATGGCGTCCATACGTAATGCCTCCTATTCGTCAATGATTTATCTATTTGTGACGTTAACTACGTATGAAGTCAAATTCGACCGAAAAAAGCTACGAGTATTTGTATAATATGTCACATATAAATTTTTCTAAGACCTCTACAGACAGCGGTCACCTTTGAAGTAAATCACCCCTGTCATATCATAATACATTTATTTAAGATAATTTTCGCGATAATTCTCAAAATATGAAATTTTTCAAAGATATTATATCAATGAAATGTTTTATATTTTACGATAAAAGTGATAATATCGATAAAACTAGTACGTATATCAATACGAGATACTCTGATACCTGAGTGTTCTTTATATTTTATGACAATCTGACAGTTTGCTGTGCTGTCATTGGTGACATCAACAGTCTCAATACTATTTTAGGTTCTGCTACAGTCTGTAAAATACGGTATGGTGTACAGGACCCAAGTTAACGTCACATATAAAATGATACACCGGCTTATTGACTTTTTTGAAAGAATATTAGAACCGAAATCACTAATATTGCCGTTAACCCGTCCAGCTAAGCAAAATGTTAGGAGTGGGTTCACCACGTCAGCAGTGTAATGACCAGGATTCGAAACCGGGACCTCTCTATCGTAAGGTCGGCTCTTTAACCACTAAACTACCGACGTTTTGCTTCGCTTTCTCTCGGGGTTGGAGAGTTAGACAGTAGTCGCTTTCGGTGAAGTAAAAATAAAAAGTGTTTTGAAACGCAAACATTGAATTCAAACAATGAACATGTTTTTTTGAACGCAAGATTTTAAAATGTGAAAGATATTAAACACTTTGCTAATCATAATCCAATACCACATAATGTCATCAATCAATCAAACAATCATCAATCAATCAATCAGCCTATCGCAGTCCACTGCTAGACATAGGCTTCTCCCAATGTCGGGAGGCTTTGGCCTACTATTTTCAGGTAGGCCAGACGGGTTGATACAGATATTTTTCCCTTCTCTCGCAGTAATTTTGGCTGCCATTTTTTCCGTTAGTCGCCTCTTACGACACTCTTCGGATGAGACGAGGTGGTTGTATTCTTTCTCCGTCAACACACGGACATACATATCATAAGGGTGTTTAATATTAAATATAGGATGTCAAATGCCAACTCCTCTATTTCATATAGTCATGTGTCAAGTATAGGAGCAAAAGTCGAGAAGTGGATCCCGGGCATTGAGGTCAAACATGGGCGTACCCGGTTTTCTTTACAAGCAAAGTCACATCGGATCCATTACATGTGCAAATCGTAACCTATGTTGTCGTTATTGCCCCCTATTGAACGATTTAGTGATGTACTAGATCTCATGTTCAATTGTGTGTTAGGAATCTTATAGATAGAGTGAACAGGGAAATAGTTATGATAAATTGCAATACGCAAAAAAATATTTACTATCCGACTTAGTACCACGTGATTTGCTGCTTTTTATGAGAGTATTTTGTTTATTTTACTATATTTACTTCTTTTTTTATACCACTTAGGTGGCAGACACGAACCCCCGATGGAAAGTGGTTACCGTGGCCTATGGACGTGTGCAACACCAAGAAAGTTACATGCGTGCTGCCGACCCTGTAAGAATAGAGTTTCTGTGCCGTCAGAGCCGAAGACAAAACACGACAAGTCTTCCCACTAACAGCACAAAAACTCTCCAGTGAGCCATAATCACCGCGGGTAACGTAAAATAATATCAATCAACTAGCCCATCGCAGTCAAGTGCTGGACTAGGCCTCTCCCAATGTTGGGAGGCTTTGGCCTACTGTTTCCACGCTGGCCAGACGGGTTGGTACAGGATTTTATATGGCGTTTTCATTCTCTCGCAGTGATATCGTGTGCGTATGTTCACGTTAGTCGCCTCTTACGTCACCCTTCGGATGAGATGATGGGGTGGGGACCCTTGTATTCTTTCTCCGTCACCACACGGATTATATATATTTTGGGCATGAATTTGCATAGAGCTTAAAATTGGTGGGAATCTCAATTACACCATAATAAAAAAAATATCAGAAGTCCCCATGGATTGGACTCGTGCATTTTTTATATTCAAGGTCAAAGGTTAAAAATATTTTATTCTCGCATTTTTGTCGAAAATTGGTAGGGGTCTTAACCCTAGCCAATTTTTAGCTTTATGTGAATTTATGCAAGCTTGCCATTCTATTTTAACTGGAATATTATGATGTTATTCGTTATAACTGGTCAGGAGAGAAAGTGCCTCTGATAGTCCGTTCCAGTAATGTAAACACCTAATAATATTTACACCTTAAAACAACTTTTTATCCATAAGCTGCCACGGCAATAGTATTAAGTTTTGCCATCGAAATCAAATAAAAAGGAACCTTGTATCACGCGTGTATAGTCTAAATTACAGCGCCTTACAGATTAAAGTATATTTTTGTGAAACTTTGCAAAACAAATAAATTTCATGAGAATCTGAGATGGTAGAGTTGTACTCGTATAGTATCTTTAATGTCTGTGAATCTGTATTTAGTTACATAGAATTATTTTTAAAGGCCTTTTAGTATTTATGTCGTAGGTATTTGTATAATTGCAGCAACCTTATCGAGGGTGCCTCCGGTATTAGATCTTTTTGGAAGAGGATGTATTTCGTTCGAGTGCCTCTGTGGCGTGGCGGAAGTGAACGCGGCCGCTACGCAAGCGGTAGCCGCGGGTTCAATCCTCGCTCAGTGTAAATATTTGTATGCACCAATATGAGTATTTGCACTGATCTGGTAGTGCCTCGGAGAGAACGTTAAGCCGCAGCATAGCAGTCATTACGAATTGTTACCCTAAAAAGTCCCACAACTGGTCTAGCTGCAATGCTTTGATATCGTCTTTGGGTTGTGGAGGTCATATGACAGTCGTTTCACGGAGCATATCGAAGTTTAGCCAAATACACAGACTGGTAAAGCGGAACCCAGACTCAGAGGTGAAAGCTTGGGATGCGACTGGGATTAACGCTAAGATGAAGAAGAAGAGATGTATTTCGGTCGAGTGTCTGCAAGTATCAAGGAAAATTTTACCATTATTGCTGGTGACTTGACTTTATTGTGTTGAAAGAGAGCGAAATTTTTTTTTTATACAATTTAGGTGGCAGACAAGCACACGGCCCACCTGATGGAAAGTGGTTACCATGACCTATGAACGTGTGTAACACCAGTGGGGTCACATCTGTGCTGCCAACCCTGTAAGAACAGAGATTTTGTGCCGTCAGTGTAGAGGACAAAGCAGGACAAGCCTTTGGTCATCCCACTGACAGCACAAAAACTCTCCAGTGAGCTCTGGCTACCCTACTTACCTCCGGGAACACAACACGAAGTTATTATAACCGCGGTATTCTGTAGGGCGGAGGTACTTACCCAGTCGGACTGCTCAATTGGGCGGAAATACCGCCGTGTCCTACCCCCTCTGAAATTACTTTCCCTCTAGACAAGCGTACGTCTGTCTTTTTTAATTATGAGACAAGCTGCCTAGCTTACGCTCACTACATCAACCAAATTATTTTTATAGAATTTTCTTAGTCTAGCTTCAGTAAAAGGTTAAAAGGACAGTCTTCTAATGTAATATATATTATTTCTAACAGCTATAATTTTTGATAGAGGGTTTATAATGAGCTTAGTTAAACGATACAGTTTTCTACTAGGGTATTAAAACTGATCATAGTTTACCTAACTTGATCTAAAAAGTATATAGCGGTAGGTTATTTAGGTGAATCTGTGTCATGCAGAATTCATTGTCTTTGACTATGAATTTTGCATTCTGCAATTGAACATGGTGCATGCTATGTCCAGCAGTGGACGATGGTGGGTTAATTATTGATTGATACGAGTATAAAAAAATGGTAATTCTAATGGTATTCAAAACTAAAATTTTCTTTGTTAATAAAATCGAAAATGATTGAATAGCCAGAATTAATCTACTGAATTTTGTGTAGGTAACTAAGTACTTATGAAAATTGTGTGATTATTGGTGATATATTGATAGCTTCATTTTCGTGTTATCGGTCATTACATTTTTTATTCTGGGTGATTCATTATTAGTTCCACCAAGGCCACATTTTGTTTTCCAAAGTACTTTTTGATTTCCATATAGACATTGGAAATAAAACTAATAATTAGAATCTATGCATGGATAGAAATAGATATATTTGTAATTTTCTGCGGTTAAACCACAACGAATCGTGAGGAAAGGTTACTGTAAATGAAAAATATATTAATTGCAGTAATGGCGACTTTGACAAGATCATTAAAAATACTCAAAAAATGTTTAATCTGTAAGCTGTGGGTTTGAACTATGTATTACGATATAAGAACAACTTTAAATTACACTATGCAAAGGAGACTTCATACATAGCCGGGATAGGTCACTGATAGAGTAAAGAAAAAAAAGTATACCCTTATTTGATAAAATAGGTATGTACATTGACTTTGTACGTTCGCATAGTTTGTAAGTCGGATAGTATGATACTTATAACTGGTAAATAATGAAACGTTCAAGTAAATGAAACAGTTATGCATTGAACATTTACAAAACTAATTCAATGTGTGAATGACATTGTTTAAATATTTTAAGTCCGCTCAAACTATTAACATAAGAACACATAACAAAGGTATTTGTAATTCCTAGCAAAATAAAGCAAAGATAAGTATGAATGCATAGGGATAGAAATAGTACAAATTCTTTACTAAACATAGTTTGTTATTAGAGAACAAACAACATGACGATGATTATTTCTCACTACACAAACCAAACAAGTTGATTGACGTGACGAAATAAAATGTCAAACAAAGTGACCTGACACTTAATGTTAATGATTTCAAGTCAATGAACGACAATGACGTTAAATTATATTGTACACACAATAACAGTAATTAAATGAGAGGAATATTCGCATATGACATAACTATCAAATAAATATACAATATGGGGTTATTCAAGAGGGGCATTAGAAGGTTTCTTCGTGGTCGGCAGAGCGAGTGTAACACCCCTGGTGTTGCATACGTCCATAGGCCACGGTAACCACATCACATCAGGTGGGCCGTGTCGTGTCTGCCACCTAAGTGTTATAAAAAATATATGAAAAGAATATTGAACTCGGTCGAAAAGTTTTTGCGATGACGATGACTGGTTTAAGAATGAAGAATTTACTCGTCAAATGTCTTCTTTATGCTGATGATCAGGTTTTACTTGCGTCATCGGCAGATGAGTTGCAGGAGATGGTAACAACTATGCATGAAGCTTTTGAGAGGAAAGGAATGAAAGTGAATGTTAGTAAGACAAAAGTTATGGTTTTTGAAAAAGATGAATGCGTGACAGAGTGTAGGATTTGTATAGATGGAGAAAAAGTGGAACAAGTGAATGAGTTCATATATTTGGGAACATTGTTTACGAGAGATGGAAAGCATGAAGAAGATGTTGAAAGGAGAGTGATGGCTGGAAATAGAGTGAATGGGGCACTACACAACTTTATGAGCAGCCGGAAAGTGTCCGAAAAGGCACGACTGGCTGTACATGGAGGAGTATTGGTGCTGACTCTTATGTATGGTAGTGAAAGTTGGGTGTGGCAGAAAAAGCATCAGAGTAGAGTGAATGCAGTAGAAATGCGTGCGTTGCGAAGTATGTGTGGCTTGACCTTGAAAGATAGAGTGAGACATAGCGTGATAAGAGAACGATGTGGAGTGATAGAAGATGTAGTGATGAGAATTGAGAGAGGAATGTTGAGATGGTTTGGTCATGTTGAGAGAATGAATGAAAGAAGACTAACGAAACAGGTGTATGAGGCGAGTGTGGATGGTACCGTTGGAAGGGGAAGACCTAGGCGCACATACCTGGACCAAATCGGGGAAGTTTTAGAAAAGGGGCAGTTCAGGAGTACTCTAAACCGACGAGCATGCATGAAGAATGTAATGAGAGTGAATGAAGCGAGAGTAGTATGTCAGGATCGTAGCAAATGGAGATCCGTGATCTCTGCCTACCCCTATGGGAGACAGGCGTGATTTTATGTATGTATGTATGTAGCACAAACGCTTGGAACTATTTTAGTACTTGTCCTTTAAATTCATTCATTCAATTCCATGGTATAAATAACTTAGTAGTATGTAGTGGAATCCTCGCTCAAATTTGAAATGGGACAACCAGGGACATATTTCGAGTTGACGTAGATCGTAGCTATTCTTTATACGTACAGAGCAACCCTTAGCGCAAAGGATATACTTACATGAAGATAAAGAAAATGTTTTCATAGATGAATAAATGTATTATATTTATGATACTAATAAGTTTCATATTTCATAAAGTTTATTGTCCAAGTAGATCATAATACAATCTTATACTGTAGGTTATGTAATAGTAAAGGCATTCTTACTTTTGTCACAGATAACACAAACACAAAGTACCTACTTTCAAAAGAAATGATTTAAAAAATTACATTTTTACAGTTAAAATGTAATTTTAACTTGTTGTGTTTTAGACTTTAGAATATTGTGTAAACATAAAAAAGAGACATGTGACTCAAATTATTCCATCATTGATTTTGCAGGTTATCAGCAGATATTAATATGATAGGAAGTTTTAATCACATATTAACTGATATATACATATTTAACAGTGTACGGTAGGTACTTACTAATTTGTTATAATTACATATTTTATTGATGAGTAGTAAAGAATATTATTGAAGTTTTACAGGATATGCAAGCATAGACAGAGTGAATATACTTAAATGTTGTATATGTACTTGTATATTCTTTTATTAATTTGTTCCAATCACAAAGTGATAAGTTCACCTCCATTATGTGGGAAAGAAAAACATAGTTTGCGAAATGTTGGTGTTAATACACGTTTGCCTACCCCTTTCGGGAATTTACCGGTGCAAATATATGAACTTATGTATTAATTAGTTATAACAGTGAACATTTCGAAGCAATAATGCTAACTTTTCTCATAAATTAAAATCGGAAAAGCTAATGACTCAAAACCGACGGGACTGAAACTAGCCCCCATTCAAGGGATACTAGAATATGAGAAACGCCATTCACGTAAGCAGTAGGTATATATTGGACTTTCAGCAGTATTATTAACTAAATATACAACACTTTTTTCTTCGATACTGGTTAATTTACCCTCCTGTATATAGGATGGACTTCACATCATGGTTACGCTGAGGTTTTGTTTACACAAACCGCATGCCATGCCATGCTATGCATACTTTAGTCACAGTATTACTATCTATAAGCTTCACTTGACCATAAATTAAGTAAACCTGTGCTTTACAGTAGTAGCAATAAACTGCCCTATTTTAGAATTTGGACAGCCATCATAACACCGGATTTAACCATCATAACACCAGACTACACTAGCTACGCAGTAGAAACTCTGTCTCTTGTCTGGACAGAAGCTGATTAAAAAAATCTATACCTAATTGGTAAACAGTAGGTACTTCTTTAGTTTTGGCAGTTCGGAGCATTGAGTATACATACTTGTATGCAACGAGTGATCTCTTCTGGAATCTCACACCTGGGAGAGCTCTGAGAGTGTATCGAGGTTTCCCAGGACACACATTCTACTGTGCATTCAGCATTATTCTTTTGAATATCATAGTGATGTACGTGTAAAATATAACCACATCATTGTATATGAAAGACAAGACTGGAGATTGTCATAGCCCACACATTAACTACAGATTAATTAAAACATTCTGTTACAAGTTAACAGGCCACATTTATTTCACTAAATGACTATAATAAAAGCTTTGGGGTTGACAGCTTTTACTGAATTTACCACGAACAAAAGGTTTGTTGTTTCAATTAAAATAGGTTCGTATTTACCTGTGTTTCAATGCCCAACTAGTCAAATAGAACACGTTACATTGAAGTCATTGTTTGTTCATAAAATGCATGTTTAACACAGAATCATAACATTCGTAATTCGTATCTTATTTGTACTTATTTATTGCTTGTTACAAGGCAGTTATTGGTCTGTACATTATTTAATTTATCTTTAATAGTAAGTAAAAAAGGACATATATAAACATTTTTGAACATATTTTTCAAAGACGCCGGCGTTCTAGTCTGACTGAAAGACTATCCCTCTCCCTCTATATCGACCTTAGAGTTACTCAGAAGAAACTCAAAGGTTGCCATCGTTTAGGTGTCTTTAATAAGTATAGCTTCCTAATTTTGTTAGTGAAGTTTTATATCTGTTTTTTTTTTTAACCACTTAGTTGGCAGACAAGCACACGGCCCACCTGATGGAAAGTAGTTACCGTGGCCTATGGACGTCTGTAACACCAGAGGAGTCACAGTCGCGCTGCCAACCCTGTAAGTACAGAGTTTCTGTGCCGTCAGTAGAAACAAATCAAGACAAGCCTTTAGTCTTCCCATTGACGGCACAAATTCTCCAGTGAGCTCTGGCTACTCTACTCACCGCTGGGAACACAACACGAAGTTATTATAACCGCGGTATTCTGTAGGGCGGAGGTACTTCCCCAGTCGGACTGCTCAATCGGGCGGATATACCGCCGTGTCCTACCTCCTTTAAATCCTTCTTTGCCGTAAAGATATTCAGATATAAGTGTCAACTATTGAAATTTTAATAAAGTCTGTGCATGCATACAATAAATCGTAACAGGAATGATGAAATTATATATCGTCGAATAGTGAAGAAAACCATTATAAGTACACCTATAGAATAGCTTGTTTTCCATTATAAACGTCGAAAACACGGTGGTTAAAGTCAACTTCGTTATAGATGAATTTGCGTGCCATCGAAGCAAACAAGACCGGGGTCTGTTAGCTTTTTATTTTCTTCAGTAATTGGATCCTGCGACACCGCAGGGGCTCCGTGCTCACGCTTATGTGTATATCAAAGTGTTACATAATATATCAATTAGACTGCAGAGTTTATTTACCTATCTACAAACACATTTTTTAAAAAACAGGATCAAAGAATTAGTTTCTCACGATCCATATATTCTAAGTTTGTTTGTTTGTTTGTTTTAAATTTCATTTAAGCATTATTATTTATGTATTGTACAAATCGTATTAAAAATAAATAGTCAATATAATGTGGTACAGAAAAAAAAAGTTTGTCGTAGTTTTATAGTACTTATAAGTAATACAAATACTTATATATAATTTCATCAAGAAAGTAACAAATTTCCTCTCGCACTCGAATAGAATAAAAGGCAGATGTTCATTATAATTCGATGAATACAAAATTTCGCATATATTTGAAGAGGCCATTGCCAACGCTGTAAACAATGCTCGTGCTTAATTCGGAGAGCAAACTCACCTGCAAGATCATTGTTTTGTCTCACGGCCAGAAGTTCCTGCACGTCGAGTTTCCAAATGGTTGGAAGTTTTGGATCAAATGTTTGCTGAACATGAATAAATACTTAAGTGAATACTTTGGTCTATGTCTTTATACAATTTATGTATCCATTAGACATTATATTCGATTGTATGCTAAACTGGACCACATTAAATTTATTTCGTTAACACGCGAGTAATTTGTATACATTTTAAGTACCCACAGCTTTAAAGCAGTTAAACGGTAGAAATAGTAAAAATCGTTTATGCCATCCCTAAAATAAATCCGAAAGCAAAGACAATCTATTCTTACAATACTACTAATAGGGATTTTTTGAGGATCGTGTGAAGAATTCGCGTTTCCGCGACGGTCTTGTGTCCATGATATCGCTAATACAATACGCTTTCACTGGAGCTGTTTTCTGTGGCTGTCAGACTACAGTAGTAACACTGGGAGCCTGGGGTCTAAGTGTTTTTAAATCCGCCTCATAGCAGTCACAGCTTGTGTTATGACTTTCGGCTGCGTTAAGTAATAGTAGACAGCTCTATTTCAGTATTAAAATGTTTTTATTCGGTACCGAATTTCTCGATTTTACAAGGAAATTCTCGGTTCCGGTTTTGTCTGGTAAAATTCTGTATCCATCCTCAGTACCGAGAATTGCAATCCCAATTGACGATGGATCAGTACATTTTATATTCAAATAAAGAGTATATATAACCGATTACAATTTGAGTTTATTCGTGTTTATTTGCTATTTCTTCACTTATTTACAACACGTGTTAAAACATTAAATGGTAGTGGGATCTTGTCTCTGAATTATTGCAAATATTTGATTACTATTTGTGAGTATTTCACAAACGTTACATAACAGATTACTTAAACGTTTAAACTATACGTAGTATGATTGAAGATATCTCTGCCTCTACTTTGTATGATAATAACCACGGTGCTCATTGAAAATAATAGGATGTGTATCTATTATTATTGATAAATTAATTCGATATCAATTCTTACCAGATTTATATGAGATACAATAACAATCAATCTACTTTAGTCGTTAAATTAATGAGTGGATCCTGTTCGTGAATAAATGTAAGTTGTTTTCAAGGATTGACGGAGGAATTTGGTCAATAAAACGAAAGTATGCACATAATAATCAACTTGTATTAGCGATAATGAGTATAATATGAGTACTTACATTAGATAGTATGTATTTTTTTATTCTGTCACGGGTTTCCGTGACGCGAACTTGTTGCAAGCATGTATAATATGGATCACTGCACATTGGAGAATATGACATACACATAAGTACACTATATTCTCACCTGTAAATCCCCGAAGTGGTAGGCAGAGGCGTTTTAATACCCACATTTCGCACGTAACATGGGACAAACCTATTGCCGTTAAGCACAAATAATGCGATGTTGTAATAGAAAAAACACTTCAAAATTTTGGTGAGTTGAGTTGATAACTCAGAAATGCTCAACAAAGAAGCATCTGAACTTCAACTTTACTACATGCTGGTTTTTGCTTCTTAAATTACCTGTAGTCGTAGAAACAAACTTCTCATTTCACATTTATCGGACAACTTTCGGTAGCGGCTAATAAAACATTCTATTTTGGTGCACGATACCTCTTTATAACTTAGATTTGGGGTGTTAACATAAAATATTTATGCGAAAAAGTTTGTTTGTTAGTATTGTGTATTTGTAGGTCGGTTTATTACTTGTTTCCCGGACTATAATCCATAAGGGATTAAAGCTATTTATTTAAGTGTTCACGAGAAATGTAGGCTGTGGTGTTATGTTTGTACTTAGTTGGTAATTAATAGAATATTAACGAGAAAAGTTGTAGTTGTATTATGATTAGTATACATACGTGTAATAATAGACTTTACCATAGTCCCTGTAGGTTTGCGAAAATTCACCAGTAAATAAAATTTAATATACCGCAATCTTGAATTAAGTATAATGAAAATATTGGTATAAGCCAAGAGAGTCCATACAGTAGAAGTTGGCTTGGCTTTTATTTATGTCAAGCATAGCTTAAATACCTACCTAATACATACATACATATCATCACGCTATTATCCCCGGAGGGTTAGGCAGAGGTGAATTAACACCCATATTTCAACAATCATTAAATTCGGTCCCACATAGTAGGGGACGAGCCTTTTGCCATCTTCCGGGCACTATTGTTGCCTCAAGCCAAGCTTCTGAGGCGGTGTCTGAACTGTATATATCTGTCTGATGTTAAACAGCCGTATCCCTTAGTGGCCTTGTACAACACCGCATGGGGAGACAGCAGTGAATCGATATCAAGAACTGCACCTACCTAATATACTTACACTTATGTTTTAATCATTAACTTAACATATACTAACTAGTAATGAGATGAAAGCTTCAGGATGAATGCTAGCATTAAGAAGAATTATTTAGTAATGTCAACATCTTTGCGTTAATCTCGGTTACAGCGCAGGCCTTGACAAAGTCACCTCGGAGTATGAGGTCCACTTTGTCTAGTCTAACTGCCAAGCGGCTTAACTTCAATATTTTACGTGAAGCGACTGTCTACATACTGTGCCCCGAGCACGGAAAATATTCGTATTCGTAACGTAAATGTTTCGAGAGAATGGAGCATTGCGATTGGCTGCGCCTACCGTGAACCTGTGTGTCTGTGAAGCCAGCCAATCGCAATGCTCCATTCTCTCAATACTTTTACATTATGAATTCGAATTTTTTTTTGCTCGGGGTCATGATCTCTACAACCCATTGGCGAAATCAAAGTTCTGTAGATAGACCAGTTGTAGGAATTTTTAAATACCTTAGTGCAATGGAAAAAAGTATCTTATGGATACTAAGCTAATCAAATCTATTTAATTTTCACAGGGAAATGGTGGCGGAATGGGAGCTACGACTTGGGCGACCAGGCGCAGGGCGTGCCGTAGTAGCGGCGGTAAGACCCATCATGGGGGAGTGGCTAGAGAGGCCACACGGCAGTCTCTCGTACCGTCTGACGCAGATGATCACTGAGCACGGGTGCTTCGGAAAGTATCTGCGTCGGATGGAGAAAGAGCCAACGTCCGAGTGCCATCACTGCGCCGCGAGCGAGGACTCGGGGCCGCACATGCTCACCGAGTGTCCGGCGTGGGAGACGCCGAGGCGGGAGCTTGTGGCGGCCCTGGGAGTGAGAGTTCTCACGGTCTCCACCTTGCTCGCGGCGATGGTCCGCTTCGCGGATGCGTGGGCGGCCAGCGCCTTCTTCTGCGCAAGTAATGCTCGTGAAGGAGGAGACGGGGCGGGAGCGGCAGCGGGAGCGATGAAGGATCGCAAGCCAAGCTGCCCGTGTTAGAAGGCAACTCGGGCGTCGTAGGTTGATGAACGACCTCCACCCCTCATGAGCGCAGGCCTGGGGGTGACAGGTGGAGCCGCCAGTCACCCTGGCAGAAGCAGGCCGCGGCTGTGGCGCGCCTCATGCGCCTCCCCGTTTCACGCCACGCCACACCCGAGAAGAGGGCCAGATCGTGAGAGATGACCCTGGGTCGGCCGGGGTGCGAGGGATATGCCTGTCAAACTCACCTTCAGCAACCAAAACGACCCACAGGCGGCGTGCGTTTTAGTTGGTTCGAGTCCGACATAACCTCTTCCACCAGCTCCGGTGGGGAGGTATCCGTGGGGATATTCCGCACGTAAAAAAAAAACTATTTAGATAGGAAAATTGAATGCTCCGAGGGGAGAAGAACCTCCTGACTAGTGGCTCAGTAACTCCGTATTCAGAGCATTCCCACTGCAAGGCACTCGTCGTGGGTTCAAGTATCGTCTGAGTATTCACTTGTTCCTATATAAATCGAAAATTATAAACGTGTAATAAGCTTCGTTAAACAGTTTCAAACAAACAACAATATCTCTATAAACACAATTACTGAACTGATTCCAAAACGGAGCTAATTCGATTTGAAATCATAATAACTGTTTGTTTGTAGTTGGTCGGAATGAGGTTTCACTTTATCCGCCATTAGGATGAATGCAAGCATACCGAGTCGCTGGTCGATTTAGAAACAAAGCCTCTAATACCGCCAGCTGCGCCAGCTGATAGCCTGAGCCGGCGTACACGGAATAGGATTCTGCACATTGATTTCTCAACAATTGTTTGAAAATATTTCTGAACACTTGCAAAGTGCAATTTAACAGTACTAAAAAGTTAGTGCAATAATTTATCGTGTTTGTTTCAGTGTGGAGCATCCGGTCTTGAAAATCTGCAGTATTTTATATATCTACAAATATTTTAGATCTTTTGTAAATGTGCGACCAATCGGTCATGATTATGATTATTTTTTATTTAAGTATTTATTTATTCTTCATGCACGATGTACATTGGCGGACTTTATGCCGTAGGCTTTCTCTACCAGTCTACTATTGGGTGGTGCAGAACCAATACGAGGTACGCACATATTAATGAGGGATAAATTAGGTTCAATAAGGTAAATCGATAAATATAATATACATATATGATATACACATATATATACATACATAGTGAAATAGTCATATTTCATGTAATCAGTATTTACTAAAACATTGTAGTTAGTTTTATTTATCCAATTATAAGATTCAATGTAAGCTTTTCATATACTGTAATATACTTTTCACCTGTTTTAATTTTTATTATTATTCTTAAGTCATCCCAGTATATATTCTTAAGTCATTCCAACGCAAGGAGTACAAAAAAGTTACCTACCGGGAGCAATTAATCAGAGCGACACTTTTCCGACGGAGGATTATAGTAAATGGACCAGATTAGTTTGTCCCACCTTTTACTTCTGCTACAGCTAGATTTTTAACACCCGATTTATCGGGGATTCCCTCAGGACGTAGGTGGACAAGTTAATCTTCGAGCAATCGAGTGCTTAATGTCATGGTCGTCTATAACAGAAACTTTGTCTCTTTAACCTCGACAGAAATGAGTAGTGGAACATTTAGTTTCTAATTTTTGTTTAGAACATAAATATAGACAAAATCAGCAATTGTAAATGTAGTAAAAACTAAATTCCCATAATACAGCACAAATGCTGGTCGACAAAATAATGTTAGATCATCAAATTATTTAATAAGAATTAGGGCAGAAAACAATTTATCAAGTTAAATATTTTTCAGGTACCTAATAAAAGCAAATCTGTTCAAACAACCGAATTAGACAATGGTAAGTATCCGAAATTTCGACACTATGATAGAGACTGATAACATAATATATTAATTATATTATTCTAGCAAAAATAGGCTGAAGAACTTTTACATGTGAAGGTACTACACTAGGTTTCGTACACATATACACGGTAAAGGAGATAATGTACTCCTTATCTTCCGTATATGTACTCCTTAGTCCTTGGCCGTGTGTACGTGTACGAAACACAGAGGTGATTTCTTTAAACTTCAACAATATTTGAACAGAATACACAATCGTTTCAGACTTGCTCATTTATATTACTGAGAATAACTCTCCCAGCGAATTCTCTCGAGGAGACGTTCGGTGGGTAGGTTTTCAAGAATTAGCAGTGCCTCTTGAATATTCTGTGAGAGTGTAGTCATACAATTTCCGTTGCGTTTTTAAAGCCTTTTAAGTAATGAAGCTAATTAATTTTACTTCTAAGGTTCGATATTTAAACTCCGAGGCTCAAATTCTAGAATAATATTCAGTTCAGAACCTCAATTTTCTGAGGACATAAACAATCTGTCAAATTTGTCTAAACAATCAGTCTTCAGATATATAGAGATTTAGGACTAAGTGTTGTTCTAGATTATGGGCATTTTTAAAGGTATATTAATTTAGTATCTAAATTAAACTTGATTATTTCAAACTCAATTATGCTTCCTTAATTCGTGTAAACGCTTAATTGATTGGAAACACTTCATGGTACACACTGAACACCATTAGAGGTAATTTTTCTCTCTAACACTAGGCACTCCGCTTATAGCTACTGTTCTGAGATGTAGTAGAATATTATTTACGCGAAGTACTTTGTTTCTATGCTTAATTAATAGGAGTTTTAGCTGGACATGGTTGAGAAAACACAATTAGTCATTGTAGCTATTTGTGATGTTTATTTTAAAGCATGGTACCAATATTAAGAGATTCTCCTAGGATTAATTTGGATTGAAATACATCGTGACATCGTTTCGTCACTATTGATAAATCTAATATTAAAAACTTTGAATCTGTTTGAACGAACCTTAAAGATGAACTATTTTATTTCATTGTGAATGATGTAACCAATAAAATGTGTATGTTAATGAAAATTGTGTTTTACATGACTTAACTTTTCAAAACACAAGTCTTATTTTTAAATACATTTAATTAGTTGTCTCCATTCACAATTAATCTTGTATAATGTATTCATTATTTAAAACTATGTTTACTCGTTTTATTTTTATAATTGATTTATCATTCATGTTTGTAATTTATTAGGTGCCTAAATTTTTATTGTAATAGTATATTAACATAATAAATACAAGTAAATGAAATATTAATAATAAATAATTTAATATACCAAATTGGTGGCGCGTGGGCCAACGTGCGCGAATGGACTGTATTGCGGGGAAGCAGATAACTGTTCTATTGACACTTTACACACAAAACAAGACAGGTGGCCGGGCTGCCGAGGATTCGATCCAGGCAGTGAATGCAGCCCGAGAAATTAGGAGAGGATGCACTAACCTTCACGACCCACGTGTTTTTCATCGCAGCCGGTACACGGATCTTCTCTTCCTTGCTCAGGAGCTGCCGTCAGCGTCACTAGATCCCTTGAGGAACACACGAGAGGCACCATCCGATCGGTAAAGGTCTATGAGGCGGTTAAAATACAACAAATATTATTCATTTCTGAGAGACGCGCTCGCGATCCGTCCCTACGCTGGCTAGTTCAAAGCGGGAGTGACCGTCCACATCTCACACAATGGCGGACGGAAGCTACAGCTAGCCCTACTCTATGGTTAGTGCGGAGGGGGAGACGGATCTAAAAGGAGTGTGTTTCCATGTCAAAAAATACAGTTTCCACATCGGCGCAACCATTCCCCCCGGCTTGAAGGGTTACCTTCGAAACGAAAAATGTGGAACAAAACTAATGTCTAATCTAAATCTAGGTTTGCGAAATAACAACTAAAATATAAACATAGATTGGAACTCGTGCCTACTGCTGGCTAGGCAGAGGGCAGAGGCGAACAACCGGGCGCAGATACGATCCGGTTGCAGTTTTAACCCGTACAACACGAGTTATCCCGCGGGCATCGGGAAAAATTTCCTCTACTACTCCTAGAGGCCAATGTAAAGGAGGCGCATTCTCAGTCATAAGGACTACCACCGTACCTACAGTAATTGGGTTGGATGGAGTATTCCATTTTTGACGTGACTGCAGCGTGTGCAAATAATCGGTTCTCCAACGATTCCAAAACGATTGGACCATCTTATCTAAAAGAGCGTGACGAGTTAGGAGGTGTATTCTATCGTCATCAACATCTATTGCGGGCAAATATTTTAAAGGAGTCATATTTAAGAAGTGAGCTGGCGTCAGCGCTAACGGCTCTGACGGATCGCTAGATAGAGTCCGACACAGCGGACGCGTGTTCATCACCGCCTCTACTTGCGCGAGTACGGTACTCAACTCCTCGAACGAGAGAATCTGTTCGCCTATGACGCGAAACAGATGCGACTTAAGGCTTTTAATATTCGCTTCCCAATTACCACCAAAATGACTAGCTGCAGGCGTGTTAAAGTACCATTCAATGCGATTTTCGGCTAAGATGTGAGCGAATTCACTTTGGTAGTACTTAGACCGTAAGAATGTGTGCAATTCCGAAATACTACGTCGGGCCCCTACATAGTTTGTACCGTTGTCCGAATACATGCGCTTAACCGGACCCCGACGCGACAAAAAACGTTTAAAAGCGGACATAAAATTTGGCGTACTTAAATCACCGGTCAACTCTATATGAACCGCGCGAGTTGTCATACAAATGAACAAACAAACATAAGCTTTCGTGGAGCGAATGCCACGACCACGAGCAATGGTGACCTTGAAAGGCCCAGCAAAGTCTGTGCCGGTGTGTACGAAAGGTTTTGCGGATTGAACAACACGACAAGAGCGATGATCGGCCATTTCAGGCGCGATAAAACGCGGGCGGAGTTTAAAACAAGGTACACATCTGTGTACTCTAGCGCGAATCAAATTACGAGCGGAAATTATCCAGTATTTCTGTCTCAAAATAGACATTAACAAATCGGGACCAGCGTGACAATTCACCTTGTGATGATAATCTACTAACAAATCTAATACGTGGTCCTTACGCGGGAGAATTACTGGGTGCCTTTGTTCAAATCCTAAACCTGAATTTCTCAAACGACCACCTACTCGAATGAGTCCATCTTCCAAAAATGGTTTCAAGTGTCGGAAAGAACGACTACAAGGTTTGTTAAATTCTAAATTTTTAAATTCAGAAGCAAAATAACACTTCTGCAATTCGCGAAGTATGATCAATTCAGCCTTATCTAAATCAGCGGCGGTTATATGACCGCGTGTAGATAAAATTCTCAAAAATCGGCCTACATAAACAACACAACGCAACAGTCTCGACCAAGACGAGACGCGATTAGCCAACAACAAAACCAGGGACTCTTCACGCGGGACCGACACCACAAGCGAGTGCTTCTTTTCCTCGGGTGGTTCGGAAACCGTAGTGGGATTGAATTGACTAACTGGCCACTTATCTAACGCGGCATGAATCCAGGACGGTCCACTAAACCATAACGGGTGATCTAATATTTGCGAAGGAAGCAGTCCACGAGAGAGACAATCGGCTGGGTTGTCGGTGCCAGCAACGTGAAAGAGATTTTTTGGCGCTAATTCCGATTGAATTTTTGCCACTCTATTAGCGACGAAGGTGTCCCAACGATGGGGCGAAGAGTGGGCCCAACACAAAGCGACTGTTGAGTCCGAAAAAGCTAAAATTCTATTAATATTAATGCGACTACTACAAGCATTGGCGATAGAGGTGATCAATCTAACCAACAATAGTAAAGCGCATAGCTCGAGGCGTGCCAGAGAGACGACCTTACGGGGAGAGACCTTCGATTTCGCGCTTATAAGGCTAATTGAAACCTTACCTACATTCGAGACATGAAAATAGACTACTCCTCCATACGCCCTCTCACTAGCGTCCGCGAAGCCTACTACCGTAACAACACTATGTTGCGATATACCTACATGACGCGGAATTTGTACTTGGTCAAGCACAGAGAGTTCTTTTCTAAAGCGAGCCCACAACTTAGCAATGTTGTCGGGCGCGGTGTCGTCCCAATCACAATTCGAAAGCCAAAGCTCTTTTATAAGTAGTTTGGCGTACAGAACGACAGGAGCTACGAATCCCATTACGTCCCATATCCGTGCCACACACGACAGGATAATGCGTTTAGTACAAGTTTGCGGGGTCGAACTACTTTTCAAACTAAACGTATCAGATGCGGGCGACCAGCTTAAACCAAGCACCTTGTGCGTATCACTTTCATCGAACTCCTTAACCGAAGACAATCGGTGCGACGGTGGAATCGACTCTAACGCTGTTTGCGAGTTGCTCGTCCATTTCACGAGATCAAATTGACCCGCCTTCATGAGACTTATAACTTGAGCGGCCGTCTCGACAGCCTCGGCCTCGCTATCTACACTATACACGAAGTCGTCCATGTATAAGCCAGTCTCAATGGTGGCTCTCGCTTTAGGAAATGCATCGCCCTCGTCAGCGGCCAACTGCTTGACGGTGCGAAGTGCGTGAAAAGGGCTAGATTTAAGCCCGAAGCAAACACGATTAAACTCGTAAACCATTAAAGGTTCTTGCGGTGAAAATCTATACAAAAATCGTTGAAACCTACGATCGGGTTCGCGCACTTCAAGGCACAAAAACATTTGTCGAATATCTGCAGAGAGTGCCACAGCGAATAAACGAAAATTTACAATTATGTCAAATAAATTACCTTGAAGATTTTGACCACAATACAAAATGTCATTAAGCGACACGGAAGTGCTAGTCTTAGCACTGCCATCTAGAACTACGCGGAGTTTAGTAGTAAGCTTATCTTCTCTAATAACTCCGTGGTGCGGGATAACGTACGAAGGCTGGGTCTCGTCAGTGTCCGCAGGCGCAGGTGAGATGTAACCTTTATCTAAATATTCGTTGACAACCTCATCATAGGCTTGCTTTAACTTTGGAGACGCCTGCATCTTTCGTTCTAAACAAAGAAAGCGTCTTTCAGCGGATGCACGGGAGTCGCCGAGCGAAAAAATATCTCCCTTGAAAGGGAGCGCGACAACATAACGACCCTGCTCATCGCGAGTAGTCGTGCGACAATAAATCTCCTCAGCCATCTTGTCATCAGGGCTTAGGATTGGTGGGACATTGACCTCCTCAATCTCCCAAAACTTGCGGATGGTAGACTCCAGTGGCGGCTCGACGGTGCAACAGAACGAGGCAGTCGAGTGACTAAAACTATCCATAGAAGCGGGTGCAGAACCAATTATAACAAAACCCAGAACTGTTTCCAGGGCGTGCGGAGCGGGGTACGTCGGACCCCCTTGAACCTTACGTGATAACTGGAGGTGCGGGAGAATCGAAGCGCCGATCAATATATCGACGACTCCAGGAACAGCGTAAGTCTCATCAGCTAAAGGTAAGTCTTTAAATTTCGTTAATAAAGACGTGTCAACTGGGACGGTAGGCAACTGTTCAGTTATTTTATCCGTAACGAACGAATCCATGTCAAACCAAATTTTATTATTAAAACGAGATCCAAACCTCGTTTTAACTGTGCCATGAACAGCTGACCGTAAACCTCCAAAACCCGTCACCACTGAGTAGGTTGAACGCCTATCAACATTGAAACCAAGACGTTGACAACAATCTTGAGTAATAAAATTACTTTGCGAAGCGCCATCTAATAGCGCTCGAACAATGTGCGGTTTACCTAATGCATCAACAATAACCACGCGAGCGGTCGCAAGACAAACCGTAGTGAGGGCAGCACTAGCGGAGAACGAACACAAGGTGACGTCATTCGTAGCGGTCCCCGGGCAGGCCGGAGCGCGTGCGAGCTCGGGCTGCGGCTGCGGCGCAGGCTGCCGCGCGTCACCGCTCGACGAACCAACTGTGCTCACCTTGGATGCGGCATTACTATTTTCAAAATGAAGCAAAGTGTGGTGTCTCGCTTGACATTTGCGACAACCATTTCCACTATTACATAAACCCACGCGGTGTTTAGTACCGAGACAATTAAAACAAAGATTATTAGCGCGAACAAATTTATAACGATCACTAGGCGACAATTTTAGGAAACCAGGACACTTGTACAGTTGCGAGTGATGAGTACTACACAAAGAGCAAACAGGTGATTGTACACGTGCTGGTGCGGTATTAACATAAGTATGGGTTGACCTCAGTGACCTCGATGACGCATCTATTTTGCGCGCGGGACTAACAACTGTCTTCGCGCCTTCATGTTTCGATGAAGAGCGTTGTAATATTTTTATATGCTCGCGAACAAAACCTTCTAAGTCTTCGAACTTAGGAATTTTATTGCCGCGATGATCCGACTCAAACAAACGAATGGTTTCGGAATCTAATTTCCTTAAACCCATATACAAAAATACGAAGTCGCAGAGGTCATCAATCTTTAGGTTCTTTACAGCGCGAACAGCTGACGCGAAAGTGTCTAGAAATTTCTCTAAGTTTTGATCGTTACATGCCGTAATAGATTTCAAATCAAACATCTGATCCAAATAGGCGTTAGCTACCGATCTTTTATCCTCATATTTAGCTTTCAAAGTATTTAAAATTAAATTATAATTCCCGGCACTAAACGTAATTCCAGCGCAAACGGTTATAGCTTTACCAGTCAATTTTTCAACAAGATAATGCAATTTTTCGTGATCTGTCAACGAATCGTTCTTATCTATTGTATTCTCAAAACTATCTATAAATCGACACCAATTGCGAATGTTACCATCAAATTCGGGTATTTGAATTGGTGGCAACTTAGGTCGGTCGCGAGTGGGGTTGGGTCGGTCAGACGGCTTCTCCAAACTCCTCGCGACGCGCTTGATACGACAATACAAATCGTCAAACGACGACAAGGCTTGATAACTCACTGAGTAATCGGGATCCAAATTCAACTCTAAAACGTTGATGTCATGCACTAAGGTTTCGAAATCCGCGCGTAGACTATCTAAGTTTTCTATAGAACACAAGAACGAATCTCTGATGACCAAATCAGAGGTTTTAAGTGCACTATCATAAATCGATTGTACGCGAGAGTAAATCATTTCTTTTTTAGCGTATAAAAGTTTCAATTGAACTTTACCGGTCTTATCAACCTTTGGGGACATGTTTACAATTAAATCTCAAACTAAAGTGCGGTAAACAATAAATATGAAATGACTTAATCCTAGCGGTACAGAGCAGCGAGGCGGCGCGAGCGTTAACTATGTAGGTAGGTAGGTGCTTACAACTGTGAATGCACGCTTGAACAAACGCGCATAGCAACAAGGTCGTACCTACGCGATGGTCGCTGTCTAGATTCAACTATTATTTCCGAGATTAAGTATTGCGTAATATCTATTCAAATTAAAATACTTTCGTATGAATTGGGATGAGATGCGAGCGAGGTAGGCACAGCCACGTGTCTACCCACGCAGGTACTAGGCAAATACGACGTGAGCCGAGAACAACGTAATTGAAAAAAAACAAAACAAAGCCAAATGCGTTAGGTATTACACTGTGCCTATGCACTAGGGTGTCTGAGTATACCTAAGATCTTAGCCTAAATGTCTGGATGCGGGGTTTTCTACTAAAATAACCAGGCACTTAGGTGCGATGCGAAAATTGCGAACTACGATTAAGTGTTGATATGATACCTAACCTATTTATGTATTAGGTAGGTACAATGCGAGCCAGCGGCGAACGGACTACAAATTCTAAGCCTAAGTGTCTGGATGCGGGGTTTTCTACTAAAATAACCAGGCACTTAGGTGCGGTGCGCTCATTCCCATTAGAATAATAACAAAATACGAACTACGGCTAAGAATCCGGCTCGATCCGGACCAAAAATGGTGGCGCGTGGGCCAACGTGCGCGAATGGACTGTATTGCGGGGAAGCAGATAACTGTTCTATTGACACTTTACACACAAAACAAGACAGGTGGCCGGGCTGCCGAGGATTCGATCCAGGCAGTGAATGCAGCCCGAGAAATTAGGAGAGGATGCACTAACCTTCACGACCCACGTGTTTTTCATCGCAGCCGGTACACGGATCTTCTCTTCCTTGCTCAGGAGCTGCCGTCAGCGTCACTAGATCCCTTGAGGAACACACGAGAGGCACCATCCGATCGGTAAAGGTCTATGAGGCGGTTAAAATACAACAAATATTATTCATTTCTGAGAGACGCGCTCGCGATCCGTCCCTACGCTGGCTAGTTCAAAGCGGGAGTGACCGTCCACATCTCACACAATGGCGGACGGAAGCTACAGCTAGCCCTACTCTATGGTTAGTGCGGAGGGGGAGACGGATCTAAAAGGAGTGTGTTTCCATGTCAAAAAATACAGTTTCCACATCGGCGCAACCACAAATACTCCAATCTCATCGGAGATTATGAATTTGTGCCGTTTGGAGTCGAGACTTTGGGGTCATGGGGTCCGAGCGCTCGCAACCTCTTCCGTGAGATTGCGAAGCGAATGGTCGACGCTTCTCGTGACCAGAAGGCTGGCCTCTTTTTAGGACAGAGAATAAGCATTGCCATACAACGTGGCAATGCTGCCAGTCTTCTGGGAACGCTACCACAAGAGGCATGCGATGCGGAGGAATTCTACGACGCATTTTGATTGTTCTTAGCTATAAGTTGTATAATAGTTATTTTATTTTTATTGTATTTAATATTTATAAATTATTTCTTGATTTGTTTATTAAACTTAGTACATTATATTATAATTTAAAACTAAATATGTAATATAGGTTTTTAAAGTTAAAAAAAAAAAAAAAACCTTATTAATGTCATAGAGTAACACGAACATCATCATAAAGGACATCATTTATTTTTGTTCAAACTCAAAGAAGTCGATCCAATAAGAAAAAAAACAATAACCTATTAAAACTTATCCTCCCTAAGCTTTAAAAAAGGTAAATGTAAAGGTAATGTTTTGGTTCTATAAAAAGTAACTTTAGTACATTTTGAGTAACATGATCTATACTTAAATGACCTTTCTGTTGCCGTATGTTTCCGAAAATAGATCTTTTTCAATAAAGCTTAGTTTTATCTAATGAGATGCTAAAAGAATACATAACAGTTTCAAGAAACTGATTTATTAAACAGTACAATTTGATACCTTTCTGTTGATTTATAAATCTGATATTTGGTACTCACCTTTAGTTCACACAGATCAGTAATTTAAAACCGTTAAACTATTTTTTTTAAGTTTCATTGAAAATGTATGTACCTATTCATAAAGATAGAAGTAATAAACATTTATTTCACAAACTTGTGAGATCAAAACATATGTAATGAAACATGAGCATCTTTTATGAAATTTCTTGACGTTGAGCTGACTGGCTGCTATCGAGAAGGGCGCTCTTAAAGATACTTCTTTCGATTTTGAATCACCTAAATATCATAATAGCTATATTATTACACTATTATTAGTGTAGTTATAGTACGTTAGTGTCATCATCCTGATTTATGAGCAGTCACAATGTGAACAGTAATAACATTATAGTTGTAATTATCAATTGTTGAACTCGGAAAGGCTGAGACAATAACATCAGGTGAGTTATTCTCTTTGCAAAAAGGTAACATACGCTATTAGTAATGACAATTACGCCTAGGTAGCAATAATGAGTTTGTGACAGGTATAACATAAATACAAGAATACAAGGATCATAAATAAGCTTGAAAATGAGCTGTTCGCTCAACTATGCTACTCAAGTAATTTTTTGTACTTAATTAAGTAGACTAAGTGTATGTTTGTAAATAGACAAAAAAATTACCCGCTGAATTTCTTGCAGGAGTCTTCTCAGGTCGGGGCCGCGTTTCGAACCGGTGGTCCATTTATTAAGCTAGTTTTCATATTTCCTTTTGTATTGACGTTTTTAAATGCCGATTCAATGGTATATGCAGAATAAATGGTTTTTGACTTTAACTATGTCCATTTGAGCTAAGAAAATTCCTAAAATAACATCATTATTATGACCCTTATTCTAGACCATGCGTCATCAACAACTGTCCAAACGGCAACTACGCACGGCTACAGCTGCCAACAGCTCTCTCTGCAGAGCCTGTATGAGAGAGGAAGAAACAGTGGCACATGTGCTCCTACACTGTCCTCCAACCATCACATACAGGGCTAAGTATTTCAATAATACAGACACGCTCCGGGACATCACCAGCAGTGTGAATAACCTACTGGTGTTCTTCAATGAGTCGAGGTGGATCGAGTAAAATGCCCACCCTCAAGCAACATCCACGCCATGATGTGGAGTTGCGCATACCAGCCCGTGATACCATACCATATCATACCACCCTTATTCTAGTTAGAACGATACTCAGTCATGAGTCTCGAGTTTTACCTACAGATTGTATTCTAGGACTGCCCAAAAAGTTTTAATGGAAAGTGGTTACCGTGGCCTATGGACGTGTGCAACACTAAGAGAGTCACACATGTGCTGCCAAGAGTTTCTGTACCGTTAGTGCAGAAGACAAAACAAGACAAGCCTTTGGTTTTCCCACTGACAGCACAATAACTCTCCAGTGAGCTCTGGCTACCCTACTCACCGCCAGGAACACAACACGTTACATACAGTAACACTTGTGACACGTTGGGAATTTTATCCCAACCAGTAACGCTGTTACTAGTTTGATTGTTACTGGATGGAAATACTCCAACTGAACTTAAAGTATTATACTTACAATAAAATTAAATACACAAAACACTACAATAAAATTTATGTTTAGTTATCAGTTGAGGGCGAAAAAAATTAACACCGGTAGAAAAGTGACCGGTTGACTGTGGAAGGACTCAATATTCTAATCACACACACCAAGTACAATATCAGCTAATCAGTATGGATTAAAATTAACTTCACTCAAAATGTTTGTTAATGTAAGGGATAATTTAAGAAATAAACACTTTATATCAGTATCTATCTACTGTGTTTAATAAGAGAATGCACGATGGAATTCTAATGTCTTATAGAAACATTAGTATTCTACTGAAGTCGAACTTAACGCCTCTTGAGTCTTTGGCAAATGTAGAACTTTAAGATGAATTTCACGTCCCATCAATTTTCTTTTTGTAAAATATTAGCAATAGCCCTATGATTTCCGATTTTTGGGAGCAATGTTTTAAAATTTATTAAAACACTTCTATGCTGTGTAGTTGTAGAGTATTGGGACTGTTAAATCAGAGGTAGTAGTTTTAAGGCTTCTTACAAAACGTAAGT
This sequence comes from Eilema griseolum, assembly GCA_963662185.1. NCBI lineage: Eukaryota > Metazoa > Arthropoda > Insecta > Lepidoptera > Erebidae > Eilema > Eilema griseolum. Next base: position 14,655,480 of record OY759238.1, on the reverse strand, counting down.
ACCTGTGCAAAAAACTAGTTGATATTTTGGGTAAGCAAAAAAGTTCTGGAATGGCGACCGCGTACGGGCAAACGTAGCGTAGGACGTCCAACGGCCAGGTGGAAGGACGACCTCATCAAGGTCGCCGGGAATTTTAGATTAATATGTCAGATGACATCGTATATTATGGGGTAAATTATGTTCCTTCTACTTGCAGAGGTTGTTTTGCCATCTTGCCAAATCTGCTTCTTATATCTTTTATTTTCTTATAATTGTCTTCATACATGAACACCGGTTGCAGAGAGATACTTTTTACGTGAGTTAACGTGACCTTTCCAAAACATCCTCGATTTCTAAATACAAAATGTAATAATTCTGAAAAATTAGGTCACATTTCAAAAATATGATTCAAATATACAGGTATACCTGGAATTATTTATTTCTTTGATGATGTTAGTAGCCCTGCCAGTTACGAGGTACTGCTATATTTAGGTATGGAAAAATTCGTTTCAACCGATGTCAATCTCAATTGCTACTTCAAAGACTTAGTGTGTAAGTGGCAAAAACGCTTTATTCTTAAGCTATTCTGTGCGAGTTTCAACTGTACTGTCTGTGCCTTTAACGCATATTAAGTAACGAAATTTATTTGTAAGAAAATTACCGTCTCTTATATTTTGGCAACCACAACACACAAGTTTCTTCGTCTAACTTTACCTTCCTTGTACGTGATTCAGAAATCAATTAGTAGAATTGTCAGACAAACCTCGGTCATATCAAGGACTACATCAAATATGTGTTAAGTGTCAAATATAAGATAAGCATAACTTTGAGGAAGTAATGTATCAGTATTGGTAATCATGAATTCTCTCTGACTGCAGTAAAGGAATTGAGTCTTTAAGGTAATTAATGTAGAAGATCATACTATCTCCTACATGCTTATAGGAAATACTTTGATTTTCCACATTATTTAAGTTATTGGAGCACAAAGGAATAATAATAAGGTAGTTATAGAATATGTTACTTTAATTTAGACAATTCTTTCTCTTGACAACAGGATATTACACAGTAAAACTCTACTTACATGATTTATTTATGGTAATTGCAATGATACGACACACACGCCTTTTGTAGATCTCTGAACCTCTGTTAGTCTAGTCTTATAGATACCTAGAGTCGTGTTCCAAGCAACATTTTTTCAAATTTTATTTATTGAATTTTCATTATTTTCGTCTTCCGCAACTGAATTAAAAATTACCTTATTTATAAATATACCTAATCTTAAATGATATTATCCTACAGTTTCGTCTTTATCCCTTAGTTACAAGTTTCGAATTCCACATAGAATTCCATACTCGTATAATCGTCAGTGTACGACCCTCACATATTCATGACATTGAAGTAATTTCAAGCCACCGGTAGTGGTTAGTTTTAATTCAGTTTGCGGGTTGTTTGTGGCCAGGATTCTCTTATTAGAGGTACAAGGTTGGGCAAATCATGAAAATTTAGTTTCTCCAACTGTATGCCAATTAAGGAATTTGAATATCATTTCGAGAATAAATGGCTATTTCAAAGCAGGTGGTTACACAAATATTGATAACTGAATCAAATCCAATAAAACAATTAGAACCGAAATGATATTCCCTCTAACCGCTCCAGCTAAGCTAAATTGCTTGTATTAGGAGTCGGTATATCAGTAGTGTAATGGCCAGGATTCGAACCCAAGACCTCCCGATCGTAAGACCGACTCCTTAACCACCAAGCTACCGACTTTCGATTGAAATCAATACTAAATTGAATTAAAACCTAGAAACTATTACTAACATACACCAAAATAACTAAATAAAATAATGTGTTACATATGAAATTCCTCCGCATCATCACCGACTCAGAATTTTACATATTCTCAGAATACTGGCAGCATTACCAGTATGTAATGCTTTTTCTTTGTGCAAGATAATAAAAATAATATGTATCTGTCACGTTATATATGGCGATGGCTCCATTTAGTCTGCGAATCAATTCTATTTAATAAATTTGTTTATCGTGTCTTGGAATTCTTAGATACATAGTTATTATTGGGAGTCGGCGCCATGTGGTCGCCACCCACTGTAGTCATGTGTTTGTTGTATACGTGTAGCGTAGAATCATATTCTAGGCACTAATCATTTAGCCCATCGCAGTCCACTGCTGGACATAGGAGGCTTTGGCCTACTGTTTCCACGCTGGCCAGACGGGTTGGTACAGGGTTTTATTTCGAGTTTTCCTTGATGATATTATAAAACTAATAAAACATCGCAAGTTTATAAGTGCCCGGTTAATGGCAATAGACTCGCCTCATACATTGGGGCCTAAACATAATTAACAAGTTATCTAATAAAATATGATATATTCAACAGCACAGATAACGAACATCGATGTAACGTATTTTTTTGTACTATGTAAAAACTATGGTTTTTACAAACTAACAACTCGGCTGTTCGCAAGCACCATAATCACGAAGGAACTGGAGTATTGGCGCCTATATTTCGCCGAACAGGGAAAACTGCAAGTTTTTCTCTGTTCGCCGAAATATCGGAAACTCGAAACAATGCAACATGGTAAATATCCCGATTATTTTGATACTGATGTGAGTGACTATAATAGTTTAAATACCTATATTAACAATTTAATATCCTTACACACCTATAAATATTCTTGTGGTTAATAAAACACGTGGAATATCAATTAGAGACTTATAAAACTCACTAGTGATATCAATAAATAAACAGCAACCAACGGCGCCAAATTGGATTGGATTGGATTTGACGTTTATGACAGTCTTCAACGCATGTCATTAACTTTAAATCCCGTACATTTGTTATTCTATTTTATAATGTTAATTGCGCAGAACCAAAATAGATGAGATAAATATATACTTAAATGATGAAAAATTGTAATTGCCATATTATTCGATTATAAAAATCATTTCAATCATTACAAATAAGTACATCATTGCAGGCGATAAAGGAATGTGGAGTGGAGAAGCTACTAAACGAATGATTGGAAGACTATCTCACTTCACGCTCCTATAGAGTCTAGGTCGGGAGTACGTTGAGTGAGGACAAGCTCCACCTCGCAAGGCTCCGGATGTGGACCTGTGTGCTATTTAATGCATGTAAATAGCTTGTTTAAAACATTGCAACATTGCTCAGCACATATGTTCGCGGATGACTTATGAAACTTGTTGACTACTTCAACAGGATGTGGATGCAGTTGTTCAGTGGTCATACGACAACAGCATAGTACTCCACGCTGACAAAACAAAGCAATTGATCATACATTCTCTCTATTTACCAGTTAAAGACTTTCCGTACTCACTGTTCACTGTGAATGGTTTCACAATAACCTGGTCAATAGTAGTTGCAAATGGATGGATGGATTGATGAATATTTCTCCTGGTCAGAACACGTTGTCTACATATGTAACAAGGGTAAAGCTATCTTAAGAAAATTTAACCATTTAAGTTATAAAGTTCCCGAGATATTTTAAAACTGTTAAACACAAACTTGATGGAGTTTATCCTGGACTATGCGCTCGACTGTTATGGACTCACTTATAAAACACATATAGAAAAGATAGAAAACTTACAATTAAGATTTATTAAGTTACTAATAGATAAAAAAATTAAACATACGTATAGAGACGATTATTTAAAGCTGTTCAAATTGCGTAAAATATTACTAGTCAGGGTGAAACACAAATACCTACTGCAACCAACAACCATGGCAGTCGAGAGCATGATCCAAAGTGGACCTATTAAGTAGATAACAAATACAACACCCGAGCAATGACAGCGAGCAAATACCTAGGGTCAATAATATGTATGGTGATAGGACGTTGAATAAAAGAATTCCTTACATTTTAAATAGTTTATCTGTAGAAATAAGAACAGAAAGTAAAAACCCCCATCAGTATCAAAATAATCGGGTTATTTACCATACGCTTAGTAAAAGAACTCAAAGAGAGTAGATCGATATAATTACTCCAAGAAAAAACTTTTTCTCTGTTCACTGCCACTACTCCAGTTACTCCGTGATCATGGTGCTTGCAACAGCGCCAAAATATCGGAAACTCAAAACAATGCAACATGGTGAATATCCCGATTACTTTGATACTGATGTAAGTGACCATGATAGTTTAAATATCTAGAAAGTAAAAAACCTATTTAAAATTAAATTACGAATACCCCTAATCAACTCACTGCCATAATGTAACGTAAATATTCGAGACCATAAATATTGTCATGTCAGATAAACATTAATATTTTTTGTGATCCCTCGCGTCTGTCGGTCGGTTTTGTGGATGTGAGTTCATAAGATGTACAATGTACCTACTTATAAATAAATGAATAATAAATAACACCATCTAACAAAGACAGGCCAAATTACGTATTGCGCAATATCTAATGCTATATAGCCTGGGGATCGCGTCGCCTACTCTTTTTCTTAATTTGGTTTATCTAGGCTTTTAACTTGAAATTCCCTACATTAATCAGCAGGTAAAACTGTCTTGTAACTGTCTGTCACCGACTGGAAGGTAAAATTGTCTTGGGTCCCGAATATCTTAGATGGGCTTCTAAACACCCATGCATTTATTCCGACCCAGTACCACATTACTAATACCAGTGGTATTTTTCACTATATCAATAGATATCTACAAAAGCTAATGAGTGAGTTTGGAATCAATTGTTGAATCAACATCAGCGTCAGCATCTCTAGACAAGTGGCAATTCGGTGGTCGGTGTATTGTAAAATAGAATGACGAATGTATGGGCATTGACGTTATTGACATACGTTGACAACTGTCATAAACGTCAAATCGCCGTACAATGCAATACGCCGGCCAATAAATTGCTACTTATATAGTGGGGCAGGAATGATCATTGATCACCCAGGATGGTTGACGTAATAGAAAAAAGTATGTACGGTAACGAGATTATATATATTATGTAGTATCATCTATTACACTACTCTGTAATATAGTGTGGTAAGTTAATAACAGTATGTTGTTAAAAGTTATGACATAGTATTATTATTTTATGTTTTTATAATTATGCCGTAATCTCATGCCGCATAGCAAAGCAACACTGAATTAATTAGGCACTATATTTTTATATGACGTACAAGTCTAACGTTACCAAGAACTTGTTTGTTTTTACTCGAATTATATAAAAAAAACAAAATGTTGCAGTCATGTTGTTAAGCAAAGGTGTAGACAATTTGAGAAAAGACCAAGAACTGAATTTGCATATCATGGGCCTTCATTTGTTTTTCAGCATTAGAAGTAGATTTTGTATTTTTATAATTTGCCATCCCTTGTTTTGTGCGATTGAGTGAATTGAAGGAAGTGCGACAATTGTCACGACTGCATCGTGTTTATCATCTAAATAGAGATTTGTAAGCGCCTATTATGTCTCATACCACAAAAAAATTGACACTGTCCTATCGTGAGACCCATGACCATTACAAAATTCTTAGCCTGGAGTCTAGACGTTATCTTCTAAAAGTCATGATGCTGCATGGAATACGGAATAACAGATTCGATTGTTCCAATATTTGTAACAATATATGCTACATCATACCAAGAACTATAAACTGGCGAGAGGCGCGTGTGCCCAGGCTCTTCCACACAGCGAAGTGTAGAACCAACGCCGGGATACGCGCGCCTCTGCGTCGTCTTTTAGATAATTATAACACGCACTTTGTTCATTTAGATATTTTGGCACTTTCGGACAATGAATTTAGAATGCAAGCCATTCTTTACTTCTTTGATTCAATTTGAGGCAAAGGATTGGCACAATTTTAACTCTTTTAACTACTACATTATTTTGCGGACATAAGTGTGGGTTATACATTTACCAAATTGTATAATGTAAAATTTCATTTTGTATGATATAATGTACAACTGTTTTGTGTAACAATAAAAGGAAAAAAAAAAAAAATATATATATACTATAATTCTTGGTTTATTCATGTTATATAATTTGAAAACTCATAAGAAATGCTTCTTTTATAGTGAAAATTACAATGCAATAACAAAACTTTGCACGAATTTTCATTAAACTGTGATAAAACGATCACAATTCGATGTAATACATAATAATCAGATGTTTTACTGTGGGGCTGATTGCGATAGATAACGGTCACTACCACGTCTTTATGAATATCACTTTATCCGGTGCGACTGCCTGTGAGATATCAATATTATTAACTCGCGAACCGAGCACAAAGCGGTCGCGTACCAAGCGAAATTGTGCGCCAAAAATAACAGTGAATTATTTAGTAATACCGAAAATACAAGAAGAATTTCGTTATGATATTACAGTGAAATATAGGCACCATCAACTTAAATAGTGAATGTGTGTGTTAAATAGTCGAATATTAAAATAAATCAATATGACAGTGACTGCTATTCAAACTCTTTCTGAAGTGGTTGAAAGCAAGATCCCGCGTACTAGCGCACCTGCCAGCTCTTCAATTACATCCTGGATCTGCACAGAATGGCGGAAGATATTGTCAGAATTTGTTGCCACTTTACTTCTAGTCCTGCTGGGGTGTTTAGGTTGCGTACCGGCACCTGATGCGAAAACACAAATATTTGAAGCACTTGGATTTGGTATGACAGTGATGTTTAACATATCAATTTTTGGCCACATATCCGGAGCATTTATGAACCCTGCAGTAACCCTAGCATCTATGATATGGGGCAGCACTTCAATCCCCTTGGGAATTGTATATGTAATTGTTCAGTGTGGAGGCGCCGTCCTTGGATATGGAATATTAGACGCATTAACTGCGCTAAATTTATCGGAAGGATCTGTATGTGTGACAAAACCACTTCCTGGACAAAGCGTAACCCAGAGTTTGTTCATAGAAGTGGTGGTTACAATAATTCTTATGTTACTTAACTGTGCCGTATGGGACCCAGTGAATAAGGATAAACAGGAAACTGTGCCACTAAAGTTTGGTTTGACGATTGTGGGATTGTCAATTATTGGTGGACCATTTACCGGTGCCAGCATGAACCCTGCTAGAACTCTGGGCCCTGCAGTGTGGACAAATGACTGGACTGAGCACTGGATTTATTGGGTTGGACCACTCCTGGGTACCCTGATTGCCGTCATCCCATACAAATATCTTATTTTAGTGAGAAAGTGAAGCACTGATTTGTTTATTTAAAAACTATTCAATTAGGGAATATTGTGAAGGAGTAATTTATTTATATTTTTTAAGAATATTTTTTAGAACACGAGTTAACATGGTGGTCAGTGGGTATTAAAGATCACATTGTTAATGTCACCTAAATTTGTAAATATTGTTAGCTGAAAAATTACCAGTGTTATTTAATACTTACGACACAAAATTTAACTAAAGTATAGGTTTCACGATGTCTTTGTTAGATAGCATATGAAGCCGATAGAGTTCGTTAAAATAGTTTTATATCAATATGTGGGATATTCGCGTAAACTTGCGAAAGCATCAAGCCTGTGAAACTTAATAAAATGTTACCAAAAGTATGTTAGTCTATTTTTTCATGTTGTGCCAGTGGGTATAGTAATGGAATATATAATAAAGATCACAACACATCTTTATTTTATATTCCATTACTACATTATTTGTGTGTGTGATGTGATTAGATATAATATTCAATAGACAACTTGCATGCACTTAAATTTTAATGTAGCTTATATAGTGAATTATGTTGAATATCTACAAGGCACGGAAGGTTCTCAATGTATTAAGAATGGTCACCCATCCTAATTTTGAGCGGCTAGTTTATTTATACTTAGACTGCAGACAAGCATATGGTCCACCACGTGGGTCCAGGAGCATTGTACTCGAGCTGCTGACTTTGTAGTAACTTTCTACCGTTCTACTGCCCTTCTAGAAGAACTCCTTATTGTAATCGCTTGAATTTACTTAGCTCCGTAATATGTTAACTTAATCGATTACCACTCACCCATGAGCCTTTCAAATATCATTCTACACTAGCACTCTATTTCAGGATACAAATTTTGTATAACAAGTCAGGAATTTATTGTTGTTTAATTTTAAGTGATATTTGAATGCATTTACATATTATTCACGATTCGTCGTCATTTATTTATACAATAGGAATAATATTATTATTGCTTAAATTATTTACCAGTTTATTTTTTCTTTTGCACAATCTGACATAGTCAAATACTCATAGTACCTATCCTAATATACTCGACTCTATTATTTCATTTGATTTGAGATTTATATTATAGTATATTTATTCTTTATAAGTTATAAGCATATTTTTAAATGATTAAAAAACCGTGAAAAAATTATAAAATTAAAGTTCTTAGGTAGACAACCAAATACCTAAACTTCACAGGGTGCTCCCATCCAGTCAGGGAATTTTTAACGTGTTTGAAAGATTCAAGGTGCACTATATAGACTTCAGGGAAAGATATTGGTGGTTACATATCACAGTGTTATTTATTATACATAAGTACATCGTACTTCACCTACTTAATACGGTATGCAAAATTTATAACCATGATAAAGGATATTGAATTTGGCACGCATAATCACTATTACAATAAATTATTATAATAATCAAGCTAAACAGTAATTTACAGAGAACACATATCACCTAATATTTGTCAATAAATTCGTTTATATGCCCAAATATCAGTTATTTAGTTTCAAATGACAAAATTAATAATAATTTCTAAAGAATAGGCACATTTAAGGAATTATATAACTAATTTGCAATATCAAAAGATGAACTACTATTTTCTTAGGTTGTAAAAGTGTAAAACTATATACTATATCTATAGAAGCTACTAGTCTTTTTGTTTATGATTTCTCTCTTCCACTTAATCTACTAAACCCTTTTTATCTAAGATAAAAAATAGTTCAGTAGATTACCTAGTCAATAATATACCGATTTAAGTGATTTATTTAAGCTACAATATTTGTGTTTTAGCAATATAGATAAAACAAAAATTATATGGCTGTTTATTTCTTATTAGCTGTTGCCCGTGGCTCCCCCCGCGTGGATGTCAGGTATCGCGACAAAACATAGCCTATATCCTTAATCAAGGTCTATACTAAATTTAAATAATTATACTAAATTTCATCAAAATCGGTTTAGCGGTTTAGGCGCGAAAGCGTAACATACAGACAGACAGGCAGAGTTACTTTCGTATTTATGGTAATAATGAGGAAATAATGAGGGCATACAGAGGAAGTTCTTAAGGTACATACAATTCAAATCCCAATGCTATCTTCCTAACTATCATAGTCGTTGCAGAAAATTTCAGCTCCTCCCACTTCATGAGCGTAGAAGAATTGCAGACTTGACGTTTTTGTTCAAAATCATGAATGGTTTTTTTTATACCACTAAGGTGGCAGACAAGCACACGGCCCACCTGATGGAAAGTGTTTACCGTGGCCTATGGACGTTTGTAACACCAGAGGAGTCACAGTCGCGCTGCCAACCCTGTAAGTACAGATTTTCTGTGCCGTCAGTATAGAAGACAAAGCAGGACAAGCCTTTAGTCTTCCCACTGACAGCACAAATTCTCCAGTGAGCTCTGGCTACCCTACTCACCGCTGGGAACACAACACGAAGTTATTAAAGCCGCGGTATTATGTAGGGCGGAAGTACTTCCCCAGTCGGACTGCTCAATTGGGCGGAAATGCCGCCGTGTCCTATCTCCTAAAAAGTTCTAGTTGGTGAGCAAATTTGGCCTGGGGGTTCCATCTGCATACTTACATAGGTCTAACCTGCTGCATACTCCCATAGCAACTACGTATCGCCAGAACTCATATGTGATCAGAGCTGGTCGCACGTACAACGAAGCATGCCGGTATATTGACATCGATATTTTTAATACCAGTGTTTCTAAATTTAAAAAAAGTCTCATGTATTAAATTTTTTGGAGATGCTTCAGTGTAGATACGGAGATATTCAGTTACACGGGAACTAAATTTTCTATGTTATTGTGTCTTTATTTGTGTCGAATTATTATCAATGTATTTATGTATCTTTTGCTATAATATGTTCTTATTTGCTGTTGCTGTTTACTAATTATCTTGTTTATATGTGAAAACTTCTAAGTGGCCTTTTCATACTATTTACTTTTGTATATATGTATATTAGCTGTAAGTTTTCCGAAAAAAAAAAATGAATGGATATGGATTTCTCTATTCCACATAATCTACTAAACCGTTTTAATCTAAGATAAAAAATAGTTCAGTAGATTATCTAGTAGTGTAGTGTAATGTTTATATTTTAGCAAAATACATAAAACATAATTTATATGGCTATTTATTTTTTGTACATTAGATGTGAAAGTTTTGTTGGTAAATAGTGGTAGGTACGTCGTGTATACTAGTAGTTAGTTAGGATATAGGGCCTTCTAACACTTAGGGCTCAAGTCAACTCACCGGCTAGTCGGAGTAGGTACGTGTAGTACTTAGGCCTTAAGTCAACCTCATCTGCTTATGAAGTACCTGCTTTATAGCAGACGAGGCTCTGGCGCAGGCATTCCACTTAGTTTAGGTCAGACAGCAGTCGCTCTCAGCGAACCAATCAAAAAGAAAGAATGGACCTTGGGTTCAAAGAGTCAATTATGCAACCGGGTAATTGTTAAGAGGATCGGGACTACGAGTAGTTGGTCATATGAAGATAGACTAAAGAGGGCCACACACCAAATCAGTATTTGCTACGCACAAAGCAAATTGCTAAGAAAAATGCTTCTTGGCAAGAGATGTTTGATTTGCAGTAAATGCTGTCACGCTAAGAGTGTACCACAAACCTTAAGCAATATAATAATATTAATACTATGCCTTAAGTTACTCTTATTTATATCCAAAACAACAATATAGGTACGTGTGTTTTGTGATTATGTACTGCTACGCGATGTGTTTAATACGGCAATCATTACAGCAGACTGGTTCTAGTGATAAAATGTTGAATAGCGCAAATTGTGGAGTCATCAAAACATGTACGTACTCGTACATTCCTATTTATCACTTTTTTTCTGTTTCAAGGCCGAAAGTCTTCACACGCCAAAAACGTAGTTGGAATAATATGTGTAATACATGTCTGTCTATTCCTTTGGGTATTTCTTCATTGTTTGATATTCATTTCTTTCTCAACATGGTCTATAACATCTGCTCGACCTAGCATCTTTTTAGTTATATTTCATCAATATCCGGTTCACAGACTATACAAAAATGCATTTTTTTATACCTACCACTTGATTGGCAGACAAGCACACGGCCCACCTGATACAAAGCGATTGCCGTGGCCTATGGACGTTTGTAACACCAGAGGAGTCACAGTCGCGCTGCCAACCCTGTAAGTACAGATTTTCTGTGCCGTCAGTGTGAAACCTCTTCCCACTGACAGTACAAAATCTCTCATGTGAGCTCTGGCTACCCTACGGAAACACAACACGAGGTTATTATGGCCACGGTATTCTGTAGGGCGGAAGTACTTCCCCAGTCGGACTGCTTAATTGAACGGAAATACCACCGTGTCCTACCTCCTCTAAAAAGAATTGAACGGGTGCATGCCTTACACAGGAGCTAAAAACATCTCAACGACCCGTACAACGAAGAAGGTATTAATAAAACACAATATAGGTATTTAAACTATCATGGTCACTCATATCAGTATCAAAATAAACGGGATATTTACCATGTTTCATTGTTTTGAGTTGCCGATATTTCGGCGCTGTTGCAAGCACCATGATCACGGAGGAACTGGAATAGTGAAGAATATCGGAAACTCAAAACAATGAAACATGGTAAATGTCCCGTTTATTTTGATACTGAATAAAACACAAGTTGCAAATTATTGAGGAAAAATATCTAAATTATACCTACGGTTTTACCAACTCTATAGTAGGTAAAAAGGGTTTATAATAGATGCCTATCTAAAGCGAGGTGTTGAGTCTCAATAGAGTTATCGGTGATGAGAACCTCAGTGAGGTGCAGGCAGAGGGGGTTGCCGCCATTGATGTAGGTATGTTCCTAATTTGGCACGTAAACAAGGTGTGTGTATTAATAATAACCCTCCTTTTGCTTCACCGCAGTCGGTTAAAAAAATACAGTAGTGCTCTGTCAGAACTCAAGATTAATAGTAAGTTCGTTAACAGTTTAGCGATCGATAAGATAAACAAAAAATGATAACGAGCTCATATACATACTTGTTTGTAAGATTCTAATCTGATTTGAAATTTGATATTAGTTCTAGGTTACATATCAAAATACCTAATTTCAAAATTCCGAAGGTCAAAATCCCGAATTTCAAAATGTTAAATGTACTAAATACCGAACGGAAGTACAATGTACCGAAGTTCAAAATCCCGAAGTTCAGAATCTCGAAAGTTCAAAATATATGTCACTGATGGTAGGCGTTTAATTCTTATAGTTACGCTTTAGAACGGTGTTAAAAAATTGTGGAGCCGCCTGTCACCCTGGCAGAAGCAGGCCGCGGCGGCGGCGCGCCTCTCGCGCCTCCCCGTTTCCGGGGACGAGTTGGGGACTCTGCAGTCCCCACACCCGAGAAGAGGGCCAGATCGTAAGAGATGGCCCTGGGTCGGCGGCGTGGGTTTCAGTCGGTTCGAGTCCGACATAACCTCTTTCACCGGCTCCGGTGGGGGGTACCCGCAGAGATTTTGCGCACGTAATAAAAAAAAACGACTTCTTCGTTTCTCTTAGTCTACAGTAGCTCATTCGTTACGTCGCTCCCGCTTTAGGCTTCGTGGTTATTTTTTATAACCACCTAAACAAAACCACCAAAAAAACTAATTTTCGAGATTTTGAACTTCGGGATTTCGTATTTTCAGTATTTTGAACATTCTGTCAAACGAACATTCGGGATTTTGTACTTCGGTCTTTCGTACATCAGTATTATGAACCATTTACTACCTGCTAATGATGAAAATAAAAAAAATAAGTGTATAAAGAATAATTCTGTGAAGACCTTACTAATATCTTTCAGACTTAAGCGAACCTCACCTGCTACTTGAAGGTATAGCTAAAAAGGGTACAAACCCTACGAAACATCATTACGGTTGCACTCTACCGTTCAATCAAAGTGATCCGATATATCGACGCATGTGTGAAAAAAGTAGAAACTTGAAACTACGAGTATATAGTATATAGTTTTTAACGCATACACGTATCATTTTATCACTTCAATGGGAACGTTATAGTGCGATCGTGGCGATTTCTCTATGTGACCTATAAGATGATTAGTAATGTTTCTCAAACATTTATTTAAAATGGAAACTTTTCATCGACAAACATATTTGCTTTTGAACTGGCAGAATTTGCAGTCTGCCAATAGCATTTTCAGCGTTGTTTTCATCTTTGAAGTCAAATATAAGAATGCATCGGTGCTTGCTCGAGTATTTTTTGTGATACCCAGTCTGAGATTAATAAATATCGATTCACTGCTCCTGTCACCCTGGCAGAAGCACCACCCCGTTTCTGGGGTGAATTTGGGGATTCCGTGGGCCCCATACCCGAGGAGGGCTAGACCGAGATAGATGGCCCTGGGTCGGGCGGGGTGCAAGGGATATGCCTGCTAACCTTACCCCGGCAACCAACAACGACCCCCAGACGTAGTGCGTTTTAGTCAAGTCAAGTCATTCAAGTCCAACATAACCTCTCTCACCGGTTCCGGTGGGGAAGAGTATTCGTGGGGATTTTTCGCAGGTTAAAAAGCAAAATAAGAAATATGTCTAAACCGGATCTATCATCCCTACTCTCCTAACAGGGGGTCAGCATAATATAGCACTGACAGAGTATTTTATCAAGTACAGAAATGAGTTGCGAATCAACTGCCCTCTAATCTATGGGGTTGGAAACAAGGAGTCGATGGAAACTTAGAGTCAATTAGTAATTTAGCTCCTCCTGCTAATGACGCCTTGTTAAATTCCATTTCCAAAAGATGTTAAAGTGGTTCCACGGGAAAATAATTACAATCATATCATTGATTTTCAATATACAAGCAAAAAACTGAAAGAGTGTGTCCTACCCTCGGGGACATTTAACGTGTTCATCTAGGTACCTTAGGGAATAACTGTACCAATTTTCAAAACTACACGAATTATATGGTCTAATCGTCGATTTTTCCCGCAGTATTATGTAATTTGAATTTTCTCGTATCCTTCGCTTGTCGTCGAGGTTCACTGTCTTTGTCTTGAACATTTTTATAATGGATCACATTTAAAATTTATAATAAGATTAGGTCGGGTCTTCAATCTTAATGTTATGTTGAATAAGCATATGTCAAAGATGATAAGTAAAGCTTTGGTAAATTTCGGTTGAAATCTATTATGCAATATTATGTTTGTGACCAATCCGTGCTAGTTCCAGGTTATTCGCTCTTATGTAATCCCTTTTGCAGCCATTGGCAGTTCTGTTGGCAGAGCATTCTCCGTCAATCAGCTGGCGAACCAGCTTCCAAGTCTGTTGGAGACAATTATCTCATTCTAATAATGAATGTAGGTTATTTAGCGATAAGAATAATTGTCACTTAATGCTGCGTTAATCATTTCGATTATACGTTGCAGATTGTATGTTCAACTGGTCTAGCCTATGATTAATTAGCTGATTAGTGATGAAGGCCTAACATAAGATGATATTTTATTAAATTGTGTAATTTTTTTTTCAATTGGGGTGGCAGACAAGCACACTGCCCACATGATGGAAAGTGGTTACAGTGACCTATGAACGTGTGTAACACCAGTGAAGTCACTTCGGTGCTGCCGACCCTGTAAGAACAGAGATTTTATGTGCCCTCAGTGCAGAACACAAAAACAGGACAAGCCTTTGGTCTACCCACTGACAGTACAAAAACTCTCCAGAGAGCTCTGGCTACCCTACTCACCACATTATTTCATCATGGTTCATGTTTCATCTATATCAAAATTCAATTGTTTAGGTAATGTTAATTCAATTAAAAATATTTATTTCGGACTATAAGATCCATAGTTTAGTTAGTAATAATAGTAACGGTAAGTAATGATAATAAGCAAAGGTAAAAATTAATGGTAAGTAATGTTAGGTAACATGGTTTAATTATGAATGATTTTACATTATAATACACACAAAAGACAGAAATTGCGTATCTTGCATCAGATGTATTGTAAAGGATTATACTTTAGTATTTATGTATTAAAAGACATTACTCTTTTGTTTTTATAACATTACTGACCATCCCAAGGTCGCCTGAAAGAATTCGCTTCAGTGGTAAGGCCGCCCATTGTACACTGAACTGTATACATGCTACCTACTTGGCCTACTGTTAATCTGTTGTCTTTATTCTACAAATAAAGAATTATATATCTATCTATCTTGCAGACATGACGCATTCGTATTCCACTTTTTCTTGTGGGTTTATAAAGACGAAAATCTACCAACATTATAAATGTGAATGTTTGAATGATTGGATATTTGTTATTCAATCACGCACTAACGGGTGAACGCATTTGGCAGAAATTTAGTGTGGGCTTAGCTTATAGTATAGAATAATACATAAGGCTTACTATACTTTTCATCCCGGGAAAAGGTTCCCAGAGGTAGCGGGAATGAGATTAAATTTTTACACGGGTGGAGACATTGACTAGTATTGACGCAAAAGAAATAACAACTGAAGTCATTGTAAAAGGGCACAGAGTATCAATCAATCAATTTATCAATAAAATTATTATTGTAGTCCACCGCCGGACAGAGGCCTCTCCCATTGTGCGTCATAGTACCAAGTCCTTACCACTTACAACACAGAGTAGGTATATGGGTTAAAATATTTGATAATAAACAGTACCAGAGTGTCCAGACCACTTTATTTTGACGAAAGAGAAATTCACAGAACAAACATCCTCATCAGTTAAATTGCTTGTGATAGGAATGGGATCACGTCAATAGTGAAATGGCTAAAATTTTAACTCGCATAACTTTCGAAGGACTGTATAGGTATTTAAAGGGAAGAGGGTAGATCGATATATTTACTCCTAGGAAAAAACTTTTTCTCTGTTCACCACCACTACTCCAGTTCCTCCGTGATCATGGTGCTTACAATAGAAACTCAAAACAATGAAACATGGTAAATATCCCGTTTATTTTGATACTGATTTCGAAGGACTGCGCCAAATTTTTAATGTGTGCTATATATGTTAGGATAGGGTTTGTATACCCAAAAGATTTTTAAGCTTCGGAACGGGCTTGGAACATCTAGTTTATAGTAAAGAGAATCATCTTCATGCGAGCGCTAATCTCGGTTGCATTCAAAACTTATACAACGCGGTCATTTCTCTTACTCCTCTATTATTTCTGCAAGTGTCCTCATGCATCTTTTTGAATAGAGTTGCATTATGTATGACATGACGGTATCTCCAAAGGAGGTAGGACATGACGGTATCTCCCGTCCAAAATTGAGCAGTCCGTCTGGGTAATTACCTCCGCCCTATAGAATACCCCGGCTATAATAATAACCTTGTGTTGTGTTCCCGGCGGTGAGTAGGGTAGCCAGAGCTCACTGGAGAGGTTTTGTGCTGTCAGTGGGAAGACCAAAGGCTTAAATTGACCCCGCTGACTGGTGGGGGCGTGAAATGTTGGCGCGGTGGTCAGGGAGACCCGGTGAAACGGTTATCCGCTGGCCGCCCGCAGGCTGTACGGTTCCCGAACCTGGGGATTACTTAATCTCCGCCCCAGGAGGCTGAACCAGCAGCCTGTGTAAAGTTCCCGGTGCTGTAGTCGTGCCGGAGGAGGAAACCGTAGTGGACTCGGCTACAGTATTTGGGAGGGGACCGGGGGCCCTTCCGCCCGCCGCGCCAGCCACTCACACAACCCCAGCTTGTCAATGGTGGTACGAAGCCTAGCTTTGTCTTCTGCACTGGGAGCACAGAAACTCTCTATACCTTCCTCCCCCCCACCCCCCACATAGGTCATGAAAGGAAAAAACAAGAAGAAAAACGTTACCACAGCGGCACCATCGTCGACAGTACATATGGATTTCTGAAACATCAGGGGCCTACACACCAACCTCAACGCGGTCCATCTCCATTTAGAGACCGCGCAGCCCACCTTGCTTTTTCTGACGGAGACGCAAATATCATGCCCGGCCGATACAGCCTACCTAATGTACCCCGGGTACAAACTCGAGCACAACTTTATGAGTCGCGCCGGGGTATGCTTGTACGTCCGGGATGATATTTGCTGCCGCCGTCTCCATGGTCTTGAGGACAGAGACCTGTCAACTATATGGGTACGTATAGATCACGGTGGCCACACCCGTATCTATGCGTGCCTATACAGGTCTCATAGCGGTGACCTGGGCACGGCTCAACTGTTTCAGCATCTGCAACGGTCGGCGGACAGCGTAATTGAGCAGTACCCCACTGCGGATTTAGTATTCTTGGGGGACTTCAACGCTAACCACGTGGAGTGGCTGGGGTCTCCCAGGACTGATTTCGCGGGAAGGGCTGCTCACGACTTTGCCCTGACCTATGGGCTCTCTCAACTGGTACATTCTATCACTAGAACACCAGAAATTGAGACCCACAGAAGCTCTATACTGGACCTTCTGCTGACTACGCGCCCGGATGAATATTCCATAAGGGTGGAAGCACCTCTTGGTAATTCGGACCACAGCCTCGTCCGGGCGCAAGTGACACTCGCGCGGCCTGAACCACCGCGGTCACCTCAGTGGCGACACTTGTGGCTCTACAAGTCGGCTGACTGGGACGGACTGCGAGAATTCTTCGCATCGTACCCGTGGAGGCAGCTTTGCTTCACTTCTGATGATCCAAGCTCCTGTGCAACAGCAGTCGCTGACGCGATTCTAGTGGGTATGGAATGCTACATCCCTAACCGCAGGGTCGCGACAGGAGCGAACAAACGCCCGTGGTTTAATAGGCCTTGCAGGGAAGCTAGAGACCGCAAGCAATCTGCATACAAGGCTTGGACCACGGCTCTTGCCAATAAGGATCCGAACATCGCTGAAGTGAAGCGGAAGTTGAATGCTGCTTCGAGGTCCAGTAAAAAGGCAACGTCTAGGGCAAAGTTTGAGTTCATCGGCAGAATTGGCGAACGGCTTGCGCGCTACCCATCTGGCAGTCGCGCATTTTGGTCGCTCGCCAAAGCTGCCGAGGGAAACTTCTGCCAGTCTTGCCTTCCGCCGCTGCAAAAATCCGACGGTAGTCTGGCCCATGGCGCTAAGGAGAAGGCCGATCTTTTGGGACGCCTTTTCGCACTCTCATACTCCGCGCGGCAGGTCCCAGCCTCGTGGAAGACCGCATTCGTGCACCCTGTACCTAAGAAAGGTGACAGGACAGATCCGACCAATTACAGGCCTATCGCTATAACCTCCCTACTCTCGAAGGTTATGGAGCGTGTCATTAATACACAACTCCTGAGATACCTTGAAGGAAACGATCTACTGAGCGACCGACAGTACGGCTTTCGCCACCGTCGCTCAACCGGTGACCTTCTTGTGTATCTCACAAACCGGTGGTCGCAAGCCATCGAGAGTCGGGGTGAGGCACTAGCGGTCAGCCTCGATATAGCGAAGGCCTTCGATCGGGTCTGGCACAAAGGTCTTCTTGCGAAGTTGCCGTACTATGGACTCCCCGAGGGACTGCCGTCTGCATCCAAGCATCCAAGCCGTCGTCGACGGCAGCTGCTCGGACCGCATGAACATAAACGCTGGTGTCCCACAAGGCTCCGTGTTGTCTCCTACGCTGTTTCTGCTGCATATCAATGACATGCTGTCTGATGGCTCCATTCATTGTTATGCGGACGACAGTACCGGGGACACGTGTTACACGGGCCGTGCAAATATCCCTCAGTCCGAGGTGAAGAAGAGTCGCGAACAACTTGTGTCTAAAATCGAGACTACTCTCTCTGGAGTATCCGATTGGGGACGACTAAACCTAGTCCAATTCAACCCCACTAAGATACAAGTATGTGTATTCACCGCTAAGAAAACCCCATTCGTTGTGGCGCCGCAATTCCTGGGCACACCGCTTACCATCTCCTCGAGTATCGGGATCCTTGGTGTCGATATCTCCAGCGACGTCCAATACCGAAGTCATTTGCAGGACAAGGTTAAGTTGGCATCAAGAAAACTCGGAGTGCTCAACAGGGCGAAGCAGTACTTCACTGCGGGGCAGCAACTCCTTCTTTATAAAGCACAGGTCCGGCCTGACATGGAGTACTGCTGTCACCTTTTTGCTGGAGCACCTGCATACCAGCTTGACCCCTTCGACTCGTTGCAAAGACGGGCATTGAGGCTGGTTGACAATCCCATACTCGCAGGTAGAGTGGAACCTCTTAGCCTTAGGAGGGATTTTGCCTCACTGTGTATGTTCTACCGCCTATACAAAGGTTTGTGCTCAGATGAATTGTTTGACATGATGCCCGTAGCTACATTCTATCATCGCACCTCTCGCCATAGGCAGGGGATTTATTCCCACACATTGCGACCTGAGCCGGTGCGCACTGTGCGGTATGAAAGAAACTTCATCCCACGCACACTCAAGCTGTGGAATGACCTCCCTGCTGCGGTTTTCCCAAGCGCCTACAATATGGGGTTCTTCAAGAGGGGCATCAGAAGGTTTCTTCATGGTCGGCAGCACGAGTGTGACACCCCTGGTGTTGCATACGTCCATAGGCCACGGTAACCGCTTCCCATCAGGTGGGCCGTGTGCTTGTCTGCCAACTTAGTGGTATAAAAAAAAAAAAAAAGAAAGCCATCATATACAATAACAGTTCATTTCACCTAAGGTTACGATAAGCTTTTAATTATACCTGAAATGTGCTCATGTTTTAACTCGGGTAAAAGAAATAAAATTTGAAATTATTTTTCGTACGTAGAGAATTTTTTAAATATTTCCATTTAGCATAATCACAGAATTTAAATATTTTGTTTATCAGAATGTTCTCATTTAACTGATTTATTTAGTTTGTCCTGTTTTTTTTGGCTAATTTTGAAGCTCAAACGTTACTAGAATAAAAAATATTCAATAAAAATATACTTAAATATAGTAACATTAAGGACGTGAAAGACGAGTTTTTAAACGTTGAGTTAAATTCCAATTACTGACGCCTTTATCGCTCACATAGTAGCAGGCAGACAACATTCCGCCATTTGCATTTACCCTTACATCACGAGTACACAAATCAACTTCACCAAAAAATGCATTTTGTAACATATTTTCTAAGTGACTTTTAGAGATTGGGGTTACACCAACGTTATATATGATTTATATGAATAAATATTAGATACCATGGAGTTACAAGTAACTTGGTTTTTACCCCTTTGCTTAGTGATTTATATGAAACGAAAAGGTTTCAAAGTGAGTATTTTATTGGATGTACAATATAAATCGCCCTTCTCTGTGTTGGCATTATAAAGATTACCCGACAAAATAGTCGGGCCCTTCCGTTCAATTTCGCAAATCGTGTTGTGTTGACGGTCGGCCGCTCTGACGTATCGCGTTCCCGTCTTCAAATCTACTCCTACTTGATGGCAAATTGGATTCTTTTATAAAGCCTTCGTCAGTTTATATTATGGCGACAAACTACTTCGATTTCATGATGTTGGTTTCGTGATGCTATCTGAACTTGAAGTAAAAATGAAAATTTAAATTTGTGTTTGAACATTCTGGTTGGCTGAAATTTGGAAACTGCGTTTTGATGCATCTACTGCATCTACTTCTTGTGATTGATGTTAAACTACCTTATAAATATTTTTTATTAGTTTCTTTTGTACATTTGTTTGTGTGTATACAGTAGAATCATAAAACTAGTTTTTAGTTATTTTTTTTTATACCACTTAAGAAGTACACGGCCCACCTGATGGGAAGTGGTTACCGTGCCCTATGGACTTGTGCAAACCAGGGGCAAATAATTAAAAAGAGGTAGGACAGGGCGGTATTTTCGCCCAATTGAGCAGTCCGACTGGGGAAGTACCTCCGCCCTACAGAATACCTCGGTTATAATAACTTCGCCTTGTGTTCCCAGCGGTGAGTAGGGTAGCCAGAGCTCACTGGAGAATTTGTGCTGTCAGTGGGGTGACTAAAGGCTTGTCCTGCTTTGTCCTCTACACTGACGGCACAGAAACTCTGTGCTTACAGGGTCGGCAGCGCGAGTGTGGCTTCTCTGGCATTACATACGTCCAAGTAACGGTAACCACTTTCCATCAGGTGAGCCGTGCGCTTGTCTGCCACCTAAGTGGTATAAAAAAAGGGGGCGTCAAACTCGCGCTGCCGACCCTGAAGAGACTTCCTAATGCCCCTTTTGAAGAAGTATCGGGACTTCTCACTTCAGTCCCGATACCTTGTATAATTATGAATTCACACCGCGATAGTTTAAAAAAACTTAAAGAACCCCATATTGTAGGCGCATGGGAAAACCACAGCACGGAGTTCATTCCACAGCTTGAGTGTGCGTGGGAGGAAGTTTCTTTCATACCGCACAGTGCGTACCATCTCAGGTTGTAATGTGTGGGGATGAATTCCCTGCCTATGGAGAGCGGTGCAATGATAGAATGTTGTTGTGGGCATCATATCAAGCAATTCATCTGAGCACAAACCGTTGTATAGGTGGTAGAACACACACAGCGAAGCAAAGTCCCTCCTAAAGTGGAGAGGTTCCACATCACCTGCGAGTATGGGATTGTCAACCAGCCTCATCGCCCGTCTTTGCAGCGAGTTGAATGGAATGAATAGTTTATTGCACTTCAAAATGTAAAAATATTAAATAATAGAATTTTTTCAAGCAACAATGACAAAACAATAATTGGAAAAGTTTGCATCATATACCTACTTAATGTCAAATACATAAACCGATAATCACGCATTAACTGCCAATCGAATAAAGACGCAGTTTAATAGACACTATTTATAGTTTTTAGTTTTTATTAAAATTTGATTTAGTAAACTATATGACAATCGATTCCGGTTGACAAACCTTTCTTTGGTTTGCTTTAGTGATATAATCAGAATTAGAGGTAAAATAAAATGAAAACGACACCCAGACACTAACGCCACTGTAAATATATTTTATTATGACTCATTATTTAAAATATTTGACTGGTACGACGTGGTACTGGACGGTAACTCTACCTATCTTCTATTACGATATAAGTTTTAGTAGCATAAAACTATACAACGCCAAATAAACTTGAAAAAACATACAAAATATTAATGTGATGAAATTGAAATGAAATAAAATATAATGAATATGAAATTGAAAGCCAGGGAGAGCTCGCGGGTCCGAATCCTGGCTATTAGACTTGCAACGGGAACCCACTCCTAACTAAAACAATTTAGCTGAATTGGAGCAGTTACCAGTAACAATTGACCGAGCGAGCGAAGCGAGCAAGAGATACTGATTTTGCTTTAGTCCGTATGTCTGTTTGTTTGTCAGTTCCGGTCTAGACGGCACATTTCTTAACCGATTTTTACCGAACATGACACATAGGTATATTCTTTGATTTAAAACTGAACTTTTGTTGGGAACTATTTGATAGCAGGGAAAATGGTGTAAAAAAGGGGAGAAGTTTACTGTCGCATTACTTACGAACGGGTCTTCATAATTCCTCAAAGGTTGCTGTGAAAAGAAATCATGTCTCGTAAAGGTGAACTTCGTTATAAAAATGAGAAAAGAAGGGAGAAGGATTGCTATAGCGTTTTAACTAATCATCTTTATCTTTTGGTGAAACATAAAGGGCTATTTAAAATAAGAAGATAAGTATCATTTTTCTTTTTTTTCTATACTTACCAGATAAAGGTAGTAGAAAAAGGTGGCAAAAGGTGCTCGCGATAGTACACCACTATTCACAGAACTAATAGTATTAATTGTAGTTGCTTTTATACAAAAAAGAAACAAAATATCTCATGTACAAATAATAGAGTTAGCAAAAATATAAATAAGCATTATAAAAAATAAGTAATAAAATGGAAGAAGTGCGCGTAGTAGAAAGTAAAATAGTGAAAAATTACACAATTCAAACGCCACATTTCCCTTGAAAGCCTTGCTGCAATGCCAAAGAGAAATGAATAGGGCAATAAAAACTTCAATCGCTGCCATTCTTTTCAATGGTTAATGCACAGTTGATTTGGTTGAGATACCAAGTAGTTCAAAGGTATATAACTATACAATGAACGCGTTAATTTCCACACAAGTACATCTAACATAAATCGTGTTTATAGGTTTAATTTTTAAGTGTATTAAATTTGTTAGATTTGACATTGTATTAGATGCAAAGTCGTAAGACCGATATATATCCCTGAGTTTGCCAGGGTACGAGGTATATGCCTGTCAACCTCACCTTCGGCAGCCAACAATAACCCACAGGCGCCGTGCGTTTTAGTCGGTTCGATTCCGACATAATCTCTCTCAACAGCTCTGGCGGGGAGGTATCCATGGGGATTATTCGCACGTAAAAAAAGAAAAAAGGCCGATATATATAGAGGGTAGTTTGTAATGAGTTTAATTCTCAGTTTCAGTTTTGTAATTAATGGTTTAAAAAAAATCTAAATATAATGAGTTTATGACTCGATTTCGTCATTTTACAGGCGTATCTCTATCCTTCTCTATAGGGCTTCATAGTCATCAGGGTTAATGAATTTTTGTGTCTCAAAATAAGTTGACGATATTTTACACATTGACTTCAGTGTGACGCGTTTCCCCCTATAGCCTGTTCTCGGTGGCTTGGCGGCGGTAACTACATCACGGAGTCGGTGCCTTCGGCATCATCAAGTAATTTATCAGTAAAATTAGGATTCGGGTCTATTGTTATAGTATGACCCTAGCCAAGGTCACGTGTTTTTCTTCAAGATGGTGACCTGATTTCAATTTCAATCGGATAACAATTCTATATGTAGATTATTAGACTTGCCAACATGTAGATTATTTTATTTCTGTTCCTGAAGCTTTTTATAAGAAAGCTCACCTAAAAGTAAAAAGTGCCTTCAAAGAAATCAATTCACATTAACTACGCTCGAGGCAGCGACAGTTTAATTAGGTACTTCAACGACAATGTACCGTTTGAAATTCAAGATTAAAATGTCAAAGAAAATCGATAGGTATTTTCATTCGAGTATATTTGACTTCACAAGTGGTCAAGGTAATTATTTGGATTCTGTTCAGGGTACAAATGTACTTAATAGACCAAAGTTTTCATTTTCCTAACCTTGACGAGATTGTTTTTTTTTTAAATGTTTCGGGCTCCTTGGCGAATTGGCGAATTCCTGTACGGAGATGGAACAAAAGTTGATAGTACCTACCTAAGTTTCGCAACCATTCCTTGAGTATTACAAGAATTTTTTTCTATTTTCTTATACATGCATTAAACTTTTTAAACAGTATCTGTGATGTAATTTCAACACTGTTATCAGATGCTACTGACAATCAAAGTCTGCAGCATCTTCAACTTGTCATGATCTCTATTCGGTAAGATAAAACCAGGATAAACTAACAGATCTAAGAATCTGTTATCATATTCTTTGATTGAAGCAGCTACTTAATATATCTGGAAATATCAGTAATGATCATCCACTCTTAATTTAATTTTCTTTCGACCAAATAATTTAACAGTGGCCATATTAGTTTTATTAACCATTAAGTAGAAAAACTGTAGTTAATCTAGCGTAACTACCTAAAGGTAAGCAAACTTAAGTAACATTTTTCAAAGAATTACCAGTGATTTTAAAAGAAGCCGCGAAATATTATTGAATTAATCCGTTATATGTATTTGATGTTTTAGAGTAGTTATAAGGATTGTAAAGACTTGATGCCACTGTTTTAGAACCATAGTGTAATAAAAAAAAAATTCCCGAGCATAGTGTTGTGTTAGTGAGATGATCGTATAATTATGTTGCAAAACTGCTTTCATAATCTTTTTCAGATAGAAATTATATTGTCTACATAACCGATTGCATTTGTCGATTTAATACCGGCCTTTATCTAATCTAAATGAAGTTTAAAATACAGCAGCTTAGTTTTATACGAGCAGTAATAATGTTAATCTCAATTTCTCAATAAAGACCAGTGGGAGTAATAAATGTGGTTTATGTTTATCAATTAAGTAATTTACATAAAATGTACTTTACCATTTAGAATTGCTAATATATCTATTGCTCTACAGTAATAATTCAGGTCTAATAAAATTTTACCCAACACTATATACTGGATAAGTAAAAGTATCTATATTGATTTCCCGGAATTACTGACAACCATCAGCATCACCATTACCATCAGTATTTTGCTCATTTTGTGTTGGACAAAGTTTATTTATTTATTTATTTATTTTTCACTACATCACATCTTTACAGGTCCTTAAATATAATAACATATACCATATAGTGCAATTTTTGAGAACTCACTCAGGGAACATGTAAAAAGATCTGTGCCGTCCGCTACTTCATTGAGTATATGTAAGGTGCGCGTTATCACAGCTTTGCCTAGTAAATTAGTTCTAGCACTGGGCACTGCTAGTAGACGCGAAAGTGTATTGTACTAAATTGGTCCCAACTCGTTCTTAATAGATCTACAATTTGATCTGTTTATACCCACCAGCATAATTTTGTCTAAACTTAGAATAATTTATTTGATTTGATTTGATATTTTCCTAAAATTTACATAGAACTGTATAGAACTGCATTTAAAGTTTATTAATAATACATAAATAAAGTGGAACTTGAAAATAACATAAGGTTAACAGGTATTATGAATAAATTTTGTTTTTATGGGTCAAGTAATGTAATAGAAATTACCAAACAATCAAAATGTTAAAACAAACACATAAAAACACATTACATAATTTTGTGATTAATCCACGATATTCTGTGTTGCTCATTTTGTGATTGACAAAATGAGCAATATGCTGATGTCACCTATGCTAAGGAGGTGCAGGCAAAGTATTTGCCAGATCACTTTTTAAAATTTGTACCAAAATATTTAAAATATACTGCTATTGTGCAATTATAGACAAACCAAAATCTGTGGTATTATTGGTTTAGTCCGCGAAAAGGTTCTTGAGCTTGCTGTCGTGGTTGACTCTCTGTACCAAGTTGGATTGAATATCGGCAAACGGCTGAACGGATTTGACTACACACAATGAAGCCCATAGGCTACTTTTAAGCCTGAAACGGATTTCAATTGGAAACCAGAGCGGGCGGAGCCGACTCCATATTTATATTTTGTAATAATACTATCGTAATGGACTCGATGACGTTTCATGGAGTAAATAAAAATAAAATAATACTAAATAAAATACAATGGTGTTCGCAACTCCACATCATGGCGCCGGTTTTGCGTGAGGGTGGGCGATCCACTCCAACTCATTGAAGAACGCTAGCAGGTTATTTTCCCCGCTGGTGATCTCCTGGAGAGTACCTGTATTATTGAAATACTTATGCCTGTATGTCGCGGTTGCAGGATAGTGTAGGAGCACATGTGCCGCTGTTTCTTCCTCGCTCATGCAAGCTCTGCAGAGAGGGCTGTTGGTGATTCCTAAAATAAATGGGTGTTTATTGAAAAACCCGTGTCCAGGAATGGCAGTTGTTAGTCTCTCGTTCGTTTGTTTACTATAGTCCGTGGGTGTACAAAGAGGATATCTTTTTTTACGTGCGCAAAATCCCCACGGATACCTCCCCACCGGAGCCGGTGGAGGAGGTTATGTCGGACTCGAACCGACTAAAACGCACGCCGCCTGTGGGTCGTTTTGGTTGGAAGGTGAGGTTGACAGGCATATTCCTCGCACCCCGGCTGACCCAGGGCCATCTCTCACGTTCTGGCCCTCTTCTCGGGTGTGGGGTCTACAGAGTCCCCAACTCGTCTCCGGAAACGGGGAGGCGCGCAACCGCCACGGCCTGCTTCTGCCAGGGTGACAGGCTGCTCCACCTGTCACCCCAGGCCGGCGTTCATGGGGGGCGGAGGTCGTTCATCGACCTCCAACGCTCGAGTTGCCCTCGTACGCGGGCAGCTTGTCTTGCGATCCTTCGTCGCTCCCGCTGCCGCTCCCACCCCGCCTCTTTCTTCACGAGCATTACTTGCTCGCAGAAGGAGGCGCCGGCCGCCCACGCATCCGCGCAGCGGACCATCGCCGCGAGCAAGGTGGAGAGCGTGAGAACTCTCACTCCCAGGGCCGCCACAAGCTCCCGCCTCGGCGTCTCCCACGCCGGACACTCGGTGAGCGTGTGCGGCCCTGAGTCCTCGCTCGCGTCGCAGTGATGGCACTCGGACGTTACTTCTCGAAGCACCCGTGCTCGGTGATCATCTGCGTCAGACGGTACGAGAGGCTGCCGGGTGTACAAAGGGGATTGGTATTATGGGCTCAGGTCCCATCGCAACCATGTCAAATTCTCTCCTGGCAAGTCCGTCCGCTGCATCGTTGCCTTGAGGACCGTTGTGGCCCTTGATCTATTGCCGTCGTGTAGCTTATTTGGTTTAATTTAAGGTGGCACTTAAGTTCTGAGCTTATAGTGTGGCTGTATAGAGTTTGCAGCACGGAATAAAATACAACATACTCTTTCCAAAAACCTTCAATGTGTAATAAAAATTCATGGAAACATCGGACAGTTTAATTTTTACTTATTATTTGTTATGTATCAATTATGGTATGTTCTGTATCATTGTTTTATATAATAAAATTACTAAATAAAATAACTAAAAACTATTATTAGATACTAAAATATACTAAATGTTATATATAATTCAGATATAGGTGTCAAGTGAAACGAAAATTAGTAGTAGCTACAAAAAGTTCATATAAAATTTTCCTCGGTAGGTACGAACTTCATAATTTAAAATAATATATTAAAATCGTTAATATACTTAACATAACGCAAGTACTTTTTTTAAATATCTCCATAGTACATAAACTACCACTTTACAATATTATCATAGTATCGCTTTTGTTTATTTGGTACATCAATAATTAGCCAGTGGAAATGTTTAGTAATGTGTATTGAACGTTTCCACTGACAGGTTCTTAATGTAACAACAAACATTTAATGAAATTTAAACGAGTCTTTCTAACTTGAAATAAATGATTTATTATATTATTTTAGTGAACGGAATATCGCGTGAACCATTGATAGCAAATAGAAACGGATACACTTTAAAGTGAAAGTCGCTTTGTCTAGAGACCCTAATACTACAACCAGCTGTTTTCCTTCAGATAAATTTTTGTTTCAACTTCTGTTAAGCTGGCGCTGGCCTTTAGTACGAGTCCTGTGTGTTTCTTAAATAACAATGATTTTGTTAACTCCCTTTTTAATTTTTGCTTTTCGACTTGTTATGTGTCAGTGGCTTGAGAAATAAAAGTTATACGTTTATATTTATACATTTTGTATTTACGCTAATCAAAAGTAAAATTATACCATATAAGTGGTAATCACATATTTGAGCCGTTTGGGGTCGAGACATTGGGATCATGGGGTCCCAGAGACATTTCTAAACGTTTAATTGACGCTACCCGTGACCAGAGGGCTGGTTTATTCCTTGCGCAAAGGATTGGTATTGCCATTCAACGTGGCAATGCCGCCAGCCTTCTGGCCACCTTCCCGGTTGACATCGATGGGGAGGAATTCTTTGATGCCTGAACCTGCAGGATTATTTAGATATATATTCTGTTTTTATATATATTTTAATTTAGATAACTTCCGTGTATATTATGTAAATTTTATTACAAAATTGAAATGTAATAACTTAATTTCATTTCAATATCGATAATAATACCATATATACACATGTAATAAGAAATTGTTCTCCTTTTAATTGTAATCCTTTTGTTAGTTGACTTCGAATAAAACTGGTATTCAGTTTAGTTATCGACGTATAAAATGTCACCGAATTTTTGAAAATATAATGAAGTTTTTTTTTATACCTGTAGGTGGCAGACAAGCGCACGGCCCAACTGATGGAAAGTGGTTACCGTGGCCTATGGATGTGTGTAACACCAGATAAGCCACACTCGCGCTGCCGACCCTGTAAGCACAGACTTTCTGTGCCGTCAGTGTAGAGGACAAAGCAAGACAAGCCTTTAGTCATCCCACTGACAGCACAAATTCTCCAGTGAGCTCTGGCTGCCCTACTCATCGCTGGGAACACAAAACGAAGTTATTATAACCGCGGTATTCTGTAAGGCGGCGGTACTTCCCCAGTCGGACTGCTCAATTGGGCGGAAATACCGCCGTGTCCTACCTCCTAGTAAATATTATAGGAAGTATTGATAATACTTCGGTAGTGTATAAAATTGTTCTCACTTTTTTCAGTTGACTACATCTTACTATTTAGTCTGTACTGGAATATTCCACGAATGTCATCCAAACACTGCATGGCGGAACATTCCACACATTCCGCTTCAAGGTTTGCAATTATATCTAATATTATTATTAAATTAAGTTAAATACATTATCATCTCAATAGAATAATCACATGAATACATATACACATACATATAAAATCACGCCTTTATCCCTGGAGGGTTAGGCAGAGGTTCACCTCTGGTTAACCCTCCAAATACAATTATTGGTGAAATGTGGGTGTTAATACACCCACATTTCACCAATAATTGTATTTACACCCACATTTCACCAATAATTGTATTTGGTCCCACGTAATAGGGGGTGAGCCTATAGCCGTATTCTGGGCACTATTGTTGAATCGAGCCATGCATCGAATCCTAATTCTGGACTGTATAAATCTGTCTGATGTTAAACATGTAAATTTATATAATGTCAATAACAGGTATTACACGCCTTTGTCTTCTTACAGAAATAATGTGAGTTTTGAGTCACTAGTTCTGATTTTGTTATATTTCATGGAAGCAATCAACAGAACAAACATGTTATACAGAGTAGTTACACGATTAAATATATTCACAAGAGATTATATTTGCGTCATACTAAATTTTGTTGTTTGTTTTATCAACACCTGTCAAAGTCACATAGAATTATCTTTAGTTGTCATTGTTAAAGTATGACCTTCAACCAGATGTTGGAGAGAGTGCTATGATAATAGGCGGCATGAGGTAGTGGTCCACGTGTATGAATAATTTGGTTTTACTATATGTAATAATACTTCAGTAAGATTACAATTATATGACACTGTTGCCCGCGGCTTTACCCGCGTGGATGTCACGAACATAGCCTATATCCCTCCTCAATCTAATCTACCCATATACCAAATTTCATCAAAATCGGTTCAGCGGCTTAGGTGTGACGCTTTCACGTATAAGCCTTACATACAGACATAAGATAGACGACAAACAGATTACATTATATCGTATTATAGTACTGACTTAATAAAATATATGGGGTGTATGGGGCCCATCAAGATCTTCGAGCATTAGTCAACCTCACCTCATGGTACATTTTACTCTCGGGTTTAAGAGGCCAGAGGAAGAACATGAGAGCAGATCGTGGAGTACTTAGCTTTGAATGTAATTGGAATTGGCCCTAGGGTGAAGAAAAAAACTTGTTATAAGACTTCAGACTACTCATCCATTGACTATAAAATTTTCTTTTAAAAATTCACAGTTAACTGTAGATCGTTCTTTAGATTAAATACTTATCTCTTTTAGCAAATTTACACAACATACAAAATTCATAGCATTTTATCAAAAAATTAAAAAAGGAACACGACGTCAGGTTACCCGCATCTAAAATGAAAATTTCATATAGAAATAAAAAGCAATGTAGACAACACAAGGGATATTACTTTACGTAGAGAATACAGCCGTCGTGGTTGTAACCATTTTACGTTCGGGAATGACATGTATTATGTTGAATTCTAGTGTTTATGAAACTTTAGAGGGTGATATCTTGGTGTACATCTGGACCCTCGTCACGCCATGAACAGTTTCAAAATGTGCCGAACCGTGAGTATAAGAGTTCGTCTTGTGTTACCCGATTTGTGCCAAAGATTCATATGTCAAGGATCGTGAATATCGTTTGATGTACCACTTTGCGAAGTGAAAGTTTCATTGCTTTTTTATATTACTTAATAAAACGACGCTAAAACTAAAATAAATGCTACGAAATATGTTTAGATTTTTATGCCCAGCTGTTAAGTAGGTAAATAATTAGATATCAAAGTTGCAAATAAGTTAAAATTTCTTACATAAATAAATTAACAACATTTTACAGTCCTATCGTTGAAAGTTTACATCCTCGTAAACTTTAAATAATACCAATTTTAATTACGATCTATTCTATGTTTTTTTTAATACCACTTAGGTGGATGTTTTTATTGTATGTATAAAATTTCGTGAATAATGTATCAGAATCGTGTACATATGTTTGCGCTTATGTTTGTAAGCACTCGTGAGGTTTGGTTTTGATTGTCAGCAATTTCATGGTATCGTTTTAATTTTGATGCAAGAAAATTCTCCGAACAACACAACACAACAGCGAAGACATCCTAATTTTCCTATATACTTCCGTCTTTTCGTCTATAGGAACAATTAAAGGTGTTAAAGCCATAACTTAAGAACCTAAGCATATTTTTTGCTAGAGTTTAATTACATTACTTGTCACTAGATGGCGTTGTTTGGTTACGCCTATTTTTTCTGAATCACGCTAGCGAGTTCGCGCCGCAGTATATTTAAGTTTGAAGTGAAATTCAGTACATTATAAATCTTTACCTACCCTAACGCTTACGTGTTTCTTTTTTGATTCCTTACTCCTTCCCTACTACCCCGGACCACCCAGAGGTTCCCTGTACAATCCGTACAAAAGGACTACTTATCTTTGAAGCGGCTCTATTTCGAATTTAATTAATCAATTCGAATTCAATTATTTTCGCTAACAATTTACTTAGTTCTGATAATGTC
Organism: Eilema griseolum; assembly: GCA_963662185.1. NCBI lineage: Eukaryota > Metazoa > Arthropoda > Insecta > Lepidoptera > Erebidae > Eilema > Eilema griseolum. Next base: position 14,623,620 of record OY759238.1, on the reverse strand, counting down.
CAATATTAAATTTATTTATTTCAGTTTTTAGTCAGAAATATAAGGAGCCACTGCGCGATGATACATGATGTCTACACTAGCTTTAACATACGTAACATAGATTTTGATCGGACTTCATTTTAGAACTAGAATTTTAAATATATAGGTACATATATTATTTTTTTTATGCATAAAGTTGCAGTCTCCCTCTTTTTCTTCATTTCATTTATATATAGATATATATTGTATAGTTAGCATAGTTTTGTATAAATTTTATAGGTATTTGTATTATCTAGTTAATAATTAACATTCAGTCCAATAAAACATATTCCTAAAAAAATATTTATATATTGTAAATTTAATTTAAACGCGAGCCGCGTGGTTACTGGCAAAGTAGAATTTGGGCCATCCCATCTCTTCCCATGCGGCGTCGTGCAAAGCGACTAAGGGATAGGGGTGTTTAAAATCAGACAGATATATACAGCCCAGACTCAGCCTCAAATGCAAGGCTCCGGAATACGGTAGTAGGTTCACCCCCTATTACGTGGGACCGAATACAATTATTAGTGAATTGTGGGTGTTAATTCACCTCTGTCTAACCCTCCGGGGATAAAGGCGTGATTATATGTATGTGTGAATGAAGAAATTTAATACGTTCCATAATTAATTCAGTAATGAAGTAGGCCCGAGTAAGTATTCTCAAACGATATCATGTACGCCGATCAAAACGAAATTGTCTAATTAATTTGGTTCTAAACTTGGCAATGTCTTAACAATTCAAAAGGTTTTTTTTTTGAATCTTTATTTGCGGAGCTTAGCCACAACATGACTATGTCGGTCCATCATAGCCATTTTGTATACAGTACCAGTAATTGTATATATATTAATACATTATACAGTTGTCATATATTCATGATATAACAGATACATGTTTTGAGCTGCATCCGAAAGAGGTCTCGCAAGGACGCTATTGCATCCTCCGATATCCATTACATTAGTTTGCATTAGGTCTGCTCTCCGCTGTTGGTTCCGTCAAAAGGTAATTATTGTGGTAGTTAATAGTGTATCGTAAATTACAATTATGAATAATAAAATGAGTTAAGGATAGATATTGATTGTTAATCATTATTTTTAATATTAATAATTTGCCAATACTAACATAAACATAAACTCACGTCTATATTCCCGAAGGGGTAGGCAGAGCTACTAGCACCCACATTTCGCCAGTTTATGTTTAGATCCCGATGTAATAGGTGGCGAGCCTATTACCATTAACCGGGCACTTATAAACCTGCGATACATACACACATAACTTCGAAAAGCATAGAAAAGTCGTTGGTGTGTGCAATGGGAAAACCTGGGATCGAACCCGAGACCTCGTCTCAGCAGTCTATTACGCATACCACTAGGCTACCAGTACCAATACTAACATTAGTTTTTTTAAGCTTTACAGTTTTAGAAATATAAATTATAAATATAAATATATAAGAAAACACCTGAAGAGCCTTCAAAAGCCTTAAACGTTATATTTGATACTGAACATTTTAATGAAAGGAAAACTACAAATATAATTTTAATGGATTTTTAACGCAATACTTTGACCACGGTATTGCCATTGTCTTTTGACCTTTAGTTAGTAACTTATATCTCAAGCGTTGACGTTCAAGCGGGGCCACTCCTTTTTTAACCGACTTCCAAAACAGAGAAGGTTCTCAATTCTTTTTTTCTTCTTTTTACGCAATATATAGGAGGTAGGAAACGGCGGTATTTCCGCCCAATTGAGAAGTCAGACTGGGGAAGTACCTCCGCCCTACAGAATACCGCGGTTATAATAACTTTGTGCTGTGTTCCCAGCGGTGAGTAGGGTAACCAGAGATCACTGGAGAATTTGTGCTGTCAATGGGATGACTAAAGGCTTGTCCTGCTTTGTCCTCTACACTGACGGCACAGAAACTCTGTGCTTACAGAGTCGGCAGCAGGAATGTGGCTTCTGTGGTGTTACACACGTCCATAGGCCATGGTAACCACTTAACATCAGGTGGGCCGTGCGCTTGTCTGCCACCTAAGTGGTATAAAAAAAAATCGTGACAATGGGTATTGATGAAACCCGTTAGAGTGGCTTCATTGTTAGTAGGTAGTTAATAATAATGTTTTGTAGGATCACGCCTGAGGTTGAATGGATTAGTGGTAATCGTTCATATATAATTTCAAATATGACAGAGCCTGTAGATAAATTTGGACAAAGGTTATTTGTTTCTCGCACAGTTTTTTTTTTTTTTTTTTTTTACGTGCGCAAAATCCCCACGGATACCCCCCCACCGGAGCCGGTGAAGGAGGTTATGTCGGACTCGAACCGACTAAAACGCACGCCGTCTGTGGGTCGTTTCGGTTGCCGAAGGTGAGGTTGACAGGCATATCCCTCGCACCCCGGCCGACCCAGGGCCATCTCTCACGATCTGGCCCTCCTCTCGGGTGTGGGGACTACAGAGTCCCCAACTCGTCCCCGGAAACGGGGAGGCGCGCCACGCGCGTCACCGCCGCGGCCTGCTTCTGCCAGGGTGACAGGCGGCTTCACCTGTCACCCCCAGGCCGGCGCTCATGGGGGCGGAGGTCGTTCATCGACCTCCGACGCCCGAGTTGCCTTCGTGCGCGGGCAGCTTGTCTAGCGATCCTTCGTCGCTCCCGCTGCCGCTCCCGCCCCGCCTCCTCCTTCACGAGCATTACTTGCTCGCAGAAGGAGGCGCCGGCCGCCCACGCATCCGCGCAGCGAACCATCGCCGCGAGCAAGGTGGAGAGCGTGAGAACCCTCACTCCCAGGGCCGCCACAAGCTCCCGCCTCGGCGTCTCCCACGCCGGACACTCGGTGAGCGTGTGCGGACCTGAGTCCTCGCTCGCGTCGCAGTGATGGCACTCGGACGTTGGCTCTTTCTGCATCCGACGCAGATACTTTCCGAAGCATCCGTGCTCGGTGATCATCTGCGTCAGACGGTACGAGAGGCTGCCGTGTGGCCTCTCTAGCCACTCCCCCATGATGGGTCTTACCGCCGTTACTACGGCGTGCCCTGCGCTTGGTTGCCCAAGTCGTCTCTCCCATTCCGCCACCATTTCCCTGTGGAGCCGGGATCTCACGGCCCGAATTTCTTCGGGCTCGGGATCGTGACCCCGCTCCCGCGCCGCCCTTCGGAACCGGTATAGCGCCGAAAGGCATCTCGCTTCCAGGATCCATGGTGGGGATCCGGCGAGGAGACTCGCCGCGTTGAAGGATATCGTGCGGTACCCCCTTATGATGCGGCACGCCAACTTCCGCTGCGGACGCTGCAGCAGGAGCATGTGCCGATCACTCAGGGTGTCCGCCCACACGGGACACCCGTACTGTTTCTCGCACAGTTCGTAAAAGTGAATATCTTGCTTATTGATTTTTCACAATCGCCTAATAATCTATTTGAGAGATATTACAGTGACTAGGAATTATGATATCATGTAATATTGCCCTTCAAATATCTACTTATTATTTTAGGTACTGCATAGTATAAAGCAAACAAGTCCAAGTAACTATATAATTATTGGTTCGTATAAACGAGTAGTGAGTGTCAATAAATAACTTGCAAACCTTTTTAAACAACTGTACGTGCTTCTCTGTCAGTTCACTTTAGAAATTGAATGAATAGGTAAGGGTTAATACCAGTTAGCTTGATTATTTACGGTAGATTAATTTTTTAAATTAAATTCTATTCTCTTCAAATCTTTCATTAAATCCTGTACATTACATTACACACTAATAATAATTCTACAATTTGTTTAGATTTAGAAAATGTAACTATAAAATAAACAGGCAGTTTTGTTACAATTCAAACACGTTAGCCAAAGTCAAATTCAAAGTCAAAAGTTATTTACTCTGCATAATACAAGTTTTCTTTATTTTGTATTTACAAAATAGTAAAAACAAAATACTTGAAACTTGTTTAGCAAATAGTAGTTTAGTTTAGCACACTGAATATATCTAGCTAGTTATGAGTGGAGTCATTTGTTTATTTTATTTATCGTTTTAATTCAAAACGGTATTTTGTTTGATTTATTTTATACCGCTTAGATGAAAGACTAGCACATGGATGGAAAGTGGTTACCGTGGCCTATGGACGTGTGCAACACCAAGGGAGTCACACTCGCGCTGCCAACACTGTCAGCACAGAGAGTTTCTGAGCCGTCAATGTAAAAGAGAAAGCAGAACAAACTTTTGATCTTCCCACTGACACCACAAAAACTCTCCAGTGAGCTCTGGCTACCCTACTCATCACCGGGAACACAACATAAGATATTTTAGCACTACAAATAGATACTTCAAATTTCATTTATTTATCTGATATTGAGACTAAACTACTACCTAATATAAACTGCGAAACAGGAAAGAAATCAACCTAAAACAAGTAAATTTATAACGAGACTCAAAGGTCTTTAATAATATAGCACACCCTTTTCTTTTACGGACAGTGTGCCAGGCCCAAATATAACCAAAATTAAGGTACTACTACTATCATTTAAGCTAATAGTCAGCTATAATTAGTTCCTTTTATGTGACCCAAAAGGGCAAAAAGGAACAAGCACTTTGTATTTATTTTGTATTGGTCAATGGAAACAACATTTATAATTATTAACACAATATTTTTTAACTTGTTATTATTTTAATATGGGGTTTTTCTTCATGGTCGGAAGCGCGTGTATAACACCCCTGGTGTTGCGTACATCCATAGGCCACGGTAACCGCTTCCCATTAGGTGGGCCGTGTGCTTGACTGTCACCTAAGTGGTATAAAAAATATATTTACAATATTAATTAGATTAAAATTTCATTAATGTTCAGATCATCGATCCATAATGTTATTAGCATTTTAACTTAATATTTGAGAGCGTTTGACTTGACGTCTATAAATGTTGTAAGCGAGTAATTTGTGTAGACGTGCATGTCTGTCTCTGCAACTGGTTTTACAACCACTCTCGTTATACTATAAATAGTTGAAGCCTACTCTTCTCGTACAAGCTTCACATGAATAACTGAAACTCTTATTTTTGTGTTCTAGAAAATAGAACCAAAAGTACACAAGAACATTTTTCTGTAACAATGTTACGTTGCATTTGCACCAGGGCCTAAAATGCCCAACACAATACTCTGTGCTGCTACTGAGAATCTCCTAATAAGAAATCAGTAATACCTACCTACTATAACCCGTTGCCAATATCGAAGCCAGAACCTTACGATCGATAGAAAATATGACACAGTAAAACGAGAACATAATTCCCAGTAAAAAATGATGAAGTGTGGGTACTAACGCAATTTTTATTTCGTATTTGGTTCACCAGCATACAATAGTGTAGTACCTACTGAATATGATACCGCAGAAAATATAATATGTTATTAGTATGAAAATCAAATAACAAGAGATAAACAATATTTGGTGAACTATAAATGAATTATATCTACAGTAATTTGATTTGTGTAAACTGTTAATCAAATATTGTTTTATTACATCTGGTGCCACGTCAGTCACATTGTTTGATTACAGGCGTTTAAAGCATTGATGTGTATTGATTGTATCCCGAAGTACCCTTATAATGTTAAAGTTCCGATAGACAAGGCTCCGATAACTCCGATAGACCGGTTTATCATCCTCAAATTAGCTGGGGGTTTTCGACATCAGCCCATTATTTTAAAGACACAAACTGCAACAGATAGAAACGGTAGCTATTCAACACTATGAGAAAAACGACCGTTAAAAAGTATCCTATTAATGAGAGAGGTCTATTAAGGAGTAAGTTTTGTTATCCCAGATGGAGTCTGAATGAAGTCATTCGTTTTACTGACATGGCCCTAACAGGTGATGGTATCCACTTTTTTTCGCCGGTCTACAAGTACAAATATCAGAATAAATACAAGGAAAACTCTTAAAGAATTAATTTGTAAGTTCAGGGTCGCTGATTCGCTGGGTGGCTTACCTCAGCATACCTTTCGATTCTCGTCCATATTATCCTCGTCCAAGCAACGCAGGTTTCATATTACTATAATATTTTTTTGTAAACCAACAAGATGTCATTGCGCAGTTTATTGAATAGGACTTGTTTTGATATTTACATGATTATTATTAGATAGGTATAATCGGTAGTTATCGGTGTATAATAATTAATATCCTTTGTTATCATGTAATGTTTATACCTAACAAATAGTAATAGTATGCGCGTACTAAATGTGTGAGTATGCAGGTCTCGCATTATATTTTTATCGACCAAGTGCAGGTCGTTTCTTCAGGTAATCAGATAAGATAAAATTACTTCGAGTTATTCGAAAGTGAATATTTTCGTTAAATGCTTTACTCCAAAATTTAGTTGTTTTCACTAAACAAGAGTATAGTATATATTTATTGTATTACGATTGTTCATATCCCTACGATTTCTAATTCAAAACCTTATTGAGAATTGTGTAAAAGATAAGAATCGTTTAAATCAAAACTAATGGTTTACAAATAAGGAAGATTATTCGCTCACCACCGTAGTAATAGATATTTATCTAATATTTATCAGACATACCTATTGCTGTTACTACGATAGCAAATTCGAAATATCTCATAAACTTATTAGATACATATCTATTGTTCCATTTCAGCATTGTTTAATAATTTTATTTGACTTTTCTTATCTGCGAATTCTGGTTTTATATTTTATATTATCTATATACTTAGTTGTATTTTCATATCGGCAGTCATAAACAAAACAAGTGCAACAATCATCTAAGTAGCCTTATATAAGACAAGTCAATGTAAGGACAGTTGAACTAAACTCGCACCTCGACATCGCACAAGAACTTCTAAAAATTATCTGATACTTTTGATAGATCAGCTGCTCTAGGCAAGTGGCAATACGTTTGTAGAATAGAATAAATTGATTAATGTATTTATGACAGTCGCAACTGTAACGTTCACGACTGTCAAATACGTCAAAATATATGTCAATTCCATAATTCTATTCATCATTCCATTCTACAATACGCCGGCCAAGGAATTGCCATATATGTAGGTGGGCAGAATAATTTAATTCATGTCCTCAAACATCCTGTGCGAGCCCCTTTTGCATTCATATAATCAATAATAATTAATCAGTGACGCTTAATATTGCAATGCCTGCAAAAAAAAAAAATGTGAAATTTGAAAAACTTATAATACCTAAATAAACCGCTATATATTCTGATTGCGTTGACTTAGTAGTTTGTTTTTTGTACAGCTTCAAGACTTTACAGACCTGAATATGTGGTATGAATTTCAACGTGATACCCGCATGCGTTCCTGAGACACAGACGGACAGACGAACAACGAATTGATCCTATAAGGCTTACGTTTTTTTCCTCTTAAAGTACCCTAAACAAGATCTATTTAGCTGAAATACCTAAGTATAACAATAATTAGACTTAAACTTATTTCGATAACTTAATCAAACACAAACCCTATATCATTATTTGTAGATAACATTGGAAGACAGGATTAAACCCATTGATACGAATTACAATAGATGTCATTGAGGGACATATGACAGTCAATAGTAAAAGCTCTCTGGCGGCTTGAATTGTCTTGAATATGCAAAGCTACTTTATGAGAATTGGCAGGGATGCTCTGCGCTTTTGGGATTCATGAAACTGTCAGTATCTTAAATAAAACTAAATATTTCAAAAATAAAATATAAAGCAAAGCTGAAAAAATTCTGCGACAAGTGACTGCTGACTGTTGCTATCAGTAGGTCTACCATGAGTTCTTAAACGTGAGTCGTATACGTACACGAGAGTGGTATTGGGACCACGTGGTTACGTTTACGTATTTTTGACATGTCCAGCCATCTCTACCGTGAGATTATTTCACGTTACAGTTTACGGTCTCGACGTTACCGTACCGTGTATACTGTACAGTATAAATGATTACAGAAACAATACAAAGTAAGACACAGTCATATTTCGATAAAAGAGGCTTTATTCCGTTTAGCTAACAGTTGCTTTTGCTTTGTTGGTCGGACGAGATGACACGAGAGATTGACCGGTCGTGTGTCACGTCACCCGTCAATTGTGTTTGTGCGATTATGTGGTATTTTAAATATTAATGATGAATAATCGCCGAACAAGAAATATACTATTAATACTGTTGATTGATGCCGTTTGGTCGAACCTGCTACACTTTGTACTTTTTCCACTATATTTTATTTTTCACTTGACCGGTTTCGCAATAAATGTGCCTAATATGAAATTACAGCAATACGTGTACTACAAGTTTAAGGGACTAGTGACCCGGACGTATGTTTTATTCTATTATAATAAAAAGCCGTAAAGAAAATGTGGCCACTCAAAGTCAAAGTCAAATTCTCGCATCATAAGGGGGTACCGCACTATATCATTCAACGCGGCGAGTCTCCTCGCCGGATCGCCACCATGGATCCTTTCGGCGCTATACCGGTTCCGAAAGGCGGCGCGGGAGCAGGGTCACGATCCCGAGCCCGAAGAAATTCGGGCCGCGAGATCCCGGCTCCACATGGAAATGGTGGCGGAATGGGAGCTACGACTTAGGCGACCAGGCGCAGGGCGCGCCGTAGTAGCGGCGGTAAGACCCATCATGGGGGAGTGGCTAGAGAGGCCACACGGCAGCCTTTCGTACCGTCTGACGCAGATGATCACCGAGCACGGGTGCTTCGGGAAGTATCTGCGTCGGATGGAGAAAGAGCCAACGTCCGAGTGCCATCACTGTGATGCGAGCGAGGACTCAGGGCCGCACACGCTCACCGAGTGTCCGGCGTGGGAGACGCCGAGACGGGAGCTTGTGGCGGCCCTGGGAGTGAAAGTTCTCACACTCTCCACCTTGCTCGTGGCGATGGTCCGCTGTGCGGATGCGTGGGCGGCCGGCGCCTCCTTCTGCGAGCAAGTAATGCTCGTGAAGGATCGCAAGCCAAGCTGCCCGCGTACGAAGGCAACTCGGGCGTCGGAGTTCGATGAACGACCTCCGCCCCCCATGAGCGCAGGCCTGGGGGTGACAGTTGGAGCCGCCTGTCACCCTGGCAGAGGCAGGCCGCGGCGGTGGCGCGCCTGGCGTGCCTTCCTGTTTCCGGGGACGAATTGGGGACTCTGTAGTCCCCACACCCGAGAAGAGGGCCAGATCGTGAGAAATGGCCATGAGTCGGCCGGGATGCGAGGGATATGCCTGTCAACCTCACCTTCGGCAACCAAAACGACCCACAGGCGGCGTGCGTTTTAGTCGGTTCGAGTCCGACATAACCTCCTCCACCGGCTCCGGTGGGGAGGTATCCGTGGGGATATTGCGCACGTAAAAAAAAGGCATATAATTTGCTCGTTCGTGGTGGAAAATTATTTTGTGGAAATTACTAGCATTGTCCATGAGACCTACAAATAACGTAATCACATTAAAACAGGTTCTTTTACGCTTGAAAAATACCCACAGATACCCCCACCACGTTGGAAGAGGTTATGTTTGACTAGAGCCGACTAAAACGCACGATACGTCGTTTCGTTTTTGGCTGCCGAAGGTGAGGTTAACAGGTATATTCCTCGCACCCCGCCCGGCCCAGGGCAATCTCTTTCGATCTGGCCCTCTCCTCGGATATGAGGACCACAGAGTCCCCAACTCGTCCCCGGAAACGAGAAGGCGCGCATGGCGCGCCGCCGCTGCGGCATGCTTCTCCCAGGATCACAGGCTGCTCCACCCGTCATGCGTCTGCTCATGGTGGGCGGAGGTCATTCCTTGACCTCCGTCCCTCGAGTGCCTCAGTACGCGGGCAGCTAGGCTTGCGATTCTCATTCCGCCCCTCCTGCGAGCAAAGTGGCGAGCGTGAGAACTCTCACTCCCAGGGCAGCCACCAGCTCCCGTCTCTGTGTGCCAGCCGCCTTTCGAAACCGATATAGCGCCGAAAGGGATCTCGCTTCCAGGATATCGTGCGGTACCGCCTAATGATCCGAACATTCAAACAGGTAAGTGATTAAAATTGGGGTGCGGGTTGGGTAACCTCCACGTTGGCTTACCTGTTTCTTTTCCCTCTGGACCGCGGTCCTGGGGAACGGAAGCGGGTAGGCTGGTGCACCCTGGACGACGGTTAGTAGACTCTGACTCCAAGGAGAAGGAGCTCTGCTAGCCGTCGACAAATAACCCGACAAGCCCTTTTTAGGGCTAGCTGACCCTGACGGGGTCGTGGTATGGCGGACCTGCAAGGCTCGCGGGAAGGGATTCGTAGAATCCCTTCCATCCCAAACAGCCCTTTTTAGGGCTAGCCTGTCGCTCCCGGTATCCCTCTGCTTTCAGAGGGGACATGGGGGCGACACAAGGATCCATGGGATCCAGGGACGGGCCGGCCTACTGCTCGCGCAGAGGCTGGCAGGCATTCGTGCCACCGTCGGTGTTGGGAGAGTTGGCTGCTCTCCCGCGTCGCGTAACCTCCAGGATATCGACAACGACCTGAGTGCTAGCCACACTTGGGAAGCCGATATTCTGAAGGCCGCGGGGCTTGCCTTAACTGGCCGGCCCGCGACAAGGAAAAGTCTGAAAAACCCGACAGCGAAGTCGATTAAAACCTGTGGACACCTGGGGAAATCCACAGTATTTACCCCGCTTCCTGGAATGAGCGTCACCCGGGAAGTGTATCTTAGATCGTCTCTACTCGTGGGATCTTTATGGATACTGAAACTCTAAAAAAAAACACACAACAACAACCATCACCAAGCGAAACAGTCTGTGCGGAGGTCGCGCAGCACCACGACGCGGAGGTCGCATCCCAAGCAGGGACGGTGTCGGAGGACTTCGACACCGCCACTGAGAGGAGCAGGGCGAACAGCCCGGTGGGTCTGCAGACCCGGAAATCTGCACCACGGCGAAAACGAAATCGGAAGAAGAAGATCATTCCGGCACCAAAGACTGACTCGGATCTCGAGCTCACCCTGACTGACTCGTCGTCGGCGAGCAGTCATGATGGAGACGAGACGATGCGCCCCCCCCACCCAAACAGTTTGCGGTGAGCCGCCGAAAACTGCAGGGCGGGAGCACTAAAGCCGCCCCCTCACGGGCCTCAGCCGGGGAAGATGTGAGGGCGCCGCCGAGTCCCTCCGTCTCGGCGGCGCAGGCGCTTCGTACCGACGGCTCCACGTCCAGGGACGTGATGGAGGCCCTGGAGAGACTGGCCGGGGCCCGCTCTGGACCTCTAACGCCGGAGGAGGACCGGGTCCGGCTGGCTGCGATGCGCCTTGTTGAGCAGTTTGAGCTGCTCAAGGCGGAGCTGGCCGAGTCCCGGAACGAGCGAGCTCAACTTGGCAGGAGGCAAGTTGAGCTCCTCAACAGCGTGGAGCGTACAGCGGCTGAGCACCGCAAGGAGATGGAGAGGATGGCGGCCGAAGTGGCGAACCTCCGTCAGGTCGTCGCCGGGCTGCCCGCGGAGCGCGTGACGCGGTCGGCGCGGCGGCGACTAGCGGTGCAGCCGGAGCGGCCGGTGCCGTCGGCGCCGCAGCTGTCACCGGTGCGGTCGAGGTCACCGGTGCGGTCGGAGGCACCGGTACGGCCGGAGACACCGGTGCGGTCAAGGCCGCCGGTGCGACCGGTGCGGCCGGAGACACCGGTGTGGCCAGAGACACCGGTGCGGCCAGAGACACCGGTGCGGCCGGAGACACCGGTGCGGCCGGTGTCACTGGCGCAGCCCGCTCGGCTGGAGTCGCCGGTGCTGCAGCCGGCTAGGCCCGCGGACCCACTGGCGGCATGCATGGCGGCAATGGCCGCCATGGAAAAGCGGCAGGAGGCGGCGCTGGCTGAGCAGCGGAGGTGGCAGGTGACGCAGGAGGAGCGCACCCGGAGGTTCATGGAGGCGGTCATGGACTCCAGCCGCCGCCCGCCCTTGGCGCCGCCGATGGGGTATGCCGGAGCGGTACGAAGAGGTCCCACCAGTCCGGCGGTCGCAGGGGCCCTGCAGGAGTCGGCCCGCAGCCCGTCCGCTGTGCCTGCCGCTCCTGCCACTCCGGTCACTCGAGCCACTGTCGCTCTCGACGTGGGAGCTGGGAGCTCCCAGGGTGCCCGGGCTAAGGGCAAGGGGAAGGGGAAAGGCAAGGGGAAGAAGTCCCCGGCCCTAGCCTCAGCCCCAGCGCCGGCCCGGACCCCGGTGGGGATTGCCTCCACAGGTTCCCCGCCGGAGGGAGGCTGGGAGGTGGCCGGAGCCTCCAAGAAGCGGCGCAAGGCCAAGAGGAAGGCAGCCAAAAATGCCAAGAAGGCTGAGGCTGCTGCGAGGGGAGTGCCGGGGAGGCTGCGCGTCCCCCGCTCAACCGCCGTCGTGCTAACGATGACGGCGGAGGCAGCGGAGAGGGGCGTGCAGTACGCCCAGATTGTCACGCAGGCGAAAGCCTGCGTTGACATGAGGGCTCTCGACATGCCGGGCCCCATCCGGGTGAAACCCACTCGGACGTGTGCTCGGCTACTGGAGATCCCCGGCGCTTCAAGCGGTCCCCAGGCCGATGCCCTAGCGGCTAGGCTTCGGGACACGCTAGATGCAGCCGACGTCCGGGTGTCCAGGCCCAACAAATGCGCAGAAATACGCATTTCGGACCTGGACGACTCCATCACGGCGGAGCAAATCCGCCTCACCGTGGCGGAGGCCGGGGGCTGCCCCCTAGAGGCGGTGAAGGTCGGAGCAATCCGCTTCGGCCGCCGTGGACTGGGGGCGGCAGTTGTCGGCTGCCCCATCGCAGCAGCCAAAAAGGCTGCCGACCGGGAGTTCCTCGCCGTTGGAGGCGTGGTGCGGGTGCAGGTCCGGCTCCTGCAGGCTCGACCGACCAGGTGCTTTAGGTGCCTGTCGGTCGGCCACGTGGGGGTGCAGTGCACGGCGGCGGTGACGGTCGGTGACCACTGCTTCCGCTGTGGCCAACCCGGCCATACGGCCGGTGGATGCGAAGCTCCGCTGCACTGTTTCAGGTGTGCAGCGGGGGGCAAACCGGCCGACCATAGGGTTGGCAGCAAGGCCTGTACCGGGGGGGAGCCGAAGCCGCAAGGCGGGGGCTCCACCCAAAGTTCGCGGCGGGATGCGGAGATGGTTCCATAATGGATCCCCAGCTCCGCATCCTGCAGGCGAACGTGGGCCACGGTGCCGATGCTCAGGATCTTCTGCTCCAGAGCATGGCACAGTGGTCCATACACGTCGCCGCTGTCGCCGATCCGTACACTCACCGGCCCCTTGGGCCTGCCTGGGTGGTCGACCTGGGCGGGTCGGCGGCACTGGTTTACAACGCCGCTATGGGTGCCCCCCCCCCCCCCCCCTGTTGTCGTGGCAAGGGAGCATGGCATCGTAGCGGCGCGTGTGGGGGAGATTGCGGTCGTGGCCGTCTACCTCACGCCGAGCCTACACCGCATAGGGGAGTACCGGCAGTCCCTGGAGCGACTGACCGACGTCGTCAACGCCTGCCACCCTCATCCGGTTCTTGTGCTCGGGGAATTCAACGCCTGGTCAGTGACCTGGGGGTCCCGGCACACGAACCCACGAGGTAGGGCTCTGGAGAGCTGGGCCACTAATCACGGTCTAGTTCTCCAGAATCGCGGGGCCGAAGCCACGTTCGTGGCCGCGGAGCGCAGTTCGATTATTGACCTATCGTTCGCAGGCGCTTCGCTGTCGCACCGTGTGCGGGACTGGCGTGTTGTTGTGGGGGTGGAGACACTGGCGGATCACCGATACGTTCGGTTTGATGTCTCCCCCCCCCGCGGGTGATGCGCCGGTCATACCGGCCCCACGCGAGCCACGCTGGGTGCTTGGGAGACTGAATCGGGAGGTCCTCCTGGAGGCCGCCATCGTACAGGCCTGGGTCATTGCGCCGGACAGGCCTGTCGATATCGACGATGAGGCGGTGTGGTTCCGGGAGGCCATGACTCGTGTCTGCGATGCGGGTATGCCTAGGGCACCACCTTATAGTCCGAGGCGTCGGGTCTACTGGTGGTCTGCGGAGATCGCAAGGCTACGGCAAGCCTGCGTGATCGCGCACCGCCGGTGGACCAGACTCCGTAGGAGGCGTAGCCGAACCGCAGATACGGAGCCCCGAGTGACGGAGCTTCATGTGGGATACAGGGAGGCCAGAGATGCCCTCCGAGCGGAGATTAAGCGAAAGCCGCGGCTTATAAGGAGCTCATGGAGACGCTGGAGCGGGACCCATGGGGGCGGCCTTACCTTATGGTAAGAGGAAAGCTGCGCCCCCGGGCCCCGCCGTTGACCCGGGTTCTCCAGTCAGCTCTGCTCGGTGGAGTGGTCGAGTCCCTGTTCCCGGCGCGAGCGGAACACGTTCCGCCGCAGATGACTCCGCCACCTCGGTCGCCTGTGGCGCCCAGTGTGGTAGTTGGTGGTCCCCGAGGTCACTTGGGTAGAACTGGAGCTGGCGGTGCGAAGGCTTAGAGCCAAGAAGAGCACCGCCCCGGGACCCGACGGCATTCCAGGCCGCGCGTGGGTCCTAGCTCTGGGAGAAGACGGTCTCGAACCCCGACTGAGAGGGTTCTTCAGCGCATGCTTGGAGCGGGACCAGTTTCCGAAGATGTGGAAGACGGGGAAACTGGTCCTCATCCGAAAGGAGGGTCGCCCGGCGGACGAACCGTCCGGCTACCGGCCCATTGTGTTGCTCGACGAGGTGGGCAAGCTCTTTGAAAGAGTTATTGCGAAGCGCCTCGTCGAGCACCTCTCTGGTAGGGGGCCGGACCTGGCGGATGCCCAATATGGCTTCCGCCGGTGGCGGTCCACCGTGGATGCCATCATGCGCGTGAGGACTTTGGCGGAGGAGGCAGTTGCCCGGGGTGAGGTGACGTTGGCGGTGTCCTTGGACATCTCCAACGCGTTCAACACCTTGCCCTGGAGTTGCATCAGGGAGGCACTCGTGTACCACGGTGTGCCTCTCTACCTCCGCCGCATAGTCAGGGCGTACCTGACGGAGAGAGCCGTCATCTACCCAAGTGCGACCGGCGTCGGTCGGCGTGAGATGTCGTGCGGTGTTCCACAGGGATCGGTTCTCGGGCCGCTACTGTGGAACATTGGATACGACTGGGTGCTTCGCGGTGAGCTTGCGGACGGCGCCGCCGTCACGTGCTATGCGGACGACACGCTAGTGACGGCGAGTGGGGCTACATACCGCGAAGCGATCCTGAGGGCCACTACCGCGGTTGCTCAAGTCGTGGAACGGATCCGGCAGCTGGGCCTTGAGGTGGCTTTGCATAAATCCGAGGCCATGTTCTTTCATGGACCTCGGCGCACGCCACCACCTGGTTCCAGTCTCACATTGGGAGGCACTCTCATTGGCATCAAGCCCCAGATGAAATATCTGGGGCTCGTGCTAGACGGCCGGTGGGACTTCGGGAAGCACTTCCGAAGTCTGGGCCCCAAATTGGTGGGCACAGCCAACGCTCTGGCGCGGCTACTGCCCAACCTGAGGGGCCCGGAGGACTCCTGCAGGAGACTCTACGCGGGTGTCGTGCGGTCCATGGCCCTGTACGGGTGTCCCTTGTGGGCGGACACCCTGAGTGATCGGCACATGCTCCTGCTGCAGCGTCCGCAGCGGAAGTTGGGGTCATAAGGGGGTACCGCACGATATCATTCAACGCGGCGAGTCTCCTCGCAGGATCGCCACCATGGATCCTGGAAGCGAGATGCCTTTCGGCGCTATACCGGTTCCGAAAGGCGGCGCGGGAGCGGGGTCACGATCCTGAGCCCGAAGAAATTCGGGCCGTGAGATCCCGGCTCCACATGGAAATGGTGGCGGAATGGGAGATACGACTTGGGCGACCAGGCGCAGGGCACGCCGTAGTAGCGGCGGTAAGACCCATCATGGGGGAGTGGCTAGAGAGGTCACACGGCAGCCTCTCGTACCGTCTGACGCAGATGATCACCGAGCACGGATGCTTCGGAAAATATCTGTGTCGGACGCAGAAAGAGCCAACGTCCGAGTGCCATCACTGCGACGCGAGCGAGGACTCAGGTCCGCACACGCTCACCGAGTGTCCGGCGTGGGAGACGCCGAGGCGGGAGCTTGTGGCGGCCCTGGGAGTGAGGGTTCTCACGCTCTCCACCTTGCTCGCGGCGATGGTTCGCTGCGCGGATGCGTGGGCGGCCGGCGCCTCCTTCTGCGAGCAAGTAATGCTCGTGAAGGAGGAGGCGGGGCGGGAGCGGCAGCGGGAGCGACGAAGGATCGCAAGACAAGCTGCCCGCGTACGAAGGCAACTCGGGCGTCGTAGGTCGATGAACGACCTCCGCCCCCCATGAGCGCCGGCCTGGGGGTGACAGGTGGAGCCGCCTGTCACCCTGGCAGAAGCAGGCCGCGGCGGTGGCGCGCGTGGCGCGCCTCCCTGTTTCCGGGGACGAGTTGGGGACTCTGTAGTCCCCACACCCGAGAAGAGGGCCAGATCGTGAGAGATGGCCCTGGGTCGGCCGGGGTGCGAGGGATATGCCTGTCAACCTCACCTTCGGCAACCAAAGCGACCCACAGGCGGCGTGCGTTTTAGTCGGTTCGAGTCCGACATAACCTCCTCCACCGGCTCCGGTGGGGAGGTATCCGTGGGGATTTTGCGCACGTAAAAAAAAAAAAAAAAGTGATTAAAATTTGAATTGTAGTAGAACATATAATTTAGTTACAGTTTCCCTGTTCGAGCAAGTTAGAAAGATAACTCGTTCGTGTATTCAGAGCACAGAGCGTCAAGTTTTATAATTTCAAAGCTCCCACAAGATGTAAGTTTGCGAAGAATGAAAACCCCGGCGTAATATATTCAATGGTTATCGTGACTAGCCTGCATACACAGCTCAACACGACAATTTGCTATGTGATTATTGATTTATGAAACATGCCTCACTTTGTACGAATTCCCAAGTTATTTTAACATTAATATGTAACATACTCAAACTTATATCTCTCACGTGTGAATTCAGCATGGGTAAGCATTTAATGCTTGTTTGGAAGCCAGAGTACTGAAATGAATTCAGCTTTTGAGTATTTTCACCGCTGTTATGTTCTGGGCTTGGGTCAAAGCAATAATTTTTTAAATTTGCGAACTCAGTACACTAAATATAAACATACTCTTAGCTTTATGTTGTTTGGAACCTGTGTTTTTATGGTACCTTAATGTTACTTTACTTGACCTGTACAGCCTGTTACGACTGTTACAACTATAAATAAAATGTTTTTTGGATATAATTAGCCCCCTTAGGTGTAAGAAGCACAGTCGCGGCTTATAGCGGAGGGGTTTTCCTTATGGGAACTTTTCGGGCTTCACCTCATCGGAGCTAATGATATGGTGGGCCTTAGTGGTTGAGGAATTTGGTGTGTCTTAGAAAGGATATTCCAGGATCGTGACCGTCGACATAGGCGTATACGTAGACATAGACGTGTTTGCTCCAGTGATTTTGTGTATGAAATTTAATACTTTAATCAAACTGAAGTTAGCAGAAGCACCAACCAATGAAGCACGTCCTTCAAAACTGTATTTTGATTTAATACGTTAAATACTTAAAATGTAACTGTTTTTAAGGGCAACAAAAACGCGCTAGTCATAAAGCCCTTTCAATACATACATAAAATCACGCCTGTTTCCCATAGGCAGAGATCACGGATCTCCATTTGCTACGATCCTGACATACTACTCTCGCTTCATTCACTTTCATTACATTCTTCATGCATGCTCGTCGGTTTAGGATACTCCTGACCTGCCCCCTTTCTAAAACTTACCCGATTTGGTCCAGGTATGTGCGCCTAGGTAAAGAGAGAAAAAAGTATTTAAATTACCCTTTAAACAAAAAATTACTAATATTATACACTAATTGCAGTGATTACTTACTGAGCAAATCGAAAACAGTTCAATACAAACTACAAAGAGTTTAGGGCCATTTATTTCCACCACCGCTATGTGGAATTTCTAATTCCGTTTAATTCTATCTACCTCAAGTAACATTTTCACGTCAGTACCTACTCCTGTCGTGGGAATACAGGAATAAAGTAAATTTTGCACTTATTTTTGCTATTCAATAAACATTAATTTCTTACGCAGAAGTTAACGGTCTGGTTTTTCAGGTGTTAAAGAACCAAAACTAACAAAAGTAATGTATGATTTGAGTTTGACCTGCACATTAATAGTGTAAAACTCGCCGGGATATTTACCTTGTTCTGTACCATAATCATGGCGCTGTTACAATACAAGCGCCATGATTACTGTATTGTGTACTGATGACTGTCGAGCTAGTTGTTATTGGGCAGTCCATATCGGTCTACCATCTTCCGCACTCGTTTGTTACGCGCAACGCCTCTACTACTGTTCGCGTTCTCTCTCTTACTGTACTCGATCACGTTCAGAAAACAATAACCATGGTAAATATCCCGCCGAGTGTTACGCTAACAAAAGTAACTCTTTATTTACTTTAGACGGGTATACAGGGTGTATTTTTGAAACGGGGCAGTAAGGGCAAGTACCTTAACCGTTGCAGTTACAGCAAAACGTTCTTAAAAGACCTTCCCAACTTTTTGGTACATTTTGAACTGCATTCACAGATTTTGTAAAAAACTTACAGTTAGCAAAAAAAATGCAAAAAGTTCAAATTTTTTTTTTATGCCAATCGATTCTATTTCATGTGGGGATCAAAAAACTCTATGGGACCATTTTAGCTTTCAGTACTAGAAAAGACAGAAATCGCCAAAAACGTTTCCCATACATTTCGTACGGAAATATGATAAATCAACTCGAAACTCATAGGTCAGGTAAAATTTTGAACTTTTTTAAATAAAGAAAATCATTTAAACATTTAAGAAATTGGTTTATGAAATAAATTGCTAGTCTATCCTTTTTTGCACTGAAAGAATGGCGGCTAATAATGTTCTGGGATGAATATTACGTAAAATGGTCATTAATGCATCCTTGAGCTCTTGAACACTGGCGTACGTCGTCTTATACACTTCGTTTTTCACGAAGCCCCATAAAAAAAAATCAAGTGGTGTTAGATCGGGGCTACGAGGTGGCCACTGTGTTGGACCATGTGTACCTATCCATTGTGTACCGAATAGGCGGCTCAAATTGGAACGTGAAAGGTGACTTATGTGGCGGAGCACCATCTTGTTTAAAAAGAACTTTTCGCAATGCCGACAGGGGCCATTCGTCCATCTCGTTTTCAAGATGGTGTAAAATGATGATATAAAATGATGAATTATACATGGCAGAATTCAGTTTCCCTTCATAAAATTCCACCATTATGACTCGATTGGACATTATACCACACCAACAGTTGAATGAGAAGCGAACCTGATTATGACTTGCCGTAACTCTTAGTGGATTTTCTTTGGACCAATAGTGGTGATTTTTTCTGTTGTACATACCGTTATTGGAAAAATTCGTTTCGTCTGACCACAGTATGTAATTTAAAAATTCATGATCTCTGCTTATTTTTCCTCTTAGCCATCTGCAAAAAGTAAGCCTTCGAACATCATCACCCGGATGTAACACTTGAACTATGCGCCCATATCGATAGCACTTGTAGCCGTATTTCTTCCATATCTTTATCACAAGGGAGTGGGATACACCTACTTCAAGGGCGACTTGCCTGGACGATACCTCTGGATATGCTTCGACATAAGTCAGAACCGCAATCTCCGTGTCCATGTCCACACGAGGCTGCCGCTTTCTTTTGAAAGAACCCTGCAATTCCAGGTTTTTCAAAAGATTTGTAATAACCTTTCTTGTTGGCACATGCCGCAACGGATACTTATTGCGGTACCACACTAATGCAGCTCCCGCATTTCGATTATTGACAAAATACGCTTCTAATAAGTCAATTTTTTCACGATTGGAAGACTTTTTAGCGAAAATCCTTAATTAATAACTCATACGAAGTTTCTCAGCTGAAACTAAGTATAACACACGGATTTTCGAATCAAATTCGAAATTTGAGGGTAAAATTCTTTTAATTTACTTTACAGTCAATTCTACCCACTTCCTGGCCATAACAAAAAGTTAGACCATCGTAGAAATTTGTTTCTGTTGCCGAAATGTATGGGAAACGTTTTTGGCGATTTCTGTCTTTCCTAGTACTGAAAGCTAAAATGGTCTCATAGAGTTTTTTGATCCCCACATGAAATAGAATCGATTGGCATAAAAAAAAAAATTTTGGTCTTTTTGCCTTTTTTTTGCCAACTGTAAGTTTTTTACAAAATCTGTGAATGCAGTTCAAAATATGTCAAAAAGTTAGGGAAGGTCTTCTAAGAACGTTTTGCTGTAACTGCAACGGTTAAGGTACTTGCCCTTACTGCCCCGTTTCAAAAATACATCCTGTATAATGAGACGATAATTTATCTAGTTTAGTTTTAAATCATCCAAAATGTTAGTTTTTGGTTAATCCATGTATTCTAATAAGGATTGTTGTAATCGTGAAACACGGTGATGTAACATTTCTAAACATACATACATACGTACAGACATATAATCACGCCTTTATTCCCGGAGGGTTAGGCAAAGATGAATTAACACACATTTCACCAATCATTGAATTCGGTCCAATTCTGTTTATATAAATAAGATAACTTTCTATTAGATCAAAGGGCTAGGTAAATAATATCTAATACGATCGTATTACTACTGAATTTGAATTTGGACAAATTATCTGTGATTGTAATATGTCTAACATAAATTATATTAAATTCAAACTATAATTCCACTTTCTTCAGAATATTGTAAGTTAGTGAGAAATATTTTTGGCAAGTGTAATTTTATTGGTTATTCTATTTAAACATAACATAACATAACCTCACGCCTATATCCCCGAAGGGGTAGGCAGAGGTGCTAGCACCCACATTTCGCCAGCTTATGTTTAGGTCCCAATGTAATCGGTGGCGAGCCTATTGCCATTAATCGGGCACTTATAAACCTTCGATAACACATAACTTCGAAAAGCATCGAAAGTCATTGGTGTGTAGCACGGTAAAACTTTGAATCGAACTCGAGACCTCGTCTCAGCAGTCCATTACCCATACCACTAGGCAATCGCGGTTTTGTTTTGTTTTTTTTTAAATAACGGAATGTTTCCTTTGAGTGAAATTTACCAAGTAAGGTCAAAATCTTTCATCCTGTATTCTATAGTTCCAGACTATAATCTTTCCCTGTACTACTTATGTTATTCAAATCCATTCAGAATGATTGGCTAACTAATACGTACATACATACAAAGGTCTGAAAAAAAAATTCGTAATAATAATTGAAATAATGTCAATATTAACTTTGCATTTCAACATAACGCTAGAAATGTAATCTCGTAAATTGACTGTGCGGCTTTTCTAGAAGCAGGACTATTAATATCAGAAGGACAAACTTTTAAATGTCTGCATCAGTATAACCGTTTTATTTTCGTTCCAAACGTAAGTTTAAAGAGCATTGCAGCATACTCGTTTATGTTACTAACTTGTTCAAATAAGTAAGTGTTTTTACAGAAGAAATATAGCTATCGTTGATACTTATTTATTGCTTAGATACGATTGTTAAACTTAGATCTTAAATGACTTACAGTAATATTTAATTCTAGGTCAAGAGCCGCTTTAGACGCACGAAAAGAATTTGATTGATTTTGACACATTTTCCGTCGCCATTATTTCCCAGTAACCAATTTCACCAATGGTAGGTGCCAAAACTTTGACTTTGACTTTGAAAATGACCTAAGATTTACAAAAATCTTATAACCTGATCTAAGTTAAACACTTGCAGCCCATATTTACTTTAATAATATCATCAGTAAACAAACTATTGAAAGTTTATTTGTACCAAAAGTCGTTACGCAGTACGCCATCCCTTTTTCCAGGTATTTTCACGGAATTTAATTTTATCGTTCGAGCATCACACCACACAGTGCCCGAAACGACAGATGATTTGCATATTCATGCGTCTCGTTTTAAAAATCCTTTTTCATCAGAATAAACTTCCATGGCAAAACACAGCGCGTTCACGTGTCCCTTTCCCGAATGCGTCAATGACCAGCTGTCGTTTATTGGACAACATTTATCCTTCAAGCGACGTTTTCAAAACCGATGTACAACACATTAGGCCCGTGTGCTATTCATTGACAATATAATCATTTCCTGACCCAGATTTATTGACGGTATCACTGAGGATATCAATCAAGTAAAGAAGGCTGGATGTTTTGTCGATTGAAGATTCTGTAATTAAACGGTCAATGTGGAAGTTTGAATGATTACAATTTATTTATTTATTTATTTCGAAAATCTACAGCGATACAGTAAGTAAATATAAATTTAAGTAGCTATTATGGAAATTATGTCAACAGTTGGAAAGGATGTCAACTGTAAGATAAAAATAGCATTGTTATTGAGAAACAAGCAGAAAAATAAAGCTAGCGAAGAGAAATACATTTTAGATATAAAAATCAGACAATTGTTCCAGACGGGGACAAGTAAAGGCTTTTTGCTAGTACGAGTACCTATTGCCGTTTAGTTTATCAAATGATGATAATCAGTATCAAAAATAATCGATAAATATCCCGATTAATTTGATACTAATGTGAGTGACCATGTTAGTTTAAATACTCATATAGTTTATAGTTATTATATCCTAGCTTAATGATTTAAAGACTGTCTTTATTTAGCATTAGCTAAAACTACACGAATATATATTTTCACAGGTCATTTAAGCTAAAAGAAAACTACGTACTGTTTTTCCCCTTGTGACGTATATTTATAATATATATACATTGATTATTCTATTCTATTCTGTGCTGGTCTGTTTAGAGGGACCCCCTTTATATCATACATTGATGAGCTTGTTGTATTGCGCTATAATAATTAAATAATTAATAAATAAATATTCTACAACATTCTACACAACGCTATCTAGATCCATGGTAAGCATAGCTTAACTAGCTTGTGTTATGGAATCTAAAATGAAAGGAAATATATACATATTATGCATATAAACACTCAGACCAATGCAAATGTACATATTCATGAATAATAAATATCCCGATTAATTTGATACTAATGTGAGTGACCATGTTAGTTTAAATACCTATATAGTTTATAGTTATTATATCCTTGCTTAATGATTTAAAGACTGTCTTTATTTAGCATTAGCTAAAACTACACGAATATATATTTTCACAGGTCATTTAAGCTAAAAGAAAACTACGTACTGTTTTTCCCCTTGTGACGTATATTTATAATATATATACATTGATTATTCTATTCTATTCTGTGCTGGTCTGTTTAGAGGGACCCCCTTTATATCATACATTGATGAGCTTGTTGTATTGTAATTAATTAAATAATTAAGAAATAAATAAATATTCTACAACATTCTACACAACGCTATCTAGATCCATGGTAAGCATAGCTTAACTAGCTTGTGTTATGGAATCTAAAATGAAAGGAAATACGTACATATTATACATATAAACACTCAGACCAATGCAAATGTACATATTCATGAATACAAATATTTGCAGTGAGCGGGCATCGAATCTCCACCTCCTGCGTAGCAGTTGCGTTCACTACCGCAACGCCATGGAGGCTGTAATATATATATTTTTAATACCACTTAGGTGGTAAACAAGCACACGGCCCACTTGATGGAAAGTGGTTACCGTGGCCTATGGACGTTTGGAACACTAGAGGAGTCACAGTCGCGTTGCCAACCCTGTAAGTATAGAGTTTCTGTGCCGTCAGTGTAGAAGACAAAGCAGGACAAGCCTTTAGTCTTCCCACAGACAGCACAAATTCTCCAGTGAGCTCTGGCTACCCTACTCACCGCTGGGAACACTACACAAAGTTATTATAGCCGCGGTATTCTGTAGGGCGGAGGTACTTCCCCAGTCGGACTGCTCAATTGGGCGGAAATACCGCCGTGTCCTGCCTGGGGAACATCTCATCAGAACACGATACGCAAAGTTCATAGGAAGTAAAAGTGTTTAAATGACGACTGAATGCCTCTTAACACTGTGGCTGGTTAGTAATTAGGTATCCTAAAGTAGGTATCGTACAAACTATCAGTCATGAAAGATGTTCTTAAACAAACTTCATAATTTTTACAAATGACGGGTTGCATCTCCTTCCGATAAAAATGATGTGTTTATTTATTAGGGACAATGGCAACAATTGAATAGAAATTGTTAAATATTGCATATGAAACTAACCTTGATTTGGATAATTAAGGTTCATATTGCAATAGCGCTATAAAATATATATATATATATATAAAAGTTTATCAGGTAAATAAAATTAGAAAATTTGTACTGCTAAGTTCTTAGAATACCGTATTTACAATTTTACGGTTGAAGAAGTTTGATTAATAAAATAAGTAAATTGCAATGTTTCAAGTTAATGATCTAAACTCGTGATAAAATGCCCTTAGCCTAACCTCACCTCTTGCATTGCATTTATGAAATGTATTGAGGCATAGTAAGATGCCCACCTAGCATAACTATGCCTATTGAATTAGGCGAATTATTTACGTTAATTAGGTGAACAATTGATTTACTTAAAATTAGACTAGTAGACAAAATAAGGATATTTTAGCTAGGTACCTAGTATTTTATTTGACTGATGAAAAAATAAATATATTTACTTGACTGATGAAATAATATAAAAAGATATTATATTAATAATGGGAGATCTACGGTTTCATCACGTATTTTTGCCTATAACCAATTTTGTTCTTTGTGTCCCATTTAACACAAAAGCAACTCCCTCTTCATTTAGAGAGGCCGTTTTGGAGACACATCGCACCACCGTCTCCCTTGCCAGAGCGGTGGCAACGGTCATTCTACCCTTTGTATTGCCTGGTCCACTGGCTCTCTTGGGGCCAAGTGTACCACTGCTAGACTGTATACTGAGTACTAAGTAGTCACTTCCGTTGCGTGTCGGTTGCCTCTTTGGCTCTCTTCTATCCATTCACCAGCTTTTATCAGACATCACAAGGCAAGAAGATTCATTTCTGAATTATTTAAATAGTAGACAAGTAGTTAGTTTTTTTACCCGACTATGGCGACACCAAAGGAGGGTTATGATTTTGACAGGCTATCTATGTATGTATGTATGTAGGTTCATCTGTTTTATTTATTTAAACTTCATGCATACATGTACACAGGTGGACTTAATTTCCTCATTCCCTTATAGCTTTATTTACTTATTAGAATTGGACAAATGAGTTATCATTAGAAGCGTCCTGGTTGTCCGCTGGTATATGACATATCACCAAATCTAATGTTGCGCCTACTAGCGGTCAAAAAGTACTGTATTAAAAAATAAACTTGAGATTTGCTAACGCCAGAAAGGGCTAATTAGCATATAACAAATATGTATTTGTTATAGCCGTTGCTTGCCCCAAAATAATATGAATAAAAAAATAAGATTAATACTAAAATCCAACTTCTGAAAAATCACGCTTTAAAAAGTATTAAACAAGAAATTATCAAGTATCAAAATATCAACGACCACGGCTATCCTTGATATTTTCTTGTTTAATATTTTTAAAGCGTGATTTTATAGTAGTTGTGTTTTATCAGTATCAGAATAAACGGGATATTTACCATGTTTCATTGTTTTGAGTTTAAATACCTATATAGTTGTGTTTTAGTTTTAATCTTAATTTTTAATAGGTGAAGATGTTTTCCTTTAGCTTAAATGACCTGTGAAAATATTTCTTTATATTCGTGTAGATTTAGCTAATGTTAAATAAAGTCAGACAGTCTTTAAGTCTGCCATTAAGCTAGGATAATTAGGGGTACAGTAAGAGGCACACTGGTCTAAAAAATAGTACATTAATATTATTACATCTTAAAAAGGAAAAGTACCAAACTAATTTACTAGCTATTAAATAGATCATGTTTTCACAATTCTGCGGATGAAAGCCCATAAATGGTGTTGTGTGTAATTATTAATAGGTAATATTACACATCATCAATAAACATAATTAATGTATCTCGAACATAAAGTACTATATGTAGTTTGATAATTAGGTTGTAAGATTAATTTGTAAGCAGCGCAAAATTCTGCAAATCAGTATAATTATAATCTTTCCCATCGAGTAACTTCA
The DNA here is from genome assembly GCA_963662185.1 of Eilema griseolum. NCBI lineage: Eukaryota > Metazoa > Arthropoda > Insecta > Lepidoptera > Erebidae > Eilema > Eilema griseolum. Next base: position 14,597,552 of record OY759238.1, on the reverse strand, counting down.
AACTGCTGTTGCTTTCGCAGTAATCAATACACTACTGAATCTCACATCCGGTAACGGATTCGGAGTTCCAGCAACTTAATTTTGGACACATAGATTATACGAATAATACTCTTTCCTCTATTAGCAGTAATTTTGGTTCTATTTATATTATTCGTGTTGACTATTATTAAATCGCACTGTACCACACAAACTTTAAGGTTTACGAGCATTGTCTTAGGAGAATGTACTCTTTCTAGTTCAATTTTACTAACAGCTAGCTGATCCCTATGGTACAACCCGCATGCATGTCGGTTATCACGACTCTTAGTCCGGTTTTATAAAGTTATACTTAGTAACTTCAAATATGTGGTAATATAATATAAGCACATTTATTTTGCTGATAAGTAAAACATAGTGATTAGGTCACATTGCACTAAGATATTAAATATGATGTGATTTTATTAAAAAAGAATTTAGTATCTAACCCATAACTTTTGCTTTGAAAGAATTTTAGGATAGTTAACGGTGTTACGGTTAATAGTCTCTTCATTATACCACAGATTATATCATAGGACATAGGACACGACGGTATTCCAGTCCATTTGAGCACTCTGACTAGGGAAGTACCTCCGCCCTACAGAATATCGCAGCCATATTAACTTCGTGTTCTGTTCGCGGCAATGAGTAGGGTAGCCAGAGCTCACTGGAGAGTTTTTGTGCTGTCAGTGGGAAGACCAAAGCAGGAAAAAATGCTTTGTCTTCTACACTGACGGCACAGAAACTCTCAGTGCTTCAGGGTTGCCAGCGCGAGTGTGATTCCCCTGGTGTTGCACACGTCCATAGGTCACGGTAACCACTTTCCATCACGTGGGCCGTATTATATATATTCTGTAACCTAAGTGATGTGAAAAAATAATGATTATATCTAATAGAGTGACATTCTAAGATATAATGACCATTTCGGTACAAGGATTTATAATTTCTAATTAAGCTATTACCAAGAGGAGGTATTCAAAAGCAACAATAACATAATCACAGAACATATCAGAGAACAGAAAACAAAAGACGTACAATATTAGTAGACTGTGGTGGGTATGATTGATTGATTGAATTGGTCACACTAAAAAAAACAATATCACGCACGAAGAAAATATAGGTAAAGTAAGTAAGAACGAAATATAGGTATAAAACGAGTGATCGAAAACGTTTCTACAACACGATTTCTTTCTCACCAACATGCATATTTTTAACAAAGAAGCATCAATCTTCTTTACATAGCAGCTCTTACTTTCAGTAAGAGTATAGTGCTCTTCAACGAGATAGGGGTAATAAATAGCACCGAGCTTATAAAATGTCTTCGGTATAACATTCAGGATCTTGTTAAATATTCCGCCCTCAATGTGACACTTAATCAAGTTCAATTAGGTCGCTGATAAGATCAATTCTAAAGTTGTTATTCATATTTCATTATTATTTTTACGTTTTGAAATTTTGGGAACATTCAGTGCGATTTTAACCAATGATAGATACTGTGATCAAATTATAGATGAATTTATTATAATGAGTCGGTAAAACGTAAACTTAGATTTATTTGTTAAAAATTCATGCACAGTTTCAGTTTACTTGAATGAATTTTTATTGGTAAATTTAAACCTAATAATAGTAGATACCTAAATGTTTTGTGCTTTTTAGCCGAATTCAAAAAAAGGAATTTTTTTTTTTATTATTTCTACTACTTAGAATGGATTTTTATCTGTGCCCTCGAATCTGCACCAGCATACAGTCTATCCCAAAATTCCCAACCATCTTTTGCAAGGCATCGGTTCACCGAGCCCCATTTACCGATTGGCAGTCTCCACTCTAATGCTCGTTTGCGGCATCGATCCTTCGGCAGCCCATTGTCTAGTTCCCAAAGCAACGTTTGTCCCTTTAACCAGTTGTATATCTACCAAATCTTAACACGCGTGTGCAGCTCGCACTCGATTGGTTTTTGAATTTGAATTCGAAAGTAGAAAATGAAAGAACATCACCAAGTTCTACCGGCCGCAAAAGGATTTGGATGCACTTTTTGTTCTGTTACAATATAGGTAATTTCAAGTGAAACATAAGCAGCTCGGATTCGTCATTCCACTTATAGTTTGTGTTGGCAGTAATAAATATACAAAATAGGATAGGCCCTTTTTTTTTTTTTTTTTTTAATCTTTATTTACGGAGCTTAGCCACAACATGACTATGTCGCTCCATCATAGCTATTTTGTATACAGTACCAGTAATTTTATATATATTAATACATTATACAGCTGTCTCATAATCATGATACAACAGATACATGTCTTGAGCTGCATCCGAAAGAGGTCTCGCAAGGATGCTATTGCATCCTCCGATATCCATTACGTTAGTTTGCGTTAGGTCTGCTCTCCGCTGTTGGTTCCGAACACATTCCATCAGAATATGTTGTACGTCTTCAACCACGCCACATATTTCACAGTTTGGCGAAGGTGACAAACCCATAAGGAAAGTGAACTTTCTAGATGGAATGTGCCCGGACCGCAATCTCATAGCCAACACTAGTTTAGACCTACTATAGGAACATTTATCAATCCAAGGTATAGTCAATGGTTTAGGTTGTATAGTTTTGTACCAGATACCCTTCTCTAATGATCTCTTATCGAAATATTCCTTCCAAAGTTGGTAGCAATATCTCTTTACCAGGTACAAGCAGTCTGAGAAGTAAGGTAGTAAGGAGATAGGTATTCCTTCGGAGCAAGCCTCTTTTGCTAGTATGTCTACTCTTTCGTTACCAGCTATGCCGACGTGTGACGGTATCCACTGAAGCTGCACCGTTTTGCAGCTGTGTTCTAGCTCTAAAATTTGGTTAACAATAGTATAAGCTATCGGTGTTCCTCGAATTGTGGAGGTACAGCGAGCTATATGAAGGAGGGCACTCCTAGCGTCAGTAAAAATAACGAATTTGTCGCGATTTATGGAATGTATATAAGATAGGGCTTCACTAATAGCCAGCAATTCAATGTACATAATAGACATGTCTGCTCTGACATTAAAGCGAGCATATGTATTTTGTTGGGGATCAAAGAAAGCCGCTCCAGCTTCACCTCGTTCCCTAGAACCATCGGTAAATATCTGGTAATAATTTGGGAACCGTGTTTCGATGTATCGAGAACATAATTCTTTCAAAGCGGACGCTTTATATTGCTGTTTAGGTTTACTTATACTATCTATATTACAAACTAAGTTATTTGAGAGATCTATATGACTAATCCATACCTGATTTTCGAAAATTTCTAAATTTTTACTGCAGTATACATTCACTGGTTTCAAGTGTTCGTACATTATAATTAAAACGGGTTTGTTCATCCTACGCCACGAGTTTAAACAATTTGTTAAATTTTCTAATAAGTTAATAATTTTGCTATTACTTAATACCGATTTACATTTTAGTAAAAATTTTCTAGCCAGGTAGCATCTACGCGTATGTAACGGCGGTATGCCTAGTTCACTGCCCATTACGTGAATAGGTGTCGTTTTAATAAAACTACCAACAACTCGCATGGCCTGATTTTGAATCTTATCTAATTTGTATAGATGTGTGGCAGCACTGTCACCGTACAAAAAGCTAGCATAATCCAAACGGCTTCTCAAGAGAGATATGTACATTTTTCTCAAATGTTTTGGATGAATGCCCCAATTTGCACCCGCTACAAACCTGAGGATATTCAAATATTTGGATACTCTTTCGCTAAGTTCGTTAATATGTTTCGCCCATCTCAGTGAGCGATCGAGCCATAAGCCTAAATATTTAACATTCTCAACAATTTGCAGGCTGCTATTATTTAATCTTATAGTAATATTTTGTCTATTTACACCCTTTTTAAAAATGCATATTTGACTTTTAGACGGTGAAATCTCTAAACCTAGCTCAGATAAATCAATCAAAATATGCATTAAGGATGTCTGCAACTGTTCAACGGCACTGTTTATATTTTTATGTGTACAGTAAATTACGAAATCATCAGCGTACTGTGAGACGTGGATATAATCGGTGTTATGTCTTTTACAAATATCTATTGTGGCCACATTAAACAGTAAGGGTGACAATGGGTCACCCTGTGCCAAGCCTCTGCCCGCACCTCGGGTGACAGACCTATTATTTATAGTTATAGTCAGAAAACGCTCCCGAAGGAATTCCCAGAGATAGCTACATATTCTGTGTCCCACCCCTAAGGAATCTAGTTTGTAAAGTAGATTATTAATATCAATGTTGTTATATGCATTGTCGATATCAATGAAACAACCAATTGTTATGCAATCTTTACAGAAACCCATTTGGATTCTTGTTACTAAATGACTTAAATTATCTAGGCAGGATCTGCATTTTCTAAAACCCACAGTGTCGTTGGAAAAAAAATGGTTTTTTTCAAAATACCATTCCAACCGCTTTTGTATAATTGAATGAAATATTTTACATAAACACGATATCAACGAAATTGGTCTCAATGGAGAAGGAGAATTAGGATCTCTCCCAGGTTTAGGTATTGGTATTATATTGATATTTTGCCATTGAGTAGGTAGAATACTTGTCACTAGCAAAGTGTCATACAATGTAACTAGATATAATTTAGCGTTAGTGGGTAATTTTTTAATCATGCTATATGAAATGTCATCGTCACCGGGAGCAGTATCTTTTGTTTTTATGCTTTTAATTAGCTCTTGTAACGTTATATGACTTTCTAGCTTCGCATTATGTGATGTGAATGTAGGTTTGCGGCGGGGAACATCGTCGGGGGTAAGACTATGTAGAAGGCGGGTGGCCATTAGTGGGTCAATGGGTTGTTTACGTGTTTTGTACCCTTTAATCCATCTGATTTTATTCCATAGATCGCTCACGGACGCCGTCTGATCTATAGATGTACAAAATTGTCGCCAGGACTCTCTTTGAGCTTTTCTAAGGAGTCGTCGCGAAATACAAATTTTCCTTTTTAATGCAATCCAATTGGTTGGCGTGGGGTTACGTCTGAAACTAGCCAGAGCCAGCCTTCGTTCTGCCACTGATTTTGATAATTCCGGACTCCAATAAGGTTTAGGTCGGAACTTTCCTGTAGGGTTGAGATCAAATTTTATATACGGGATAAATTTCTCAGCCGCCTCATTTAAATGACCTAAGAAAACGTTATAAGCTTTTTGTGGATCATCAAAAATAGATACATCATAACTAACGAATTTTTTATCAAGGTAACTCTCGTAACCTTGCCAGTTAGCCCTTTTGAAATTCCTTTTTTTAAGATCCTGGACTTTCGAGTAGAATGTGGTCGATAGTTTAATAATCATATGATCGCTACCCAATGTTTCATTTAATACTACCCAGTTAATAGTCAAAGATATGTCAAACGAAGCTATAGATAAATCAGGCGAAGAATTTTTACATACGTTGTTTACTATTTGGGAACGAGTATGACTACCATCGTTTAATATAATGTAGTTGTAATCTAATATGGAATCTAAAATTTGATTTCCCCTTGTATCTGTCTTGTAAGACCAATTTGTGTGGTGGCCATTGAAATCACCCAAAATCAGAGATTTTCCATTTACCATAGAGAATAGATAATCCCAAGTCTGAGGGTTTGTTGACGCGTCTGGAGAACAGTAGATAGCGATTATATGTTCTAATTGATCACAATTAAATAATTTGATATGAATTATTTCTATGGAACGAAAAGTTCTTTGTATTTCAACCCGTTGTGCCTGAATTGAGTTGTGTACTATAATTGCCACACCGCCATGCCGATCCCTATCCTGGCGGAAAAAATAATAATTTTGAATATTGATAAGAGAATCTGGTTCAAGCCATGTTTCACCTACCACTGCTATGTGTACATGTTCTTGGATTAATAACTGCTCAAATAATTGTAGCTTCGGCCTGATACTACAAGCATTCCATTGTATAATGTTTAGCTTAACGCCAACATTGGGGGCGTTATCCATTAATAGATGTAAATATTTTTTTGAACACAGACATATCAGGTATTAAGTTACTTAAAAAGGTGTTTAGCCAATCCATGCATATTTTCAAACCATCCTTAAATTGTATTTGTATCAGATTTTTTATGTTTTCTATCATCTCTTTCATCTTTTCCCATAAGCGCCGGAGTGACGATATTTCACGGTGACTTTCAACATCGTTGGGTAAAGAAGTTTCTGGATCGGCTGAAACTTCGGAGTCAGTTACAGACATATTAGCCACCACGTTATCTGCTAAGCGGAGTGGTACTATTTTCTTCTTCTTTTTACGAGGTTTTTGTGAAGCTGTTATATTGGGACGCACGTTGTCTTCAACTAATGTTTCGTTCCTTATAAGTGTGTCGCAACTAGAAGGTCTGGTGCTAGGCGGTCCTTGCCAAGTACTCTGACTGTTATTGACCGGTGGCTTATTTACATGAGATGCGCGGCGTGCAGGCGTATAATAAGTCAAGGCTCTTTGATATGTGCATTTTAACTGTGACATAATCTCTCGAATGCGTTTTTCTTTTACGTACATCGGGCAGTCCCTTGACAATGATATGTGATTAGCAGAACAGTTGACGCATTTATAAATAGATATATCACAGTTTGCGTGATCATTCTTGCCACATTTCGGACAGATAGGTTTATTTGAGGGGCACATCTTCGATGTATGTCCGTATCTCCAGCATCTGGAACATTGTGTCACAGGAAACACGAATGGAGAAACAATGACTCGTAAGTCCATCAAATAAACATAATTAGGTAAATAAGTACCCTTAAAACCTATTCTAACCGTTTCACTCGGAGTCCACCCTTGCTCATCTCTTCTACTTAGCCGTTTAGCGACAACCACCTCCGTGTCAGTACGAATGCATTTCAAGAGTTCCTCCTCCGACAAGTCTACATCAATATCCTTAATGATTCCGTAGCATAAACTCACCTCCCACGCTTTTTGTCGTCGCCATCCAAGTCCATCATTCAATCCCGAACACGAAATAAATTCCTCGGCATTCATTTCTTTATCGAAAGTTATTATTAATTTATGTGGGTTAACATACTTAACTTTTGTGACACCTGTTATTTTATGTTGATTTAGCAATTTTGCCATAGTGAATTGTTTCGGAAACTTTTCATTAGAGTAGACACAAACCTGCCACGTAATTTCTTCAGATTGCATGCTGCTATTGTCTATAGATTTTCTTTTCCTTGTAGCCTTCTGCCAACCCTCTTCGCTATCGCTCCTTCTTAGCCTTTTATTTGTTAGTTCTTCATTTGTATCCATATTCTCGTTTACATTTGTCAGATCTACGGCCGTAACTTCTAAATTATTTGTATCATCCGATGCATTCTGAATATCATCACTATCCATTCGGAACAAGGTTCATTATTCTTTTCACAGAATAGTCGACCGGGCGTCGCGAGCGATGCGCCAGCCGATAAGAAACCGGTTTCTTGTTTACTACTTATTAACCACAAAGAACGCGTATTAATCGCACGAGGTGTGAATGATCACTGGAAAGGCCCTTGATTTAGGAATAGGGTAGTCATTTAAGAGAGCAGTACCTAAAACTATCTCGGAATCTATCAGAACATATATACATAGATATGATTGGAGTGCTGGCCTATGAGGAATATATGTAGATGAACAAGGGATTCACGTTACCTAGCTGAAAATGCTACGTTGTTTGTGCGGGAACACTAAAAAGGACAAAATCCGAATTTAATATTTTTGTACTCGTAACTCTTAAAATTTCCCCGATAAATGACAAGCTCTACGTAAATCCCCCTGAAGTAGTTTTGATACGGGATGAGGCCAGATGACGGTCATAATATGATCATCATATGCCAAAGAGAGTGATGAATACGAAGTAGAAAAAAAGGCTGTGGACAACCACCAAATTACTTGGTCATTAACCTAAAAAAGAATGATATCACGCGTAGAAACATAAAAGAAGAGACAATCCCAAACGCACGTTCTGACGTAGCAGTAGGTACTTACAAGGAGAGTTGACCTCAAATAAAAATGAACAGGACAAACGAGGAACGGAGCAGTGCGCAGTCTTATACGCTGCACTCGGTAGTTAGGTTTTTATTTCTCATGGCTGTTCGAGGACATCGGTTGAGAAACTATTATACTGTTAATTAATTTGAAAATTTATTAGTGGGTAGAAAAACAATGGAGTTTCCTCTTATTCTCACATCTAACCAATGCTGAAATGGTGGCAATAAATTCACCTCATTTAATTGGATTCGAAGAGTAGGTGTAGTAAGAAGACTGAGCTTCACTTTTTTTTATAGGATAGACCCATGTGTACCTACTGTACAGTAGACACGAGTACATAACATCACAACACAATACCTTATTGAAATTACAAAATTTCGTCAAAACAGTTTTGGCAATTTCCGAGATATGAGTGTATTACAAGATTGTTCTAATAGTATAATGAGAACATTAGGTACTATAGTATAATTCTTAAGTACTGTATTCCTAATAAAATTAGAAATTACAAATGGCTGTAGCCTCTAAAATAATTCTCTTAAAACCAGACCGATTATGTAAATAAATAGATTTAAATAAAAGAACGCCTTTGAAGTCTGTCATAGCAATTTATAAGACAAGGTTTTTTTATTGCTCTGAAATTAATTTAGGAGTATTCGGCTAAGATTGATTGTGTTACTCCTTATAATATTTATACAAACTGTACACCTACAGTATGGTCATACTTTTTCTTTTCAAAATATGAATTTGTCTTAGTATTCAGTTTTCTTTGAAAAAAATAATGAGCAGCAAAGTCTGGGTTGTTTACTTCAAAGACCTCGGCAAAAAATGGTGACAAAAATTGAGGTTGGTAGGTAGGAGTATATTTCTGAAAACTTAATGAGCTATGATTAATTTCATACTAAATATTGTATGTAACATAATAGTGGATGAGTGCAAATCGTAATATAACCACATGACATGTTGGTTCTCCATTTTGAATTTACAATGTAATGCGAACCTGGTGGTGAGACTCGGCTACAGCAAAATTTCATATTTGTGGTCACCCACGCTATTATATAGATCAACCGAGAACATTACTTACTAATTAATATTATCATCTGCATATTGTATGAGCTAATTTGTACGGTAGATACCTTTGTACCTTAAGGCTATCGTAACTTCGGTATCATATTGTTTTGGTTTACCTAACTCAACAAAATATACATAGAACACCTCCATTCTTCCTGAACTGTAGGAAAACAATACGGCAGCTATAACTTTGCCGACACTGCTGGAGAGATATGTGTTACTACGTTTGTACTGTCGGCGTCAGTGTTGGTTTAACACATACCAAGTTACAGACCGCATTGGCTCTAAACTTTTACGATTTGTAGGATGTACAAACCCTTCCTACTAATATTATACATGTGGAAGTTTAAGAACATGTTTGAATTTTTGTGATTCAATCACGCTCTAACGGTCTAAAATTTGGAATAGGATTTTATTACAGTTCAGAATAACATGTAGGCTAATATTTTTAGGCAATTAGGCAATGCCTATTAGGCAAAATTCCAAACGGTCGAAACGGTCGCGGTAGACCGCGACAATAGCTAGGAAAATAAACAGAAATTTAAAAATGATAAATTAGTGCTCTAATGGTACTTATTACCTACTGATATAAACAGAATTCAATTATGTATTTCAATGGAAATATCGTTTGTATTTTATTAGTGTTAAATTTTCAGGACGTCTGTACTTGGTGTACCTACCTAATAAATATATTCCGTATACCGTGTAACTTCTTCTTTGGATTTTCAATTCCTAGGTTTATCTGTGTGTGAAAAAGAGCTATGTGGACAGAGACTGAGTGGACTAAATGTTAAGTGCCTTTTATGTATCTACCGATGATCAAGTCATAGGAATATACTAGCAGAAGCGGGCTGCGGTGGCGGCGCGAGTTGTGCGCCTTCCCATGCCCGGGGATTGATGGATGAGGATGAGGATGGATGAAGACTCCATGGTCCCCAAGCCCGAAGAGGGCCAGCTTGAAAGAGATGGCTCTGGTTCCGCTGGGGTGTGAGGGTTATGCCTCTGGCGATCTCACCTCCGGCATTTTACGACCCTCAGACGGCCTACGTTTTAGTCGTTTCGAGTGCGACATAACCTGTCCCACCGGCTCTGGTACGCGGGGGGATTTTTCGCACGATAAAAAACAAAAATTATAGGAACTAAATACCTACCGAGTCGATGTCTATATTGAATGCAGTATACTTTTATCCGGTGAAAGAACCAAGCAGCGGTTCTGATATTCTTTCCATCGTCGCACCATTAAGCCTGGAATTCATTACCTGCTCAAGTGTTTCCTTCTTCCTACAGTCCCGGGTCCTTTAACCGGGGCGTGAAAAAGCATTATATGATGAGGCCGTCAAGCTGAGTGTCACCATTGTAACATGGTATATGTAAGTAAAGTAAGATTTTGCCTTCAGCTTACCATCAAGCGATGCGAAGTCTAATTAAAATAAACACTTTCATTAAACAAAAAAAGAAACATTACGATTGTACCTAGAGATTATATTGAATACAAAAAATATGCTTGTGGTATTTGTAATACACGGTAGGAACAGTCAGCATCAGATCTATTTTTACTACTAAGTCTCAAAATGATCTTAATATCACGGGATTAAGAACAAATCAATCTGTTTTGTTGATTTAAATTGTATTATCGCTCAAACTAAAGGTGATTTTTAGTCAACAGAAAGGGGGAAAATCCAAGGATTTAAGATAATTTTGAGTTATTTATTTGTCAAGATGGTTCTGACGCTGACTGTACCCCCAAAGTTAAAAGAGTTGTCTGACCAAAAGTTTGATTTATCAGTAGATTTCATTCTACGTATATAGTAACGACATAGTTCGGCTACTTTGAGATAACTTACCCTTTAAACAATGTGGCCATGACCTTACTTTGACCCATGAACCGAAATTTCAAATTATCACTGTTGAAAAGCAACCAAAATGTGAATGGTAAAACAACACTAAAAATCACGACAGAATTCGTTAGAATGGCTTTATTTCAATCTTTCTTCTATCTTCAATCTTTTTCTACTATGTATTATATAGACAGATTATTACATTATTACGCTAATAAATATTTCACCCTTGTGCACAAAAACATTGTCGTACATTGCAAAGATCAAAACTGAACGAACATTTATCCTTTGTGCACGCTCGTGTGCTAAAGGAGTACGCTCTAAAAATATCTTGGGTGGATTGAAAAGCGATTCCCTGAAATCCATTCGTTGAGAAATGAGCCCAAGTTAGTCGCACGGGTAGATCGGAACCTGTGTCAGGCGGACGTAGAGGGCGCGCACTTCCGGGGATGTGCTTCCGCCGGCGAGCGCTTCCGGCATCTAACAACATTTGCCATATACACTGATTCGGAATTTAAACGTAGACTTACTAGCACTTCATTAGGATATCGCTTACCGAGTGTTTGCTTAGGATAACTTTTTGCAATTGAAATGTTCATTTATTTGAAGAAAAAGAGTTGATTGATATCTATTTACTACTATTAGTATTACTAACTGTTAGAACTTAAAAATTAAATTGGTTTATTATATGCCAAGTCCTATATTTATTTGAAACATTGCAGTTTTCTAAAAACCAACAAGAAATTATTTTACTTTCTAATTATTTATTCTAACATAAAGTTAGAATAAAGTGTATTTTACAGAGACAGACTTAATGCCTAAGGCATTATAACTCATAACTCATTTATTCACATAATACATATCATCACATACTTTTAGTTGATTATACTGGATCGATCATAATTTACATTACAACAAAAAATAATAATAATAATTAAAAACAAAATGTCAGGTAAACAGTAGTGTCTACAATTAAAGTCTTCACATTTAAAATTGTCAGGTTTCGAGTCACAGAAATTAAAATACAAAACATAAATAAAATACAATCATTACAATGTCAACAGATTATTAACGCTATCTGACAGTTTACCGGGTATATTATATACTTATAGTTATACATATTCAAGTTTAGGTACACAATGATAAATTTCAATTTTTACCCATTCGCGCTACTAGGGGCTACTGTAAAACTGACGTACCTACCTACTTTGTATTTGAACATAACACTTTTAGTGTTCATCCAGATTTCAGAGGACAGTTTGCACGAGGAAAGAAGAATGAACTAGACCAGAGCTATACGCGGGACAGTGTTTAGACAGTTATTAGCTGATCGTAGATTTTTGTTATGATGCGAGCCAAGTATCTGCATATGAGATGATAAATAAGTGGGAAGATTATAACTTTAACTTTCGTAATTTATTCACATATTGGCACTTATTAATAGTGTGATTTAACAAATTAATGATAAATGAATATTCTAAGTTATTTTATTTTTTGTTATTATTTAGTATTGTGTACATGAAAGGTTTGAGAAATTGTAAAACAAACACTGTAGCTATAGAATTCCATAGTTCTGAAATAAAATTTCTTGATTTCTTAAGTCTATATTGCACAAATACACAGTACAGAGATCATAAATTAACATTTCAAGGAACATATACAAAATTGAATTCATTAAAAATTAATTGAGATATTTAATAAGTACATTATACCGACAGGCATCTAGTTTAGGTACAGATTGATACAAAACAACCGCAAAATGTGCAACCTGTATCCATACGAACAGTTCTCATTAGGCTCTTTCCTATACTTCTGAATGCACAGAAGGATGCAATGCGTGCACATACAACTGTCAAAATATTAGGCTCCTATTTCGTCGAATATTTTTGACGCACTGCAGTATCTCGGATGTGTCCTGAGTATTCTAAGTAACATTGTAAGTGTAGTCATGATCCTGGTGTGGTCATACCACATACCAAAATCGCAGTTTTTTTTAAATAGGACACGTCAATTAGACTTCGCCTTGCCTGATGGTAAGCTGAAGGCAAAGTCCCAGAAAACAGGGTCACCATTACTTACACATACCGTGTGACAATGGTGACACTCAGCTTGACGGCCTCATCATATGCTTTTTCACGCCCCGCTTAAAGGACCCAGGACTGTAGGAAGAAGGAAACACGTGAGCTGGTAATGAATTCCAGGCCTTAATGGTGCGACAGAGGAAAGAGTCTCCGAACCGCTTGGTTCTTGATCGTATGTTTTGCACCGTGTGCGGATGACATCTAAGACTTGCACGTGTTGTCCTGTATAGGAAAGGGGAGGGTGGGTTGGAGTGGGGATATTTTAAGGCTCTGGTCTATTTCGTGCCTTCTTTTTCAGAGGTGGAAATTTCTAAAAATTCAGAAAGCAATAATATAATGACTATTTAAACTACGTATGTGGGTAGTTGTAAAAATATGTATAGCAATACAATATTTTTTCCTAAATTTAATGCTGTGGAAAATGTGCAAGTATGTTCTTAATATGTTATATTCTAATATTGCCTAATTTTCAGTGCTGTATCATTGCCAAGCTCATGTAATCTATTGAAAATCTAATAAATATTAATACAGAATATTACAGTAGATTTTGGATGTAAACCTACTAATGAATATAGTCTGAAATTGGAATGAAACAATTCAGCTTTGTTGACGAGAAACAATAAATGTTATGAACAGATACATAATTCTTGGCAAGAATTATGTATCAGGATTCTTAACGCTTTTCAAAGAGCATCTCGTTAACAACTTGCGTTTATAATTATTACATTTTAAGCACAATTTATCTTATCTTCCATTTGCGACTTACAGGACTTGACAAGATTAATAGTCCTGGGGTATACGAATGATATCGTAACCTTTCGAAAGGTACGTCAACGTCACTCCAAAAACCCAAGCTTTTACGTAAATAAGGATTATATGTGCGACATTCCATCTGCATATTTAAAATAAATCTCCGTTTCTCTTGGTCACAACATAGCTTGAGTAGAAAATTTCCGATTTCGAAAAACGACTATAATAGTTCCTGCCTACACTTGATTGAAGTACAGTTGGTTTAACCAATTTTTTATATTCATAAATGTCAGCATAGGGTTTGTATGATTGAAAATTGAACCTGATATGTGAAGCTATTGTCAAGATCTAAAAACAAACCTTGTTGTCAGGCAAAATAACATAAGTACGTCTATTCAACAATCCATTTTTATTCATGTACTTATTATATATTTATTTCTCAGACGAGGTGAAGTCAAATTGGCGTGTCCTAGATAAAAAAAACTTAACTACTCGGGACTTTGGTGTCACGAAATTATAGCTAATCAGATAAAAGTTGTTCTTTTCTCTGATTGGTTGCCAACGATGCAATTATTTTTTAGCCCTCTAGAGATGGCTAAAAAACGTATCGCTACGTCGGCGTCCCGAAATATCAATAGACTATGTGAGCCGACCATGGTGTTTTTCTAGACCGAGCTCGGTATTCATGTTGCGTACTCTTACTCTTATATCATCTTTGACAAACACAGTAACTGCATTAAGCAAAGAATATTTCACAAGACATTGCAGATTCAAACGTTATACGGCCACCATAGTTATACTGGCGACGAAAACCAAATACCTGACATAAGCAATTTAACTGAGTTTGCATAGTTAACAACGTTACTCGAGGCTATTTGTGTATAGCAACACAGGCATAACACGAGTACTGTTAGTCGTATAGAAAATACAAAATATTGGGAAGAAAGGTGCCATGATAATCAAGACTAGGTACTATTTTGGAAAATATAACCTCAGTCATGTAACAATCTTATTTGCGAGTGATATTATCACTCGCAAATAAGATTGTTGTCAGGTCAATGTTGTAATGTCAGGTGTTTGTGATGTTCGGTATATTGATGATGGAATCAACTGTGGAGTTAAATGCCCACCATCTTTTATTAAGTCTAAAACACTACTAGTTGCGATCTCACCTTTGTGATGGGGTGCAATTGTGGACCGCTATTCTTTAATGCACGCGTGAGAAACGAGTCCGTCTATAGTCTGGCAAGCTCGTTCGTGACACTCCCATGGTCTGCGGGCGCGGGGGACGAAGGACAGCGGGGCCAGTAAGAGAAGAGCGCGGGGTGGAGGCTGGCTCTCAGAGCCGTCATTCAGTTGCGCGTCGTCGCTGTTGACGGCAACACATATTGAGTACGGTCGCACGTCACAAAACGCACACGATATTAATATATGAAGATGAGTCCGCCGATAGGCAAAGTTACTGGACGTCAAGCTAAACAAATTACTTACAATGTATATAACTATTTTAAAAATCGCAAAGATGATCCAGCTTCGTTTGAATATCAAAACGATGTTAATTTGGCAAACTTAGTGGCTAATGTAACAGGTTTATCGAATACTACAGTTAGGAATATTGTTCGCCAAGGAAAATTGCTGTGTGAAAATGATGGTACTGCTACTTTCAAATCTCCAAAGAAAAACAAAATTGCAAAGAAATGTATTATAATTGATAACTTTACGGAAGGTGTTATTCGGAGGAAAATAACACAATATTACACCGTTAAGAAAGAGGTCTTTAAGAAAAATAAACGCTGATTTAAAGGAAGTGGTATATTAGACTGTTCTCGGGAGTATTTAAGAAATACTTTGCGGAGGCTTGGTTTTACATATAAAAAATGCCCGTCCAAACGAAAACTGCTCATCGAGCGCCCTGACATTACGTCTTTAAGGTGGCACTATCTTTTAGCTATCAAAAAATATCGAAATGAAGGTAGAGCAATATTTTATCTCGACAAGACATATGTCAACCAATCGCATACTGTGTCTAACTGCTGGCAATCTACCAATGAACGTGGAATATTGACAAATATTGGCAAAGGACTTAGGTTAATTATTGTACATGCTGGTGGACGAACTGGGTTCGTTAAAAATGGCCTGTTGATATTTAAATCGCATTCCAAAAGCGGTGACTATCACGGAGATATGAACTCGGAAAATTTCGAAAAATGGTTAAAAGAACAACTGCTGCCTAATATTCCAAGTCATTTTGTGATAGTCATGGATAACGCAGCGTACCACTGTAAACAAATTGAAAAAAAAACCAACAATGAGTTGTACAAAAAAGGTAATGCAAGATTGGCTAACAAAACATAATGTTCCATTTGACGAAACGTTGCGTAAATGTGATTTAATTATTTTAATTAATAGCCAAACATTACCAAAACAATATACAGTGGATGAAATTCTAAATCAGGGTGGACACACAGTACTTCGTTTACCTCCATACCATCCCGACCTCAATCCAATCGAGATGGTATGGGATGATACAAAAGGCGACTTGGCAAGGAATTATGTCAATTCTACATTAGATCAGAAGAAAGACGCTCTTGCAACCTTGTTTGCTAATTACACTGCTGAAAAATGGAAAAAATGCGATGATCACATAATTAAAAATGAGGACAAATACTACAACGACGATCGTATATGTGACAATGAGTTGGACAGGTTTATTATATCATTAAACGATGATTCTGATATTTCGGATTACGACAGCGAAGATAGTTTGGAACACGACATGGACTGTGATGACTCTGATTAAATGATGTATGTTTATTCTGTTTTTTTTTAAAGATTGGTATTAAAAATTAAAACAAACCATAAAATGTTTTATTGCTCAGATTTTTTCAACTACTTACATATGTACAATGCTCCTATTTTTTATTTTTTTCCAAGTAGTAGTAGTTTTTTTAAACGCTTCACGCGATGAAAGTCGCGGGCCAAAGTAAGTTGTATAAAAAAACAACATCAATCAATTTAGACAATGTAAGATATTTCACAGGGATATCTTTAGACATATTTGTAACGTAATTAGTACCGTGTGTAACGGTCATCGATAATTACGTCCCCCACCACCCGCGCGGACCATGGGAGTGTCACCAACGAATTTGTCAGGCTATATTATGTCCAATGACCAATTAATGGCCTTTGGTTATTATAGTAACACGTAGAAAAACCAATCACTCTCGCATTAGTAGACATTGAGAAAAGACATAGATTATGTTTTGTTTCGACAACCGTCATACAAGCGGGCGGAGCAAAGGCCTTCGATCGGGTCTGGCACAAAGGTCTTCTTGCGAAGTTGCCGTACTATGGACTCCCCGAGGGACTTTGCGAATGGATCGCCAGCTTTTTGTCCAACAGAAGCATCCAAGCTGTCGTCGACGGCAGCTGCTCGGACCGCATGAACATAAACGCTGGAGCACCTGCATACCAGCTTGACCCCTTCGACTCGTTGCAAAGACGGGCATTGAGGCTGGTTGACAATCCCATACTCACAGGTAGAGTGGAACCTCTTAGCCTTAGGAGGAATTTTGCCTCACTGTGTGTGTTCTACCGCCTATACAATGGTTTGTGCTCAGATGAATTGTTTAACATGATGCCCGTAGCTACATTCTATCATCGCACCTCTCGCCATAGGCAGGGAATTCATCCCCACACATTGCGACCTGAGACGGTACGCACTGTGCGGTATGAAAGAAACTTCATCCCACGCATACTCAAGCTGTGGAATGACCTCCCTGCTGCGGTTTTCCCAAGCGCCTACAATATGGGGTTCTTCAAGAGGGGCATCAGAAGGTTTCTTCATGGTCGGCAGCACGAGTGTGACACCCCTGGTGTTGCATACGTCCATGGGCGCGGTAACCGCTTCCCATCAGGTGGGCCGTGTGCTTGTCTGCCAACTTAGTGGTATAAAAAAAATTGTCAATGTCAAGTAGTTAACCATTTTTTTTTTGTCAGTTCCACTACAATAGTACAACTCGTTCTATTCATTGCTATTCCAGTTAATATACGGTCCTATATAATATAAAACATCTTGGCATTTATATTAATATAAAAATATAAGAAGGAACAGAATCATATTTTCACAATATTGATATTACCAGGTGTACAATAAATTCAACGGGTACCTATTCATTTTGAGTTATGTATTTCGGTATTCCAAGCTGGCAAATATTTAACATGAAATTTATTTCATTAAATACAATTTTGGGTGTACTTAGTAAGATAGGTTCATCATAATATAGGCAAGGTAGACCCGGTTATTAAAACTATAATCTTTCTAATATTAACTTTCATGTTTGTGTGTTTGAAATGGTTCCTATGAGTATAATATACTTATTAAATGAAATTTTAAAGTATTTAGTATGCTAACTATTCAAATCGATTTAGATTAGGAAAAAAAAGAATCAGTTCAGTCAAGATTCGAACCCGCGATCTTTCCCTTACAGGGGGAATGCTCTGGTCGCTAATCCTCCGAACCTCGCCTGAAATCATCCCTATCTTCCTATATATATCCGTATTACGACGACTTAATTTTCCTATCGTAATCATAATATACTTAGTTTATACTTGCAAGTTGGCCCTGTAAGCGTCAGTACCTTAGTAGTAAAGGAGTCGGCCTTACGATCGAAAGGTCCCGGCCTCGAATCCTGGTATTACGCAACCAAAATGAACCCACTCCTAACACAAGCAATTAATCTTAGCTGGAAGGAATAGAGGGCATATTAGTAGTTTCGCTTCTAATATTCTATAAAAAAATTACGTACCTACTACAAGGTACTGTCCTCAATAGAACAAAATGCTACCTCATCTGTGAGAGGACACAACAAATCAGAATAAAACAATCATATTTCCAAATACATTACACCCACTCTTGTGTTACTAAACAGACATACTTCACATTAATAAATAACAACTCTACACCCACGTACATAAGTCCACATAAACACGAGTGGCCAGATCAGAAAACAAAAGTACCAGGAAAAAATGGTGAATGTTGTGTGTGATACGCGATTAAGGTTGTAAAATATAACATTGTGGATTTTTCACAGACTTCAAAAGCCACTTTCATTTATCGGCATTCTATTTTTATCATATTTCACGATTTTGATTTATTTTGAATCATTTAAGATTATCAGTTAAATGTCTCATTTTTGAAATCGACATTACGGCATGGACGTAGGAGAAAAGTACACCTTTACATTGTAGAGTTTTTGAAAGGTGTAAACTTGATTTCTTGACCGTGTGTGTCCTAATAAAAGTTTTTATCGTCGAATATGTTTAGATAGATGCATTAAATTTGTCTAGCTCAGGAGTCTTTAGAAGAAACTTGTTATTAGCTACAACACAAAATATTATCTTACTTGGTAAAATTAGTTGGTATAAATATAAAAGAATCTACTTACATTTGGTACAACTAAGTGGTCGATTAATTTTATCAGTTTGGACTATTACCTACATAATACTATGAATATTTTCTAAATTACATACATAAATCAATCATACCTACCAAAAAGCAAAAGGAAAACCATCCAAAAAATATCCAACACAAAATATAACGCAGTCCCGAGTGACGCACTTTTTGCTGACTTCGTTTCATTACCAAATCTATGCAAAAATCTAAATAATATTCGAATTTAAAACATGAATACTAATATGGATAAAGAGTCTAATACAAATTAGGTACTAAACCTAAATAAATGTTAGATATCGTAATTGCTAGATGGGATAGAATGATTTTTGCTTAGATTATTAATTATGCTTGATATCTTGTGCTTTTCTCCTTTTCTATACATATAATTCACGTAATTGACATTAGTATGTTTTTGTGTAGTTTATATGTTAATATAGATAACGTAGTACACAACACTATCATAGCGCAAAGATTTTCGAGTGAAATCATTTTCACTAGGCCCCATTTACACCTTGAATATTTTCGGTCACTGAACGTTCATTTATTTGCGTTGGTATGGTCGTGTGCATCGAATTCACCGAGCACTGAACAAATACAAGTACAGTAACGAGGCCTCACGTCTATTGGGAATTCGGAGCATGTGGGCATTTCAGTTGCCACTCATTCTTCAAAATCACTCCCATAAATATTGTATGTAGCTCTGTTGTAAATTGAAAACTGGACTTCAACTAAGGTGGCAAAGCCAAGTCAGAGTTTCGAATAATATATCAGTACGTGTATAAACTGGCTGGTATATGGCTTGGGTTGATGGGGCTTGGGTGCGACAGTTGAAACATCTCCTCGCCGTTGTACCCAGGGCAACGTTGGGGATAATGCATCATTGATTGCTTGTCAGGAGCAGCTGGCGTCAACGCTCACGCCTAAGATTTCAACCTGTCGTGGGGCCCTTTGTTGGGCCACTGTTCTTCCAGAACATCTTGGAGGAGCAAAGTCGGGGCCAGTGGTTGGTCAACATAGGAAAGTGTACCTCGTTAATAGTAACTACACAGCGATTTGTTCAAGTGCTTTGAGGTGTCCCATTTTTCCCTGCCCTCGTCGGAAGTCGTAATCCCAGATTGAGTCTCCTGGAGATGTCTCGTGGCTCTAACTTGGGGCAAGGTTTAGCCGCCCGGTTTGGGTGGAAGAAAACCTCTCTAAAAACACCCCGAATTCCGTGTTCTGGTGCGTGGCCAGGGGATGCATGGCTGATGGGTAGTTCAGTTCCAAGCGGACTTCCAGCCAAATACCTGCGGACCTCTCGGTTGGCTTATAAATGTACGCATGACCGGGTACTGGGCGGGCTCTACCCGGGTTGACCTTTATTTCTCCCCCAGTCGTGGAATTATATGGAAATTGATATGCAAAACAAAATTGACGTTAATATGGATGATCTGCCAGCAGGTCAAGATGGATGGGGCCGTGAAGGCTGTTAGCAGCCCCGTACTGCCACGGTTTTCAAGCTGGGCGCTAGTCAGTTGACCCAGGCCGTACCCAGTGTTGCATCACAGACGACGTCATCGCCGTCACGTATAGAGGAGGATATAATTATCGCGATCCAGTAGTCATCAATAGATAAGGGTGCAGGATTCGTTGTTGCCAAGTTAAAAGATATCACCGTTTATGGTATTTACTTCTCCCCCAACCGTTGGTTGAGCAATTTCAAGGACTTTATCATTCAACTCAACCTCGATGCGGCAAGTGACCTCGGTGCTCCTTCAATGCTTAGTCTACAGCTGGTAATTATGGAGTGGGCGGAGCCGTTGCGCCTCTATCTCCTAAACATGAGATAGCACGGGACATTTTTCTTCCAGCTGATTCTGATGCTTTCCAAACACAGCTGCTTCGGAAAATATCTGTTCTCGTTCGCCAGTTCCCGCCTGCCATCACTGTCTTTGAGGTGAGGACTCGGCGCAACACACGTTCGAGGCTTGTCCAGCCTGGGAGGTGCAGCGCTGAGACCTCGTTGCAATAGTAGGAGCTGATCTCTCGCTACCGGCCATCCTGCGCTCTATGGTCCGTAATGACAGGAGTTTTACCGCGGTTGCATCCTTCTGCGAGGAAGTCATCTTGCGGTAGGAGACGGCAGTGGTGCGAGCAGAGAGGCAGACAGCTTAGCTGACCTGATACGTCGCCGGCGAACCGGGCGGCGTACACGCACATTCTTGCGCCTCATGCCACCCTAGTGTGGACGCGGGTGGATGGGCCGGGTTAACCCCTCCATCAGCAGTGGAGTCTCCCGCGAAAGGGTGATGTCCTGGTGTGTCTGGACATCGGCTAATCAGAAGTCTGGCCCGCACCGCACCTTGCAGGTTAGTGCTTGGGTGATCCGTCGACGAGTTCGTAGTGTTTCCAACGGTTCTCTCATTAAGTCGCGGTGTATGACACACGGTGGGTTGTTTTTTTTTAATGCCACTTTGGTGGCAAACTTACCACAGGTTTTAGTGTAGTGAGAGCCCTACATACCTGTGCAGCTTTGGTTTGGGTTGGTGGGGCCTCAAATACTTCGCTTCCTCTTTTATCCGACTGTCAAGAAATGATATGTTTTTTCGTGCATATCTTGTATATATATGTACGTTTGTATTATTCGTTATTACGTCATATTTCCCAAAATCCGATATGGATTTTTTCAATTAAGATATCGTTAGATTCGTCTCGGTAACCCAAGTGTTCTTAGATAGATTACGTGAAAAAATCCAAGATGACCGCTGTTATACGCTTTAGCTTAAAGGGAAAAATGATACTGCAATAGATATGGGTATCAAATTAAAGGGCTTGACATGAAGATTTCAAAATGGTACATCATAGTCTCATTTTAATTTTAAAAAATCAGTATAAAAAACCCGACTGATGCTGAAAAGATCGAAATAAGTTTGATAGCAGGCGGTACTCATTTGCCAATCATAAACCAAAATATTATTAATATGTACTGCAAACTTCTTTTGACCTTTTCAGCATCAATCGGCATTTTTATTTTTAAATATTTGTAAACTTCCATCTCACAATCTACTGATAATCCTGTTTTTAGATTTCATGACTATGAGTATAATTTTATTACACTATCTATGTTGTAAAATAGCATTCATTAGTTGTACTTAAACAAGATAAAAGTATCATATGAAAAAATGAAATCAAAGAAATAAAGACGCTTTTTCCTGAGTTTCATTTAAATTGCAAATCCTTGCTGCCGTTCATTCCAATCGCTATCTATCTTTTTCTGTCCTTTTTATTTTCCTTACATTTAAATCTAAAATTCAATGGAACAGAATCAATTAATTGAATTGGAACGAACGTAGTTTTTGTTTAATACTTGGAGTATTCGATGAATAGTGACATTCAATGAAAATGTTATTTTTCCTTCCCTATAATCTTTATTAAATTTTTCAAACTTATGGTTTTTAAAACTAACATGGACTTAGTGAGTGCGATATGGCCAACACGACTTCAACTTTCTTTGTTAGAACAACCTCGAGGCATGACAGGTTCGTAGTTAGTACTTTACCCACTGCGACTATTGACTCTAATTCTGTGTAGTTACCCATTGATTCAGTTTTGATGACTATGCATTTTTAAAAGAGGCATGACTTGAACCAACTTGACCTCCAGCATAAAGTCCAAGAGAAGTAGAAAATCGCATGTTTGCACAAATCGATTAGAAATTCTATATACGATTTGCAGGAGCTTTGTTATAATAATATTTTCAATATTTTTATAATTAATTATTTTTAATCTAAGTGATGACTTTGATTATTTCATTTTAAATGATATTAAAGAAAAATTAGAAAGTTGCTCTTGTCTGCGACTTGCAGCCTATCAAGGGAAACATAACTTTACGTTAAATTCTAGTAATGTATCTGAAAATAATTGTAAAATCAACCCCATATTACTTACTCGTTTCCAACTGGAATCGCTTTTTTGCAAAGCTACATGGATAGTATGAAATAAGAATTTATTATCTTGTCACTATTTTATAGCAGTTTACTGATTTATGTCAATATCCAATAAGCTACATCGTGCCTACTTGTGAACTTGTGACTGTACATTATATTATAATAAATATACCAGCCTCTTTATCTTGGTTACGCTTTGGTGACCTATTTGGGGAAACCGAAGGGTTTGTTTTAGCAATTAAGGGCGAAATTGTTATGACGAATAACTATCCGTAGTATATCCTGAGGGATAGTACGGTTGATGTCTATCGGACGTGACACCGTCCCGGGTAAACCCTTAGACATATAATTTCTGGCTGTTCTCGTCTTGCCAACGCCGAGTCTTTGCACAGGCATAACCAAGTAGCCAGGATAACCCATCAACCTTGTGGAATCAGAGGTGCTGTGCTACAGTTACGTCCCGAAGCAGTTCTCAAAAATTAGCATATCACGTTGTACTGGGATCGATCTATTATCACGGACAAGACCATTAGACTAATAAGCCTGATGTAGTGATAATAGATTGATTAGTGCGCCGTACAGTAATAGTTTATATTAGGTACTATCCTTCATGACGAGAATCTCGTGAAGGCAGAAAAAGAGAAACATATTAAGAATCAAGAGTTGGTACATGAGGTTGTCGATATGTGGGATGTAGACTCAGCTATTATTGTACTGATAGTCGTTTCAGTTCTTGGACTTATCGCCAAGAGTCTCGTTGATTGTTGGACAGCTGGCTCATGAGTTTGATGCAGAAGGCAGTTCTACTAAGCACAGCACGCATAGTGAGGTGATTCCACTCACGGGAGTCCTAACCACCGGTAGCTTGGACCGTATACCCAATGCCTGTGGGTCACCATATTTTATATTTTTAAATATGGTTTTTGATCTAATATGTTTTTAAAAATATAATTTATAAGTTTTTTAAAATTAATAAAGAGAAATAATAATAACAAGCCTTTATTCAAAACATGCATTTGCATTGTAACTAAGACCTAACTTTATTCTCTAATTTGTTGCTTATTTATTTTTTGCAGATCCGTTTGCCAATCGGCAAAGGCCTCCTCCAATTTTTTTCCATTCCTGCCTTTCTTGGGTCAGTCCATTTCATTTCATTTCCACCTGCATGATCTCATCGCACCTTTTCAGTGGTCAGCTTCTTTTTCTTTTCCCATATCTGGGATACCAACATGTCATAATTTTACTCCTTTTGTCTTTTCCTCCACTCTTGTTTTTTCTGGGTTCAGTTTTAATCCTACTTTTTCACTTACTATTGCCAATTCGTTTATCATCTTACTTATGTCTTTTGATGTTTTGGCAAATAGTACCTACTATATAGTCTGCTCATCTCTAATGTGAGTGAAGCACCATCTACTGTGATCCCCAAATGTTCTCAATTGAAACCTCTAGAAATGGGTTCTAGTACCGCCGAAAATAGTTTTGGAGAAAGGGGGTCTCCTTGTCTAACATCTTTTTCTACTTTCAGTATAAGAATAAACGGAATATTTACCATGTTTCATTATTTTGAGTTTCTGATATTTCGGCGCTGTTGCAAGCACCATGATCACGGAGGAACTGGAGTAGTGGCGGTGAACAAAGAAAAAGTTTTTTCCTAGGAGTAATTATATCGATCTACCCTCTTTCGAGTTCTTTTACTACGCGTATCTGCACTACTATTGGTTTCACTCTCACTACAAACTCGAACCCGATCTCGATCACGTTCACGACATACGATGCTCACTGTATCCACTCGCGATTTTGTTTTAGCTTGTTCCCGGTTGTTTTTGCAAAGACGGACCACTGGATGCCAGACGTTCGGCAGTTGAAACCCATCCTCACGATTGAAATTTTTATACTTTTTATTTCAATTGCTTCCCTAACCAGTCTTGGTATATAGTGGCGTTCTGTCGAAAACATCTGAGGGCTATGTAGCTCGATCCGGTGGTTCGTACCGGACTCCAATAAATGTTGAGCGACCCCGGAACTATAAGGTGGAAAGACAGCCAGCCTTTTTACCCTACATCAAAGGAGTGACAGATAAGATCGCTAACATCCTGAAGAAGGTATCTGTCAAAACTATTTTCACTCCTTTTAAAAAGCTGTCGCAATGCCTGCGCTCACCCAAAGATGGCTCCCCATTGGACAGACCGGGAGTGTACAAGATTGAATGTAGCTGTGGCAGTTCTTATATAGGACAAACAAAAAGAACGGTTACATGCCGAATCAAGGAACACATCAGGGCAGTCAAAAACAATGAACCGCATAAATCTGCAATCGCTCAATATTTATTGGAGTCCGGTACGAACCACTGGATCGAGCTACATAACCCTCAGATGCTTTCGACAGAACGCCACTATATACCAAGACTGGTTAGGGAGGGGGTGACAGGTGAAGCCGCCTGTCACCCTGGCAGAAGCAGGCCGCGGCGGTGGCACGCGTGACGCGCCTCCCCGTTTCCGGGGACGAGTTGGGGACTCTGTAGTCCCCACACCCGAGAAGAGGGCCAGATCGTGAGAGATGGCCCTGGGTCGGCCGGGGTGCGAGGGATATGCCTGTCAACCTCACCTTCGGCAACCAAAACGACCCACAGGTGGCGTGCGTTTTAGTCGGTTCGAGTCCGACATAACCTCCTCCACCGGCTCCGGTGGGGAGGTATCCGTGGGGATTTTGCGCACGTAAAAAAAAAAAAAAAAAAGACTGGTTAGGGAAGCAATTGAAATAAAAAAGTATAAAAATTTCAATCGTGAGGATGGGTTTCAACTGCCGAACGTCTGGCATCCAGTGGTCCGTCTTTGCAAAAACAACCGGGAACAAGCTAAAACAAAATCGCGAGTGGATATAGTGAGCATCGTATGTCGTGAACGTGATCGAGATCGGGTTCGAGTTTTTAGTGAGAGTGAAAATAATAGTAGTGCAGATACGCGTAGTAAAAGAACTCGAAAGAGGGTAGATCGATATAATTACTCCTAGGAAAAAACTTTTTCTTTGTTCACCGCCACTACTCCAGTTCCTCCGTGATCATGGTGCTTGCAACAGCGCCGAAATATCGGAAACTCAAAGTAATGAAACATGGTAAATATCCCGATTATTCTGATACTGATGTCAGTGACCATGATAGTTTAAATACCTATATTTTTCTACTTTGAATGTCATTACTAAAAAAGTATGATTTATTAGGTCCATTTGTATTCGTTATAAGTATTTCTCCAAAATCTGGCGTACTACGTGGATTTGGTCGGTTACTGAGCAGTCTTTGCTAAAACCTGCCTGCTCTAAAGGCTGATGTTGTCTTGTGTGGCTTCAATGCGTTTTAGTATGACTTTAGCAAATATCTTATAAATATTAGATATAAGGCTAAGGGGCGGTAGTTTTCAATGTCATGTTTATCTCCCTTCTTGTACAACGGGATAATATTTGACTGTCCATTATTGTGTGTTGCTTTGTCACTAATTTAAGTATTAATAGCTATATTTGTTTATCTTAAGTTTAATTTTAATAGTGACTGCAAACAGCCTATAAAGTGCAGAACGTACCCCTGGCTTTAAATTAATTCAAAGACGATGAGCCTGCCTACTATGCCCTATGCTAATAAGCAAGTTTTTGGGATAAAGGTGGTCTTAAACGTGGGAAGTTTTTTGGCATGTAGGAATAACAATTTATCAAAATAAATGGCCTATTCATGATATTCTTTACAAATTTAATTAATTTTATATACAAACTTTAGACAATACAACAGATTCCAGTAATTACGCACATCAAGAAATATAATCATAACGCTTCTGTTCAACTTTGAGTGAAACTTTCAGTAGAATTGTCTTGAAAACATTATTTTGTTTTAGAGGCCTTTTCAGTGTTTTGCCACTCAATATTGTACGCAATTTGTCTCGTTCATCACTGTATTTTACAGTCGTCACTTTGATTTTTCGATAACCATCGGATGCCTGAGGCAAATCGATAGACTAAACCCCATTTAAAGATTGGGAGGTTATAAAGTTCTAAAATTTGTAGAGATTTGTTTGTACGTACGATTTTTGTGAATAACTGTTACGTATAACTAGTGTGAATTAACATAACACCTGTCTTCCCAAACGTAACAATAAAAAATCTATATATATATGTAAATCATTTGCCGTTCGTTAGTCTCGCTAAAACTCGAGAACGACTGAACGTATTTATCTTATCTTGGTCTTTAAATGATCGTGGAGGTCTTGGGAAAGTTTAAAAGGTGAGAAAAAATTGAATAATTGCCGGGAACCGACATCCACGCGGACGGAGCCGCGGGCAAAAGCTAGTTTGAAATAAAAACCGATAACAAATAACAACAACGGTCACAGTGTTTTGGATGCTGCTGGTCACAAAGGGCGAGAGCGAGGCTTTCGTGCGGGGATGCAAGAGGAGGGTCTTTTTCGAGGCAGGTGCCATTGTAATTCGCGCGAGTTGAAGCTATAGTCCGCAAGCCAGGGACAGGTTCACATGACCAATGGCCACTCAGATGATATCTCGTACAATGGAATTTACATTATGAAATATCGTGGACAAACACGTACAAAAATCAGTTGATTGTTATATATTTTTTATATGTTTGTGCGGTCACCGCTACTTGTTCCACTAACAAAGTCGCAGCTGACGACCACGGAAATTCATAATACAACTTCCTTAACCATTGTACGAAGTATTGCCCGGGAGGATATCATTGACCAAATTTAATGACTCTAGTTTATGTTACTAATATAATCCTATTATACATTTTGTTCCCAGTTGAGTAGAGTACTAATCACGCCTTTATCCCCGTAGGGTTAGGTAGAGGTGAATTAACATCCACATTTCGACAATCATTGTTTTCCACATAATAGAGGGTGATGCTATTGCCGTATTCCGGGCACTACTGTTGACTGAAGCGATGCATATGAGGCTGAGTATGGGCTGTATATATCTGTCTGATTTTAAACAGCTCTATCCTTTAGTCACCTTGTACGACACCGCATGAGACGAGATGGGGTGGCTAAATTCTACTCTGCCAGGTACCACGCGGCTATATAATACTAATAATAATACAAGAATGTAACATAACATAAAATCACGCCAATATCCCCGAAGGGATAGGCAGAGGTGCTAGCACCCACATTTTGCCGGTTTATGTTTAGATCCCAATGTAATAGGTGGCGAGCCTATTGCCATGAACCGGGCACTTATAAACCTGCGATAAATACATACATAACTTCGAAAAGCATCGAATAGTCATTGGTGTGTGCCATGGTAATACAAGTAATACAATGCTAGTATTATATAACTGAAATTAGTTTTTTATATTTAACTAAACTGACGATATTTAATAGTGATACATAACGAAATGTTGTATTAAGTTCGTACCAACTTACAACGTTATATGTTTCTCAACCATCGTGTAAAACGGGAGTAAAACTTTTGAATTGCCGCACTACTTCAAAAACAGAGTGAAAATATCAACGACGTTACCTGCTCATATTATTTCTAAAAAGAAATAGCTAGAAAATAAATTTCTTTGCTCCGCAAAAGATAGTAGGACACACTTATTTACTGACAAAGTGGCATTGTTTGCCTATTCTATAGAAAAAAAACATACCTACCTGTAATACATTTTATAATAAAAGAAGCTCAGTAGAACATTATTTTCTAAAAAAAGAGCGATATTTTGCGCATAAACAGATGTCCGCAGAACAATAAAATTCTACTTCGCATTTGTGAGATAGTCGACATTTTTGATTCAGTTTTAAAGTTTTATGCTACGAACTTTCTTCAAGACACCCAATTACAGTTTAAACGGTGTAGTTTTAGTTCTGGACAGCAACTTTGAATATCTTTATGTCTATACTATGTGTTCTCTATGTGTTTCTCTTCAATAAACGTTTCTATTTCTTACATGATACACTAGCAGATGCCCGCGGCTCCGACGTCATGGAATTTTGATCCCGTTCCCGCTATCCACAAGAACATATATTCCTGGGATCAAAAGTAGTCCATGAGTTATTCCAGATTATAACCTATTCTTGTATCAACTTTCGGCTGGTACGCTTAATTGTTAGAGCGTGATTAAATAACAAACATCGAAACATCTTCACAAACATTCACACTTATATTAGTGGGAAGTGGAATTATAGGATATAATATTAATAGGAAACAAACAAATCTATTATTCTACTAATAAATATATCCTACATATTTATTAGTAGGATAGATTTGTTCCTATGACGAATGATTGTTAATTTACTCTTAGTACTAAGGTAAATATATCTCGGCCTGGGGGCGACAGGTGGAGCCGCCTGTCACCCTGGCAGAAGCAGGCCGCGGCGGTGGCGCGCGTGGCGCACCTCCCCGTTTCCGGGGACGAGTTGGGGACTCTGTAGTCCCCACACCCGAGAAGAGGGCCAGATCGTGAGAGATGGCCCTGGGTCGGCCGGGGTGCGAGGGATATGCCTGTCAACCTCACCTTCGGCAACCAAAGCGACCCACAGGCGGCGTGCGTTTTAGTCGGTTCGAGTCCGACATAACCTCCTCCACCGGCTCCGGTGGGAGGTATCCGTGGGGATTTTGCGCACGTAATAACGTTAGTAATTGCCTTACAAGTTTAATAGAAGATAGAAGCGTTTCGCTTGTATCTATTCCCCTTTTATTTTGTTTGATTCTCAAATGTTCCATAATGATTTTATTTATACAGCTACTTTTGTTATACACGCGTGTTATCCTATTTAATTATTTATTCGAGAGTGCTTAGTCCTGTTTAATGAAAGTAATTAGAAACCTCAACATACATTTAGCCACCGCGTAAACGAATTTGGAGTAGGTAATAGGATGGGTTTGCAGAAATGAGTTGCTCCTCGCCATACGTCAAAGGGATTAGCATGGGATGGCCTCCGTCTGTCGTCGTACCCACCTTATGGGATTAAGAGATTGACTACACAACCTTTGCTGTGTTACGTTCAATTATTCCGGTAAACCAGTGTCCGAGTAAAACTTGCGATATTTTTATTATTTTATTTAGTACATACAAAGTTTAAAAATTGGACTACAGACATGCAATTTTTACGTTAGTAATTTTGATTTCACGGCTTTATTTTAATTACCAACTAGTGCCCAGGGTCCACTTTCATTTTGTTTGGTTTATTTTAGATATTACTACAGATTTTCAGTTGATATAATAACTATCTCTGTAGATTTATATTGTATTTTTTTTTATACCACTTAGTTGGCAGACAAGCACACGGCCCACCTGATGGAAAGTAGTTACCGTGGCCTATGGACGTCTGGAACACCACAGTCGCGCTGCCAAACCTGTAAGTACAGAATTTCTGTGCCGTCAGTAGAAGACAAATCAGGACAAGCCTTTAGTCTTCCCACTGACAGCACAAATTCTCCAGTGAGCTCTGGCTACCCTACTCACCGCTGGGAACACAACACGAAGTTATTGGTCTAGATTATAGCGAACAATAAAACAAACATAAGAAGTTCAATATCTATATTTTATACATAAATTCTTTTTCATTAAACACTTCGTCATAACTTTTTCACTAATTTGACATAGATTTTAATACATCAAAACACTCACTAATGGAATTTCAATTTCGTACTTAACCAAATATTTGGTACAATATTTGGTCAAATTATATTGTCTCGGGTTAATACGTCCCATATAATACTAGTGTATAGTTTTAAAAATGCAACATTATATTAATGATCGCTTTCATGAAAATTCCAAACCTTAAATGTATCGGCTATATTTCAATCTAAACACTATGGTAGAGTATTAAAACCTTACACAGTACAAGTATAGAAAGGTAATTATGATATCAGTTGAAGTAGCATGTAGCTTTGGCTCGTTATAGACATCACTTAAATATCGTTAGTTTGTTTAACTCTATGGTAAATAAATCTATTAAGCGACAGATACGGTTCTATTACAATGATCTCAACGGAACACGAGTATATTCATTTAATAAGAATTGTATTGAATAAAATGCTGCCTTACATTTGTAAATATTCCAAATATGTTTCAGTATATACTTAGTACAAAGTAGTAGATTAGAGATGTAAGTACAACAACATTTTCTAAAAAACTATTTTTATAATATCCCATGATTATATTCAAGCGCAGAAGCAGCATTCTTGTATATCCGAAGGACATTTATATTTTAAAAAGTTTCATAGGATATGAGGAGGTGATAAAATTTCAGTCGCATACAATGGCTACTAAATTATACAATCATTATAATGAACTATCATAACTTACACAAATTATTTACATCTGCTTAGTAAAAATAAGAGAATCACAAATGCACCTTCATAATTGCAAGCACATTCATTCCTATATACATTTATTATAATTATTGATTGCCCTCAACTTAAAAGTACTTTTCTAATAAATACTTAACCTTCCTTTGCCATGTAAAAATAAATTCATGCTCGAATTATTTAATAACAGATACGAATAAATCTCGAATAAATTCGACCTTTGTCATTGCCTCATTATTTTAATTAAGTTCTTGTTAACTATCTATCAAATCATCAAGCTAAAATCTCTTTTAGATACACTTTCAATAGACGATTAAATTATTATCGTTTAATTTATTTCATCAATCAATTTTGACACATACGAAAAACACTAATTCTTGTTCGCCATCCTCTCGATTTAAAAATTCATAGAATTTTTGTAATTCAGTCAAATTTAAATAATTTTCAAGAAATTTATTTGGGTACTTCAAGGGTAACATTAATAAATATTTAGATGTAAATAGATCTTTAAGATAGATAATATATAACATGGAATGTATAGATAATTATACATGATATTTACTTCTAATGGGTAACGTAAATACAATTTGTATAAATAAAGGTTTTGAATAGGTTTACTTTAAGAAAAATTTAGTACTTTGTTTTAAAAAAGGCACAACGGATATAAAAGTCAAAAATGCAGGTTAATTTAATAAACCTTATAATTGATATATAATTAATTATTCAAGAAGAATTTTTGGAGATAAATAATTAATATAGGCACAATAAATACATACTTTTGAAAATATGTACGACTGTATGTATCTATATTAGTACAATTTTAATGATTTTAATAAATGTGGGTCATTCTGACTGATACTCCCAGCTATACTTAAGTTTTCACAACTTTTATTTATATAAACCTTATAAAATTAATGGCAGTGTATATATATGGAATTGATAGAACATTTTAAAAACAGATTCTAGGTTATCTTGTAAACGATTTTCTCTAAAACGATTAAAATCCGACGACCTAACATTATTACTGTCAGCAGGGATCAAGAATTATCCGAACATTATCATATTTTATACATTACACTGAACGATGAAAAAACAATTTTAGTCATATTTTTTTTTAATTTTTATAAAAAGCATGTTCTGAAATTGTCGAGTGAAATTATAAATAATAATTTATTTAGTTAACTAGCCATACAAAATGCAAATTGACTCAACAATAACATTAAATGTTTAGTTTTTCATACATCTTACAAAACAGAAAGGAGAGAAAGGAGAAGTAAAAAGTACGCGTAAGCCATATCCATTTTGGGAGCTCCTCCAGTGGCGCGAATATCACTCTCTAATACAAAAGGTTCGTCGATAACGTGGATAATACCATTGGTGCACTCGACGTCCGGCCTAAATACATGGATCCAATGTCCGTTCCACTCAACGTAGTAATCTGCAGAATAAACAAATGGAATTGGTTTGAAATCTTGACGTAAATCTAATCACAAATGGTAACATTATAAGCGGATATAGCAAAAGATGTAAATTAACGATTAAAAGCTTACTCTTATCTGATTCCTTGACACGCAGCTTGAGTGGATCGCGTGTAGTCGGTAGAACGAAGGGATGTGTTTCATTTGCAAGAAGTTTTAAATCAGATACTGTGTACGCACGGCCCGCCCGTATTACATGTCGCTCTAGAATTTGCTTCGTCTGAAAGAGTTACACATAGAGATGAAGAAGAATTAAAAATAATTATTGTTTACATTTGTGTATAAAGTAACTTAGTTGTAAAACTTACAAAGTAGCCAATTTCTTCTCTGAAAAGAGACTTGAAAGCAGACGGATGTTTAATTTGAAATTTCAGCCAAGCGTGATCTCGAGGTACGAAGTATGTGTAGCGGTGCTCCATATCGTCCAGTTGCTGGTTAAACATTTGACGTTTGCCCAAATTGTAAGTGATACTGTAATATTAGATGTTAGAAATTACACATGGATGAAGTTTTTGTACCTAGCTTCAAAGTTCTTGTAGTTATTAGAAAGTTCCAAGTTCCTTTCAATAACATCGCTTTAGTTGTATGTCTTTCAATAATATTTTCACCTATAAATAAATTTGATTTTAAAGAAAAAAATGTAATAGTATAATAAAAATTGCTTACTTCAACATAGGATCTGTTTTTAATTTCTCAAACACCGTAGTGTATGGGACTCCTAGTACTCTGTCGATTATGTGAATGAATCCATTGGTTGCAGCTACATTAGGTAAAGTCACAGTTGCATTCACCCCACCACCTTCTACAGTCAAAGTTTGATTTTGACCCCGAGTGAGAACATTAAAATACAGATATTTACGTGGAGATGCTGTCGGTGCTTGATATATCTAAAAAATAAATAAACAGCATTTTACATCACTATTTTTACTTGAGGTCGCTCATGCTTTGATGCGTTGATAAACATTAATATCGAGAATCAAACACAATATTAACATCTATAGAAATACTTAGAACACGTACAACTAATATAACATGAAGAGACAGGGAATTGGTATTTCACGGTCATGCAATTATAAAAACAATACAATCATTACTACGTAAATTATATAAAAATAATTTTACGATTGGATTGTACACTAATAACATTCGTAAAATAATGAGTAAACGTACAGTTCCGGGGATCTGGTACCCAAAAGCAGCAACGGAAACCAGAGTATTAAATCCAGTACACGATAATTTTTAATTCAATAGACTTTAATTTTATTCAAAATTAAATTTACATTACGTGGTTACTGAACGACCACAGCAGTAATTGGTATTCGTATTTAAATGTAAATAATAACGAGAATTTATGAACGAAATAAACCTAGCAGATTAATAATATTAAAATATTCACCTGGTTCATGTTGTTGTGAATTATAGTGTCCATAGGTAGTTTTTCACGTATTAAGTGCAGTCTCAAAATTTCTTGCAGCTTTTGTTGATTTCTGCAATAAATTTATTTATTTTCTTTAACTATAATAATTAATTATTCACGAATAAAAATCAGTATAGTAGATCAAATCTTATCCTACTCTCATATCATAGTTCAAAAAGATGCATATGTGAATGAATATTAATCGTTACATTTTCACGCCAAACGGATCATCTGAAATTTGGCATAGATTTAGCACAGAGGCTACTTTTTATCCCGTGAATAGACTCCTGTGGGTCTACGAAACAGGAATCGATGCGTATTTTATGCGACTGGGATTAAGTATTTACATGCAGGTTACAACTAGTTTATACATAGAAATTCTTGTAGATATTTTAAAATACCTTGATAAGAATTAACTAGAACTTTAAACTAGATGCAATTTATTAAAACTAACCTAATTATGTTTTGCACGCTGTAGTCAGACCACGCCTCATTGGAAGGTGCAAACAATGTAATATCCGTAGCCACGTTGAGTTCGTTGTAAAACTGGTTGTTGGGCCCCAAGTCCATGATTACTTCATAGAATTTGCAGAGAGGTCCGTCTTCTTTTTCCTGTTTTAAAGGGATTTTATTAATTACATAGGAAATAATAATAGGGTAGACAATCTGGGTAATCTCTAATCTAACTAATCTTATAAAGGCTTCAGAGCTCCTTCTTAATGCCATCGTTTCTTAAATGACTGTTGTAATTAATTTACGTGAGTACTGTTTTTACTGAAATTCACCCTTTTAGCTTTCAGTTGCTTAAGATTGTATTCAGTTTCGAAATATTACAGCCTAAATATACAAACCGTATTTTTATCATCAGATTAGTCTAAGGAAAATGTTGCAAGTATAAATAGAAAATGTTAGAAATATACAAACAGAAAATCATATGAATCGATTAAGATATAATTTTTTTATCATCTATATTTTTATTTAATAGCGGGATATCGATATCGTCGCTGTATGACGGATATATATAGGAAAATTTTGATGGCTTCAGGCGAGGTTCGGTGACTCAGTGGTTATAGCATTCCCCCGTAAAGGACAGATCGCGGGTTTGAATCCCGCCTGAACCGATAATTATTTTCTATCTTAATCGATTTGAATAGTGAGCATACTAAATGCTTTAAAATTTCATTCAGAAGGTCAGATAAGTTAGTAGTTAAAGTTTAGGTAAACGTGTAGAGCTACTTGGACATGCAGTTATGGCTATCGATACTTACAATTCCCTAACGTTGTCAAGGTCATGCAGGAACAGCAGGATCCAACGGAGCAAGGATGCACAAACAAACAAGATAATAACAAATATCCATTATACCTACCTGTATCGTAAGGCACTATAGGTACACTAGATGTTAGTAGTACATGATCAGTAATAACTTTATAACACAATAACGATATAAATCTATATATATAAATATATCAGGTACGTATCGAATCAGAATAATATTATAAATGTCTACAAAGGTTATGTTTTATTATAAATAATTTACATTATGTATCTAATGACCAAATATCGAATTAATTTCATTATTTAATGGTATGGGTACTAACAAATAATATTTCTATGGCATTAGTTGAAGCTTATAGTACTATCACATATACTTCAAAATACGCTCAAATGCACACAGACAAAATTGAAATACGTGCTCCAATTGTTTATTTCTAGGAAAAAATGTATGTAATGAAACAACAGGACACATAAAGATTTGTAATAAATGAAAATAAAAACGCTCAGTTTTACCTTCATAGCCTGGGTCCCAATAAAATGGAGCGGAAAGTCAATCATGTAATTGAAATGGTATATCTGTCTTAGCTTATTATCTATTTAATCACACTGTGCAACAAAACTGTTCAAACAAATTAATGTTATATTACAATACTAATCACAAGTAGCCGAAAGTGTTGCTGTATGCAAGGTATGCAGTGTAGTGTAATTTTTACTCACCTTGAGAAAATCGATGATGGTGGTGTCAACAACCATTAGTGGTCTTTGAATGAGGTGGACTACTCCGTTTTTAACTGGAATATTTGCTCTGACAATGTCTGCTAGGACTACTCCTCGGGCATGTTTCGTATCTCCAGCCACCGTGTTTGATTTTACGTAAGCTGGTAAAAATATACATAATTAACTCAAAATTACATTTTGAATGGATACGAAATGCAAATATATCTGTGAAGTTCTTGTTTTTCTGGTTATATTGTGCTACACGGGTTATATCTTCAGTTACTTTTAAATTACACGCCTATATTTTTCTCGTTGAGATAGTAATCCTTACAACTATATATTATTTTATAACAAATAAATAAATACATTTATGTTTATATTTTCTGCCTCTTGAATTTCAAGTAGGCAAAGATCTATTTGAAATTCAAGAGGCAAACTAGGCAGTAAAGTTGAAAGGACATGAGAACAGAAAGAAGCCTGAAAATAATGTCGAAAAGTAGGAATGTAAGTAGAAATACAAGTGCCTGTAATACGAAAATTCAATACGTAAATAATATATTGTTTTATTCAGACGAAGGTAAAGTACTAAAATATAATGAAAAGAAACGTGATTTACTTACTTATCTCCTCCTTTCCATTCATGGACGTGGTGAAAGAGATGATCACCTTCACATTATCACCGAAGGCCAATGTCTCGAACTCCTTGCCATCAGGAGTGGCGTGGGTGAACAATACATGATGAGGAATAACATGCCCGTCGATAACCTTCTCGTCTATTAAATCTGATCGTGTTGTCGGCTAAAATATAACGGTTCAGCTTATTTCATTGTGAACTTTCGTGAAGTTTCAATCTTCTGTTTAGATGTAGAGCTTAACTACAAACAACTTAAATTGAAATCTTGGAAATCTAATAAAAGTAATTCTTAGATCTCTAGCCTTTTGAACTGTATCAAATTGTGATCAACAAACTAAGAAATATCAATTTTAAAATTTATCACATTTTTTATTGTTTTTCTATATAGGAATAGTCCCTCCATTATAGGAGGAACTACTAAAGTGGAATGCGTCTGTCCTAGAGGGTGAAGTTATGAAAATTGATGGCTGTGCTTTTTTGGATTGTGTACAGATATAATAAAATGAAATATAATATTATAATAGTAGTTCATGGATGGTTTTTGTCGTGTTTGCAGTTAAAGCAAATATTACCTTAAAGCCTTCATCAACAGGAATAAAGAATGTATGGCGTCCTTCAGTGTCAAATACTTTGCTCTTTTTTAGCTGGTTTACTTTTTGCCTAAATGACCTGCAAAATAAAAATTTCATTAGTACACCTAATGACCACGGCTGCTGAAAAGTAACCGAAATGTCGGGATGAGAGTAAGTAAAAATAACACTAAATAAATTGCGATGAATCCTTTAAACAGTTTTAATTTAATATACCAAATTTATACAATTATGTTGAGAAATTTCATTTAAAATTCTTGAACGGATTTTCATAGCATTTAGTTTACTTTCATAGTGACAAACTCGCTTAGTTTGCACTAAAGCACAACTTGCGAATAATTCCAGTAACCATGTTGCTTGTTTCCGAACACAACTTGCAAAAAGTTCAATTTTACGATAACTGAATTTACCTCGAGTTTACCGGTAATTGAAACACGCTAGACGGTAATTAATTTTTGAACTTGTTACATAATGAGGGCTTGTTTTACTAACTTTTTGTAAGCACTTTGATGATGCACTGCGTGTACTGACTGGTTAAAGGGTTATTTTAAATTTTCCTCTCAATATTAGGCCAGAAATTAAGTAGCTAGATTAAATGGTATAATTATAAAATTAGATGTTTTTAAGAATAACCCAAGAAACATATTTCAGGTACGTATTAAGTATTAAAAAATAACTTTTGACCAAATGATTACATTCAACGTATACATAGGTACCTAGTACTTAAAATTTCATAAAAATTGGCAATATAAAATACCTGAGTCGATATTGTCCGATATTGAAGAGATCCGAATGTACAAGGAAGTGATATGCATTGGGATTGTAGACAGGAGAACTAATTGTATTGGGCCCGTGAGGCTGCAACGGTTGCAAAACTTGATCTATCACGTGCAGCACCTAAAATAGAACAATCGATTTTATGCGCAGAATTAGAATAAGCATAATATAACACACTTCTATCTGGAATCTTAGCCTCAGATGCATATCTTGAGTCAACAATAGTGTCCGGAAGACTGCAATAGTCTCATTCCTTATTACGTGAGACCGAATTCAATGATTGGTGAAGTGTGAGTGTTGATTCACCTCTGTCTAACCCTTCGGGGATAAAGGCGTGATTATATGTATGTATGTATAATAACCATTGTCAGTAAGTGTCTATTTAGTTGATTTATATGTTTTGAGACTCGTTGACCCACTCCGCCATCCCCCGTGGTATGTGACATATTTGGCATATTTGAAACCTCATATCACTGCTATTTTATTGTCTTGAAATAATGTATGGAATTCTCCCGGATATTTAGAATTACTACTCCGCTAGTACTATAAATAGTAACGTGATGATATATAGCCTAAAACTTTCGTCGGTAAACGGACTATTCAACACAAAAATAAATTTTCAATTCGTACTAGTAGTTCCTGAGATTAGCGCGTTCAAACAAACAAATAGTATAGATTTGATAGTTAGTTATACAATTGCAGTTTGAAATCAGTTGTAGTTGTCAATAAATTTTCACTCTTTTAGACTGCAAAAGGTCGGCAATACTGCACTCCAGCTTCTCAGTGCTCAGTTGCCGCTCTATCAATACACGGTTCAAGTAAATAAAGCAAAGCAGGAATCTCATTGTCCTCGCTGCAAATTGTCTTGGACGGTTGCTGGTTTTTATAAATGTTCGCTGGATTAAAGGTGTCACTCGTCTAGCCAATTACCCAGCTCAAGGAGCTAGGACTTTTATTGGAATGAAGTAGATAAACGCTTTTTAAATCAATCAATTGAAACTCTCCCATAACATTGTTTTAACAATACGACAATACGAGTTCTTAAAAAATGAGAACCAAGTGCCCAATGTGAGTCAATTCAATCTTTCGACTCTTGATCGGAAAACGATTTCACAAAGTTTTGTACAAAAGACGGAACAGAACAAATAGAAAATCAAGTTTCCTTCTGTTTCCTGTCTAGTTTAAGTGAATGTTCTCTATTAGCGTACATACAGCTATAGTAAGTACAGTTCCGATCAATCGGGACATATTCTAGCACTCATTGGTTATTTTTTAAAGTAAAATGTAAAAATGATAAAACAGATACCAGTTTGTCAATGATAAATATTTTAGTGTAAATGTAAATGAATAATATCTTGGTACAATAATATATTTATTTATTCCTCTCTCAAAACAGTTACAGTTTTAGAATTTTATATAAGCGTTATTTCACACTGAGAGAGGTCTGTGGTACCTAGGTAAGACATCTGTATGATAGATCTTCAGGCTCCCCTGATACTATGACATTATAAAATAGTAAATTATAGCAGTGTAAGAGTTACAACAAAAGATTCAACAAATGTACCTATATAAACTATAAAAAAGTAACGCGATTTTAATAAACTTCTTTGTATGCCCGTTAAACCTCAACATCTGTACAAAGAAAGGGATCTGACAATGTGGTCGTCGAATTTTGAATTGGTTATATGTAATGCCATAAATATTGCTATTGACTCGATGAAGAGGAATAACAAATAAGCTTACTTGTAACTTGTTGTTTCCATTGATGGCTTGGTACGATCTACTGACGTAAACCTTTGCATTATTGACGTAGATGTCATTATGCGTGTTGTCGTGGCGCATCGTCACCCATAACGGCGGATTGCCGTCGAGATCCGTCGATATCGCATAGTCCATGTTTGATAATGTTGTCGCCAAGTTTGCTGAAATAAACACCTGATGTTATCAACACTTTAAAACTCGACAATTATGTATTTATATCTACACATTATAAACTGATCTATTTTATTATTGATATGATTATAATTCTAGAAGTCGATTTGAAAAGTACAAAAGCATTTTAAAAATTAAACAATTGAAAATGAGTTATCATAACAAATAATAATTCAGATGCAAACTTGTTTCGTCCCAAAGGCATGTTTCAGAAAATTGGCTAGCCTCGTAATAACTCCAGGGTTATTTATCTTCGTGATTAATGGTACGGGACACGATTAAATATTTCAATTCTGTTAGTACATTGGTCAAAGTCTTGGTTGACAGCTATTTCATTATGTAACTATTACAATAGTATTATTTTGGCCCCGTGTTGAATTATAGACCACTTTCTTGTCTATTGGCGGGCCTTTGAAACAGGAATTTTCATGAAAATTACCACAATTTTGAAACACGATCGTGGTATGAAACGGTAATATGGGGGTTTATATTACACTTCATATTTACTTACTAGCTGTTTAATGTAACAGATGCGTCATCACTCATGATAAATTCTAAATTAAGGGCTTTATTAGAATCCAAAAGAAGGGAGTCTAGAATTTTAATAATTATTTAGAATAATAATTTTCAACAATTATTAATAGAAGCGTCCTCTCGGGGTTGACAGTCAGATAATGGTAGCTAATAAATGAACACTGGACTCTGAGGTAATATAATAAATAAACAACATTGGGTGAGAACCCAAATGAGTAATCTGTGTTAGAGTTTTGATAGACAGTATAGACATATATTAGAATTCATGAGACACAGCGCGCTCAGCGGTGTTCACAGAATTCACACACGCTATGCAAGCATACATACCTAATGGTGCTTCCAGGCTGAGGTATTAAGTAATTTGTGTAGAAAGCTCATAGGTACATTAAATTTAAAACTTCAGTAGAAAGTTATAGAGAAATATGTAATAATAAAGGTACAATAAAAATAAACGATTCTATCCTAACCCACTAATATACTGTTCCTCATTAAAATTAAGTCTAAGAGTTTAATGGTATAAAATCAATAGCATTATTATGATGAATTGATTTACCTTGAAATGCTAATATATTCCTGATATCTACTTAGTAGGTACTATTCCTTTAAAGATAAATTTATTTGTAGAAACATGTGTACAGATGATGTTACAAAGTATATTACAATGCATTGTGAGTTTCAACACACACACGTTATTTCAATTATTCTACTTTATCTAACTGCGAGACTGTGGTTTTATAGGGCAATAATTAAGATAATTACACTAAAATAAATTCTATGTATAAATTTATAGCTGATGTGAAAGCACCTTAATGGGTTGCTCCTTCAAGTTAGAAGTTGAGTGTCGAGCTCGTACCTGAACTTGCTTTTGACACTAAACTACGACGAGACTTGACTAATAGGGTAAGTTAGCTAACTTTAGTGTGAGTTTATGCATCGAAAAATAAACAAACCTATTTTTATTTTTCGATATTTAACTGTTCGATATTTAATTCTTTACCTGTTCTGCAGTATTGTGTTGGCAAGATATTTAAAATATGCTCCTATTCGATGATAGAGTTAAGTGCAGGTACTGTTCATGAAAATGAACTCATATAAGACTAAGTTGATAACATAAAAAGTAGGTGTATAATGTTATGTAATCACGTAACAATGCTCATCTATTTCGAATATTCTGGCGTTGAAAAATGGTATCATAAATTGTGTACTCACGAGTATCTCTTCGTATTCAACTCATAAACCGTAATTTATTCATGAAAATTAATTAACATATTGAAAATACTGCAGAAACTGATTAATATTTAAATTTTGTAATGTATTATAAATCATATTTACCATTAAAGGATACTTTTAACTAAAATCATGTAATGAGTCATTTTTAGATTCAAATAAGATTTTATGATTTTCTTCATGTCAAAAACTAAGAATAATGTTTTTGCCATTGATTGAAATAATGTTATGTTATGTAGCCTGAAGTATTTATGAATTACCGGTTTACTAAGTCCATTTATTGGGAGAGACCTTTTTTTACGTGTGACAAATCCCCACGGATACCCCACCCACCGAAGCCGGTGGGACAGATTATGTTGAACTCGAACCGACTAAAACGCACGGCTTCTGTGAGTCGGTTTTGGTTACCGAAGGTGAGGTTGACAGGCATATCCTTTGTACCCCAGACGACCCAGGGTTATCTTCCTCAATTTTGGCCCTATGTCCAGTTGTGGACTATAAAAGGTTAAACGAATGGTTGATTAAT
Organism: Eilema griseolum; assembly: GCA_963662185.1. Taxonomy (NCBI): domain Eukaryota; kingdom Metazoa; phylum Arthropoda; class Insecta; order Lepidoptera; family Erebidae; genus Eilema; species Eilema griseolum. The sequence goes on along the minus strand of OY759238.1, from coordinate 14,555,023 downwards.
TGAAGTCTATTGTATAATAATTATAAAATGTCAAACTCATTTGATTTGATTTTTTTAAAGCAGGAGGATCGTGGTACACATTGTACAGACCTCAGTGTGATAGAACTAATATTGAATTTCTTATAGTTGCACTTACCTATATGATAGAGCACCAGCGAATCATCCATCTCCCCATTATATCGCCGAAAGGCCTCGTTGGTTGGGGCAAACAGAGTCATCTGTCTGTGTTGCAGAGTTGTGTTGACTACTACATTCCGCTCAAGAAGTGTCAAAAACTGTGGACAATGAAAAAAATGTTAATACAGGAATTGCAACATATTTTACCGTCACCCTAGCAAAAGCAGTCCCAGCATCGTGGCGAGTGGTTTCTTGCGTGCCTCTCTTTATGGGACCTGGACAATTTTATTGCAAGTTCAAATTAAACCTATTCAATAAGATATAAACAATTTTAATAAGCATACTCTAACGTATGTTGTAATTTCACTCAATATCAGCGAAAATCTTATTTATCATTAGATATAGGTATGTACTCGGTTAACATTGTAAAAGATGTGTGTCCGGGAGTATATTAAAATGTTTCAAGTATACACAATAATTCCCCGAGAGTTATATCTACGTATAAATATGTACATATATGCATGTACCTCTTCACTTGCTCACGTACTGAGAAATTTCATTCAAACCTGGCCAACTCCTCTCTATTACATATACAGTTCGAAGCTAGACAATCCACTTTACACAGCAAGCAGGCAAATGCATATTTGAAACTTATATCGAGTTTATAGCAACGAAGCAGATATTACTGCTTCGTTGCTATAAACGGTTGTGCTTTATGGCATCGCTAAATAGCAGCATCAAATTAATAATACCTATGTGTCAGTACAATCACAGTACAGTCTATTTTATATAGAGGGCGTTGCCATTTTGTAATAATGTATCTACATGGAGTGAAGAACTTATAATAATTTATACGTCACGGAACACTGAAATTTAAGGTTACATGTTGTTTGAGTTGAGTGGGTCGTCAATGCTGGTTGTAGCTTTACATTCATTATGATTTAGATAGATAATTCTTTATTATACACCAACAGATTTACAGTAAGACAAGTAGGTAGCATGTATACAGTTTAATTTACAATGGGCAATGTACAACGATTTAAACTGTTACTAACTCTGACGTGGTCTATGTAGGTTGATAGCATCACTTTGACTGAAAATCAAACCAATCGGTATTGACTTTCAATTTCCGTCGAACATGGAGTTGTTAATATCAATAGGCTTAAAATGCAATCAATTAATCTAAAAATGCACCTGTGTGCCTCCGACCTGCGTTGTTGTCACCACAATGGAACTTATATTTGAAAACAGCAACGACAAATATCAAAGAAAAATGTAAAACTGAGAAATGAACAATTTCATCGAGAAACAATGTTTATCATGACTTTTTGAATATTGCTAACAAGTTTTGTGTATGAAAAAAGTACGTACCTAACTTTTTACGTAACTTTACTCGTAATTTGAAAATAATTTCAAAATTAGGTATGCAAATTAGGTCTCGAACGAAAGTGCTAGGAGCACTGAAATTTTAAAAGGTCATAAATACGTGACTAACGACCGTTGCCATAATACTGACTAAAGTGCTTAGTAGCATTTCATGGTTTTTGTTCATTGTAATCTTAAATATTTGTTCATCATTATGACTGTACAATACGTATATTGGTGATTTAATCCCTTCCTAATTGGTTAAGAAAATTAAGTAGGCAGCACATTGGCTGCGAGTAACAGGTTTTCAGTGTTTAGCGAAGTTTGCCGAGTTTAGAGTCAACATGTCGCGGCTATATCGTTTGATGGTAAATTTCAAATGAAAATTTTGAGGCTATCAATTTCAATGTATGATGTTATTTCCATACATGTTTGGCTGATATTTAGTAAATATAGCTCAGAATATTTTTTTAGGCAAGAACTGTCTCTGAAGCTGGTTGTATATCTACGAGTTTCACGGACAACGTTGTTCCGAGTTGTATTCGGGGCTTTCACTGTGAACCCGGGGGACCAATCACTCTTTCATCTAGTTTTGATTTAGCTAATATAGTTTTATAGGAGCGACGGCCATTTAACCCACCAGCTCCGAAGGAAAAACTGCGCTCGAACCTTGTCCGACAATCATTTGGTGAGTTTTTTTATACCATTTAGGTGGCAGACAAGCACACGGCCCACCTGATGGGAAGTGGTTACCGTGGCCTATGGTGTGTGTAAACCAGGGGTGGGACACTCACGCTGCCGACCATGAAGTAACCTTCTGATGCCCCTCTTGAAGAACTCCATATTGTAGGTGCTTGGGAAAACCGCAGCAGGGAGGTCATTCCACAGCTTAAATGTGCGTGGGATGAAACCCTAATACCAATTGTTGATTTATATAAAGACAATATATTGCTTAATTCAGCAACAGACAAACCTTAATCCGTGCACATAGCATTCGATTCATCGGTGTTAACAACATCATTGCCAATCTGCCCCGACCAATTACGGCAATACTCAATAGGCGATTTGTTACGACGGGTTACTGGGAGGTCGGTTTCCTCTGTGAGATGTTTACTGGACTGTTCGATATTATCAGACCGTTAACGTTGAGTGCTGAATGTGACCTATATCTTGAAGAGCTTTTGAATGTTATTTTACAAATGAAATTTTTGAGGCCATCAATTTATTTTTGATACTTACAGAATGAGGACAGTTATTTATTTTATCATAATGGTGAACTATTTTTACTGCCACATACATACATACATACATTATTCTTGTCTCGCCTTTATCCCCGGAAGGTTAGGCAGAGATGAATTAATACCCACATTTCACCATCATTGTATTCGGTGCCACGTAATAGGGGGTGAGTCTATTGTCGTTTTCCGGGCACTATTGTTGCCTCGAGCCATGCATCTCTGGCTGAGTCTGGGCTGTATATATCTGTCTGATGTTAAACAGTCTTATCCCTTAGTCGCCTTGTACGATACCGCATGGGAAGAGATGGGGTGGTCTACTGACATATACATGCAACCATATACCTTTATCCAATTGGGGTATGCCGAGACAATATCTTTCTACTAACCACGATCCTGATTTTTGCTTTTTGCTTCTTCTACTTCCATAATTTTGTTTTCGCACATACACATCGTTTACAGGTACTCTAAGTTAACTGCCATAACAGTTATAACAGGTAGATATATAACACCCGTGACCACTTGAGGGTAAAGGTCGAGCTAATTGGTTTCAAATATTCAAACCGTTCCGACCCTGTTTCTACAATAACAATAAATAAATTCTTAAATACCTTGTAGACCAAGGGTACTCGATATAGTATACTGAGTATTTGATATTTTATGAACTTATAAGTTTCTTATTTGTATGCTGAAAATATAATCAGTGTTTTTCATTTATTTCTTTTATCTATTTTGTAAAACTATATTTGAATCCGAGAATACTTACATTCCCTCTAACCCCTCCAGCTAAGCCAAACTGTTTGTGTTAGGAGTGGGTTTACGTCGGTAGTGTATTGACCAGGATTCGAATCAGAGACCTCTCGATCCTAAGCCTGACTCCTACTAATCTGTACCTAAAAGTTTGTAGGGTTCGTATATCTTATCAAAACACAATTTTTAGTATGCAATATTAGTGTAGCGTACTTAGTTATTTTAATAATTCAGTTTTTTGATAATCAATAATTATTTTATACAATATAATGAAATATTTAAAAAATTCTCGATCATATTACAGAAACCATGTCAACAGTAAATAAATGAAAATAATATTATCATTTGTCAAAAAAGAAAAGAAGAACAAAAACAATATGATATAAAAAATGTTGTTCTATTGTTTTATCAATGATAAATCATCAAGACATACGTACCTATTCAAAGTTATATTATTTGAAAAGAATCAACACAAACGTACTGCACAAAATTCAGATCACGCACTGGTGACGAAAGTAAAACATCAAACAATAATTCACACAAAGAAAACGTGGAAACGTTAATAGAAATCACGTCTAGTGCGTATTATTCGCAAAACAATGGGCTCCCTCGAGACCCGAGTACCTTGAGTGCTACACGTACATCGTCAGCCTTTATTGGCGTATTATGAAGGTGAAACTAGGAAACCTTTGATATTAAAATGTTAGTGGCTATACAGATTCATTGAAATACTAAATGTTATCGCATTTGACACAGGCTTCTTGAGATTATCCCAAGTTATTTTCTTGAGACATAAAAATCGTAGTGTTACCGAATCATTCCGAATCACAACTTTACCATGTCTAATTGGCCGATACAACATCAATCGATTCGAATCCCTAAGCAGTTCTTAATTAACTGGTTCCCTGATGTACATCCTGAATTTCAAACGTACTGAATCATATGTGCCTGTCTAGTTGTCGAAGTCCTAAATTGTTTGAATTCTAAATTAATTTAATCTCAAATACCTCAAGTAGTTGAAATCCTGCCAACCGTTTCAAGTAGGTTTTTGTAACACGAGACTATGTTTAAATCGTATTTTATTAATTAATGATGTGTCAATAATATTCGATGTGAAATTATGTTTTGTTATATAAAATATTTGCTTCAACATACCATATTATAAACTCCTTTAACATCATGTCAGTCAAATAAATGTGAAAATATATAATTGGTGGTAATTTGACCGCTAAAAATTTCTTGTATAACTGAAAAATTTTTGGATGCAAATAACTCACGCGTCGCGACAGAGTGAGACAACATGCGGGGCTATATCCTCTTAAAATAAATATACGTTACGATCCAAAAGACAACTAACAAAACGAAGACCTTTTAGACAGTGAATAGTTTCTGCATTAAAGCTCTCGAATAAAAAAAGGTAAGAACGAATTAATCTAATCGATATTTAATATACTGTAACATTTCTAAAATGAAAAGTCAAGACTGTACGTAGAAGCAAAGAATAACATTAAATTACTTCACGATAAAGTGCACGTTTGTGCAGAAGTCTGCCTTGTGCATGAATTTTTATATAAAGTGATTTTATAGACCCCGGATAGAGTTATCGATATTTACGTGAGTATTTTAGTACAGTCACCATAAGGTTAATCTTGACGTGTACTCAAAATTATCTAAATACCTTGGTTTTCCCCTCTTCCTGCTGATTGATTGTTCTGATATTTGGAACACGCCTTTAGTTCGGATATCAATACACTTTAAATCAATAAAAGTTTTAGTTTTTTTTTTTTAGTTTTTTTAAATAAGATTATTAGCAACCGCAGTTACTAATATTCCCTCTAACCCCTCCAATTAAGCTAAATTGCTTGTGCTAGGAATGGGTTAACGTCGGTAGTGTAATAGCCAGGATTCGATCCCGGGACCTCTCGATCGTAAGGCCGACTCCTTAACCACTAAGCCACCGACGCTTAAAAGAGTTTGATTTGCTCTTAAGATCATTGGTATTAAGATCATTTTGAGGATTAGTAGTCAAGATCGTTCTGACACTCACTGTACATAATGCCCTCTAGCTGAATCTAAAAAGCATTCTTAGTTTTTAGATCAAGCTAGATTAAAAAGTTGGTGTGTTACGTGCTCTTATCCTGTCATTATGAATTCACTGTAATCTTTACACCTAATATTATATGTATGGGTACTAGACAGGGTCGTGGCAGTTTGCCCAACGACGTATATAACTTGTAAGAACATTTTCGAGACGTACAAAAATGAAGTCACAGAGGGTCTTGGAATCTTATCTTCTTACATCATTATATAATAGTATAGCAGGAATATATATTGTATTAGATGGGTGTCTGGTTATAATACTAATTGTTATAGTCATTTTGAATGATATTATCACGTTGTTTCACGGTTTGTGTAAAATCTGAGTACCAATTGTAAGGGCGAATGTTTATTACTGGACCGTGCCAGAATGGCTGAACTAATATTAGTACTTTTTTTTTATACCACTTAGGTGGCAGACAAGCACACGGCCCACCTGATGGAAAGTGGTTACCATGACCTATGAACGTGTGTAACACCAGTGGAGTAACATCCGTGCTGCCGACCCTGTAAGAACAGAGATTTTGTGCCGTCAGTGTAGAGGACAAAGCAGGACAAGCCTTTGGTCGTCCCACTGACAGCACAAAAACTAATTATTACCCCAGGAATAGGTTACTATGAAACACGGTAACTGGATCAGAATTTCACCGCGAACAGCAGCCAGTGAATACATTTTTTTTCTATCTGAATGCGGTTCCACTGAGTTACTGTTATAATGTGTTTTATTTTGAAATTAGTTCATGTTTAGATCTAAACGTCGGTAGCTTAGCGGTTAAGGAGTAGTTCTAAAGATCGAGAGGGTTTGAATTCTGGAAATTTCAATACGGACATGAACCCACTTCTAACATAAACGATTTAGCTTAGCTGGAGACATTAGAGGAAATATTAGATAGTAAATTCGGTTACCTACTAATACTCTTTACAGAAAGTGAAGTGAAGTGAAGTAAAAGTGAATCACAGTAAATCTAGTAACATAAATGGTAAAAAGCTTGTATCCCAATTTAGATGAAACGAAAGGAATCAAAGCGTTAAAGCAAAATGGCTATAAGTTAACGGTCCCACTTCTGGATACTATTGACTATCGAATCTCGTTAAAACTTTTGCCTTTTTGTTTAAGCAACGAAGTTTTTATTGGAAACGATACAATAGAATATATGATAGTACTATTATCGGGTAGTTACGTTTAGTTTCGTCTGATACTTTACTAGCTTTAACAATCATTTTTGTTTCAGTCAATTCATGAAAATAAAAAATATAAAAAATATAATTTCTTACGAAACCTGTCTTAGAAAGTAAAAAATATGACTTATTTATATGTACCGGCTTACAGGCAAAATTGGCTCCATTTATTAATTCTATTTGAAGTGACATAAAAATTATCATAATCATATATTATACTATTTAATTCTAGTATTATAAATACAATTAAAACAAAAAATAAATAAATAAAGATTTTTAGATATTATTATTATTAGTTTGATTTGCTCTGAATACTTTGTTATTAAGATCAGTTTGAGATATAATTATTTAGATTGAATTAAAGAAAAATAGTCATAGTACTATATCTATAAAAATGAAAAATAGTTTAATTGCTTTAATACAAAGTAAGGTAATCTAACAACTCTTTATCCGTTTATATTTTGAGTGTAGAAAGTTCAAATGAATATATACTTTAGAAGGTGATAATATACTCATATATCTAATACCATATTACACTTACAACATTAAGTAGACATTACTACATTAAGTAGCCATTACATCAAAGTGCATCTACATTTAGATGCATCATATCAATCTAAATAGAAATCTTAATAGTAAGAGGAGCACAAAGCCACAAAGAAACCAATTGAGTGTTTGCATTGATAGCTATGTGAGTAAATACTCCATTTTAAACCAGCATCCCGTATGTATTTGAATGACATAAGTACTCATCATGAAATTGAAAATTGAATATACAACCTTTCTCACTACAAAGAACCTATTCAGTATATATTTGATCAAAACGTACGTAAGCATAGGCCTTCACTGACAATTAAATCACATTTCAATTGGAGATAAATCCCGAAGCACAATGTTAACAAGTAAATTATTGTTCGTTATAAATTGGGTGCCAAATACGTCAATCTTAATGAACCAGCACAAGCACTACAATTGACAGCCATGTTGATGTTACCAATTTAAACTGGAAAAGCTGAAAAAATGTCTAGAGCACATATGCAATTAAAAGTAAAATTTTGATTGTGATGATATCATCATGCCAAATTCATTTTTTTTTTCATTTAAATTATATTCAGAGATATTTAACAATTTGTGATCATAAATTGCACTATATTCGTAAACATATAAAACAGTTTTTAATTTATATGAAGAGAAGGGTGAGTAGGGTAGCCAGAGTTCACTGGAAAGTTTTTGTGCTGTGTGTGAGTGGGAAGACCAAAAGCTTGTCCTGCTTTGTCTTTTACACTGACAGCACAAAAACTTTCTGTGCTTACAGGGTTGGCAGTGCGAGTGTGACTCCCTTGGTTTTGCACACGTCTATAGGCCACGGTAACTACTTCCCATCAGGTGGGCCGTGTGCTTGTCTGCCACCCAAGTGGAAAAAAAAAGATTCGCCACGCCTCAACTCCAGCGCGCTTGTGATGAGGTTATTGGCGAAAGACTTAGGGAGTAGTTTGTGGAGAGTGCATCGGGTGCCGATCAGGCCAGACTCTGGGCAGTGTCACTGCTGGGATCGGGCACATGAATACATGCGCTGCCTTTGCCTGACCTAGGCACTCTACTGGTGACAATTCCTTACGGGTAGCAGTGGCCCTTCGTCTGGGCTGCAGGATGAGTGACCACCATGGTATCCAATCATTTGACTAAAAACAAATACTGACAACTTTTCATTTACAAAAAGCGAGTGCCAGAACCGAATTCTACTTATTTCGGTTAGTTAAGGCAGTGTGTGTTTTTTTAAAAGTAATTTTCTATCATTTTGTAAAGACATCAAATTTACTAACGAATTATTTAGAAATTAGATGAAGACGTATAAAAATGCTCTAAACCCTCTTCCTCTGCTAAATATATAAATAGTAGACCGATAGTTAGTTTTAAGAGCACAAAGTTATCTAAAATCCATATCGTCTACATGATTTAGTTCGTACGTACCCCTCAGTTTTTCCTGAAGCTTAGTAAACATTCCGATTAAATTCAAGCTTGGCAGAAAGAAAATAAATGAGCGTATGATACTACTATCTCCCCGTCTATTATACGCCAAGATTACTACAAGAAATGGAATGCCTCTATTATGTTCTCTCTAAATGGTCGTATTCTCCGCTTTTATTTTTATTCTTGGAGTAGAGTAAATAAATACAATATACCATTTACTTTGCTATATTTAAATCCTGAAAGTAGTTACAGGAATGGAGATGTTCTGGTATATGTGAGTGACGTGGGACAGCGGTTCGATCTAATGGTACAATCTCATAAACTGACACACACACCACAAGGAAATTCGAAGCTAAAAGGTTTTGCTACGAACAGAAATAAGAAAAGAAAGAAATATAATTGGTAGTGTTTTTTATATGAACATAATATTGTATCAAGAAATTGTTATTGGATATGATTCAATCTTCAACATCAATATTCGTATCAAAATTGGAAAAAATGTTTAATCATCTTTGAAAGGCTTACTCTTGAATTACAATCTGTAGTAAGTATTTAGAATACATGTGTTGTATATATACATTGTATGCATGAATTGTATACATACATGTGTTGTACTTTTACTTAATTTTGTTCACAAAATATTTCATCAAAGCGAAACCAAATAGCTTTTATTGTTACCACGATTTTTTTGCCTCTAAATAGTAATTTGGGATCACCGCCCTTTGTGAACGTACATTAGAGACCCGCAAGCAATTTTTACTCATGCAAAAATATATACATACGTAATCACAATCTAGAGTGCCACAAGACACTGGTTTAATTTTTACACTAAAACGACGAATGATGTGGTTCAAATAAGTCTTCCAAAAAAAATATAAAATGTATTTACTTAGATAATAAAATACCCATATACAGAGTTGTAAAATCTTGAAATAAACGATAATATAGTCTTCCATAATTTGAATATTCTAAAATAATGCAAACTGATGTAGTTCGAATCAGTGAAGTAGAAGTGTCCAACAGTTTAATTTACATAACCGAATATTTTGCAATTACTATTAAATTGATGAATGCATTTAAAAAATATTTAAACTATCTCAAAACATTGCTGGCTCTGCTCAATTACTGGCCTCGTCCAAATCTATCACCTCTCTCACTTTCTCTTGCTACATCCCATTATTTTATTTATATTTTAATTGCATTTAAATTTCAATGAAGTGTCACTGCAACTTAATCGCTGCGTCATAAATTTATGTGAATTGATATACACATGTACGCACAATGCGTTTCAACGTTCATTCGCAAACACTGTGATGCCCAGGAGACTATTATTTAAAATTCATGCGACTCCACATCTATAGCGAACCAATTAAAACTCCCATTAATAATTATTAGGATTACCTTTTACCCCTTTGTAGTTATGATTGCATTTGCAAATGAAGGTAGATGGATGTATTTGAAGTGACATTGTTCAGGGAGGGATTCATCAAAATCGGTAACATCTGTTACATGTTATAGACTGATTAATATTGAGGTTGAGATTTTATTTTTAGATTTTGATTGATTTAATGAATAGAGAGTATACCAAAGATGTATTGTTGATTATGCAATTAAGTACAGAGATTATGACCGAAACATTAAGATGACAAACAGATCGCATTGAAGTAAAATCAGGATAGGGAACGGAAAATATTATTAAGACTGTTATAAAGTTTATGTTAATTATTTGCGCTAGCACTATTTTAAGATGATACCAGAAATCAGCTATATGTAAAGTCTGAAGCTCCTTGTAGTCTCACGAATTTTTATGTTTGCGTTACTAAAACAGCAACGGTAAAAGATTTAAGGGTCTTCCAACGCGCGAGTGCCCAAATGTTTCTGCTTATCATCATTTATCTTTATACCCCAGGGGAGTACAAGACTGATGGAAGTCATTTTTAAAGAAACTGGTATTCAGCTGAATATGAATGGACTTAATTTTAAGTAGACTTTTAAAAATATTCCGTAACTCTTTTGATGAAAAGGTGGGGGTTAGAATCTGACACACGCAGCTGATTATTAAAGTCTACTTTTGTAATAAAGTGAGCGTCATTATATTCGTAATAAAGTAATAGGTATATCCCTCTTTGCAATGATTCAAGAAAACTTCAAAATAAAACATATGAAATTTTGGATATTTTGTAGATTATATTCATTAATTTAAAAAAAAATCTTAGAATATAACCTTACTTCAAGGACTTTACAATATAGATACATGCAGTCAATCCTAACTCTAATTAAGTGATAATTGTGCTTGTGTAGTGAATCGAAATCTTGTCGATCAGATAATTTTCATTTTCAATAACTCGATTCTCGGTCAATGCATAACAGTGCTGAGGGAGGGCGGAGTGAGGGGGTGTGTCTGTGACAACATCTGCTGTTTTAGTTTTAATCTGAGATCACTGTTGGTAATACTGTAAAATTTAAATTACTATAAAAATCGATAAGGATGGGAAAAAAAAATCGGTACAGGCGAGATTCGATTATTTAAAAATTTTATTATTCGGTTATCGGTGTGTTTACCCTATCTTCTCAAAAAACTCAGACATCCTTATCCTTATCACATCAGCTAGTATTGTAATAGTGATGTTTAAGTCCACGTTTTATACAATGTAAGTAATTTTTAGTTGGATAACTTTAAATTTATACAGAAAATCCCATTACGCTCTAACTTCACTAAAGTAAGTTCAGGAGTTATTTCAGAGACGTACTACCTGTAGTGTAAGCCTTGTACCTACCTATTTTAAACCGTTGCATATAATTTCACAGTTAGAAAAAATATTTCCACTTAGTTTCAATCCAATATGCCTTTATTACGCCTCCATAGACAGATACAACAGTAAGCACCTACTTCTGTCTTTATACACTTCACTAGTTTCCTCTACTGTCATTAAAACATTCATACAAGCGCGACGATTGCAAGTGTGTGACGTTATCTATATTATGTATTTGTGTCTATTCCCACAGACATACATCATAACATAATGCTCGTAGATGCGCGGGCAATCAGTTGTTCGAGGTGTGTCCATGAGTAAAATAATACGTGGTTTGTGGTTTGATATCCAGTGCTATGTAGTTTGACCGCCACGTACCCACAGACCGAACTTTCTTTGCCATGTCTGTTATAAGTTCCAAAATGTCATTAACCAAAGTAATATTACTCGTTTAGAAAAAGAAACAACAACGTATTTTACTAAAGGAAACAATTCCCTTCGTAACCAACATCAATGTTTCTTTCCTTTCCAACAAACACCGCAAATACTTTTGTCTAAACTGGTATTGTGAATGGCGTCTAAGCTAAAAAATGTTTGCCTAAGTAACGCTTTGAACATTTTGTTGTACAAAGTAAACAAGCACGGTGATTATTCTATTTAATTCGTTATAAGCTCTGTAATTAACTGCCCAAGGTAAAAATGCGTAGCCCTGAAACTGACATGTCTAAATTAAGTTACATTTTTCATAAGTGATAAATAAAGATCTGCCATGGGAATAAATTATTTTAGTGAAAATTAAATTTTCTCAACATTATGTGTGTTTAACAAGGAAAAAATTAATAAAAAAGAACCTCGAACAAACAAAGTACCTAAGTACTTACTATTTCAGAAACTTTCTGAAACAGATAAATCTTTGGCATTTCTTACATATATGCACACACATAATATGCCTCTGAGATTTCAGACTTCAGAGATAACAGACATTCAAATTATAGAAATTACTTCATACTAATTCATATAATCAGGACATATGATATAATTACTACTGTTTACTAAAGTAATAAAAGTTTCAGTAATAGGCCATAAGGATCTTACAATGATTGGCGTTTGATCGTTCCCTATGCAGCTCTGCAGCTGCACTGCAACACAATGCGCAACAGCAGGGACGCTACTTGACGATATCTCTCTAATCCCTCTATTTTTCACAATCATATGAATTTTTATGTGAATATTATGACTGCATGTGGTTTCGGCACAGATACGTCTAATTTCCGGCAGAAAAATAGGGCATAGGATTTTCGAATACCGGTCTACTATTCTTTGTAACCGATTTCATAGAAAAACGATTTTAATTTTTTTCATGTATATTCATAATATCGTGTAATTCATACGTTAGTAAGATATTACTTGTTTTGTTAAAATTACACACACATATTCACACCTTTATCCCCAGAGAGTTGGGCAGAGGTAAATTAACACCCTCAATTCACCAATCATTGTATTCGGTCCCACGTAATATGGGGTAAGCCTATTACCATATGTCAGGCACTGTTGTTGACTCGAGACATGCACCTGAAGTTTTTCGTCCTCCAGAATAAGCAAAGAAAACAGGCCACCATTTTTCTTTCATGCTTGCAAACTTCGCGAATTTTCGCTTGCTGGGTGCTTGAGCTGTCCAAACATTTTTATTTATTTTGGACAGTCAGAACGAAGTGCTTCTATACAAGTGTTTATGATATTAGTGCCATAACATGGCTTACGCCACCCTGTACATATTTTGAATTCTATCAGACATAAAGCTTCGCATATATTATTTACATCTTCAAATACATCCGTCCGCATACAAATATTGTGCGTAAATTTTTCAACTTTTCTCACTCGTAAATGAGTGCTTACGTTATTGCTGTGTTATACATAATTTTCAACGTCTAGCAATGATATAAAAACCGCAAGAATTCAATTTGGCGTCAGGTTCTTGGAAATAAAACGGGCGCCTTAAATATCGACATTTTCCTTCTTCATTTCGTTGACAAAAACGTTACTAGATACTCAACCAGATTAATATTACCTAATTCATACTTTAAGTAAAATTATGCCATTGAATCCTTCAACAAAGTAAGTTATAAAGTAATCTTCTTGTTTCCGAACGTATAATAATAGCATCCTAATTCCTAATTAACGCAAAATAAGGTATCTTTTAGCTTATTAATCCGCTGTAGTGTCCGCATCTTCATCCGCATAGACTTATATCTGGTTTCAATTTATTTGCGGGGAACTCTAATTACTTTTCAAAAATAAAATAATCTAAGATCCGGCTCGGAGACCAAAGTCTCCCAACATTAAGTGAGGTCTATGTCCAGCAGTGGACTGTAATGGTAGCCCATTGCAGTCCACTGCTGGATTGATTTATCAATCAACTATCTGTCAGTAATTTTTTTGTTAAAATTGGTGCAGTCACTTCTATTGGATTCGAACATGAACCAATAAACCTGTAAAATAACTGTACGTCTACTAAGCTACATATAACATTAACAAATTAATGCAATTAAGAGCTTAAATGTAATAATATATACCACACCTAAATATATATAATATTGTAGGAAATATTTGTGTTAGACAACTAGTCAGCAAGCAAACCCTTTCGTGGAAGTTAAATGTTTGTATAAGGAATGGGAATTTTCCTCTTGTGTACTTGATGGGGTATGAACCGGAAACCGATCGATCGCAAATCCAACGGCTTAGCCATTACGCAACCCCTGCGTCGCGATGTAAAATTTATTTATTGGTAAATCTCGAATGTTCCATAAACCCGTGGACAAACAGGTCTGTGTCATAAATATGAATAAGCTTGAAATGTAACACAGCATGGATGAACTAACTATTATTAATATTGTATATGGGTCAACATTTTGGGATTTTGGCAACGGTACAGGCTACACTTGCGAGTACACGGGCTTGCAAAATAAGGGTAAGCTTGTACCTTGGCGCCGACGGGCCGTCGCCGGTAACAGTCGACTTGACTACGAGATTTTGCCAACGTACGGGTGACTCAGGGCCCATTTAGGGGCGGTTTAATGACCTCATTGTGGCTAGCGTTGGAATAAATTGACTTGATAAAATCACGATAACTAGTTAAATCTAAGGTTGCCGACGGTAATACAAGATTATTTGAACTTTACTAGAAATAATAAATACAAAGCTTTTGATATTGGGAATTATGAAATAACAGTTCACTGGAGTTAGCTTCGCACACGATTTGATTGAGTTTCCCTCATATAAATGTACCTAGATGATACGAGTACCAGCAATATAGAAATTGTCTCGTTACTATCTTCAACATTATCACACAGTGCTATCAGAAAAGCTTTTAATATAGGTTCTTACTTACTATACTATAAGTATATAGTATATACTGTACTACAGACAATGCAAATATTCAAACTAACAAACCTATGCATTGTGGTAAATTGATCCCACTACTTTGGACGTAGCTGTCTCTACGCAGAACGCTTTTCCACCATGCCTCATAGAAAATCTTTTTTTCTTGCGGCATGCATAAAGTGTGATGGGGTGATTATTTGAAATACGTACCTAGAATACACTGGATTTGTTAGGGGGAGGACCGAGATTGTGGTGAACTACGATTTATGGTTTAATTGAATTGATATAAAAACAAGGCAGAATGTTGTATAAACTAATATAGTATTGTACATATACAGGGGCGTAAAAGTAGGTAGATAATGTATTTCACCGTTCTTTATAACATAACTTACGTATATGGCATGTACAAGTAGATAGGCACATAATACTCTGCCTAAACGACCTTCGGTAGACGTTTTTCGCGTAATTACTTTTGAAATCTCGACGCCTGTTAATGTTGACATGGCGGCTTTAATGCGACACTCATCTGCAAAGCTCATAACCACTGTACGAGGAAATTTTCAAAAGGGATTTGTTCATAAAACGAGTCTGTACTGAGCACAGTGAACGTACGCGTTGATTACCACGACATTCACAATTTCAGGAAGTAAATTTATCATATTTTTTCACAAAATTCTTACAGGCGGTACAGTACAGGCAATATGGGATTTTCTGTTGGAATTTCTTCACGTTGCAAATATTTAAAACCTTAGAATATCGTCGTCTGAGATGACTGTGATTGGAATAGGTAACACGTGAAAGACAAGTCAATTTTAGGTTTAAAGATATTTTTATTCTCATAATAAGATTTACATCACTTCCATGAGAACAATACTAAATACATATACAAATTATAAATATCAGTTCGTCGTCGCCAAGAGAATCAATATAAACATTATGTACTATATTTGAGATATTTAAAATACATGAAGTAAAAAGTACCTACGTACGATACGGATATATACCTAGGACCACAATCAAACTACAAACTAAGAAACTCATTCGATGCACAATATTAGGAAACCTAATCACATAATGATTTTAACTTTACACTGTTAACCCATCTAACAAACAATAAACACTGTCATTCCCATCTATTGCACTTATTACATATTGTCGGAAACAATATATTCTGTAAGTTTCTTTTTGAATACGTTAAAAGAGCTAATATTTTTAATATCTGAGGGTATATTATTATAAAGGCGCGCACCGTCAAATGTTATCATACTTCGACCATAGTTAGTTCGTATCTTTGGCGTTTTTCACAATGTAATGTACATTGTTACGTTGTTTGTGTAAAAATACATGTTTGTGAATTGACTTACATATATCTACATAACTACATTTTAAGAATCGTATGATTTGAGATTGACTCGGTCATTCACATTACTAGAGTAAAACTCACCGGGATATTTGCCATGATCACGGTGCTTGTAACAACGCCGAAATATCGGTCGCTCAGCAAAAAAAAAATAAACATGGTAAATATCATGGCGAGTTTTACACTATAATTTTAAGAATCACTTACAAGATATTAGATAAAAAAAATATTTAATAATATTGTTAGTATTTCTATGATATAAGACGTCGTGTCGTACACTTAGAGGTATCTACTTCCTAAAAAATAAATAAATATAATCTCGATGTAAATAAGAATCTAACGACTACTAATATTTTCTGTAAGATAAAGGTAGCCTAGTGGTATGGGCAATGGACTGCTGAGACGAGGTCTCGCGTTTGATCCCAGGTTTTACCATGGCACACACCAATGACTTTTTGATGCTTTTCGAAGTTATGTGTGTATTTATCGCAGGTTTATAAGTGCCCGGTTAATGGCAATAGGCTCGCCACCTATTACATTGGGACCTAAACATAAACTGGCGAAATGTGGGTGTTAACACCTCTGCCTACCCCTTCGGGGATATAGGCGTGAAATTATGTTATGTAGATAAAGAATGCTTAATACACACACAATGTAATTTTTAATTCTATCTAACCAACTAACTTTGAATCGATGTGAAATGTGCAAACTAAAGTTCATGTAGCGATATAACCTAAATTATAAAAGATCGCATTGAGATTAGGTACCTAATGGGCAAGTTCTGATAACTTGAAACACCTACGGAGTGCAAATTCAATGCTTGTAGATTTATCGCTGCGATAATAGCCTTCTATACGAACACATTGTTATAGGACTTATTTGTGATTGACTGACCGATAGTTCGACCTCTTGTTACACGTTTGAAACATGGCTCGCCCTTCTAATTAGGGAGGGCGATAATGGTTCCGCAGCATGTGACTACAAAAGGGAAACCACAAAAGGTATACAGTACGTGGAACAATAGTCTCTAATAAGGTACCGCTGAAGACGACTTTTCTGCAACTAAACAAACAACTTTGTGGGAATTTCTGTTACTGGATATAGAATAGAATTGCTGATAAAGTTCTATATTGTGGTCTTAATATTTTTATTTCTTATTAGACTTCAGGATACATTTTTTGAAGGCACTTGAGTACCTCCAACCTACATCTTGTTGTTAAAACTTATATTATCAATGTAACGAAATACGTAAATGTGACTAAACCAATTTACAGCACAGCACTTGGTAAATAGGTACCTAAATATATATGACCGCGTGGTGCCCGACAGAGTAGAATTTGGACCAACCCATCTCCAAGGCCAATTTTTTTTTTTTACGTGCGCTATATCCCCACGGATACCTCCCCACAGGAGCCGGTGGGAGAGGTTATGTCGGACTCGGACCGACTAAAACGCACGCCGCCTGCGGGTCGCTTTGGTTGCCTAAGGTGAGGTTGACAGGCATATCCCTCGCACCCCGGCCGAATCTCCAAGGCGACTAAGGGATAGGGTTGTTTAACATCAGACAGATATATACAGCTCAGACTCAGCCTCAGATGCATGGCTCGAGTCAACAATAATGCCCGGGATACGGTAATAGGGTCACCCCCTATTACGTGGGACCGAATACAATGATTGGTGAAATGTGGGTGTTAATTCACCTCTGCCTCCCCCTCCGGGGATAAAGATGTGATTGTATGTATGTATGTATGTATGTATGTATGCATGTATATATGTATGTATGTTTTATTCCCTCCATTTCTAAACTGAAGAAAGGAAGTATATGAAGGGATATTATGTTATGTAATCCCTCTATTTTATCGACAAACGTTGATAATTATAATAAATCTATACAATAGAACCGATCTTTGTGTTTTTATTTTACTTTTATGTTTCATTTTGTAACATATTTGTTAATATATAGAAACTTTTAAAGTTACAGGTGACGATGGATTCAGTCGATCTTTGCCGGGTTGCCCATTCACTATTGCTTAAGAAATCAAAAAATCGGTTTCGTCTATCTTACAATTGCATTATATGTTCCCGCGGGTTCAATTCCCAGTCAGTGTAAATATTTGTATGCATGAATATGTATATTTGCATTGGTTTGGGTGTTTCTATGTGTACATATAGGTAATATGTATGTATTTACAAAAAAAAGTATCTAAGTACGTTTATCCGTATTCTGGATTCCATAACACAAGCTAGTTAAGTTATGCTTACCATGATTCTAGATGGCGTTGAGTAGAATTTTGTAGTATTTTTATTTATTATTATTATTATTATTTACTAAACAAAGCATGCAAAAAGTTTACCAAACCACACTTATACAGGGAGCTGGTTTCATTTTGAATATTGTCCAAACGCTATGCTAAGGTATGGAATATTAAAAAGTTACAAAATGCCACTTTTTAGGTAGGTAGGTATTTAATAAGGGTTATGAAATGTGATGTTGTCCAAACGAGATGTATGTCATCAATATATTTTCATGTTAACATGTAAGTGGCGTATAAATAATAAAGGACAAAGAATAGAAGAGAATGCTATAACAGATAAGCCTTCAAGCGTTATGTATAGGTAGGTACATCTTGGATTTGTGTATACAGAAAAGAACATCAGACATTTATATATGCCCCCGGATCTAAATTAAACACTAATTAGCAAATTATACAGTCCGTTTGTAGTATAATACTACGATAGGCTGACAAGTAATCTACCACTTGCATATTAGCACCTGAAATTACTAATGTAAATATGTATAATTTATACCAAACACTTTGTACCACAATTTCATTGTACAAAACACTTGCATCGAGATGAATGTTAAAAAGCACACATGTTATACTATCCCCAAATGAAAGTGGGATAAGGGGAGGAGGATTATAGTTATTTTTTTAATATTTAAGAAACTGTTAGGAATTAGGATTATTTTAAACCCATGTTCTAGAAAGGATGAGTTTCTCAATTCGAATGTTCATATTTTTTTATGTTTGTACACACATAGCTTGGGCATTTGTGAACGTATTTACGCAATTCTCTTTTTGTTCAAAAGGGGTATATATGTTATATGAACTATAAGTAACAGTAACTAAGTAAGCAAATGTTACTAATGACTATAGAGGTGTCTGTAAACATTCATAATTAAAGGTAACTGGTCTATTTTTTTTATACCTCTTATATGGCAGACAACCACACGGCCCACCTGATCGGAAGTGGTTACCGTGGCCTATGGACGTGTGCAACACCAGGGGCGTCACACTCTCGCTGACGACCCTGAAGAAACCTCCTAATGCCCCTTTTGAAGAACCCCATGTTGTAGGTGCATAGGAATACCGCAGCAGGTAGTTCATTCTACAGCTTGAGTGTGCTTTTTTCATACGGCTCAGTGCATACCCAGGTACGTAGTCTACAGAGACATGAGACATAAATAAAAGATTGATCATATCTTTCTAGACTAGACTTTAACTATGAAATTGTACAGTCTCAACGTCAGTACAATAGGATAGGATGCTCTAGCATCGATACATCATATCCTTATTTTGTCTCTTTGTATATTATTAATCTGTCCAGATTATTATTAAAGTGTAAACCAAACACTGACGTAATAATAAATTGTTAAAAAGGCTTCTCATTAATCCAGTAATTACGATCAATTCTACTCATAATATTATACATGTCTACATATACTTCAAATTTGTCACAAATATAACAAAGGTTGCCTGGAAGAAATTGCGGAAAGCGATAAGGCCTTCCTTTGTGCTGCTCTTGTCTTCTCAATTTCTGTAACATGAATATTTTAAATGGTGTACAATAAAGTATATAAAAAAAAATTACACCATTTTTTGGATTAACACATTGCGGCAAAACTCCACGGAGGCGGAGTCTTGTGCAACATCTAGTGAACATTATTTTTTGCACAAGAATTAGCTTACTTTAAGTTATTTATTTTATTACTTCTTCAGTAGACATTTAAAGGGGTTGCTTATCACTGTAACCGACTCATAAGGTGACTCAGTCGATGTAAAATAAACAGGGTGCAGTTTATGTGACTTTTAAAGCAACACACAGCCATTTTGACGTTGCCGGAAATAAGCGGAATGGTCGTTAACTCACTCTGTTAGGCTTTCTAGGCAAGTACGATATTATAAAGGAGGGCGCCCCGGGTTCGTCCGAGGCATACTTCGAAACTCCATTTCACCCTTTTAAACCATAAATGTTTATTTATTTTCAAATAAGATATGGGCATCTGTTGAATTTGTTGGCATTTATGATTACTGTTCGCTCCCTTGGGTGGTATAACTTTTCTCGATAAATGAATATTACAAAAAAAAAACATTCGAAAAAGTAGTTCCTGAGATTAATGCGTTCAACGAAACAAGCAACCACTTCAGCTTTATTATAATAGTATTAACTAAAATCTAGTTGGAATACAAACCCACACAAGAACTTCTTGAGCAATAGAGTGGTTAACGCATGGAATAGGCTACCTGAAAATATTGTGACAGCAGAAAACATTAACCAATTTAAAAATAGACTGGACAAACACATAAATCAACAAAAACATTGAGTAGTGAAAACAGTGTAGTGAACAATGAGATGCAAGCTGATATCAGTTGTTTCAACTGCTGGCCTGTTCTCCAATAATAATAATAAAATATCAATAACCTACGTTAAGGTAGTATATCGGTAAAAAGTGACACTACATTAACCTTGCCCAATCTAAACACAACACTTTCTTAACTCATTAGATTATGGAAAGTAAATAAAAAGTAAGTTTTCACAATTTTTGATACAGTTACATCGCACCGGTCGCTAGGCTTATGTGGCAATAGGCCCCAGGACACATGTTTAAGAGGTAAGGAGAACGCTGATCATTTGTTCAAATTAGCTGAACAAGAATGTATAGTAATACCTTGTTTACCAGACTTTTGGGAACTATTGGAACCAAAAAAATCTTTCTTGCTTCAACCATAGAAGGAAAATTTGTTGTATTAAGGTCTATTATTTATATTTTTTGTTGTTAACTAGTTAGCTTAGTGTACAATGGAGTTATCGTATAGGGCTAGGTATTGTCAGCATTAGATCGATCTTGATAAACAAAGTACTCAAAATGACCTTAATATTGACTAACTGTTCTGATATTTGATACAGACTTTTATTTCGGACGATAATACAATTTAAATCAATAAAATAGTTAGACATACATACATACATAAAATTACGCCTGTCTCCCATAGGGGTAGGCAGAGATCACGGATCTCTATTTGCTACGATCCTGACATATTACTCTCGCTTCATTCACTCTCATTACATTCTTCATGCATGCTCGTCGGTTTAGAGTACTCCTGACCTGCCCCTTTTCTAAAACTTCCCCGATTTGGTCCAGGTATGTGCGCCTAGGTCTTCCCCTTCCGACGGTACCATCCACACTCGCCTCATACACCTGTTTCGTTAGTCTTCTTTCATTCATTCTCTCAACATGACCAAACCATCTCAACATTCCTCTCTCAATTCTCATCACTACATCTTCTATCACTCCACATCGTTCTCTTATCACGCTATTTCTCACTCTATCTTTCAAGGTCAAGCCACACATACTTCGCAACGCACGCATTTCTACTGCATTTACTCTACTCTGATGCTTTTTCTGCCACACCCAACTTTCACTACCATACATAAGAGTCGGCACCAATACTCCTCCATGTACAGCCAGTCGTGCCTTTTCGGACACTTTCCGGCTGCTCATAAAGTTGTGTAGTGCCCCATTCACTCTATTTCCAGCCATCACTCTCCTTTCAACATCTTCTTCATGCTTTCCATCTCTCGTAAACAATGTTCCCAAATATATGAACTCATTCACTTGTTCCACTTTTTCTCCATCTATACAAATCCTACACTCTGTCACGCATTCATCTCTTTCAAAAACCATAACTTTTGTCTTACTTACTTACTTCACTTTCATTCCTTTCCTCTCAAAAGCTTCATGCATAGTTGTTACCATCTCCTGCAACTCATCTGCCGATGACGCCAGTAAAACCTGATCATCAGCATAAAGAAGACATTAGAATAGTTAGAGTTGTTCTTAATATCTTGGTATTAAAATCATTTTGAAACTTTGTAGTCAAGATAGATTTATTTGTGCATAAAGTTTAAATATATACTCGCTAAACTATGGACTAAAGAAGAAATGATTTTGTTGCCTTAGTAGTCGCTAACTGATCTTGTTGAAAAATGTAATATTGCTACATTCACTTATTGTTTTCCAATCCCGGGAACTTTACTAGCGAAATCGTTAGACTGGTTTTATATAGGACATTAACCAAAGGGGTTAATGTCCCATTTAAAACAAGTCTAACGGTTGATGCACCTTTTCGTAAACATAATTGAAAATGTGTAAGCGTAGTAATAAGAATAATAAACGTAAATAAAAGTTTCAATCCCCGCATAAACTTTAGCTCAATCCAGCCGTCGATAACATCAGCTAACTCAGTAGCTACCCTAGCAACGTGTGAAATTGTTTATTTCAACTCGGATTTGGCGCTCCCTTTGTTATACCCAATTTAAATGTAAAGAATTACCCGATGCGACACCCTAATCTTGATTAGAATGCGTTTACAAAGCGTTACACTGTAAAAGTAAGTGTTAATCAGATTTAATTCTTTGTATGAACTCTGTGTACCCAGCAGGAGTGACGTATGTCGCTTTTTTTAAATGAAAGGGTCGCTTATGTGTTGTGCGAACGTTTAGTGAAAAGAGGAGTGTTATTGTGAAGTTAATAGCTTTTGACAGCCTACAATATGACACAGTTACAATGCTTACTGTGCGTGTGTGCTACATAACAATATGATAAACACCTTTGAATTTTTAATTGTTTACATAATGTTTCAGTAACATGAAATTGTGTCTTCGAATATATACACGTAAACAATGTCATGATCAAAACTCATTGATTATATATTCACTGTGTATTATTTTCACTCATGTTTTCGTTAAAATATTTCTGATACTGTACATTTTTAATAAGCTGTATATTTTCAGGCGAAAACTCCTTTCATTTATGAGGTTGCCATTAGAAGGTTTATTGCGGAATCCTCTGTCTACAAAACATTACCAACACAACAACAAATTGCTATAAAGCTTGTAATCTGAAAGGCAAATTATTATGAATGAGTGTCCGTCCAAATGAGAAGGAATTAGCTTTGTATCTCAAATTCTCATTAAAATATTTTCGAGTTAAGTAATAAAAATGATCTTGCTTTTTTACCTTCAGAATAGTTACTAAAAACTTTTTAGGTATTTATAGAGTGCATCTCATGTCGACCAACAAAGAAGAAAGGATTTCTGAGAATCCTATTGATAAGAAGTTTGCACATGGTTTTATTGTACAGAAGTTAGAGAATTTCAAATTATATAATTCTTATTTAGAATTTTATACTTTTTCTGACTTCACCTTTTATACTTTTCTGATGTTGGAGAACAATAGGTATCATAGCTCGTAAAAATATTACCATGATTAGATTCTAAGCTAATAAATTTCAAGTTTTAATAATCGACAACAGACAAAATACACCTTGATTAACAAATAAAACCCTAGATACTTACATTTGTTCATACAGTTAATACACTCACAAACAATGAATCCGGGTCAGTTACAGATTCCAAATTTGTAATTTACACCTACTTACTGAACTTTATTCATATTCTAGAAGTTATTTTATCAAAATAATCTCATTTATTTAGATTTAATGTCTGGTCCGGTAACTTTATCACCTTTCGCAGCCTTTGGTTGAATTTCCATCGCACCTGACTTGTTAATTTCAATTTCATTTGTTCAATTTTCAAAGTTGGTCGAACAGATTTGTTCAACGATTTGAAATACAATATTAAACACTGTAATTTTATTCCTGAATCAGATTATCCAAATACATTTTTATCAATTGACAAATCATCGAAAATGTAAATAGAGGTAAATGTTAAGCCGTGTCGTATTGATTTATTGCGTAATAATTATGATTTGTTGTAAACTGCGTTGTTTCGTATTAATTCCTCGGCTATATTTTAGAATTCAAGGATTCGCCTGATGTAACCTGGTATCATAGATTCAAACAGCATTTAGATGGAATGGTCTCGGCAAGAGCTATCACTCTCGATGATGTCCGGGTATTAATAGACCGACCGAACAAAGCTTCATATATAATTTTATATCGTATCACTCGTGACAGCTTACACAATAAAAAAAAGTCATTGTAAATTTTAATGAGTTCATGTTTTTTTTGTCAATTAACATAAACGTATGTCCACGGATTTCATTTTGTTACTCTCTGTGTTTGTACGCTGGGTGCGCTGAATATACAGTCGAAGTACAAACGGATTCCTGCGTCACTTTATGCGATATTTTTATTTACACAGCAGAATGCTTTTGTGATGCTTACATAATAGATAACATTTTATTAACTGTTACAATAAAGCTCTCAATTTAATATATCATCCATTTCATGGAACCGAAATATAAAAATGTAATTCTTATTGTAGTAAATTATTAAATAATTTATTTTTACATGATAACAATTCGTATTTCAATTTGTCAAATTCACTGTTGCGAATTCTATAGGCAGAATGACGCTGAAAATAGAAGGTTTCTAACAAATTCGTTGAGAATGGTGCTACATTAAAGGCATAACTCAGTAATGAAAACTTCACTCAAATATTGCTTTTGGAAGATTTTAAAGGAATTCTTTGATGGAAAATTTTCTTCGCTCGTCTTAAACTGCAGATGACTCTGTCATAATATTAACTTAGATTATTCTCTTTGGGATCTTAAAAGTACTAAGTATCAAAGTTCGACCATGAATTTGGGTTAGAAAGGATTTTCACATTTCATTATTTTATAGACACTCCGATAAAAGGTATCTTGTTGTTCTTAGAGAACAGTTAACTAATGCTATTACGTACTTTATAGTAAGTTATTGTGTTGTTGCCTTTGAAATCCTATCAGATTGTTATTTTTATCCAAAATCTCTGTGCTATTGTTAGGAACTTCTAAAACACAGATTGTGATGAAAATATTATGCTCAATTTAAACGAGAAAATGATCGTTGATTTTTTGCCTTGTTACACTAATTTGTTACTGAAAACAGCATATCATTTTTATTAATACGCTTTAGTAGAAGTTTTTTTGTTTTGATTCAGTAACAATTAAATCGAAATTGATAAAGAATAAACAGAAATATGGTCGTTATAAACCTATAACATTAAATTAAGCTACCTCCTATAAACAGACAAGTCAATCGATTGTCCTGTATAAACAATTCGTTTTGATTATGTGTTATTGCCTTTTAAAAAGATGCCAAAAATTAGTCATATAATAATCTTGATTGTAAGTATAAAGTCGTACTTCTAAATGAGTCAGTAACTAGACAGACAGGTCTTTACATATTAAATTGTGTTCAAGTGGGGTAAGTACACGCATCCTCGCGTTGAGTGAGATACTCTATGAGTAACGAACTCTATTAGCAGACATGATAATGTTAGTGCATGACTGGCATCTGCTGAAAGATTATAATAAAAATTGTAAATGTTAATTTGTAACTTTTTAACGAGAATACTTAAGAAATCAGACCATAGTTTTGCAGAATACTAGTAAAATATTAATATAATATCTGCTATTTACTTTTCATAACAATATTATTATGAATAGGGACAGTTATTTTTTTTCCCCACCTTGACTCATGTTGTCCCCAAAAGTAATCTTTGTTATCGAATTTCGACCAACCAGTGTACATCAGTTCTGTTTTGAAGAACATTTTCATTTTTTTCTTTTGATAAGTATCTTCTTTCTCATGAATCTTATACAAATACAATTCACAAATGGACGAGTCACTGGTTCTGTGATGACATTTAACTATTGCAAGGAAAAAATCTGCTCTGCTACAAAAGGAAATGTTGAAATTAAGTTGATTATACAAAGAACATTGTGACTTTCTAAAGACACGTATGTGAATACTGCGAAACCTGATTAAATATATTGTTAACATAAATAAGGGTGGAACATAATGGTGACTCTGATGTCAATACAATGCCAGGGAGTTTTTATTACATATTATTTGTGTAACGGCACTGTTCACAGATAAGTTATTGTCGGTAGAAAGATCCTATACAATATGAAAAGACATTTTAAACATAAACATGCCCGGTGGAATTAATATACGAAAATATTAGCTCCTGGCCGGAGTTTCACCGGCTTATGTAAATTTATAGCTTGAAGAAGGGCTTTGGCGAAACCCCCTTCTTAATCATTGGGAGAAACATCATCATAACAAGACTGATAAAATACATTTTTATGGAACTCATTTTATTCCATTTAAAATGTAGAATATAATGCATTAATACTATACGCAGTATACACTTTTGCTGTAGGGACTCACAATCAACCATATTGATTGCACCTAGATGCTATACATACTACATGACAACGGTCAGGAAAATTATTCGCGGTATAAATATACCTACTCATTTTAATGATATTATTAAATTTGGATATTCTCTTACTGCACATTAGCCATATATGTATTTAACCTACTGTCACTGACTTCAATATCAAAATAATCGGGATATTTACCAGTTCCTCCGTGATCATGGTGCTTGCCACAGAGCCGAAATATCGGAAACTCAAAACAATGAAACATGGTAAATACCTATCCCGATTATTTTGATACTGATTAGCCAATTAGGTTGATAATAGTGCGTATTTTTTTCTTTTCTCTTAAGCAAAAATGAGTATTTCTAAAACCCATCTAAAAGAAGAATCTGCTTGTGAAGTACAGTCAGCAACAATCGATCTTGACGAACAAAGTACTCAAAATGATATTAATACCTTGGTTTTCCCCCTTCCTGTTGACTGATTGTTCTGATATTTGGTACACACCGTTAGGTTAGACAATTTAAATCAATATGATTTGCTCAAAATACCTTAGTATTATGACCATGTTGAGCTTTAATAGTCAAGATGGTTCTGACGCTGACTGTATGTTAGTATTTATGAGATAACTTACTTTGAACATTTGTAACATTTTTGTAATTTCATAGTACCTTATTGATATTATATAGATTATATTCTGTTAATGTCATCGGTACCGCGGTAGCCTAGTGGTATGGATAATGGATTGCTGGTCTCGGGTTCGATCCCATGTTTTACCATGGCGCACACCAATGATTTTTCGATTCTTTTCGAAGTTATGTGTGTATTTATCGCAGGGTTATAAGTGCCCGGTTAATGTGCAATAGGCAATAGGCTCGCCACCTATTACATTGGGACCTAAAACATAAACTGGCGAAATGTGGGTGCCAACACCTCTTCCTACCCCTTCGGGGATATAGACGTGAGTTTATGTTATGTTTATGTTATGTTATGTTTAATGCCATTGTAAAAGAATACTCTCTAGAATAACAACAACATTCAATACCCAAGAGGCAAAAAAGCGACTAAATAGGAATATGTAAAAGTATAACAGTAAGGTATACTATTCCTGTTACTGTTACTGAGACATGTTCTTAATTTTATAAACAATAAATAATACATAATTAATTAGTTGAGATGGAATTGGGTCTACTGTTACAGTTTGTTAAGCTTTCTTACTGCTACATAAAATATAGTGAATCCGACCGTTCCTGCGCGTCTCGAATATTTTCACCGAACGTTCAATTAAAAAATAAACAATTACTTATGGCCTCGGGCTATTTGCTTTTCACGTTAGAATTTTGAATTTATGGCCATGCCTAACTGAAGCAAGTGGAAACAGGTAGGTATGGTAATGACATTTGAAATTAGTGATAAAATTACCTTTTTTTGTGTGGAAACTCTACTTCTCCAAATTAAACCAGACAATAAATATTGATATGACTATCGTTCATATTTGCCAACAATGAAAAAGCTCATAAGTAAAGCTCAATTCTTCAAAATACATTGTCAAAACTAAATGACTACTTTGCAAGAAATTGAAGGTTTTGCAAATAAATGTGATCTCACAAACAAATTAAATCAACATTGCTCCATATAAAAATAAATTACCATATGTAAAATATTTATAGTGTACAACTTTATTGTAAAAATACAAACATATTTCACTTGATATTTATTGGTCCATTATATAATCATTCTGTTTATAGTATAGTAGGTGTAGGTGCACCATCAAGTTCCTCAGATTTACTGACGAGGTTGTGGCACAAGCTATCCTCTTGAGATTGAGATGTCAGATGGTATCAATCAATTAGCCCATTGCAGTCCACTGCTGGACATAGAGAGGTCTATGTTGTCTCAATTTAGCCAACTGTTTCCATGCTGGCCATTCCGAGTTTTGATCTTCTCGAGGTTGGGATATTACATGGTTGTAGTGGCTGTTCAACCCATTCCAGGAATAAAAAAGTATTCTATGTATTATTCCTAACTACAATAGTCTATTATTCTCACTCTCTCTGTACCAAACAGACCCATTCAGCAACTTGAGGGTGTTTGGGTAACAACTTCCCATCATCCAAACATCTTCACAAAATGTCACGGTGAATATTAGTAGAAAAGTAGAAATAATAAGAGGATAAAAGTACTTTGATAAAGTATTGACAGTATGTATTGTTACATATCGTATAAAAACAATTCGTGAATGTGTACAAAATATAGTCAAGTTTCACAAATAAGGATCATGTATATTTATATACGAGTAGGGATCGGACAGATACCCTTGTGCCTCACCCGTTGTTGGTGTCGTAAAACAAATCAGAATGAAGTACCCTTATTTTCCAGGTGTACCGCGGTTTAGCTCTACTTCAACGTTCAGTTGAAAGATAAATAAAAAAATGTAGTCCCTCTCGAATGTCTCCGTTAGTACTTAGTTGATATAATTTTATAAAGTCGATTTTTGTACTTGTACTTACCTATAGCAGAAAATATTATTTCGAGTTTCAAATTAGTAGACTTACCTGGAAAAAATAAGTAAGTATAAATATACAAATTAAAAGTTTGCTAATTAAATTTATTAACATCGTCAATGTGTATTTATTGTCATGCAGTAAGAGTCCATTCAGAAATAATTTTAAGAAGTTTCTTATTGTTTTGTTAGGGGATTCTAAGCCTTTGCTATTGACCGCAAGCTAACGCGCGTGTTTAAAATTGATGGAAGAAAGGCATAAACGTAAAAGTTATGGTTTCTCTCACGCAAATATCACAACTGTACTTTTTGCGTGCACTCATCATTGTTGTGATTTGCTCAGCTTTATTGTTCCATGTATAAGATATTTTGGACCTACTTCCTGTATGAAACTTTTTTATTCACGGCAATAAAGTAAAATTAGATAGATTTTAAAGCAGTTTATACTGACTGCTTTATTTGAGTACATAGGTTTATTAAGGACGCGCTGGTAAATATTTTATACACCATGCCTTTGCAGATGTAATCTTCTTACATTACAATACATGAATTCTCCAACTTCTGGTTAATATATCAGTAATTTTTAGGATCCTTATGAACTTGTAAACCTAGTACGTATATACTTGGAAACAAAACTATTATCAATCTATGTGTAGTAACTGTTACATTTCTAAACTATCAGATATAAGATATCGATAATGCTATTAGTCGTACGTGCCAATCGTTCTAGTTACGCTGAATCAGCCCATAAAACAAAGGCTGTGGTAGCGTGGAGCAAATCTTTTGGAATCATTCAAACACCCTGCATCGGAACTCGCCCAACCCATACTTTTATTTTATGATAGTTTTGTATCAATAAATTTAAGATAACGGGTTGTATGCGGTGTTTGTGGAGCATCATATCAGGGATTTATTTTTCCTATGTGATATGAAATATGACGACATAAGTGAAATATATTGGAAGGTGCTAAGTGGTATCTGAGCAGGTTAGCACATAAATAATGTAATGTGCTATTTTATAAAACATTTCATGAAGTGAAAATGTCTTTCGGTGCCTTAAGCACTTATTGAGTAAACAAAAATCATAGAACTCGCATCATCTTCACCTTTACGCTTGAGGCGAATGCGTCACGTCACGTTTTAATGCCATTCTGACGACATAAAGATGTAATTCAGAAGTTACTTATTTTTACTTCTATCCGCAGTCCCCAAAGACTACCCCGCATATTTTTTTCTAAGATCAATTTCAAACATTCATAACTATTTTAAAATATAAAATTTTTCATGATGTCTTGAAATAGTCAACAGCTCAGGCATTCTAAATTCACCCTAGTTAATTTAAATTAAGATTTCTCTATTTTGTTATTTTAAACAGTCAATGACCATGTAAAATGAGAATGTTTGTGAACTTATTCACGTTATGGTAAATAAATATTGAATGAAATTAAAATTGTTTAGCAAAAGATATTATTTCAATTGATGTTGCAATTGCTATTGCTTTATAGACCGTCGTTTAACTAACGTCAGTATTACCGTTTTATGTACCACACACATTTACCACACGTATTTTTCTACCACATAGATGACAGAATAGCCCATGGCCCACCTAAAGGAAAGTGGTCACCGTGGTCTATGGACATATGCAATACCAGAGACGTCACACTCGAGCTGTCGACCTACGTATTACGATAGTTTTTTTATTCTTTTTACATCACTTATGTAGTAGACAAGCACAAGGCCCACCAGATGGAAAGTGGCTACAGTGGCCTATGGACGTGTGCAACACCAAGGGAGTCACAATCGCGCTGCCAACCCTGTAACCACAAGAGTTTCTGTGCCGTCAGTGAAAAAGATAAAGCAGGACAAGCTTTTGGTCTTCCCACTGACAGCACAAACTCTCCAGTGAGCTCTGGCTACCCTACTCACTGCCGGGAACACAACACGAGGTTATTATGGCCGCGGTATTCTGCAGGGTGGAGGTATTTCCCCAGTCAGACTGCTCAATTTGACGGAAATACCGTCGTGTCCTACCTCCTCGTAATTTTATAAGTTAATTAAAATAAGGATCTTAAAATGAGACACTATTTTTGTGCATTTTCGGAATTTTCAGGGCGCTCACATAATATAAAACTTTTTAATCAATTTAATAATGATTAAAATCATTCATACGAGTAATCGTACAAATGGAAACTTCCTTTAATAATAATTTACCTATATATAGGTACGAAGTTAACTATCGTGTGCCATCCTTAGGCGAAAGGTCGTAACTCGAGTGACGTAACGTTTTGTAACGTGTCCCACTACACTCATTTAATAGGCAAAATAACCCATTTCACACATCGTTACCATCGACCCTGCATATTTTGAAACCTTTGTCTCTACATAATAATAAACTATATCATGACATGACATGATGACATGACTATGTCATGACATGATATTAAAAGTTAAGATGTATGGAACACTATAACGATCTTCAAAACAATCTCACCTACAAGCCGATATACCTGGGCCTCGATTCTGTTAAACCAAAGCCATACCACAAACACTGAATTTTTGACTTTAAAGGAATGACGTTAAAGTCTAAAATTAAAAAGCTCTTTCCAGAGTGAATGAAAAAGTATAATGACACTCTTTTCATTTAAATTTGGAATTTAGACATTTAAAACTAAAGTCAAAAATTTACTGCTATTTTTTGTAGTGCCTGTGGTTTTGCTTTAGTAGAGCCTGATAAGCAGACGAGGCTTTGACGCTGACTTTTCTTTCAGGATTGAGGAATCAAAGTAAATAAAATTATGGAAGGGACGCACACAATCCTGTGCGAGAGCGGTTCGTGGATTTCAAATTATAAGTATTGAAAGCAATCAGAATTTATGAAAGAAATGCAGAAAACTTGCTTTAAAATTTATGTTTTAACATTATATACGCTTCAATTATATTAATTTAATTGTAAAGATACGTATGTACCTACCTATATAATAGATGATGAAAATATTGATGAATTAAACGTTTGATAAGAATGTTATAACGTCGTGATTTAAAAAAAAATGAATTACTTTTAGAGCAAACCCCTAAAGTCAAAACATAAAGGGAAAACTGATGGTTATATGATACGATATTTGTCATTACCTTAATTAAGATATAAATTTCATGCCTTGAATACGTTGATTTTACGCATATTGATCAAAAACACATTATACAGGCAAGGGATTGCTTTAACGACGTAGAAGATGTTACGGATGGGTATCAAAGGTACATAAAGTGAATGAAATCGTTCATAAAATCGTTTCCTTTTATAGTAGAGCTTACTGCTTGTGAACTTAATACTATAAAATTAAGTAGATACGTATATTGTAGCTTGTCAAAGCCTAATTGACGCGTTCATATACAGTTTATTGAGTGTCATGGTCTCACTTCGGCATTAAATGGACTTAATTTAACTTCCCATTCTTCAAATATTTATTAGGAATTAATTTATACACACTGTATATAATATTCCATTCCTTGGCAGTCTGGGTAATAACTGTCAGAAATGCAAATATTGTTTATTCTATAGATTCTTATCATACAGTCTTACGCCTTAGCGTTACTGCTTGTACCATTGTGAAAGAATTGGTTGATGGAGAACGCATCTGTCCGCCTCTTTGTCGTTTCTCTACTGTCAATTCTGTCAACACAAGGTACACGCCAGAAACGAATTGCTGCTTCTGCTCAGCAGTTTTCTGGTTCAGTTACCTTGAAAATTAAAGGCCTTATTCGTAATAAAATAAGCAGAAATAGAAGGAAAATTTACAATAAAGATAATGACGTTCCGGAGTATCATACCTATGTATACCTACTAACACCAATCTTATTTTCTCTTTCCTTTAAACGGATATTGTGTGTATTGTATAACGTACATAGTTCAAGTTTACACCTTGTTCACTGAAAAGTGACGTGTGTAAGTGACGTACCTGACAGAAAACTCCTAATCCTTACACAATTAAAAGAAAAGGTATATTCAGTCAGCATCAGATCGATCTTGACGAACATAATACTCAAAATGGTCTTAACGCCTTGGTTTTCCCTCCTTCCAGTTATCTGATTGTTACACAGATAACTGGATATCCGAACTAAAGGTACCTGCTTTAGTTCTGACAATGATATATTTTAAATCAATAAAACTGTCTTATATTTGCTCTTTAATACCGTATAAAAATCATTTTGTAGTCAAGATGATTCTGACGCTGACTGTACCACTACTGATATCTGAGTACCTATATGGACTAGTCAAACGATAGAATGGAAATTAATATTACGAATCCAACATAAATTACCCAACACCAAACAGCTACACAAAGGCGTCGTAATTGTAGTTAGTGAACCAAATTATAGCCGTTAGTTCTTTGGTGTGTCTATTACGGTGTATATAACAAATATTTACATATATCTTGTATATATCATTCTTACGTTGACTCAAATTACGTTTAATACTTGACATGCCTAATTTTTGACATTTAAATTTTTCCATGTACATGATTATGCTGACATTTATTTATTGCGATTACGTTTTTAACATAATTAATTTAATTTCAATCTGCATGTACATTTAATCTATTTTAAATGATTTCATTTCAATATCCCTCCACTGCCCACCGGAGCCGGTGGAAGAGGTTATGTCGGACTCGAACCGACCAAAACGCACGCCGCCTGTGGGTCATTTATGGTTGCCGAAGATGAGGTTGACAGGCATATCCCTCGCACCCCGGCCGACCCAGGGCCATCTCTCACGATCTGGCCCTCTCCTCGGGTGTGGGGACTACTTTTATATTATGAAACTTCGTAGGGTTCAAGTGCCCCTCTTTTATCTAAACGCCTAATGCCTGTGACCAGACCCCCGATTCTATTAAAGCTAAACCTAGCTAGCTAGACCTACTGCAAAAATGGTATTAAATTTTAGACTTTATTTTAAACTCTTAAAGTCCAAAATTATATTTCATTTCATCATCATTCATTTCATCATTTCAACTTTATCTCACGTGACGGTCACTGAACCGGTTTTATGGGACTCAAGCTCTCTGTTGGTCACGGTGGGGGCTGACTTGGCTATTGTTGGTGTTTATAGACCTTTCGCTTTTAGAGACCCCTCTAGATTCATACAGTCACTCGATGACCTTCTGCACGGGTTCGGGGCTTATAGTAATGTAGTTCTTGCGGGTGACATAAACATTGACATTGCTGATGGCCAATTGAACGTGTACTCGCATGACTACATGGATGTATTGGCTCATCATGGTCTTTTCCCTGGACATACCTTTCGTACTCATGATTGCCTGACGTGTCTCGATCACTTTAATTTGAAGTCCAAACTCCCTGTCCGGGTATTGGTGGTTGAATCGACAATCACCGACCACTTCACGGTTGTGGGTGTGCTGTCTCTGAAGGAAAAGAAATCTGTCTCTCGAATCTCAGTTACAAAAATAGACGAAGATAAATTGACAGACGACTTGCTCGGCATTAACTTTGATACTGTCTATACAGCCACTGATCCTAATATTGCTTTGAAACTCCTATACGAGCCTATTCTTCGCGCTGTCTCTGCAAACAGCAAAACAATAAAATTGTCACGAAGAAAAAGAACTATAAAACCCTGGATTACCCCAGGTTTGCTGAGGTGTATGCGTCACAGAGACACACTATTTTAAAAAATGAAGAGAGAACCATCAAACGATATAGTGAAACTCTCCTATAGGCGATATCGTAACTTTTGTGTTAACTTATTGCGCAAAGCCCGAACTGCATTTGAGAAGCTCGAGTTTCAGAGGGCTGGTAGCAATTCAAGACGGGTCTGGCAGGTTGTCCAATCAGTTACCAATACCACCAAGGTTAGGTCTACGGCTGATGGTCTTTTGGGCTTGCAGCGGGACAGACAGTTGTGTGTCGAGGGGGTGAATACCTATTTTGCCAACATTGGCAGGCAACTGGTAGAGAGGATTGTCCACAGTGATTCTCCTTTGCCGTCCAGTGCGTCCAGTAAATTTTGCCCTACTACTAACTCTTTCGTCCTGTTCAGCACTGATGCAACTGAAGTTGAAAACACCATTATGTCATTAAAAACCAACAGTGCATTGGGTTGGGATGGTATTTCATCAGAGTTTTTGAGGAAGCACAGGAGTATCATTGTACCACCCCTTACATACATATGTAACTTGTGCTTTGACACGGGCATATTTCCCACTGCTTTTAAGAGAGCCATAATACACCCTGTCTTCAAGGCAGGTGATCGTGCCTGTGTTGAAAATTACAGGCCCATATCTGTCTTACCTGCTATGTCGAAGGTACTTGAAAAAATTATTAATTACAGGTTTACCAAGTACTTGGAATCGTGTAATTTGCTATCTGCGAATCAATATGGATTTAGGAAGAACTGCTCCACAGCCGATGCTGTTCACAATTTAGTAGGCCATATAGTTGAGAAACTTGACAATAAACTGAAATCTGTGGCAATCTTCCTGGACCTTGCTAAAGCATTCGATACGGTTTCAATTCCCTTATTGCTATCGAAGCTTGAGTATATGGGTGTGAGAGGGAGGCAACTGTCTTTGTTCCGGAGTTATTTAACTGGTAGATCTCAATATGTAAGGATTGGCGCCTACACCAGTTCTGATGCTCCCATCGAGTATGGTGTTCCCCAGGGGACTATTCTTGGCCCTAGCTTATTTTTGGTGTACGTAAATGATCTATGCAATCTGGAACTAGATGGTGGCCAGGTGTTTTCTTATGCAGACGATACGGCTTTGGTTTTCTCTTCCGACACCTGGACTAATGCCTATGCTATCGCTCAGAACGGATTTGATTTCGTTAACCGGTGGCTGAGGGAAAACCTTCTGACCTTAAGTTCGACCAAAACTAAGGTTATTAACTTCTCGATCCGCAACATTGAAGTACCCTTGGATAGCCTTCTACAGATCACTGTTTTATCGACCGATGGTCAGTCCTCAGCTGATGTCCACTGCTGCATTGAGAGGGTCTCATACATTAAATACTTGGGGATAACTCTGGATCAAAACTTAACCTTTAAACCCCAGGTTGACAGCTTGGCGGGTCGCGTCCGCAAACTCATTTACGTTTTTCGGCAACTACGCTACTCGGCTGACTCCAATGTGATGAAGTTGGTCTATATTGCGATTTGCCAATCTATCCTAAGTTACTGCATTACGACGTGGGGTAGCGCTGATGCAACCCATCTTATTACCCTGGAGCGAGCTCAGAGGGCTGTGTTAAAGGTCAGCTGCTTTAAGCCTCGTCGTTTTCCTACAACTGAGCTTTATGATTACTGTCAGGTTTTGACCGTCAGACAGCTCTTTGTGCTGGCTACTGCTATGAAGCAGCACTCTTTGACAAAGTTTATTCCCAATTCTACTCGCCGTAATCATCTTGTGGCGGTATCCACGAGGGTCAGGACATCTTTTAGCCAAAGATTTTTCAATTTCCTGGGACCCTACCTTTACAATAAGCTCCACAAGCAGTTGTGTCTCTATGGTCAAAATGGGTATAAGTGCAAAGCTTTTCTCCTTGAATGGCTTCTCTGTCAAACATATTCTGATACAGAAAATCTACTGAAAGTCTTAAAATGACCCTCGACTATTCTCACACACACACACACACACACACACACACACACACACACACAAACACACACACACACACACACACACACACACACACACACACACACACACATACACGCGCACACACACACACACACACACCCATGCTAGTTATAATAATTAATGAATGAAATCTTAAATAATGATTGAAATGTTAATTAATGAATATGGTTTATAGTATTCCTGTATTTGGATTTTTGCACTTGGTTTGTATAGTTAGTACCTATAGTATAGTCATAGTTGCTATCGTGGAATCCTGGTGACCAGTAATACAGGTAATCAATTACCTACGACAGGCACCAGCGATCCACAACCGAATTCTGTGTACCCTAAACTGTGAATGTCTAAATATTGTAATTTCTTGGTTGTTGGTGAGAAATAAATCATTATTATTATTATTATTATTATTATATGAAAAAGGTTTCATTACTCTCGGCACACTACTCGGCAAAAAGTTACTTTTTGGACTACATTGCTTTAAAGTCTGAAATGGATTGTTTCGCAGTGACCGTGATATGACAGCTGGTTTTGTAGTAGCAGAATTAAAATTAATTTAATCCTTGCACAAAGAATTGGTATTGGCATTCAAAACCAGCTTTCTGGCCACTCTTCTGAATGGGGAAGAATTCGTTGATACCTAAACCTGCAGGTTTGTGTATCGCTTTTAAATGTTTATTTAGATAATTTTACCTATGTATTCATTAGTCACTAAATATAAAAAATATTGCTCTGAATCTAAATATATGTAACTCAAAGGTGACTGACTGACTGACATAGTGATCTATCAACGCACAGCCCAAACCACTGGACGGATCGGGCTGAAATTTGGCATGCAGGTAGATGTTATGACGTATGCATCCGCTAAGAAAGGATTTTGATTAATTCTACCCCAAGGGGATAAAATAGGGGATGAAAGTTTGTATGAAACTTAAACCGATCGGGCTGAGACTTTGCACACATAAAGCTACTATGACGTAGGCATCCCCTAAGAAAGGATTTTGAGATGCAAGTTATATAAGAATAGCTTTTGCCCGCGACTCGGCCCGCGTGGATGTTGGTTATCGCTTTATGTTGAGTCAACGCTATTGAGCATAAAAAATTTCTAAAATAAAAGTAGCCTACGTTACCCCTTATTACATCAGCTACCTGTCAATAAAAGTCCCGTCAAAATCGGTCCAGCCATTTTAGAGATTAGCCGGAACAAATAGACAGACAGACAGTCTTTATTGGCAGGTAGCTGATGTAATAAAGAGTAACGTAGGCTACTTTTATTTTAGAATTTTTTTATACTCAATAGTGTTGACTCAACTCTAAGCGATAACCGACATCCACGCGGGCGGAGCCGCGGGCAACAGCTAGTATTATATGTATAAAGGTCAAAGAAATTTATCAATATTATAGCAAAGAATTTTGAATATCTCATAACATTAAAATCAAAGGAGTTTTTTTCGTCCCGTCTCATTAAGAAGGGTCACGTGGAAACTTTGTTAACTCTTCTGAAATTATGAAGCGTAACTTTACAATCA
The DNA here is from genome assembly GCA_963662185.1 of Eilema griseolum. Classification (NCBI taxonomy): domain Eukaryota; kingdom Metazoa; phylum Arthropoda; class Insecta; order Lepidoptera; family Erebidae; genus Eilema; species Eilema griseolum. Next base: position 14,516,681 of record OY759238.1, on the reverse strand, counting down.
AAGAGATCGTCATAAATTACGAATACTGTATTTCATTTCTCTGAAAAATAACATTGAAAAGATCTCTTGATATTTAAATTAATCGTGTAAGAAAATCAACGTGGTTTTATAACAAGAGCTCTATCGTAATAATTTGCACATTATTCATTGTTACAAGACCAGTCATGCATAAGGCTCGCAAATCTAACGAGTTTTTTTAGAATTTGATAAGAATTTCGAAAGTTATGAGAATTTTACGATTGTCGATATTATCTATACAATTTTAAATCATCGGTTGACATAAGTTAATTTAGTTATTTATTTTCAATATTAAATGTCAGTTTAAATAGTATGTTAGTTCATCAGATAAGGAAAACATAGTCAAAATTATACAGTCCTCGTAAAACTATAACGCCCCTAGCCGTACTCGGGGCAAATGTGCCCAACACGTTGGTGGCCTTGCCCCACTGGACAGCGATGGCCAATCTTTGCCCCAGATTATGTTTTACAATTGTCCTTAACTAAAGATTATATACTCTATATTTTAGATCTGAGACCGGTACTTGTATTACTGCTATACTTACATTACTTGTTATTTTTGGTAGACAAATAATTCTATTTGTATCAGTATCTATCTATAAATTAAACATTTTTCTGGAACTGGTGAATACTTCGTCTACTTATATATAAAAACGAATGTTACGAAGTACAAAACTCGAGAATGGCTCCACCATTTCAATTTTTTTTTCGTGTGTTAAGTTCCACACAACGTTTTCATGTAAAAAGAATATCACGGGAACGGAAGCAGGACACAGCAGGAAGCCTTCAGTTAAAATTTTAGTAGTTTCTAAAACAGCTGTCTATTTGCAAGCAATTGCTTCACTACTTTTGATTTTAGGTTCAAAAGAAACATACGTGGTTACCATGATGTTATGAAATGTTCCAGTAATAGGCTCGATATTCTACCTACACACTCACACTAGTAACATACATGACAGGTGTGCCAGCCGCCTATTTGGCATAAAAAAGGAACTTATACTATACATTCGCAATGATCTAGGTAGGAGCTTATGTCTAACCTGTTAACTATCTTACTTAAGTGTTTTTATATTCATTTTAACTTTGTTAAAGTCATAAATAATAAAATTACGTAAAGGTGCTTCGAATCTCAGAGAGATTAATGTACTTCGCCGAAAAGTAATATTTAATAATTCTGACTTCAGCAGAATTAAAATGGCGCTCCAAAATTTTCCTCCAATGGTTTTAATATTCCTGATTTTCCAGCTTATGAACCCACACAGTATGTTGATGGAGTCGTACATATTTTTGTCAAATAAGTTAGTAGGTTGAGCGTATGTATTAAGTCATAATTAAATTCAAAAAATATTTGTAGTGAAGGTGTCATTCTTCCTAAGAGTTAAATGAACACTGACAATTTACAAACACTCTATACATGACAATAAATAATATAGTAAATTGATGTATATTTATTTTTGTAATATTCAGAAGACAATGTAACATTTCTAAATTTTAGTTTATTATTTAATGTAAAGGTCTGGAGCTATGGTGGTAGGGTAGTACCGATGCCGATGGCTACTGTACCTACCGATTTTATCGGCTTCCATTTTTTTCCTTTTATAAATTATATAATTACGAATCAATCGAAAATAGAGAATGTAACAATAATACTTACCTATGTCCAGAAGTTAAGATAACATCGTCTATAATATTTTGTTTCGTTATAAACATAAACATAACATTATTGCGCGAAAACTTATCAGCATAAAATAAAGGCTTACCGTACGTAATCCGAGGCTTCCCAGAGCTCGGCGCCACGACGTCGGACGTATCCCATCGCCATCGCAGTCTGTGTGGCGCCATTGAAGATGTTGGCACTATCAACATCTGTAACTATCCCTTGTATGTCAACACCGGGTCGCTGAACCCAGCTGACCCTCAAATAGCGTTGGCACCGGGTGATGTAACGAAAGTATAGTACGTACATACTACATTTACTTAGATGATTGTTCCTTCAATACACTTTTATAGCCGGTTTGGGAATAGACATTAATATTTATCATTTTCAAAAGTACTTTATCGTTTCAGGAATATTCGAGTAGGTAGCCTATATTCTTTTCATTAATCTAATTGAATACCTAGTAAACCTAACTTTTTTCTATAAATCATATACTGGGAATTTTTACTGGGAAAGGGTAAGGAGTATGCTTGACTCTCACACTGCATCAATTATATTTTCGACCTAATGGCACCTAGGACGAGTCTTTATTCAATTATCGGATAAATTTTATTTACAGACCCAGAGATGAAATGGTGCTGAGAATTTCCTAACTCAAAAGCCTGGATTGACGAATCAAATTCAAGACATCGTGATCTCACAAAAATTAAGTTATATACTTAGTCTGGCCATAAATACTGTTACAATTAAAATAAGAAAGATATTACAATTGAATTTTGAATCTGTCATTTTTATACGATTGTTCATTGTGTTTTCTAATTTTGGCGCCAATACATTGTACAATATTTTGCTATATTAAAATTGAGTGGGGTGATAAAGAAAACCGAATCGCTGTGATTGCATTACACAAAGTTGGTATGGAGCCGAATGTAATTTTTAAAACTCTCCATACGCTTGGTATTAGTCAAAAGTTTGTGTACCGGGCTATTAATAGGTACAATGAGACCTCCTCTGTTTGTGACAGAAAAAGATCTGGCCATCCACGTAGTGTTCGTACGAAAAAGGTGGTCAAAGCAGTAAGGGAAAGAATTCGAAGAAATCCTGTCCGAAAGCAAAAGATATTATCTCGGGAGATGAAGATAGCACCCAGAACCATGTCGCGCATTTTAATAGATGGCTTAGGACTTGCAGCCTATAAGAGACGCACTGGTCATTTTTTAACTTTTTTATTTTATTTTATTTAACTATCGGAATACATATTAAACAAAAACATAGACTTAATGTGCCTCTAAAGCTACTGGAGCTTGTGTGCGACACATGCGATTCTCTCTTCAGTATAAAACATTACAATCTTATAAATAAAAAAAAGAGAAACCATAATCGTCGTAAACAAAAACACCTAAACAGTTTACAATGAAGCAGTCAAAGTCGTATCTACAATTCCGCTAAAAGATAAGACTTGAGCTTATATTTAATGTTCCTCACATTAATTTTCTCTCGCATGAGGGTAGGCAAAGAATTGATAAGACGCGGTACAAGGAATATACTCGTCCGCTCGCCGTAGCAATTCCTCGCCCCCACAATAGCCTATAATATAATAATAGCTTAACTGACAATTTAAAAAAGAATAAGGTGGTAAAATCGAAGCAACTACTGAAGCGGTACGCAAAGGGAGGTCACAGAAAAATTTTGTTTACGGATGAGAAAATCTTTACAATTGAGCAACATTTTAACAAACAAAATGACCGTATTTATGCTCAAAGCTCTAAGGAAGCTTCCCAATTAGTCGACAGAGTGCAACGTGGGCATTATCCGTCATCAGTGATGGTTTGGTGGGGTGTTAGCTATGAAGGAGTGACTGAGCCATATTTTTGTGAAAAAGGTATCAAAACATCGGCACAAGTGTATCAAGATACCATTCTTGAGAAGGTCGTTAAACCCCTTAACAACACCATGTTCAATAACCAAGTTTGGTCCTTCCAACAAGACTCAGCGCCGGGTCATAAAGCTCGGTCCACGCAGTCTTGGTTGGTAGTGAACGTTTCGGACTTCATCAGAGCTGAAGACTGGCCGTCGTCTAGTCCCGATCTTAATCCGCTGGATTATGATTTATGGTCAGCATTTGAGAGTATGGCTTGCTCTAAACGCCATGATAATCTGGAGTCCCTAAAACAATCCATACGATTGGCAGTGAAGAATTTTCCCATGAAAAGAGTGCGTGCTTCTATTGATAACTGGCCTCAACGTTTAAGGGACTGTGTTACAGCCAATGGAGACCACTTCGAATAAGCTTTTTATATTTTAAATTGTTTTATATTTATGTATTAAACTAACACACTGTAAGGGTAATAAATATTATTTGCAATAAAGAACAAGGTTTTTTCTTCGTAACAATATTTATGGCTAGACTAGGTATTTATTTTTTCACAAATAAAAAACCAAAATTGAAGCGTAAATTATATTTTTCAGGTGTGACCATTATTATTACTAGCAAATAAATTATACTAGCTAGTAATAATAATAGTAATAAATATTTTATATCGGATATTTTTTATTTTTATAATCCATGGTTTTGTTAGTAATGCTTAATCTATGTTAGTAAGTACAAGATTTTCGTTAGGTTATTTTTGTTTGTGAAGAAGGACAGTCTACCCTATAATAAGAACGGTCACCGTACTCACCATTTTGGAGTCACCATGATTTGTTATACGCTTACAATTCATTCGTTAAAAAAGTATAAGAAATGAAAGAGAAGTAGCACTCAATACAAAAATAAATAAATTCAAAGGGAAGTTATTTATTTATCGCTCGCAAGTCGGAGTAAAGCGGCTGTGGTCGGCAAAATTGATTTAAAAAAATATCTGTCAAAAATAGACTCTTTTCTGCATTCAGTTCCTTATAATTAAAACCACAGAATATTTAATGCTGTATTCTTTTACCGTCAGGGCGCGGGCGCTCCATAAAAAAGTAAAGATTACTTAGACATTTTTGGTCAATAAGTTACTTCGAAGTGATTTTGTGAGAAGAATAACGATCCTATCCCGTACTATCTACAGTATAGTCTTTTACAGTATAGTTTCTACAGTATAGTCTTTTACAGTATAGTTTCTACAGTATAGTTTTTAAGTATAGCCTTACTATGATTTTATTTCCTTACAAAAAAACACATACAAGAACCTAGAAAGTTATACACACCACACATTTTTTTGCTCTATATGGCCATCGTACCCGCAATAACATTTACGTAGTACCCAGTTTTCCTGAACGTGCCGTCTCTAAAAGATGTACTTAGAATACATTATTATACCTTTTATTCGGTGTAAATCTACTAAAAACCTTACACAAGCAAAACCCTTTTATTTTATGTCGCACGTTTATATTATGATGTATATAATATACTTATTTTTGTGTTATGTATTTTTAGTACATCTACCTTGAATGAAATTGTGAACGTAAATGATATAAATGAAGTTGTGGAATTCAACATTTTGAATCGACTTAAACCCTTGACAAGTCCCTTTCTGATATCCGATCTGATTGTTACTATAGCACAAAGTATAGCTGAATGAATTTGGTTGATATTCGTCACAGAGATAGGTTTTCTGTTGATCACGAGAGCGGGATCAGTCTGTATTCCGCGCAGGCGGAGTCGAAAGTAATAGCTAGTACCTTTATAAACCTGAAATAGGTCAGCTTCGTGCGTAGAATAACAGATTTTCACACCTTTGAGCGGAAACTTAATTTGGGTATTAATACCGCATGTGAGTGTCGGCTCAAACAAAAGGAGGGGTGGAAAACAGAGACATGAATTGGTTTTCGAAACTGATAACTTTAAATTACACTTCAATCTAGTTTCATCTCTAATTCCAGCTGCTCCGGAATCCGGAGCTTTCGCCTCGAAGTCTATCACTTTTGTAGTCAAGTCTTCGATATTTTCCGGGAAGCGACTATCACCTTATCTCCACAATTCAACGGTGATCTCGTAGTGTTGCAGTTAAACCAGTTTTTGGACTTTAGTGCTCTAACTACACATAACGATTGCCATAGATATTCGTATGACAATCGGGACCAACAACTTAACATGCTCTCCAAGGCACCTCAATGTAGTTTGTTCGATTTGAATTTATAAATGGACGTTCTGTATCATTTATAGGACAGATAATATAAGCTACATCTAATGAGATACTTCTACTTTGTTGGCGACCAGCAGCGTTGCTGACTATTTTTTATTACAAACCTTTTCTTACTAGCATGTTTTTTTTTTAAAAAAGAAACAAAATGTCAAAAGGGAAAGATCGAAAATGGTGTAGAAGTAAAATGTATCGTGTTGATCTATAAAAATGTGTATTTTTTTAAGAATATGATGTATCTTCTTCTTATATAAAATTCCAGGGACGAATCCTAGTCGTCTTCACCTAAATTTAATCAAATTAATGCTTTGATTGCAATATGACTATGTATTATTATAATGAAATTAGTGCCTGGGTAACAGTACGAGTACATCTCTTTTTTATGTTTTCTAGGGGAGATGCAAAAATTGTCTAATTAAAAAAAAGGGTGGATTTGTTTGTCGAAATAATTAGAACGGTTCATGAACCGTTGCTAATAATATTATGAGAATACGAATAATATCACATATGATATTATTCGTATTCTCATAATATTATTAGCAAAAAATAAAAACTGTATGTATGTTTATATCTGTGAATCATATTAAATCAGGGGTGTACATGTACAAAAGTTGGACAAGGAATGAACTACATAACAATGTTGAATGGTGAACGCGATCACACAACTTAATGTCAACAAGCTTTGCCACCACTCGTTTTGCTTCACTCAAATTTGTATCACTGCATTTTCTAATGTAGATTTCGGAATGGATTTTTAGAAGACTGCTCTTCGCAGACATTTATTACAGATGAATCTATAAAAAATCTATGTATAATTTTTCAATAAAAGTGGTATAATTTTATAATGTTAAGTTTGTTCTAGAGACTATTTGCAAAACGTGTTAGAATTAAGTAAATTCAACTCGCACTAGTCCAATTTTCTGTTGTGTTTATAACTTGATTACTATACATGTATCAAATTCAATTTCAATTCCATCTTTATCTTTATTGTGAAATGTAAGTTAAATTAATAAATAATGCCATTTGTATTTCAATAAAATACACAAGTATTTACTTAACGTACTTCCGTTTGTCAAAACTCTCCTAACGCTGTTCGGAGAACAAATTTGGCTAATCCCACTCCGCCTGAAAGTTCATTTTCCTTATTTATTTAATCAATGTTGGTCATGTTGAACTCACAGACAAACAAATCCCTCAGACAAAGATTTCGAATTGCTTTTAATCTTTCAAATCATAACTTGGAAAATATTTTTTGAACTTTCAAGAATAAACCAATCACTTTTATTGAATATCTGTTTTATATGTTATGTGTTGTACATACAACTTATCGGCATCAATTTAATCTAGTCTTGAGAAATTCTAAAATAATCTAGTAAATATCACTATATTAGTGTGAAAATAGATAACAGAATAATTTGTAAATAGAGTATAGTTTATTAATTTGTTTTTATGTACCTACTTTATTACTCCTCGTTTTTACTATGAAACAAGTTGTAAATGTTTGATACAAAATTTGTTGAAGACTTGTAGAAGTCAAAATACAATACATATGTTTTATACATGTATTGAGACTGTCTAAGACACTCTTTTGTTCTCAAAATATGTATAGCCAAAAAGTTGTAAACAAGTTTAAAACACAATTTGCGTTCACACTGAAGTCTGTGACATATTGCAACTTGTCAAATATATTATGTTTTTTATTTAGGTGAAACGAGGGGTTAGATTGCAATGAAGCTTTTAAGTTTTTGTAAGTACGTACCTAATTATGCTCATGGTGATTCTTCGCATGAAACAAGTAACAACAGACACCAGGCACTATTAACAAAAGTCTCAACAATGTACGTGCCATGGAGAATAAAATCATAAAAAGTCCTCCGCGGTAAGTGACATCTTTTGATCGAATCAAAGTCTAACTAAATTAAAAGACTTTATGCTATCGCTAATATATTATATATATATTCCATGATGTTAATGGGACTAAACGCGATCATGGTAAAGGGCATACATACCTTTTGTTTTACCTGGCGTTTCAACCAGGTTACACCGGCCGTGGTCACAGACTCAGTTAGCCAATCGCGTTAATCCCCGTTAACATTATTATACATTTTTTTTTAAACAAACTCGCGATTATGTCGCGTCAAACAACCCACTCCGCATCGTTCCCGGCGCAAAGGTGCCCATGATGCTGGCCGCGTTGCCCCGCTGAATCGCATATGAATTAATAGAAATTTCGTCGATAGAATAATTTTGCAATACAATTTATATTTTCAAAGTGACAATAAATATAATATGCTGAATTTTGAATTTGAAATAATATTTTTAATAGATAAGCCTATTTACAAAACGTATTCATGTGATTGAAAAGTATTCACCATATGCATCAAAAGCACGTCAGATAGTATTAATTTTGGTTTATATATGTCTGCACAGCTGGTGCAGCACTGTGGGTATTAATCACCAACTGATTAAATTTGCATGAACAATCGTGGAGCTGTTCAATAGATAACGACCTTGCATCCGCGCTGAATGAAACATAAGTACGCTGACTTTTGCCGCCATCGATATGCCTTTGTCCCTTTGTTACTGTGTTTGCAAATCAATACCAAAGGTATTTTCTGTTTTAATCCTCACTCATTGTTTCATTATGAGGTTTACTTTAGCAGGTGACCTCTTCCCAAAAAATAATGATGATGTTGGATGATGAATACGTAGATATTTTTTCTAACTAATCTATTAATAGTCGTTAAGGATAAGGAAGCTATAATATTGGGTCACCGACATTAAGAAAAATATATTTTTTAAACATAATTAGGAAAAACAAGAAGAATTACAGCATATTCTTATGTAAAAGTAAAAGTCTAGTATCATGTTTTTCAGCAGACACTAAGTTAAAAAAGTTTGCTTATAAATAAGCATTTTGTAATTATTTAAGAAGAATCAAATAGACAGAAACATTATAAGCCTTACCGTGATACACTTCAGACAATTCATTATACCTATAGCTAAGTGCAGAAAGTAGACAAAAGTCGAGTCTTGTATCAAGTGTTTAAACGAGGGAGCTAGCTGAGGGGAAGTGCGAAGAACAATAGAGCCCGCATTCTGGTGACATTTCGTTTCTACTGAAGCGATTGCTTCTAACTGCCGTAAAGTTATAAAGTTGAAGTAATTTCCTGCCTTCAGGCATGTGTTGTAAATGTTTCACAGTTGTAATAACGAACTCTAAATGTTCTCAATGCCCGATGAATATAATATAAAGGGTTAATATTCTCCTGAGTTTTGTTTTGTTTCAAAGTGTAAAGTTTGTTCTGTGTTCAAAAGGTTATGAAGAAGTTAGCTCTGAAATAGCCTACAGACTATAAATTTTATTACAAGCTACCTCATAAACGTGGGTACTTATCTTTATTTAATAATTGAAAACCTGGTATGATATTGTTTACAAAAGAAGAGCTCGATATAATGCCCACAGCTACCTTCTACCCTAGTCCAGCTAACTGCTGTCAAAGCTTTGAACTTGCCGCGTATACTTGGCACAGTATGCAAACAATAACGTCACTTACTACGCTGTTGAAAAGTACTGCATTGACTTACCTGACTCCAAAGGCATATTCTTAACAGATTTGCTTACGTATGTAGATTATAGTGACTGCTTTTCATCAGACCGAGCAAAAGCTTCGATCAGGCTATTTAAGTCCAAAGACCGACATGACTAGTTCATTTCGGTCTTTGAACATTAATATTTGCACGTTACGTACAGGAAAGAGTCTGTTTTATACTTCATGTAGCAAATTTTACAATTTACCGCCAGGACAGCGGCCAAACAACTTGTTTGTGTTCTTTCAATAACGAGTTTGAGTTGGAACACTGCCCAATAAATAAAGGATTATTGCACCTCTTTGACTGAACATATTAAGACGCTACATCCCCAGAATATAAGATAGTACATTTCTCACTTCGTACAGTAACTGCTACCAATTATTATAGAGATGACCATTATTTTACGAAAATATTGATTGAACTAAAGGACACGATAAATGGTTCAGTATTCATGAACTATATATAAATAAAATCTACCTTACTGTTCAACACCATAATAGTACAAAGTTGTCGGCGTACTTGTGACTATATTATACTGAATTATACAGAGACTTTCTTTTGAACATTTGTATGAATAAAAATACTGTACACCTAAGTATACTGTGCCCGTATGGAGTGATGCTAAAGTTTTATGTCTAAATCCTATATTTATCGCCATGTAACTATTTTCTAACAAATAATAAACTAAGTTACGTCTAAATATTGATAAGTTTATATTACACATAAATCATTCGATGGCCATCAAAGCGTAAACGGAAATCACTAGTTTATAGGAGATTGTACTTAACGCAAAATCGTTATTAAACCTTTTACAAGAACAAAGCTAGCTTCTTCAAATTTGCAGTAGTTCGTTAAAATAGTATTAGGAAGAAAACAGTGAAGGTCAGTTCACTGATATATTTATAATTTAAAAAGAAACGGTAGATGTCTAAACCTACTTCACACGAAATAAATAGCTAATTGAGTCAACTGCCATATGCTTGCTTCTACTTAAGACTTTCCAATTTCTGACAAATTTAAGTTATGTTTTTTGCCAAATTTAATATCATTTTGTCTCTCCTGTTATTTATATTATGTCATTAAATATAGTACTATAAAATATAGTTTAACAAATTATTAATAATTAAGTTCAGAAAATATCAGTTACTTATCCGTTTCTTTGTCGTCACAGGCGCGCCAAATTTTACGACGCATACGGGATCAAGTGTCATATAGCTGTGTGTACTACGTAAAATTAATGTGTTGTCTATATATATGCAGCAAAACGCGATTAAATATTCGACTTCAAAAAAATATATTAAGATAGCAGGGAAATTTTTTAATTCGATTATGTAATAAGTAAAGATTTTCGCTAAAATGCAGATGTCCGTTTTCTCTTTGCTGCCGTTAATTTTACATATTACGCATGTAAAATTATACTACCACTAATAACTTATAAAATAAGAGAGGAGCTAAGTACTCATTTTTTTTCTATCGCTAGACTATTAATAGTATTAGTAGTAATGGAAGATACAAGCGTACAAAATGTAGAACTTATTTGGTAATTATTTGAGACAACAGAGTTGTACTAACATTATATATAAATAAAGGTAGAGAGACAAAGCTCTTTGCAAACAATATAACAGCAATAGAATATTGATAGCAGTAGCGTGACTCTGTAGTATTCAGCGACGCTTTGCGTTCCTTCTTAAAAGCCATGTGTAGGTATTGCATTTGAATTTATGATCAGGTTTGCTACTGAAAACTACATTTAGTTTTCATAGCATATAATCAAAATATCAGATATCTTTAAACAGTTGTCGTACTATTGTAATAAAATATATGCATAATATATGCTATTACTTATAAAATATATGCAGATATATATATATACCTGGACCAAATCGGTGAAGTTTTAGAAAAGGGGCATGTCAGGAGTACCCTAAACCGACAAGCATGCATAAAGAATTTAATGAGAGTGAATGAAGCGAGAGTAGTATCAGGATCGTAGCAAATGAACATCTGTGATCTCTGCCTACCCCTATGGGAAACAGGCGTGATTTTATGTATATATGTATGTATGTATACAGAATTAAGCTAACTATACAACATATACAAAAATAAAATAAAGAGGGAGACTGCAACTTACTACTTAACCTGCATTAAATCCCTACGTAAATAATTACTTCTTGACTACTCATCCGCGTAATTACGATTTAACATACAACAGTTTCAAAAGAAAAAGTAAGAGTGTAGATCCCAGGTTCCAATGTACAGGCTTTGTATATTACGTTCTGTGGTGATCATGATACCATTAGCCTAACATGTTACATTTTGCATGTTCCGTCAAATTTATGATATGCTTTCAAGGGACTTTACCCTTTTCTACACAACATTTTTGACATAGCCAGCAATCCCACTTCCTACTACCTAATGCATATTATAAATGCGAAACGCTGTGAAGATGAATGGGTGGATTTAGTTGTTACTCTCTCGCCCAAAAAGGGGTTGTTGCATCATGATGAAATTTGGTACATGTAATGATTATAGTCTCTATAGCTCATAGGTTACTTGTTATCTCAGTTATAATTAATTGTGGGCAATAGTTAGCAATTGATATACGTAACCGCTGCAACATCATTAGACTAAAAGAAATATTACAATTTAATAAACATTGTTATTTTACTATGCAGATTCTGGTAATATATAATATTTAAAAAAATAGTAAATATAAAAAATATTTTGCAGGATTTTGTTCGAACATTAAGTGGATCTGCAAACAACCTCAAGTAAAATAGTTCCACAAATGCCGAGCACTTCAAAAGTTTATTGAAAGAGAATGCAAGAGTTAACTTTTGAAAGACCCCTGACGTGAGAAATTCATAATCTCATTGAAAAACTTTTTTCGTCGGTCATAGCGCAACCAGATAAAGTTCTTGAGGCAAAAACCTTTAATGAATAATAAGGTTACTCAAGTTCAAACGCAAAGAGCGGCTAGTTACAATAAGTGCTGAGTAAATTAAGATATTCCGAGCAACATTATATATTAAACTAATGTCGGCACAACTGAAAGCAACAGCCGCTCTGATCCCGTAAAAAGCTTACGAGCGGATTTTTCTTAATTACACACCTTGACTTCGCCCCATTTCCCACAGAAAATGTAAGCAGATGAGATTAAATATAATTAGAATTAATTTTTCATAAAGGAATAATTTACACAACAGCGGTGGATGCGTTAAAATTAAACTAGTGAAGTAAGAAATATAAACTTCAATTACAAATTCTAATAGCGCAATTGGGACCTAATCTCTGAAATCTGGGTTCATTGTCATCCAAGCAATTTCGCGGCTGCACCAAAATTTTACATTTTAGTTTGGTGATCAAGTCAGCTTTAATTTTAAATAATGATTGGTTTTAACGAAATTTACTGCTATCTGACTTTCTATACCCAAGAGAAAAGCCTGCGCCAAACCCTAAGACGTTATTGTAGAAGCACCGAATAGGTGTTACCTATCATTACCTGGTCACTATAACTCGTGCGCATTAACATGGCACCTGACTTGCCAAATGTAACAATAACAAATCTCAAATAAAATCCGAAAACCAATAATTACGACACTCAAACTAAGGCAAACGTGCAACGGTCACAGTGTTGCGGAAGCTGCTGGTCTCGAAGGACGTTGCTTTCGAGCCAGGTGCCATGTAAATCCGCACGAGTTGTATATAGCCTAAGTTACGACTTAGGTTTACCTTTATTTTTGGACAGTATAAACCGCAGCAAATTAATGCAAACAAAAATTAGATATGCAATATTCTACTCTTATCTCATTTTTGGCATAGGTAGGTACCTATGGATAGAGAGAAAACAATTGGTTTGTAAAATTAATACTTATGCAACTAGATTTAAAAATAAAATAAATTGATCAAGTTCTAAAATTATTTTTAGAATATAACAAATTTGTGGTCCGTTGTCAGATCGCCAGATTATCAGAGCACAAAAAGACCACCAAGAATTTCCTTCGCAATAGTAAACCTTTTGATTTGCCGCTGGCAACTCAGCGTTGCGTGCTCGCTTGCATGCATTATGAGCTTCGCAGCGACAACATCAACCATTGTTTGAGATTTTGATAAGCTTCTAAAATCCTAGCTTTGTTATTTGGCATCCTCCATGGAAATCCACCAATTCAACAAGATTGTAAAAATATAAACATCTCTGAGATGTATTCGTCAACACAAAGACGACTACGGGCGGCGTCCAATCATTTTAGAATTGTTTCGAACAAAATTTGAACATCAATTTACAAAATGCGTCTGAAGGCGAAATAAATTTCAACATTGTCGTCATATCTATCAAAACTGTCTTAAGTTTTACTGAGTGATATGTTTGTGAACATTTTATTGATGGTTTGCCGGTAGTACGTCCATTTATTTACAGCTGGACCCGAATAAATCAGACTCAACTGAGTTGGGAGAACTGTGATTATTCATTTTGAACTCATAATATTTATGCAGCGACAGATATTTCATTGGTTAAATTTAAAGTTTCGTAAAAGGATAAGTAATTTAGGTTAATTCATTTTATAGTAGATATTAAAATACCTGTAGCCTTAGATGAATTAAAAAAATTAAAATTTTAATTTTAATTCATCTAAGCCAGTAGCGATGTACTGTAACGTGATATTATGACATGTACAAGTTACAACCTGTAAGCACTGCAATCACATTGCGGTTTTTCGATTGTATTGATATATTTTAGTCTGTAACGAATGAAAATGTTCTACAATACCCTACTTACTAGTAGACGAAGGTTAGGTGCAAATCCAATTAAGTATCAGACGCTCTTAACCTACGAACAAAAACCACTCACCTATTTATCGCTTGATAATATATGATTAACCTGGAACACTTGATAAGAAGAAATAAAAGACTTCATGATTTTCTTTTCAACACAGTCTTTAATTATATACGTTTTTTTAAGTATCTAAAAATGAAGAGGTGTTGTGTGACACCCAACAAACAGAACATAAAAGACAGGATGTTACATATTTATGTATCTGTATGTACTGTATACTGCATATCGGTTCAAAATATGAGAGTTGTGATGGATTAAGCGTTATGATAAAATGTGAGTGAATTGGATTAAGGGGTTAGAAAAATATTGGGTTTTATAGTTGGCATACAGTTAAACACTTTCTTTAATAAATCTTCTAAAACTATTTTTTTGTAAAATTTCATTTTGCACAGCGAAACTGCATTAAATTGCTAGTTGTTAAATCTCCAAGTTATGCTTGCCCCAATACACACATAAAAAGTTATATTTTATCGGGGGCATTATTATTTACTTATTTTAATTCTTAATGCGTTATTTGAAGTTTAAATATGACTATTGAATTCATTTTAAAATCATCTAAGTTTTAATTTTAACATATTTTTCTAATGTAGTTCATCGCTTAAGTGGCCTCAATAGATACTAATTCTGTGCACCCCAAATGGCAGACCATCGTTCGTAGACAACCGAGACCAATTGATTTACGTATTACCCAAAGCACCGAGGAGAATTTATCGCAGTTTGATCGTTCCATGCGGCACCCATTTGGCCTCAAACTCTACAAATATTACTATCATATCCTGAATACATTAGGTTTGTTTGTATTTCGTCTTAGACGTGGTTTATATGAACATGTATTTTATATCTAAAGGTTTGATTCAACCTTCACATATGTATCGAGTGTCAGCGACTTAATTGATGTTCGCGTTTAATACTCATGTTACAAAACTCTGATGATACACATATAAATATAGTAAAGTAGGTAGCTTTGCTGCGGTCAGGAGGGCGGAAGCCATAGCAATGGCCATCCGGGCATTTTGCTCGAAACCGGAACAGGCTCTTGAAGTGCTTCCTTCAATTTACCTAGTTATACCTGAACACCGTGACTTACTTATGCAGTTTTAATGGAATATTTTTCAACTTTTCCAGCGACGAGTAATTTTACTATATGGCTAAGCAAATTAATTAAATTTGAGTTAAGCGGTTGGTACTACCTGTCTAGACAGTTGAGTGAACATTTTCTACAAAGGATTAGTTGCCTTTGGCATCAAAGAGTTTGAGAAATCTCTCAAATAGCAAGCATTGTTCCAAACCTCTCTATAATAATCATTCTACATTCCATTCCTCACATGCCAATTGCAAAAAAATATTTCACAAACTACTTTCAAATATATATGGCTTCAAAATATTCCAAGCAGCTTACCGACTTTGTATTCACCGTTCATCTGTCAGAGGACTGTAATAACAATATAGAAAGCATCGATTATACCCGCATTTTCAATTATCCATAACAATAGGGCTGTAACCATTGTCAGATGCATGCTCCTCAGCTAAAGCGATCAACAATGCCATGTTACATAACACAAAACACAACACATTATTTTTTACCCGAACACGGGGCAAAAAATAAAGATTATAACATGTATCGTAAAACCCATTAGCTATGACAAATAGGCTGGAGGATTATACACAAAATATCATGTTCAATACTGTACTTATTGTTGAATTAGTTGCTATATGTGGTGGATTTAATATGAGTAATCTTTTCGGACTATTCTGGCCGACTATTAGTGATTTATGACCCTTACATCTGGACACATTATTAATTATTCTTCTTATTTTCATAGTAGGTTCAATTTCCAATATAGCTCTGGTTTACCGGTAGGTAATCTAGCTAGAAGCAATGTAGTGAATGTTTGATTAAATTTTACTCTAACTTTGATTTTGTAGATACTTAGCGTATGGTTGTGTAAATTTACTCACATGTAAAATCATTAATTTCAATCGCAAGTTCTCTAGCAAGGCAATGAACCTAAATAGTTTTCTTTGCTATGTTTCTAAGGACGTAAAGTTTACTATGTGAAAAGATCTTGACTGTTGAAAAGTAGCAAATTATTGTTACTTTTCTTCATACATTGAGTAAATAAGTCACGACTTGTGGGGGTGTTCCGAGGAACAACATTATCCGATAAATCCGGTTAACGATACCAATTAATCGTATCAGGGTAGATAAGTGTTAGATTAAGGGAGGGTATGAAGTGGAGTTCTAATCAATACGTGCAATAAAAAAGATTTAGCGAGAATTAGAAAGAAAATGATTTTAGTTAACAAACTATTATAACTGACTCTTCAGATGAAATATTGTCGGAGTGGTGGCTGAATTTTTTTCACCCAGAAATCCAAATAAGAAAAAGGTATCTAAAGACATTTACGAAATCATAGTGTGGCTGGACGAGCGATTTAATGGTAAAAGAAGCATGTTAGCTATGTATGTTGATGTCTCTTTCAACCCCAAAGCTAGAATGGTTGGTACGCATGGAATAAACAACATTATTTAAAACATCAAAATAAAATAGATTCTCTTCAATTAAAAAAAATATGATTACCTGCTATTATCTGATAGCAGGTAATAATATTTTTCTCAGAGAACAGACGGGTTTACTTTATATCTATAAAGTTTACCCATCTGTTCTCTAGAGTATCTTAAAATTACAGTGGTGACCCTGTAGGATTATTTGCGGGTTAGTGGTGAATATGGCTGCCATCAATTTTTCAATTTCTTTTGGCCCTATACTTGCCTCCTTACCTTTTTGTAATCTCTCTTGAGAGTGACTCTTGGGAAACAATGGGTTGTAACAGCTCAGAGTAGCTGTTATGATAAAATTCAATGTCAATGAAAAATAATACGATTGGTCAATATAATTAATGGAAACCTGATTTCTTTTCCTGTTGGAATCGGGTTATAAAGATTTATTAATAACTGTGTAATATGTAATCTCACTGCAATTCTTAATGCAAGAATTTACATGGATGGATATGATTGTTACTCAATTACACCAGAACAGCTGGATGGATCTGGATGAATTGTAACACAGATATTCTATACCTGGAATACCACAGAGGTTACTTTTTATAACGGTAAACCGAGTATTTCATGTGAGGTAGAACCATTGGTAACAACTAGTCTTCTATATTTCCTAGATCCTGCTTGCCGTTATTGAATTAAACATCTACACAATGACAAACGATCCGTGAAAATTAAGGCATATTCAATTCAAAACTCAGAGTATTAATTTAGAAGCAGAGACTTTTGTTAACTTTGAGTAAAAGGCAGCATTAAATGACACAGTTGGAAATAAAATGAACTGGGATTAATTAACAAATTTATTGTTGAAATCAAATTAAGTTCGATGATGATGAAGTATTCGAAATATGTTCATACTGATCTAAAAAGAAGTAGTTTTTAGATAAATAGAGAAGTCCTTGAAAGTATTAATGAAATTGAATTCTCACGTTACTTTTATTTTTATTTATTTATCATAGCAATTTCACGACTGCCAACCTCTCCCACATGTCAGTGCAGCTGCTAATGGATGAGGCACTGCTCTGGCACAGGTTTTCCTCAGGGTTGGGAGGTCTGACGACAATCTCTCCCGGTAAAACCGATATACCAATCAAAAACCATAACGGGTCCTCGGGCTCCGAATTACATTTGGCCGCAACTGGGACATGTTTGTCAATCATAAAAATATTTCTGACTATAAATCTCCTCATCCATATCCATATCATATCACAACAAGATAGAAAATATTTCGAAAATAATTAAGATGGGGATATATATAGTATAGAAGAGAAATAAATTCAAACACAATGTCAATTAGACTGTACTTATTGTTTGAATGAAGCATTTCCAAAAAATATATATTCAGAAAGCCATGTTATTCTTACTTCTATTTGCTGAAACATAAGAAAAAAATGTTCGTAATGATAACATGAATCTTAAGTATCCCATTACCATTTCTTGCGCAGATAAATAATTATTACGATATGGAAAGAATTTTGATGTTCACTGGGGAATGTTATACTCATAAGGTTCTTTGTGATCTGTACAAACATATCACACAGCTATAAATATCTTCTCAGTAAACATCAAATGGTATATATAGCTTTAATGACATCTCGTATGTGTTTACGACATAAAAGGTATTCTGTGTACTAGATAACTCAATGAACTTACTTTCCTTTGAGTTACATATCGATAGTTATCCAGCTCTTTACATGTATTTTAATGTTTTTTTTTCTGATGTTGATCATAACTGTTCACCACATCGCTATCATTACAAATAAAATATAAATTTATTGCCCACACAATGAATAAATCTACAAAAACTCAACAAATTTTGTCCTAACTCGCAACTCGTACCATTAACCAATATAATTTTAACGTATCATTCTAGACTAGTCCAATAAAGATTTATATCAATCACACGTCTGTACTCAATAAAAGACTCGTGTGAGCCACACTGTTAATAAAACGTTTATTTATACCTTCGTTGCTTCTTATTTACGTACTATGTATGTAACCCTAGAATTTATATTTATAACCTGAATTATTATTCGCACACAACTCTTCAATACTTCGATTTTTATAACCGAATTACAAATTAGCAACTTTAATCTACCAAAAAGCAATAAAAAACGAATTTCGTACTTGAATCGGATCATTAAACACTGTAGAGTGATATAAATCATCAATTTATTAATTAATAGCGACATTTTAACAGCGATGTTAACAACCCTCACGAATGCATGGAGACATATCGTGCGTAATAATACTAAGTTATAACTGTATTGTGGAAGTTTTGGCATACAGATCACGGCTCATCGACTTTTGTTAGAGGGGCGATCAGGAACGGTCATAAATTTAGACGGTGACGGATTAAATGGGCCATTCAAGCGTTTTAAAATCAGTTTGTAAAAGATTCTGAAGTTTTGCCGCTTCTCGAATGTATTTTATTCAAAATAGGGTGCATATATTTATAAACAAATATTACCTATACAACAACTTACATTATTTATATAGTAAGTACTAAGGTAATAATCAGCCACTGAACAGGTACCGTGACCTATAAACAATATGAACATAGAAGCTCACTCCTGCAGATAAGCAAGGCAAACTGAATTCTTCTGCAACAACGCAACTAAATATAGCAATAAATATCCATTATACTCATAAACTCACTGCTGGATATCCCCAAAGAGGTATGCCAAAGAGTACTTTAAACCGTCATTTTAAAAATTGGGAACTTTTTATCACTGATACGCTCACGTTTGATTTGAAGCTGGTAAGTAATGATGTGATTTACGATGAAACACGTTTACCAGAAGGAACCTATACATTCGAGACCTGAAGATTGTCCAGGATGTAGCTCTCCAGAAAAAATTACTCTGATAGGAGTTCTACTCCTTAACTGTCCTTAACTGAACCATGGGGATCGTAGTATGTCGTGAATTTATCGTCCCCTCACTTTAATTCGTGCTGCTTGTCCCCGAAATAGGCAACAATATTATCTTCTACTTTAACATAAAGTAGTTAATCAAAATTTTCAACTTAATTAAATTAATCATATTTCTAAAATCTAATTGATTAATTAATATCAAAAAGTTGTTAAATAGTATTCTGCATAATATATCTAATATTCAGTTGTCCCGAAGAGGGCCATATCGTGAGAGATGGCCCTGGGTCGGCCGGGGTGCGAGGGATATGCCTGTCAACCTCACCTTCGGCAACCAAAACGACCCACAGGCGGCGTGCGTTTTAGTCGGTTCGAGTCCGACATAACCTCCTCCACCGGCTCCGGTGGGGAGGTATCCGTGGGGATTTTGCGCACGTAAAAAAAAAAAAAAAATATTCAGTTGTCCCTGTAAATAAAATGAATAATCATAATGTAAGACTACCATTTCCTTTAGTAATATTGTTTACTTACGAGATGGTTAAAATAAAAGCAAAACAATTTAGTTAAGGAAAGGAGCAAAGTGCCCGGTGTTGGTTGAAAAAAATGTCTGAAAAGAGCAACAATTTCCTTTAGAAAATGGGTGTACGATAAACAAGCATTTACGAGTAGCATAGTTCTTGGGGATGCAGCCATATAAAAAGGAAAGGTGGGGTAACGCGATAACGCGACGAATGACCTGTAGACAATAGAGAAGAGTGTACGCTGACTTTACAAGGTTCGTTTGAACAAGATGCTCGATGTGTGAAGGCTCTTCGGAAGCGATTGAAGTGAGCTTCAAAATGTGAATCAAGTGAGACTTTGAGAATAGGCCGACCTATAAGAAGTCGCAAAAAAATTGCTGTTTTATTTTCTGAGTTCCACTTACTAGTAGATAAACCTACATAATCCTTATTCTGCTAACCAACCAAGAAAGAAATTACTTACAAAATTTGTAAGAATTCAACATTCCATACCACGGTTTATTTTTATCGATAATTTGTTTAATGTATTTTTTTATACAACTTTTGTTGTAGACAAGCACACGGCCCACATGATGTTTAATGTATGCTTTTGTCCATCTTACAGTAAACTAAAATGTATATTTTTCTACTTTGTTTCCTGTGACAAGGTCTCCTTGTTTTTTAGTATTTATTGTCAACTAGCAGAGGCCACGTTTCGTTCCCGTAAGAACGAAAAGTTAAAAAAAATCAGTATTAGCACGTGAGATACAAAATATACTAATATATGTTTTGTATCTTGCGTGTTAATACACGCCGGAATAAAAATACGACCAACGACTTAGCTAAATCAAACTTAACTTTAATACATCTACTGCAAACAGAGTCATCTTATTCGTTCAGGAATCGACTGCCTAATTATTTACTAATTATTTTCGTTCCCGTAAGAACTGCGAGATACTAAATATGTATGAACACATTGGGATAAAAATACGACTAGGTAACGACTTACTTAAATTAAACTTAACTTTAATACATTTACAGATTTTTATCACTCGCTCAGGACTAATCAAGTAAAAAATATAGACAGGTACCTACCTAAAATGTATAGCGAATCGACTGTAGCTAGTAGAGAAATTTTCAGTTCCTAATTTGAACCAAAAGCGAAGGACCAGCTCTCACATTAAAAATGTACTGGTTGCTTTTCAACCATCCCTGTTTCTAGAAAATATCTGCTCTACCTTACTTCACTGAATTTCATTTATTGTGTACTTTTAGGACAGATTAATTTGAAATGTTCCGCATTTACCTGTGGCTTCATATACAAACAAGAACAATGATACTGTTCAGAAATACAGCGCAGTTGTAAGCAATTCGCTTTGTGGGTTCCCTCCTCTGAATATAAAAGAGCCTATCTCTCAAGCGGCTAGCTGCATTGGACACGTAACGGGAACACGTTATGTGCCTTCTCGGGATGCCAGAACATTATTGAATTCATTTGTTTGTCGTTTCACGACCTTGAGTAAATATTGCCGTGATACCAATCTGTTAATGTAGACTTTGGTTTTCGAATAACTGTTGTTACATAACAGCCTGCATTAATAACAATCAATCTTACTTAAAGTCTTCAAATTCAAGTGCTTATAAATTATATTAAATTATAATTCATATTGTATTTTTATATTGTAACTTCGACTACATTAGCTGATACAAAAATTAATTAACCTAGACACAACCTTACTAAAATTTATAACAAAACGCCACGTTGAAATGAGGCTTGCTTCATCTAGGCATAGAGTTTGTACATAGTCTAAGTACTTAGAGTTGTTCGTAGCCTACCTTAAAATAGATACATACCTATAATGTGGTAAAGGTACCCAGACACTCCAGCTATAACATATAATGTAAACTGTGGCTCTAAGTAAAATGTATGAAGCCACCGTAACATAGTTACCAACACCTCTGCTTTTTTCCAATGCGTCTGTGAATGTAAACACATACAAGTATAACGAATGAGGCACCTCCTTCTGCGAGCAAGTAATGCTCGTAAAGGAGGACGCGGGATGGGAGTGGCAGCGGGAGCGACGAAGGCTCGACTCGCTCGTCGGAGTTCGATGAATGACCTCCGCCCCCCATGAGCGCAGGCCTGGGGGTGACGGGTGGAGCAGTCTGTCACCCTGGTAAAAGCAGGCCGCGGCGACGCGCCTTCCCATTTCCGGGGACGAGTTGGGGGCTCTGTGGTCCCCACACCCGAGGAGAGGGCCAAATCGAGAGAGATGGCCCTGGGTCGGCCGGGCTGCAAGGGATATGCCTGTTAACCTCACCTTCGGCAACCAAAAAAGACCCACAGGCGGCGTGCTTTTTGGTCGGTTCGAGTCCGACATAAACTCTTCCTCCTGCTCCGGTGGGGGGGTATCCGTGGGGAGTTTGCGCACGTATAAAAAAATGTATAACTAATGATTCATTACACCAATCTATGTCCTAAACGCAGCTTATTTGCTTACGAAACAGCATCCTCACTTGAGATAGAATGGGATGTGAGGTGTGTAAGATCAATCGGAGTGATTAACTATTTTGTATCTAATAGGTACTATAATTTATTTTATAACTGTGCATTAATAATCTATATTGAACTAATTCCTAAGAGGGGCCATATCGAAACCAGACATGGCCCAGGGTCAGCCGGGGTACGAGGTATCTTATTATTAGGGCAACCTTATACTCCGTCTCGGGTCTCAAAGACCAGAGACCGCAGAAGTTGTAATAGTCTAATTTATAACCTGTTATTAAGACTCTGCATTCTTGTAACGTAAAAAATGTACTAGCTCTGCACCACTCAAGGGTAGACTGGCAGAGAATGCCTACGGCATTAAGTGTGTATATCGTACATAAAGTATAAATAAATGAAAAATTGCGTAATTATTTCAAAAATATATATTTTTCTTCTTCTTCTTTCTTTTTTTCTTTTTTCAAAAGAACATCAGCAACCACATTTACTAATAATTTCTCTAACCCCTCCAACTACTCACGACAATAATTCCAAATATTCCTAGCACAAGCAATTTAACTAAATTGCTAGGAGTGGGTTTTATGTATATAGAGTAATGGCACGACTGTAAGGATAAAGAAAGGATACAAACTTTACCAGTTCTTTCGGAGCGTTCTCAAGCGTTTTTCGAGGACATGAATCGAAGTGGATTACTGTGTCAGTATGTCACTTAACTTACTGCGGAGCAAAGTGTACTCTGTTGATCCTGGTGTATAGAAGTCACAGTAGTGGGCGTGTGGATGGGATCAGCGATCATATAAGGCTTCACTCCATTGGAACTAGTGACTTTATATTGCGGTTTTAACTGTTACACACGTAGTAATAAATATTTCCCGACATTCTACACAACGCTATCTAGACCCATGGTAAGCGTAGCTTAACTAGCTTGTGTTATGGGATCTAGAATGCGGTTAAACATACTTAGATACTTTTTTTTTATAAATACATACATATTATACATAGAAATACCCAGACCAATGCAAATATACATATTCATGCATACAAATATTTGCACTGAGCGGGAATCGAACCCACGCCCCCTGCATAGCAGTCGAATGCTTTAAATGCTTTATATTTATATAGTAACTCTAAAGTTTGACTTATGTTACAAATATGGCAAAAGTTTGATTTATTTCTCCTTTCTCTTTTTCACCTATAGGTAGGTACATAACGATAAATGTGATAACAATATTGCAGTTATAATAAAAAAAAATCTATTACTATACAGTACATTATAAACCTTGTACAAAGTAAAATTTATTGCTAGGCATTATTTAAGTGCATTAGGAATTGAAAAAAATTGTGTATTAGGAAGTGGTATGGAATAAGTACAGTAATATATGTGTAATTTGCGGTAGTGCAGTTTTATATATTTATATCTTCTATATATATAAAAATCAATTGCTGTTCGTTAGTCTCGCTAAAACTCGAGAACGGCTGAACGGATTTATCTTATCTTGGTCTTGAAATGTTCGTGGAGGTCTAGGAAAAGTTTAAAAGGTGAGAACAATTCGAGTAATTACCGGGAACCGACATCCACGCGGGCGGAGCCGCGGGCTAATGCTAGTTGTAAATAAAGGCTTGTCTGTATAGTATTTGTATCGAGAGAATTAATTTTTCCCAATGTCTATCCTGTGCTATTGCCAGTATCATCATAAAAAAGTGTCTAATCAAGTATCTTTTGAAAATGTTGATTGTCATGCAAAGTAGAGACGTTTAAGTATGGAATCCGACTCTGCCAGGAACTAATGCTAGGAATAATGCAAGGTAAATAAGTATAGCGGACTCTCGAAGTCAAACTTCGAGGTACGTGATCGAAGTCAATCTCCAACCTATCCACTGCCATGAAAGGGCAATTTATTCAGTGGTATGCAATGGCAAATTTTCAAAACGATTTTTTTTGTGTTCTTGTCTGTTTGTTTGCGATTTTTTTTTATACCACTTAGTTGGCAGACAAGCACACGGCCCACCTGATGGAAAGTGATTACCGTGGCCTATAGACGTTTGTAACACCAGAGGAGTCATAGTCGCGCTGCCAACCCTGTAATTACAGAGTTTCTGTGCCGTCAGTAAAAGACGAAGCAGGACAAGCCTTTAGTCTTACCACTGACAGCACAAATTCACCAGTGAGCTCTGGCTATCCTACTCACCGCTGGGAACACAACATGAAGTTATTATAGCCGCGGTATTCTGTAGGGCGGAGGTACTTCCCCAGTCGGACTGCTCAGTTGGGCGGAAATACCGCCGTGTCTTACCTCCTCTTATGAAATCGAACTACCTACCTCCTCAATGAACGCGAAAACTGATTTTTATGAGGTTTTTTATTAGAAAAGCCCCAAACAGCCTTAAAAACTGATATATGTTTGATGGAAATTCGTTTAGTAGAACTAAGAGATTGGACCAAAAGCTGCGATAGTTAACATTCAAGAGGGAGGAACTGCGAGTAGGTACAGAGTATAATTTCAGAAGGTGCTTTGTAAAGAAAATTAGGCAATGTTGAAGTCATTGTATATTCCGGCTTAGAATTTTGTAAGACGGAACATTCAATAACTAAATTCCGTTTTAAGATTTTGTAAAGAGGGGCCTTGATAAGCGTAATAATACGTATCCATACAAGAGCCTTTCGACCTTTTCCATCCATTGTATTCAAAATTTAAAAAAAAATATTCTTGGTGGATCATTAAGTTATAAAAGGAACACTGTCTTTAAATTCAAAATTCTATATGAAACCAGTTTTGTCACAGCGTTAATTAATTATAGTAAGCCACTTAGTCATGATATTAGTCAGAAGAATTTTCATTAATATTATCAAAAATTAAATTAAATATAAATTGGTACATTGATTGATTTGATAATAATTAATTTTGTACTTTTTGCTAAAAGTTGACAGAAAGATCGTAAACTTTCTGAGTGAAACAACTTAGTATCGGTTTATTTATAATTACCGCATTTTAAACAAGTAAAGTTATACGTTTTTATCTGATTGTATTTGAACATGAGCAATACAGGTCGACTTCCACCACATCAACTGTAACATAGCTGTTTTATATATCGTGTTCATGGTAAGGCTGGGATGAGGAAGTTCTTTTTCGAGGAACGCATTTGATTCATTGCAACATCAGTCAAGGCCTATACTATTAACATATTATATGGTGTCCAAAAATAAATACACGTGTATATAAAAATAACACCGTGAAGAAAGTAAACAACTATTTACACACGTGGAATGAAGATTTAATAAAACTCACATTAATCTCCGTAAGAGGTATCACTTGAGCGAAATTCACCCGCATCACTGTCAAGTAACGCCCTTACCCTACCATTATTTGCATTGCCGTAAAAAGTTATCCAAGTCAGAACCAGATTATATTAAACTGCTTGAAAATACTAGTAGATATAGAATTTACGTCGTAATTTTAATATCAAATGCTTCAAGAACTAAATGTGTTTGAAGTTGAAAATTGAAATTGAAGTACAACTATATGTAAATAGCTCCTCTATTTAAATATAGTTTGTACTTCAGTTTCAATTTATCTAGTTCTAGATATTCTTGAATATCTTGAATATCTTACAAATAAATATTTTAAACAGTATTCATATTAATTCAGTAATATAATTAATTGAAACAAGTTTATTAAAACTTAACTGCCGTTACCTATCAGATCCAGATTATTATCTGTGATTTTATTTATTCATTTATTTCATTCTTCATTGTGCACATAGGTGATATTTTACAGAATAAAGAGATGTAATGTAACAAAAGCGAGCTTCCTCAAAGTTGAATTCTCTTCCAGCAAACTCGGGATTGCAAAAAATTCCTCTTTGCACTCCCGGATTTGCTGCAATACGAAAGGCAAAGTCTAGTACATGAAAGTGGACATTTTTATGTAAGAAGGTAGACAAGATGTTTACCCCAGCCAATAGGTATACTTATATATACATACATATACACATACATACATAAGTACTATTAAATATATGTATAGTTGAGAATACAACTACAAATACATAAAAACCATATTAAGTCTGTTATTGTTACGAATTATTATTAACACTTAAAGAGGGCGTGAGTGCAGTGAGGTAGAGAATTCCATATTTACAGCCATACTGCAGAAACTGATAAAATAGTCGTAACAAGTACAACTGTAAGGAGTTCGAAGTAAAAGAGAAGACGTAGTGCGACTGGATTTCCCCCTGGGGATAAAGGAACTCAAAACGCTCACGAAGATATGACGTATAATGAGTCTTATTTAGAATAGAGAAGAGAAGGGAAAGAATGTAAACATCTCGACGCCGTCGAATTGGCAACCATTTCAATTGCTTTCGGAACTTCGAAACATGACGTACGAAAATAAAACGAATATACATAAATTTTGCATTCGCTCCATCTTGTTCTAGAGTTGTACATCAGCATGGAAGGAGGGGAGGATTGAGCAAGACAAACTGGTCTCAAAAGGAAGGAAATTCTGATGACGCTTCAGTGAGACACTCATAAAAATGCATAATAACAAATATAATTATACAATTAGATAACTATTACCAATACTACGAAATATATTTTTTTGTAATATATAGACGACTGTGTTTTTATTGTATACAATATATATAAATAAATACTACAGATGTAAACATATCTGTAGTAGTACAGTAGCATCAGATCGATCTTGACGAAAAAGTACTCAAAATGATCTTAAAGCCTTGGTTTTCCCTCTTTTCAATGTACTGATTGTTCTGATATTTAGTACACACATTGAATTTGGATAATAATACAATTTAAATCAATAAATAAAACTGTTTGATTTGCTCTTAATACCTTGGCATTGTGATCATTTAGAGACTTTGTAGTCAAAATTGTTCTAACGTTGATTGTTGATACAACTTTATATAAAAAGGTGAATATATTTTTCTTTGGACAACTACATAAACGTGCGTGTTTAGATTACACTGAGACTCGTTATTTATTCAAGCATCTTTATAACAAGCGAGTTTTGTATGTGTCTTCTAATGTCTACAATTTCATAACTACACACTAGGAACGCTAAATAACTTCAAGATGAACGAAAATTCCTCACTCCGCTATCATTAATACTTAGTAGATATTTCTGTATCATTATTAACGTTTACCCTGTGTGTTAAATACGTGATCAAACTTTAAATATGTAGGTAAATAATATAAAACAAAAGACATTCAATAAAGCTTTATACAAGTGTTCCTTTATGTTACTTAATCTATACATGTTTTGTAGCTTTAGACGGCCTTCGATAAAATACGTTAAAATACGTTTGGATATTACGTACACCTTTCAGGTGTCATGGCGAGGACAGAATACGAACGACGAAAATATATCCGAGATGCGTCACGCCTAGCGCCCGTATAACATCGCGCTCATATTGAATTCCCCACCAATTGATACTTCGTCACCTCCAGGAACGCAGGAAGTGGTAACAGGATGTGTTCTCTGAGATATTGTCACGTTGTGCATGTATTTCACTATTTGATACATCGTACGCATAGTAATTTCAAGACAGGGAAAACTACTTATCAAGTTTCTCATCTACAAACATATAAATTTGTGGTGACATGCTTTAAATGTTTCAAAGAGTTTTTTACAGTTAAATATCGATTCGTAAATAATTGTCGAAGATGAAGAAAAATTAAAAGCAGTTTTTCGCGTTTTAGGTTTGCAATTTTCACGGGTTAATGGGCCTAATGAAATGCCAATACAAAAAACATCCATTTTACCGTTCTAAAAGTAAATTAATGACGAAGAGAAAAAAAAAATCAATAAAATAACGCTTGGTTGAAGGGACGAGATCGTATCACTGCAGCGTTTCTATCGGGCTCTTATCACTTACATTTTACACTGTAATTTTCTACATTTTATCTCAGTTCCAATTAAGTCGACCGCACTTTGAAACAAAAGCTTTTAAAGAAAGCGTTTTTGCCTAATATTCAATTAAAAGATTACAAAATGAATTCTAAAGAAACTGTGAAGGTGTATTTTTCTCTTGATTTATGAACCTAGACTTGGATTTATTGGATGCAAAGTGGCCATATTCAAGTGAACTGAGAATTTTATGATCAAATCGCAATAAGGACTTTCTAAGAATAATCGGTTAGGGTCCATAGAAAATATTTTATTCTACACAGTCCTGAATTAATGAAACTTTTTTTTTACGTGCGCAATAACCCCACAAATACCTCCCCACCGTAGCCAGTGGAGGAGGTTACCGACCAAAACGCACGCCGCCTGTGGGTCGTTTTGGTTGCAGAAGGTGAGGTTGACAGGCATATCCCATATACAGGGTGTATTTTTGAAACGGGGCAGTAAGGGCAAGTACCTTAACCGTTGCAGTTACAGCAAAACGTTCTTAGAAGACCTTCCCTAACTTTTTGACATATTTTGAACTGCATTCACAGATTTTGTAAAAAACTTACAGTTGGCAAAAAAAATGCAAAAAGTCCAAAAATTTTTTTTATGCCAATCGATTCTATTTCATGTGGGGATCAAAAAACTCTATGAGACCATTTTAGCTTTCAGTACTAGGAAAGACAGAAATCGCCAAAAACATTTCCCATACATTTCGGCAACAGAAACAAATTTCTACGATGGTCTAACTTTTTGTTATGGCCAGGAAGTGGGTAGAATTGACTGTAAAGTAAATAAAAAGAATTTTTACCCTCAAATTTCGAATTTGATTCGAAAATCTGTGTGTTATACTTAGTTTCAGCTGAGAAACTTCGTATGAGTTATTAATTAAGGATTTTCGCTAAAATGTCTTCTAATCGTGAAAAAATTGACTTATTAGAAGCGTATTTTGCCAATAATCGAAATGCGGGAGCTGCATTAGTGTGGTACCGCAATAAGTATCCGTTGCGGCATGTGCCAACAAGAAAGGTTATTACAAATCTTTTGAAAAACCTGGAATTGCAGGGTTCTTTCAAAAGAAAGCGGCAGCCTCGTGTGGACATGGACACGGAGATTGCGGTTCTGACTTATGTCGAAGCATATCCAGAGGTATCGTCCAGGCAAGTCGCCCTTGAAGTAGGTGTATCCCACTCCCTTGTGATAAAGATATGGAAGAAATACGGCTACAAGTGCTATCGATATGGGCGCATAGTTCAAGTGTTACATCCGGGTGATGATGTTCGAAGGCTTACTTTTTGCAGATGGCTAAGAGGAAAAATAAGCAGAGATCATGAATTTTTAAATTACATACTGTGGTCAGACGAAACGAATTTTTCCAATAACGGTATGTACAACAGAAAAAATCACCACTATTGGTCCAAAGAAAATCCACTAAGAGTTACGGCAAGTCATAATCAGGTTCGCTTCTCATTCAACTGTTGGTGTGGTATAATGTCCAATCGAGTCATAATGGTGGAATTTTATGAAGGGAAACTGAATTCTGACATGTATAATGAAGTCATTTTACACCATCTTGAAAACGAGATGGACGAATGGCCCCTGTCGGAATTGCGAAAAGTTCATTTTCAACAAGATGGTGCTCCGCCATATAACAGTCACCTTTCACGTTCCAATTTGAGCCGCCTATTCGGTACACAGTGGATAGGTACACATGGTCCAACACAGTGGCCACCTCGTAGCCCCGATCTAACACCACTTGATTTTTTTTTATGGGGCTTCGTGAAAAACGAGGTGTATAAGACGACGTACGCCAGTGTTCAAGAGCTCAAGGAAGCATTAATGACCATTTTACGTAATATTCATCCCAGAACATTATTAGCCGCCATTCGTTCAGTGCAAAAAAGGATAGACTTATGTATTCGTGAAAATGGAAATCATTTTGAGCAATTTATTTCATAAACCAATTTCTTAAATGTTTAAATGATTTTTTTTATTTAAAAAAGTTCAAAATTTTACCTGACCTATGAGTTTCGAGTTGATTTATCATATTTCCGTACGAAATGTATGGGAAACGTTTTTGGCGATTTCTGTCTTTTCTAGTACTGAAAGCTAAAATGGTCCCATAGAGTTTTTTGATCCCCACATGAAATAGAATCG
Source organism: Eilema griseolum (assembly GCA_963662185.1). Classification (NCBI taxonomy): domain Eukaryota; kingdom Metazoa; phylum Arthropoda; class Insecta; order Lepidoptera; family Erebidae; genus Eilema; species Eilema griseolum. The sequence continues at coordinate 14,485,947 of OY759238.1, read as the reverse complement.
ATTGGCATAAAAAAAAAAATTAAAACTTTTTGCATTTTTTTTGCTAACTGTAAGTTTTTTACAAAATCTGTGAATGCAGTTCAAAATGTCCCAAAAAGTTAGGGAAGGCCTTTTAAGAACGTTTTGCTGTAACTGCAACGGTTAAGGTACTTGCCCTTACTGCCCCGTTTCAAAAATACACCCTGTATATATAAAATTATAACTTCACTGAGGCATCAGCCCACACCACCCATGTGAATGTAGTTTGTGGCAACTTTTGGTTTGGTTTTGACTTGGTTCTACTCAATCAATTGCAATCAAATTTTTTTTAGTTATTTAGGTTCTTTATAAAATTTACAAAAAAAACAATTTGGTAAGCTACTTGATTAACCCCTGTTTCTCCATGGCATTGGAAAAAATAAATATTGCAATCTAATATATTGTTGAATCTTGATGCCAAGTCTACCCAATACACAACTAAGTAGCTAACTATACATAATACAGGCGTAATTAATTAACAGACTTCCAAAAAAGTTCTCAATTCAATTACAATTCTTTTTTAGTTTGATGCAGAATAGCTGCCATTTGGTTCCATAATAAATTGACTTAGTTTAGATCAATAGTTGTAATATTATAAACATGTATTTGTGTTTAAACATATATGTTTTGAACCGACTTCTTCTCTATGTCAAAAAACTGAACTAAAAACTATAAAATAACAAAATAAAGATAAGAGAGAAAATACTTAAAATACAGATTTACTGACCTGTTAGAAGTGCCTGAACTATTATGATGCAATAAGTTAAAATAATATGGCTACTCGGGCTAGGCAGCGGCTTCTAACAGATCAATAAATCTGTAAATTCAGTAATTTTTCTCTTATCTTTACTATGTTATTTTATAGTTTTTAGTTTTGAAGTTCTTTTTTTAAACGTAGACAATTTTATAATAGTGTAGGCTTCTTGACGGAAAAACTATTCTTTCTTATTCGTCTTTCTCTTGCATTGAAACAGAGCTTTTTCAGATCAACAAAATCACATGTTTTTTTCGCTTGAACGTTGCAAAACTGATTCTCAGACAAAATATAATTTCTCACTATAAAAGTATTACTCTGACAATATTATATTCTTAGACAAAACATCCACAAGGGAAACTTGCAACAGCAAAACTTTTTGTAAGTTTCGTTTTAATGGTCTGTACAGAATAAATGATTTTTTACTATGACTTTGACAAAAAGTCAATATCGGTTTTTTACGATTTCTTCATTATTTCCACTGGACAAGCAACGTAAGTTGGCTTTACAAATTCAATAACATTAAAATAAAATATGTGTAGAAAATCACTTCAAAATTATTGTAACTAGTCAGAATCACTAATATCAATTAAAATAAGATTGCACTATTTATGTTTTATTTATAAATAATAACATTACCAAAGAAATACTTATAGAAAGTAAGTAAGTAAGTAAGTAAATCATTTATTGCTCGTTGTTTTAATAAATGTGAAAAATTAGGGGTAAATGTAGATTCAGACTTATACTTTTAAATTATTATTATTATTATTATCGTGAATATAGCTAGGCTACTGATTCATATATACAAGAACTTTATTCTAATAGTAACTCGAAAGCTAATTATATGAATAGTGGTGAGTTAAAACAGCCATAGAAAATTATGTGAAATATTCGATTCACAGACAAACATAATTGCCACGATAACGAAACCACACCCTAAGAAGTTGTACGACGAAACCGCTCCATTTTACTTCCTTTGTGAATAATGTTTTGGGCTTGGCGCCTTACACTTTAGTAATGAGTAATCACAACGATCTTCCAATGTCTATGAAACCAATTTGCTCTCTTCATTTGCGGTGAATTCTACTTTTCTAATTGTATATTCAATTATTATTTTGAAGGTACCGCGGCAGCCTGCTGAGACGAGGTCTCGGGTTCGATCCCAGGTTTTACCATGGCACACACCAATGACTTTTCGATACTTTTCGAAGTTATGTTTGTAATTATCGCAGGTTTATAAGTGCCCGGTTAATGGCTATAGGCTCGCCACCTATTACATTAGGACCTAAACATAAACTGGGGAAATGTGGGTGCTAGCACCTCTGCCTACCCCTGCGGGGATATAGGCGTGAGTTTATGTTATGTTATGTTATTTTCAAGATAAAATCAGTTCAGTTTTTTCCTTACAAAGCTCTTGGCTATATTACGCGTTCATCTTTTATTCGAACTGCAATCTAATTGCGAGTGTAATTTTCTCACTCGTGTTATATTTTTTTATTACTATTTTAAGCCCATACTTGTTTGTACAACCAACAACATTATCATACCATCAAGCAACAAACTCACTGACGTGTGTCTCGTCTCGAATTGAAAATAACCGTTGTATAAAAAAATATATAGGAAAGGCTATGATTTCAATTAGTTACTTTCGAGCGACAGAAGACAAAGCGGTATTCAATCATCGCCGCAATAATAAATTCATGACCGTTACAGGGAAAAGAGAAAGTAATTTACGAGAAAAAGATATGACTACCTATTGTACAATAGGCGTAACTGTCTTAATCTGAATCTGTTACACCGTTTCAATGTTTATTTTACAGTTATTGTTTATCAGTCAATGCAAAATGCAAAATGTTAGCGAACTATATGAAAACAATAAAACACAACAATTTCTTTTTCAACAAAACAATGTTATTGCCTTTTAACTTGAGAAGAACCGAAAGTGACAAAACTGTTACGGCTTTGAAACTTTGAAAAATTTTGACAAAATATTCTTGAGCATTTAAATATGGTATAAATCGTTTTCGCTGGCTTCGCAGTTTAGTAGACGAGAGTTATTAAAAATACTTTAAATTTCCTACATCCCGAGCAAGGTAACAGGATTCCCACTGGAGTCTCGAATGCCGCTCATAAAGTCACGACACTCAACAATTTTCATTAAAACATTTTTGTGGCAAATATGAAGTCAGACAAACAGATCCTTAAATTTGAAATAAAATTTACCTCGAGTATGGAATATAACATTTCCTTTCCTCTGCTGTTTAACCTATTGTACTAGGACTATCCTACAGGTCATATCAAATGAAACAAGAGTTACTAAAATCGCACGGGTAGTTCCAAATTTCGAGTTCATACCCACAAACTCTTGAACTATTCGATCCCCAATAAATACATATTATTTCCAATAAAGGACATGTAGGTGTATATGTTAAATACAAAATACGGCTATAACCTAAAGCGGGCCACATGACAAACTTCTATGAAAGTAATATAATATTCATCGTAACTGGTAACGTTTACAAAGGAAGCTCAAATGAAATTAAACTGTCCGTTGATTGACGAAGGGACCCGTTGTCCACAATAATTATCTCGAAGGAAGCGGGTAAGACGAGCTAGCGTCACTGCGTGTCGCATCGCATGCTCCGAGAATTTTGATACAGGTACAGTCAGCGTCAGATCGATATTGACGAACAAAGTACACAAAATGATCTTAATACTTTGGCATTCCCCCTTCCTATTAACTGATTGTTCGGATATTTGGAACAAAGCTTTAGTTCGAACGATAATACATTTTAAATCAATAAAATAGTTTGAGTTACTCTTAATACCTTGATATTAATATCAATTTGAAACTTTGTAGTCAAGCAAGATAGATCCGATGCTGACTATACCTCATGTTAAGTTAACAGTACTTGTGCATGAAACTTAGACGTAATCTAACAAAACTTATAAGATATAAGGTACTAAAATAGGATGGTAAAATGGGCTAACAGTACCCACAGTTTTGAGCACGTGATTTAGGTGCGTCGTCATTTCGAAAGTAGGATATGCCAGAAATTTTAGATTTTAATTTTTACGGGTTCATTATAATGATGCATTTTAATTAAATAAAAGCTTTAAAAGTTTAATAAATACCCGCAATCATTATAAAAATAACAATTAATATTTATTTCAGAATTACTTACAGACTAAACTTCGTGTAAAGTTAATATATCTTCACACTGTTAAAACAATGATTTTATTGATATATTTCCAATTTTGGACCTATAACATATTATTTTTCTTTGCTAAGATAACGATTTTCGACTCCGTCCGTTTCGATGCGTTTCGACTGCGTTGTTCTCGGTTATCGCGACAAAATATAGCCTCTGTCCTGTCTCAAGGTCTAATCAACCACTATACCAAATTTCATCAAAATCGTTACAATTCATTCGACCATTTTATCCCCTGATAGTTTAAAAGCATTCACTTATTATCCTGTTCTTTTGTTTAAAGATGGGTTTATGTCCCCCTCACATTTATTATATACGTCACCACTTACTTTCGTATGGTACACAGTATAAAATTACCGACTTAAGTAGTTCGAAAATTTAGCTGGAAAAGTGTAATAGGATATCCTATTCAAATTTGGAACCGCTTGACAGGAAGTAAGTACCTACCCTACAAACTGCATATTGTATTTTTGGTGATGACTAAGGTGGCTAGAAATCCTTTTTTGAATTTTTTATACCATTTCGGTGGTAGATAAGCACACAGTCCACCTGATGGGAAGTGGTTACCGTTTGCAACACCAGAGTCGTTAAACTCATGCTGCCAAAGATCCTTGTGAAGTCAGAGTATATTACAACTCTGATGAAATAACCTCTGGACTCTGCTTCCAGAGTTGGTACCAGTTTCGCACATGAATAATAAGTTAAGTACTTATATTTATTGAGTAATAGCTAAAGTAATTACTAATAGAGTAGTAGACAGATAAATAGAGCTCGTCTTTACAATGTGGTCGCTAGTTATCTTAAAGTTGAAACGTGACTTGGGTAAGGTAAGACTTTACCTTGAATGCCAAACCAGATCCAGTTTAGGTCGTAGCAGTAGGTACGTAGTCGTAACAAAGTAAACAAAACCAAAAGTGCTAGAAAACAATAGTACAGGAACATTTAAAACATGAAATTTAGTCAGTTCAAACCACTACATAAACAAAAGTTCTAAACGAAGTACAGAACTATCTGAACACGAAATCTTCCAATTGAAGATATTTGGTAACATGAGTACACAATCGTTACAAACTGCTCTGATTCAATAGTTGTTCTCAATGAGAAACTAAGTAATTACATCCAGCGAGTACAACCATTAATAAATCTAAGCCCTCCTTTGACAAAGTTAAACTACAATTGAACCGGCATAAGACAAACGGATGCAACCATTTGAGACGTTATGCTCAATTATATAACTAAGCCATTTATTAATGGTTCTAGTAAGCTAAGTTTCATTGATTATACTTTAATATATATATTACATGCTTCTGACGCTACTATTTCATCTCTTTTCATTACAGTTTAATCGAAAATGTGTGCCGAATTTTGCCCACGGGACTACGCTCAATGAAAATTTAAACTTAGAAAAAACTGGCGGTTCACCTATACAAATACTAGCGGTCACCTATACATCAACCCCGAAGGTATAATACATTCAGTAATGAGGAGCCAATAAATTCCATACGCAGTTTTTAGGAGCTCTGTCCTGTGATGGGCTTACTCATTACCAGGAACTATATTAAACGAGTAGTATTATTAAGTTATTTATATTAAGTGACTCGTAGTGGTTGAAGTACTTTTCCAGTCAGGCAAATACAAATTCCAACTTTACATCCCATTATGACGTACGTACTAACTTTTAAAGTAAACCGCAATTATTACCACAAACTCAAGTGCAGTTTTATAACCCCTCAGCTTGGAAGCAAGTCGGAAGTAGCAGACTAGTAAACTTGCACTAACAAAAAACCGCTAGTAATTATAATTCCGATTAATTTATTATTTTTATTATGATATTCGAAAGGCAAGACAGTGTTATTATAATTACAATTTTTAAGATTTTATCGGCACCTCATTCTGATGCTGCAAGGTGTGTTTATGAGATGTGTAGAAATGTTTGGTAAATGTAAATAATATAATTTGTTACAATAGGACTGACATGTCTTATAAAATTTACCTTTATTTAGGCAATAGGTAAAAACTTATATGTAGGTATATAATATATATTTAAGGATATTTAAATTATTTATATCTAATAATGTACTGAATTAAAACGTTTCTTTTCAAACCCGTTATGATACTGTCACAAGAATATCCCTCGGCATCACATCATAATATATATTCACACCGTGCTATCTCGCTGCCGACGACTTTACCAACTGAATCGAATTAAACTGCAGTTTGAGGACTACTTTGTTACTAAACTTGTATTTTTGCAGTATCCTTTCGTTGCCCGCCACAAGCAAAATATGTAAATTTCGCTGAAACCCGGCCCATGACTAAATAATATCTTTCATAAGAAGTCTTCTTCTTAGCTCGTCGACGACAAAAGCTGGAACAGAATTTTGTAGAACATTTTTACGATATTAAGCGGCTAAAAATAGTCTCGCCAAATAGAATTATCTCTCACGCCATTCTCTTTTCTCGATGAATAATCATTGAGTTACCTATTCCAATAATTTTAAAAACTGCTATTTCCCTTTATCTAAGAATTAGAAAGCGGAAATCTTGATTTGATTTGAATATTTGTAATATTTGTATTATGAAATCTGTTTTATGTCCAATTGCTACTTCACTTCCACGTGAATAGTTTTTTTTTGTAACCCCACAAACTGAGCTATCAAGCTAATCGTACAACCGTTACACCTTGAACAAGGTTCAAAGTTTATATAATACTATTTAGCGTCATCTAATTCAGCATCCCTATCAATCGAGGCTGTCTTACAGGGGTAGTGTTGTACTCCCAAAAGTGCAAAGACGAAAGAAGAGACATACTTTGGGAGGAAGTGGACATCTCATTCTGTTACAAAATGTGATTCAGAATATAATCACATTTCGTAATAGTTAGTAACAAGTTGAGGTTTCTTTTGCTTAAGATCAACCTACTACCTAATAAAGTGCGCAAAATCCACACGGGTACTCCTCGAGGTTATGTCGGACTCGAACCGACTAAAACGCACGCCGCCTGTGGGTCGTTTTTGGTTGCCGAAGGTGAGGTTGACAGGCATATCCCTCGCACCACGGCCGACCCAGGGATAACACGTTACCACCAAAATCGAAAAACGAGTTGATATTGCACACATACAAGAAGTTGGTAGCCCTCTTGCGCAATCGCAAAGGTATACCAAAGAGTAGAAGCTTTGTACAGAAACGATCCTTGCAACGTCTATCTTAAGCTTTAACAATGTCAAGACTTAGTTTCTCACCATCAGACTCATCGGAAATGTGACTGACGTACGGTCAAAGATCATCTTGTGATATTTGCAGTTCGGAGTCATACTGTTGCTTACTTTTTTATACAAATTAGGCGGCAGACAAGTACACAACCCACCTGATGGAAATTGGTTACCGTGGCCTAATGGCCGTGTGCAACACCAGGGGAGTCACACTCGTGCTCCCGATCCTGTAATAACAGAGAGTGTCTATGCCGTCAGTACAGAAAACACAATCAGGACAGGCCTTTGTTCTTCTTTGACAGCATAAAGGCTCACCAGTGAGCTCTGGCTACCCTACTAACCGCCAGAAACATAACACGAGGTTATTATAGCCGTGGTATTCTGTAGGGCGGAGGTACTTCCCCATTCGGTCTGCTTAATTGCGTCGGGAATACCGTCGTGTCCTGCCTAATGACAGAGTCAAATTGTGTGTTATTTATTTCATTCATTGTACCTATTCTGTAGTTTGGATGCTTATCGATCTTTTTATACTAGGTTAAATACCTAATGCAAACATAGAATAACTGCACATATTTTGCATGTTTCTGACCTGGTAATTAATGACTTGGTAATTTTCAGAATATGTTCATGTTTCAGAAAAACATGAACATATTCTGAAAATTACCAAGACATCTATGACAAATTTCTCCAGTTTTCTTGTCTCACGCTCGTGCATATTAGTTAACATACAGTGTATTTCAAAGTCTAATGAGTCGTAAGAACATATTTAATCTCCATCTTGCTACTTATTTAATATTTAGATAAAATATATATTTTTTTAAACTAATATTGGCGACCTAAAATTATTTGTGACTCCATAGAGTATAAGTAATTTATAGGTAGATACTCTAATGATTGACTAGTATTTTACTACTTGACGACAATCAGTAGTTGTTGCAGTCACCTACTACCAGTCTAATATAGACTGGTAGGTATGTACATTCATAATTAATTATTTCATTTCATTCATTCCTTGGAGAAGTTATACAGTTTGTATCTACCTACCAACCACAACGTACGACACGCCCTTTTTACGATTTAATATATTTTATTAAAAAACTTATAAATCCGTAATTAAAGTACACCATTTGAAGATAGAATTTGTTAATATTTGGTTTTAATTGCAATGAGTATATTAGCGTAAACTTCAGACAGTATCAAGAAAAGTGAGTTTAAAAGGCTCCATTAGGCGTTGTCCTGCCGTGGACAACAACGGAAGGGCTACTGCTTACTTACCGTATGATATGAGTCATATTCAAAGCCAGATGCCTGGCAATTACTAACCGTATTCGTAATAATTAAGTGCAGCTGTCAATATTACTTAACCACTGTATTATGTAAACGAACCTGTAATATAATGAGTAAAGTGTTTCCAAAATTTGAACCGAAGGGACATGAAATAAAGTCGTGTATGGAAAGTTTGAATATCCGGAAGTTTGCATACTTACAATCAGGACTTCAATAATTGCATCCTACTGCATTTTTGCAAATAAAAGCAAATTCGTATAGGTACATATTTGACATTTTGCGATAACTACGAAAAATAGTTTTAAACCGATTAAAAATATGACTACGATTTACAAAAGTTATTTACTTTAATAAATTGAACTGCATATAGTGTATAATAACATATTTCACTTTTTACTTTTAATTTAAATTAACTTTAATACACAATTTAGCGCCTGACCATTTTATCATAAAAGTTTTTAACTGTTAAACACAATCGTATAGTAACTAAAGAGGTTTTAGCCTCAGACTCTTCTTAAAAAACAACTCAAAAGTGAGACTGAAACTATTCAAGAACTCATTAGAAAGTTTGAAATACCTGCGACAGGTCCGTATCTTCTCTTAGTTTCTCGACGACCGTAAGTTTCCTGTCGGCAATCACGAAGCCCGCCCACATCACTAACAACAACACAAGCCGTCCAACCATTGCTGTGACAGGCAAAACATCCAAAAACGCCACAAAAGTTACTCACAGGACACTCGCGGAATACATGTGCCATAAAATATCCAAGCAGGGAACGGGCGGAGTACGAGAATGTACCGCGATAAATGCCGGTTGTGCCGCGTCGCGGTGTAGTGCGGGAGGCACTGACGCGTTGCCGTTAGTCCCTTCCCGCTCTCGCATATGCCTGTTAAACTGACCTGACGCGATATCAAACTGTTCATCAGACTCACCGTGACCGTTGAGCTTCGAAAAATAATCGAAAGCATTATAACAACAATACATTTTATACATCTTGGAGATACGTAATCGATTCGACCTGTGGTGATGAATGTCAAGGTTCGAGGATGATTCATTGAGACCTAGTTTTGAATAGACTGATTAAGATTTCCTTAGAATATTATTAATTTGTTACTATCGGAGACTATGCTTATCTTATAGAGTCTCATCACCGATATGTAACTAATTAGAAGACGTAAACGTAATCAAAAATTATTGTGTGTGTGTCAATATTTGAATTCACGATTATTAGATAATTTTACTCGAGGGATACAATTCATATAATGTTTAAGTAAATTTGTTGATCTTTGGAACAATTTAAATCAACTAATTAACAACCTGTTCCAATATAATCTACAGTTTGTGCTAATTCTATATATTAATTAATTAATACTTCCCTTAATTTAATCTACGAGTACATTGGTTTGAAAATAAGTATGTATAGCTATGCTAAGTAATAAGCGTAGTGAGGAGTCGTAGGTTTATAAGTGCCCGGTTAATGGCAATTGGCTCGCCACCTAAAACATAAACTGGCGAAATGTGGGTGTTAGCACCTCTGCCTACCGCTTCGGGGATATAGGCGTGAGTTTATGATGATGATGATGATGCTTATTATACTTCAATATGCAGAGGATAGTACGCAGTATGGGTAAAGAATTTCTATTCTTAACTATCTTGGCAGAAGCCAAAATCGTTTTCAAAATATTCGCGACAAAGTATGTTAACATCTAAGTACCAATGTATATACCTGTCTACACTAAAGATTCAAATAGTACGAACTGACCGATACACGTGTTCACCACCCTCTCACATGCTCAATTAGTTTGAGAAGTATTAACTTTGTTATTTAAACGTGAATTAATCTCATTAACTAATTTTGATGATATACTTAGTAAAAAGGTAACTATGTTATAAAACAGAGTATGCAATTTATGTTTCCACTTCGCAGGTAAAACAAAACGCACAAAAAGCAGATGTTATCTTAAATATAAACAAAAAAAGGTAGTAAAAAAATATGGCGGGAACACACGTAAATTGTTATCTTACGATAGCAGTGCGTGTGCCTTTTAAATAATGTATGAAAAGAGTTGACGTGCTGTCTATGGGTCTACCTGGCCGTTGTGCTGTGTTGGTCCAAACGTGACGGGAACCGATTATAGTCTATTGTACCCTTATCGCTTCCATCGTTTACCTTTCTTCACACTTTATAGTTTACACCTTTATGTAACTTGTCATTATTTAATTATAGTAGAGTTTCAATATTTTTTTTATTGACAAGGAATAAACAATATTCTTTGTCAATAAATAAAATATTTTGCTATCCGAGTTTTAGCAGTAGGTGTCCCTATGAATTAAAGGTGCAAACTACACTTAGCATGCGCTCAATTATTTTTTTTATACCACTTAGGTGGCAGACAAGCGCACGACCCACCTGATGGAAAGTGGTTACCGTGGCCTATGGACGTGTGTAACACTATTGATATCACTTTAGTACTATGTCTACATATTATATTCAAATATCTAAGCAAACTTCAAAACAACATTCAAGAAATATAATATACTAAAGCTTAAGACAATGTTACCCTGTTGCTTTTGTATATATTATATGATTTAGGAATTATCTATTACTCAAAAGAGCGAACGTGGTGGCGCTATCTTCATATACTTATAACATCTAGGTATTTAATTTGTTATTCAAAGAAACCAAGCCTTTCTCATATATTGTGTCTTTTCTCCTTCCTTGATAAGCAACAGCTCGCCATTTGCTTCAGTCGTTACACACTTCACGAGCTGCCTTTTTAATGGCATTAAACCTTTCATGCAACCCCGTCAGTTTCGAATGCTACTGATCTGGCTGTTTTTTCAACATATCACCAATCAAAAAATCCATTTCATTTATTCAATTTAGGCACATAAAATATGATATGAACGTCAAAATTTTACAATGATGTCAATCTAAAATCTAAAAATAAACCACTGGAAAATGAATCTTTCGCTGCTTCGGTAGGTGAGTTCTACTGAGAAGATACCAGCAAGAACTAGATTATATTACTTATTTAAATTTGCTTTAGTTTACAACTTATTTTACCACGCATTCACATCATCAAGATACTCATCTACTTTATTCATTAAAGTTTTTTCACTTATCTATTTAAAATGTATGTTTATCAAATGCTGAGGAATTTTATTAAATATTTTTATACAGCTGCCTACAAACGAATCACCAACTTTGTGAAGCCTGAGTTCAATGTAATCAATACAAGTTCTACGTGGTGAATCCCAGCGTACCTGCCCCCTTACACGTGCCTTAAATACTTGGTTGTATCCTTCGCCATGTGTGTAATTACACATATGCCTTCGCTCAATACTTATGCGTTTTACGTGCCCAAACCCTCTAAGTACAGCCTCTTCAATTCTCGTAATTCTCTTTTAGGTCTCACCACTGGCAAATATCATATTTATCAGCTTACTTTGACCGCTATCAAGGTGTTATTATTACCCAATCATAAACGGCATTGACCTCAGTCGACCTTTTGTTTTGGTAAAACCGCGTTAATCGCGCTAAAAGAGAGTTCTCCTTACCTACCAAAGAGTACATTTTGATTCAAGTTAAGTAATATGAAAGTGTTTATAATACCTAAAATAAATGGAACGCAATCGGTTAGAAAAAGTAATCGGTTTTGAAACATCAGGTGTTTTTGTGGTCCTTCGAATCAAATTCATAATATTAATATTTCTAAAAATAAACAGTCGCCTGGCTTGCTTAACTGTATAGGGGATAGGTCAGAAGGGTAAATGGAATTTTATTGAATAGTTCTCGTAGTAGAACCGTGAATAGCTGTATATACATTGTACAGAGTTTTACAATACGTTTTATCAATTTTTAATTTGAACTTACTTCGTACTAATATTATAGTTTGTGAGGATGGAAGTTTCGTACTTTTCTTTACTCTCTTCGCACATAATACATTGCGTACAAACAGACAAGAATATTTAAGCTTATTTCATAACTCAAGTATTTTTTAAATATTCAATGTATAGATACCCCTTTACAAATTATATGATAGAATAGATATCAATACGAAACACACTAACGTTTAGACTAAGGAGGAAGATTAAATTGATACTGTTTTGTGTTAATTTATGACAAATCGTTCAAGTTGACGAAAGAAATCAAACCGACTAAGATCTTTAATCCAGTAAATAAAAAAGTAATATAATATTGAAATTGTTCCTCCTTTATAGGTTTACAAAAAAGTACTCGATGGCATACCTACCTACATTAATTTCTTAAGAATAGCTTGACATAGCCACTTCAGGTTCTACAAAAATGGTTTCAATTTTGGGTATTTAATTATTGGAGAACTATTTGAGAGATGAATTACGATATTGATATTATAAGGTACAAACCAAACCTCTGCGGAGATACCTAATGGTAGAGCGTTTGGCTGCTAATTTAGAGGTTGAACGTTATATTCCTGCTCAGTACTTAATCTTATTTGAATGTATGAATATGTATAATTCCAATGATTAGGGTGTTTATTGCATGGATACATTAAGTTACATACAGATAGGATATTTTAAAAGTTATAAGCATGCTATAGGTAAAGCAATTTACACACATTACACATTTTCGTAGTGCCAGGGTTGGCAATGTAAGTGCAAAAAATGTGCGTGTTATTTATGACATCACATTATGAGTGAATCTCTACTATATTAAGCATGTATAGTACATATATACCTACCACTATACCTATTAAAGAAAATCACTTCAAAATTCATTGCCTAGTTTAAAAGTTTAAATCTCTCTATAGGGACAGACACAGACAAACAGCAGGAATGGACTTTGTTTTATACCATGTAGTGATGATGTATGTACGTTGTAATTAGTATAGTCATTTTATACTGTATATCTTCTTATAAAGAGGTAGTTTGTGAAATTGTGATGTTGTAGGGGGTATTCTCTTTATCTAAGGAACTGAATTAATAATATATGTTACCAATGTGGGTTTCTACATTATTTGTGAGTGTCATAGGCTATAAATCATCGCACTATTTGGAAGGTTTAGTAGCGTAAAAAGCAACAGCAAACCACCCGGCCGGAGACGCGGACAACATCTAGTAACAAATAATGAAGCTAATAACAAAAACAACAACATTTTATTTAAACCTACAACTCGTTCTATCTAAGGAACGTTTTGTGTTCCAACACGATAATCAAAATAATTTATTTAATTTTAAACTTCTTGTTATAATATGACATGTATATATTTTTGTAATCTCCGTCATTTTGTGGTCAATTCGTGACCACGGGTGCTGTAAAGCATCCGAAACGTTGGCAGAAATAGTAAGTTCCATGATTTAATCGCGAAAAGTCCCGAACCTTTGTATAATTATGAAGTCCTTAATTTTTTCTCTCACTCTTATAAGTATACTAGCTGACCCGGCAAACGTTGTTTTGCCATATAATGTTAAGGGTGGACAATCCTTATCATTTAGGGGGATGAAAAATAGATGTTGTCCGATTCTCAGACCTACCCAGTATGCTCACCAAATTTCATGAGAATCGGTCAAGCCGTTTCGGAGGAGTTTAACCACAAACACCGCGACACGAGAATTTTATTATATAAGATTACTTCATTTGTTTTTACTAATTAGTGCTGTAATTACGATGTGGCCCGTCAGGGTTCTAAAATATGGAACCCAACTATTCTGATAAGGGTGCTGAAGTTATAATGTTATCATGTTATATGTACCTGGGATTGAGAGGGACATGGCTTTTTTATCAGCTGACAAAAATACATAAAACCTATAGGACGTTACAACAGCAAGCTTAAACAGGCTGCACTAGTACTTACTTTATAAAGGCTAGTAAAAACTATTCTAACTTATTTTCAATTAAATTTAATAAACAAAACCATTACCCATGTCCAGTTCAAACAAATTTTTGCCCGCAAAACAAAAACTTTAAATGAGGAAAAGCAATAAACATTTTGTATTAGTGACTTGTTTTCGCCTCCAACTGTTACAACTCTTAGTTGAAATGAAATGAAACACTCGTTCTAGTAAACAACTCAAAATAAACTCGGTTTTGTGTGCATAGCATAAAATAATTAAAAAGGATACTTTTAAATATTATACATAAAGGTATGATGACGGAGTAAAAATGTTTCAGAGTGGAAAGTAAACTTTCCATTGCTTTTTGCATTGTTCTATTAAAAGGCTTCAGAAAAACAAGGATCAAATTAGATGCTAATATCTAATTTGTATTTTGTTGTTGTTTACCTTTATCAGGGAAAGACTAGACGTAAACAAAACCTACAATATTTTTCTACTGTCAGAATACTCTATACAAACGAAGATTGCGTTCCTACGTTCTGATTCGTAAATCTATCTCGTAGGCGTTATCTTATCTAGGAATACAAAGAGAAATAGAACATGTCGTTGTTTATGATAAATATTAACTGGTAAAATAATTCAGCTTGTCCTTCTTTTTTTATACCACTGAGGTGGAAGACAAGCGCACGGCCCACCTGATGGAAAGTGGTTACCGTGGCCTATGGACGTATGTAACACGAAGCCACACTCGCGCTGCCGACCCTGTAAGCACAGAGTTTCTGTACCCAGATGGCACAAAAACTCTGTGCTTAGAAGACAAAGCAAGACAAGCATTTAGTCATCCCACTGACAGCACAAATTCTCCAGTGTGCTCTGGCCACCCTACTCACCGCTGGGAACACAACACGAAGTTATTATAACCGCGGTATTCTGTAGGGCGGAGGTACTTCCCCAGTCGGACTGCTCAATTGGGCGGAAATACCACCGAGTCTTCCTTTACTTCCTGCGTATCAAACTAGTCCCCAAATAAATTAGAGAATGAACTGAACTTTATAATTAGCCCTCATAACTGAAATTTCCACAAAATCGATTCAACCTCGTTTTACCGTACTTTTACTAATCTCTTCATCTTTCTACATTACAGATTTTACCAACGCTAGGCTAGGCACTATGATTAAGGCGAACTAAATTGCATTACTAAATTTTACATTAAACCATAACGTAGGTCTGTACTTAACTCAATAATCGAAAATTTACGTTATGGTTCGTTCACATAGAAAGTTCAAATTTACAGGACCGCTTAAAGTTAAACAGATTCATCACTACTAGATGTGTGTACACACATCTATGGACTGTTTTGAAACCGGTAAAACGGACGTGTATAATTTTTATTAAGTAGTATTTTACAGGATCTCTAATACTGACATGTGTGTGAATTTGGACACAGGTACAACAACATCCAACGAACTACTGAGTTATCATTACTACCTTAGCGTTGTATCCCTATGCATCCCGAGGTACACTTTACTTTACTTTTCTTTCTTCAATTCACACGATCTTGTGCATCTATGTATCCTTTACGACATTTACCACGTCAAACCAAAACTTCTAGGGTCTCCTATGGGAGCCAATTCCTGTGTGGACGTGCACGTAAATCAATCATACGAATTTTCTGTTGTGAAATTCAGTCTATGTCAAAGTCATGCAACAGAAGTTCCATAAGTGATGTTACTTGGTCTTAAGATTCATTAATATTTACGTTCCTCGTTAGTCGACAACAAATTAGATCATCAGTAAAACATGTTAACCGGATTAAGAATTAGCGGCGGAGCTGGCACGGTAATAAATGGTACAGGTAAAATAATTAAGTTGAAAGGAAGACGGAAAATAATATAAGTAAAGACATTGGGTTGAATTCGTCTGATACGAACTGCTTAAAAGTTAAGTTAAAAATATTTAGATGGATTGATTATATTATTTATATTCCCAGGTTCCGGCTATGATTAGAAATAAACTTTTACAATTTTTTTTTTAAATACTGCTATAACCCGTTCCATCATCTACCGTCGATATGAAAAAAATAACTAAAAACCATCGCAGCAGCGGGTTATATATCGTATCAAAATTCAAGTAAAATATTTTTATATAGGTAAAATAAATAATATGTAAAGTGTGATAAAGTGTAATTTTGAACCTACACGTACTGTCAGCATCAGAACGATCTTGACGAATAAAGCACTTAAAATGAACTTAATGCCTTGGTTTTCACCCCTTCCTGTTGAGTGATTGTTTTGATATTTGGTACACACCTTTAATTTCGAAAATAATACATTTTGAACGAATAAAACAGTTTGATTTACTCTTAATACCTTGGTATGTATGTATGTAGATGTACAAAAGTTTATTTTACACTTTACAAGATATTATTTAGAAAATGTGTTCACGATATTATGATCTAGTTGGAATGTTATGTTTTACAGTTTAATACGTTTAGATTGAATTTTTAATTTAGTCATAGTCCCATTCGTTGATCGACAGGTCCATCAGTTTGCAGGTTTGTCTTGAGCCCCAAATTTCTTTATTGGGTCCTATAAGCCTTATATCTACTTACACATAATTATTATGACTAAAAGTAAAGTCAATTGATTAAGCGAATGAAACAATAATAGTCTAAGTAAGATATTCTACACAGCACTATCTAGGCTCAAAGTGAGGAAGCTTAACCAGATTGTAATATGAGTTCTTGAACGCGGATGCAAATACTTAGCTTCATTTTGTGAATACATACATATTATACCTATATCAAATCACCCAGACATTTTAATATATTCTCACATATTGATGCATTTAAATCCACTGAACGAGAATTGAATTCGCACCTCTGACTTAGTACTCGAACGTTCTATTGCTGATACGATACGATTTGTAGACGTGTCATGTCTGGCAAGACATGACACGTCTACCAATGAAAAGAACTCTTCTTTTCCGGTCAGATAACGATATACTATTCAACCCTAAGTCAGAGATCTTGTGGTATTGATTCTCACTCATTGCAAATATTTGTATTCATAAATAGGTATGTATATTTGAATTAATTGGCAAGCTAAACATCAGTCGTTCCCAGTAACAGCTAAAAAAACTATCAAAAGGAGGGGTGGAAGAGTGGACCCCGGACTCCAAAGTGTACGACGTCCACAAGCTTGTATTCTACGCCTACACACACAGTCCCTAACGGGCACGAACAAAACAGTAGGTACATAAAAGTTTATAGACTACATTCAGTAAGGTATTCCGGGAATACAAGTTATTATTGTCTGCGTAACACTGAACTAAAAGATAGTTAAATTTGACTACATTACGTAATGTAATTTGCAGTCAAATAATAGAAACATTTACATCTCTTGTAGTAAAAGTAATCTGACATTACATATATGCGTAACTGTGTGATTAGTCCAACTAAATCTATTTATATATATTAATAGTTGAAGCGAAAATTTTGGATTTCTTTTGAAGAAAATTGTGGGCAGTTAGGAGGGTGAGATTTGGCATATTGATATATAATTTATATGGAACAGAAGTACATAATATGCATAAACGTACACACACACAGAGAGACATACGCAGATGCCGACGCAGACGGATGTTCTCTTTTTCCCATCTAAATCTATTGGAAATGTAAACATACTACATAATTCATCATGGTCGGCAGCGCGACTGTGACACCCCTGGTGTTACATACGTCCTTAGGCCACAGTAAGCGCTTCCCATCAGGTGGGCCGTGTGCTTGTCTGCCAACTAAGTGGTATAAAAAAATTGCTTTAGATTGGGCACTTTCCGTATAAGTTATAGATATTTAGTTTTCCGTATACTTAATTTTTACCAGGGGTCATGTCACAGGGGACAGTCACTCTCGTAAAAAACGGACCCCGGGATTCTAAGTACAAGCTTTAGATACAACAATATATATGCGATAAGCTAGGACAGATGACTTTTAAGAATGTATTTTGACAGGGGTTGCTTTCAAAATATCACAAATATTAATTTCATCCGTCAAAATATCCACTAGGGATCTTTTATAACTTACGAGGAAACCCTTGTGAGCGTAAACGGTTTTAATGAGGTCAACAAATTAATTGAGTGTCATAATCGATCTCAAAATTAATACTCAGAATAAGCATAGTATCACAGTTTACGTAAAACTTACTATACAAATTTTATGTGGGTAAATTATACAATTGTGTAGAAGGGGTAGGCAGAGGTGCTAGCACTCACATTTTGCCAGTTTATGTTTAGGTCCCAATGTAATAGGTGGCGAGCATATTGACATTAACCGGGCACTTTTAAACCTGCGATAAATACACACATAACTTCGAAAAGCATCGAAAAGTCATTGGTGTGTGACTTGGTAAAACCTGGGATCGAACCCGAGATCTCTTCTCAGCAGTCTCAGCATCACCACACCATTAGGCTACCTTGGTTATGTCAAGAAATATTATAAAAATAATAAGTAATTGGAAAATGATTCTTTCGCTGGTTCGTTAGGTTAGTTCTAATGTGAACTCAGAGAACTGTTTTAGAACTAGATTATCTTTTTTTTAATATGGTTTTGTTTACAATTTATGCTGTGCGAGCAAGCAAGAGACTTAGGTTGATCTTCTTCTTTCATCTTCTTTATAATAACCTTTTTTCATTATAGATTTTTTCACTTCTATTTTAAATTTGTATAGTGGCATGTCAACCTAATCCTGAGGAATTTTATTAAATATTTTTATATAGACGAATCACCAACTTTATGAAACATGTGTTTCGGTACATCAAGTTTGTTTTTATTTCTCGTATTAAAATTATGTACATCAGATTTTTTTTCGACAAGATTAAGTTTCTTTCGTAAATGTATTGAGAAGTAAATGTTAAAATATTACTTTCTTCAAGTAATTCTTTCAGCGGGTCACGGGGTCTATGGCTATAGATTGCTCGTTTCGCTCATTTCTGTTGTAGAAAATTGTAAATAATAAGATTAGTTGTTTACGTTGTGAAGAATTTTTATGAAGTGATTGTCACAGTAACAGCAGATTGTTCTATATACGAATATTTTAAAATTGACATTGATTTAAAAAACCAAAAACTACAACACCCTCCCCTCAATGGAGATAAACGAAAATACACTAATACTTACATAGAACATAAAAGAAACAAAAAACTAAGTATTAGTGGTTTGACCGCCTGTCATACATGCAATTCGCCCAATCTGCATCCGTGTAGCCACACAAATAGGTACCCGTTTTCCTGTAAGTAATGCAGTAATCAATAGTACCTTCAAGATACTGCAAAATCCTTTTTGCGGCCGACCAATGTTTCTTTGTGAAACAATTATTAAACTGGCTTAAATAGCTCGTAGCATAAGCTATGTCTGGCCTGGTATTTACCGCTAAGAACATCAAACAGCCAATTAAACTTTGGTAAGGATAAGACTCATCGGATTCTTTACCTATTTCGTATTTATTATTTTCCAGCGGAGTTGACATATGCTTACAATCCTGCATATTAAACCGAGTCAAAACTGTATGAATGTACGTCTTTTGACTAACGCATATTTTCCGGTCCGTACGTTGAAACGTACGGACCGGAAAATATGCGTTAGTCAAGTCTAAACAGAATTCAAGCCTAAACAGAAATCTAATTTTCCTAAGTCTTGTATAGAGATATATTCAGGGCCGTCTTTAAACAATTTGAGGCCCTGGGCACATTAGGATCATGGGGCCCCTAGGACCTTGAGAAAACACTATTTAGTTACAATAGATAAAGAAAGACAAACAAGGTTCTAAATTTATTTTTATTTAGTTACTAACTATAAAAAAATAGGAAATATAAAAAATAATCTAAAAAAGTAACTCGCTTAACATAAAATCCTTAGATTAATTCTATGTTGATTGCAAAGGTACCCTTCTAGATTTAAGATGAGCAAAATCGTTAATCACATCTTCAAAATCTATGGTATTGAGAATATCACATTCTATGGACATCAGCGACAAACTAGTTAATCTCTCTTGAAGCATTGTACTTCTTAATTCATTTTTTATTCGTTTCAATTTGGAGAAGGAGCGTTCTCCGCTGCAGTTAGTTACCATCATACTTAAAAATATTCTCAATGCAATTTCTACGTTAGGAAATGTGTCTTCAATTTTGTTTTGCTTTAATAGATTATATACTTCCTGTACACTGTTAGATGCTTCATTTTCACTCTGAACATTTTTTAAGTATTCTTTTAAATGTTGACATTCTATTTCTAACTCTTTTTCATTTACATCTTCGTGATAGATTTGAGAAAATTCTTTGCATCCTTGTCGTATCTCTTCGGAATTCAGAGTTTTTAAGTGAAAAAATAAACTAAAACGTTGACTGACGGTCTCTGAACTTTGTCGCTGTTTTAGATGAACACTCAAGGTATCGATTATTGGGAGAAAGGTTTCTACGTTGAATCGCTCTTTTCCATTCAACTGGACTGATGGCGCAGAGCCATCAAAAAACATCAGCCGTGAGCTTCTACGTCTTGTTCTTTGAGATAGATCTTTGTAGTCAGATTCTGGGTTATTTTCTTTGGCAGATGATTCGAAGTTATCAAATTTATCCCTGAGGTTAGTAATAAAATCATAAAGTGAAGTCAACAAATTGGTTGCAACGTCCAGTGTTATTGTTTCTTTCTGAAGATAATTACTTGTTTTGTCTATTCTTTCCAATATGGTGCTCCAGATTTCCGTCAGTATAATAAATTCTAGATTTCCCATTTTTCTAGACAGACTAAGGGCTTCGTCTCTTGTTTCTCGTGCCTTTTCAGTATCGTTTGCGATGGTGATTAAAGCTTCTAATATTCTTTTATAACCCCCATGCAAAGCACTTACTGCATCAGCTCGGGCTGACCATCTGGTTTGTGAAAGACTCTTAACAACTTTTTTTGAACCTAAATGTTCTGTTAATATATTCCATCTGTGGGTAGAGCCCGAAAAAAAGTTGTACACTTTCTGAACTATTTCAAAAAACTGTGATGCCTCCGGTACACACCCAGCAGCATGGACACCTACCAAGTTTAGTGAATGTCCTGCACATGGTATAAAGGTGGCAAATTCACATTTTTCCTTGATTCTTGTTTGTAGACCACTATACTTTCCCGACATATTTGAAGCATTGTCGTAGCTTTGTCCTCTGCAATCTTTTATGGGAATATCATGTATCTCTAAAAAATTTAAGATGGTCTCCGCTAAATACTTAGATTTATGCTCTTTAATAGGTATAAATTTCAAAAACCTTTCAACAGGAACACAGTCTTTTACGTATCGAATGATGAAAGTTAGCTGGTCAATATGAGACAGATCGGGCGTACTGTCAACGCTTATGGAAAAATATTTTGCTGATTTAACTTCATTTATAATTTTTTTTAGAACCTGTTTTCCCATTACTTCAATAAACTCATTACAGATATTTGCTGATAAATAAGAAATGTTACCCTTTCCAGGATTCCCAAATTTTTTTAAGTGATCTGCAAGAAATGGATCAAATTCACTCAATAATTCCACACAACCCAAATAATTTCCATTGTTTGGAGATCCTAGGATTTCATTGTCGCCGCGAAATGGAAGCCCTCTCGATGCCAAAAATTTTACAACAGCTACAATCCGTTTAAGTACGTTTCTCCAGTAATCCACTTCCTTTTGATGTTGAGATAATAACTCTATATCTACTCTACCAACCGCTTTACTTCGTGCCAGATAAGTCATCATAGATTGCTTATGCGCTGGGCTATTTTCATGTGTTAAAATTATGTGATTAATATGCTTCCAATCATTACATCCATTCCGAGAGCAAAGATTAACATCAGTTGGGTTAAATAAGCAGCATGAAAAACAAAATACAGAGCATTTGGAAGGCGAATACAGCAACCATTTTCTTTCGACGCTTTCATTGTTCTTTAATTTGCGAATAAATAATGCTTTGTTGAAATATCTCGTCACTAATTTATTACCATCTTTGTAGGTTCTGGATGCCTCGGAAAAGTCAGAATCTTTATTTTGAAAATATACTGGTCCCTTACGAATTAAAATTTCGCGATTTATTTCAACAAACTTTTCGTGAAAATAATCGGCGGGATCGTGCGATATTAATTCTTCTGTGTTGGAAAACTGCTGTTCAATTGACACAGTTGGAGTTGTCGGTTTTAGTGAAGTTACTGAAGTCGTTGCACTTTCGTCGTAGGAATAGTCGCTTTCTGATTCAATCTCTTTTTCAAAATTGGAACATGAAGGTTTAGAAATTCCCGCAATTTGTAATTGAGCTGAGTCATCATGTGGAACATTTATGAGTTGATTGCTATTTACAGAAGTTTCTCCAGTAGTAGTAGTAAAATATGATGTTAATTTTGGTAACTTTTCAATTACTTCTTTCTGATGTAGAGCTTTTTTCCTTTTTTCAGATCCACTAGGATATGACCGTTTCGACATTTTATATTATAATTCAGTATTTAATTAATTTTATAACGAAAATATTCGCTAACACAAAACAGACAAACGACGATTTAATCAAACAATACAATTTTTTTGTCAGAGCTCAAGCACAGTCAGTAACAAACTAACAACTACAAATAAAACAAACGCCACAACATCGCAGACAAATACTTGAAGGGAATTCCCGTTCGTCAAGTCAAACGACGATCTGAAGTCGAGAATTTCCCTTTTTTGTCTTTGGTATTACGAATGACATTCGAATAGGTTTCTTAAAGACATAAACCACACCGCATCAAATAATTCTTCTTTTTTTAATTTAATAATTTTTCTTTTAATTGTATTCTTATACTTACATATAGGTATTTAAATTAACCTAAATATACTAATATCGGAAAAACTCATTTTTGAGAGAGAGTGGAGTACTTATACCCTGTTTATTTATTAGTTTGATCTTTCTTTTTGACGGATGTCAAATCTGAAATCGATATAACTTTGCAACGACCTTAGATGAATTAAAAAAGGAAGATACGGTACTCGATCATTTGTGTGGGCATGCCAAACTAGGTCCACGGACCTAGTTTGGTTTAGTGTATGTCGAGTGACCGAAGCGCTTACATGTGTGTGCTCTTCTTTCAAGTGCTGAAAAAACCCGTGATAATTAAAGAAAGTGCCTTCATGTTCATTTAGAAAAATGCCCAAATCACTCACGAAGCAA
The DNA here is from genome assembly GCA_963662185.1 of Eilema griseolum. Taxonomy (NCBI): domain Eukaryota; kingdom Metazoa; phylum Arthropoda; class Insecta; order Lepidoptera; family Erebidae; genus Eilema; species Eilema griseolum. Next base: position 14,462,436 of record OY759238.1, on the reverse strand, counting down.
AAACAAAACACAAGGGATTACTTTCATTCATAATTACCTAATAAATATCATTAGAACTTTAATTTAATAATTTATTTGAACTCTTCATACGATTTTGGCTGAAGGTGAGACAAATATATGAAATTCCACGAGAGAGAAAAGGATATTATGGGGGAGACGTCAGTCTCAGGGGAATGAATAGTTTCACGAGATGTGAGTATATAATATATTTCAAAGATTGATTTACACTGATAATGTTTACGGGGTTACAATGCCTGAAAGTCAGTAACACTACGTCGAATACAGTAAGTATTGCTCCAGCGAGCTTAGGTAGGTACCAGCGAGACGTGTGCGTAAGCGCGGTAGCCGGCGGACTGCCCTTGCGGCCGTGTGTCGAACTAACCGCTTATGTGGCAGAGGGAGACGCATAGCGCGCGGGTAACCGTCCACGCGTGGCGCGAATAGAATGTCTGGGAACCTGGATTGCTATAATATCATATAAAGTGTTAACGACGTCTTGGCGGCCAAATTTCGCCAGAAAGTACGGTCGGCATCAATGAACACGACGCAAGCTGAAACTTTTACGAACTCGCACGAGTGCTAGAGCAGTAAGCGATAACGCTTCTTGTTCACTCTTATCTTAATCATATATTGATATCACTTTCGCACATTTCTTATTAATTACAAGACAATGTGTGAGTGAGTATTTGTGTGTAGTTATGTGCGAGCCATTTTTTTAAGTATCTTCCCTTTTTTAATTCATCTAAGGCAACGACGAACAATATTTTCTTATTTTAATAATATTAAAAATTGATAATAATCATAAGAATAGACACACAACATAAGAGTACCTGTTAAGGACTCAAGCATTTTCCGAAAGTCTTAAGTGGTTTTTATTGCTTCGAAGTAAAATTTAAATAGAAAAACTGAAAACAATGGTACCTACCCAATGTTTTTATGTCTAGTGCAATAAAATTGATTGACGAATGAATTGATTTATTTTGAATAGTTTAAAACATACATACAGCCACATATTTAGCCAACACATTTTTTACACCAATAGATATTTTCTGTTTCCCATCACTGACCCATCTGTCAAAAAGTTCAAGCTATGTTGTACAAGGTATAGCTATCCGCATGCGGCAAACTAAAGCTAATATAATAAGCGTAGGTATTGTAGTAAGTCATTATCATCAGATTTTTCAAAATTAATGTTTTTCGGTAATACCTAAATATCGGTTATCATTTGGTAATCTGGCAGGAACTAGGGGGCCCCATTCGATCGCGGGGCCCTGGGCACGTGCCCATAGTGCCCAGTGGGGAAGAGGGGCCTGGATATATTTTTGTAATTCTGTTTTGACGGTGACAAATGTCGTTTCTTTTTTATAAAAAATGACGATGTCGTCAACATAAATTGCCAGGATGACAGCCAAACTTTTTTAAATAAATACATGGTTCCGAAGAGGTTTGTATAAAACCTATAGAAGATAAGGTTTGATTTAATTTATTATTCCAGGCTCGAGCTGCTTGCTTTAAACCATAGATAGAGTGATTTCTCCAACAAGTAAACTTTTCCTTCTTCGCCTTGTTTAATAAAACCTTGAGGTTGTTGCATGTAGACTTCCTCTTCCAGGTCACCGTTGAGGAACGCTGTATCCACGTCCAAGTGTTGCATTTTCCAATCCATTTCTGCTGCTAAAGCAATTAGTGTTCGCAGGGATGAATTTCTTACAACTGGTGAAAAAGTTTCATGATAATCAACACCTGAAACTTGACTAAAGCCTTTCGGAACAAGTCTTGCCTTATACTTCACCACTCTACCTTCGGCATCCTTTTTTATTTTATACACCCACTTACATGGTATAACTTTTTTCTTAGGTTTTTCAACCAGCGTCCAAGTCTTGTTTTTAGTCAGTGAGTTAAACTCGTCTTGCATAGCAGACTGCCAGCTCGCACTATCTTCTGCTTTGATAGCTTCAGCAAAGCTTTGGGGCTCATCAGGTTCACTTGTAATAGCAGTATTGCCATAAAAAATACTCTGGTTATTCTTAGCTATCCTGTTTCGAAGAGGATACCGTTCTTCAGGCTCTATCACAGTCTGTTCGGTTATAGTTTCTTCGTCAGAAATATCTTCGGTGCTAAGGAACTCTGAAGTATTGTGAACTTGTTCTGTTACTGGCTCCAAGTCATTAACTTCTTCGTTTTCGGCTGAGACCGTGTGACTGGTCTCCTGAGAAGTCGAAGCAATGGACGGCATCGGATGCTGCTCCTTCCTATGAACCATGTCTAAAAAGGATTCATTATGGACAGCTAAAGGAACTGATTGTGTGGTTTTAGCTTTTCTGTCGGTAAAAGATTGTTCAAAGAACACCACATCTCGTCCTTTCACTAACCTTCTTGGACAACTTGGTTCGCGAAATAAATAACTTTGTCAATCGTCTGAATATCCGACAAAAACATACTGCGCGGCTTTTGGATCCAACTTCTTCCTTAGAGGATCTGGTATCTTCACCATCGCGCGACAGCCAAAGACTTTCAAATGAGACAGGTTTGGTTTACTGTTGTGCCATAGTTCATAAGGCGTCTTCCCGTCGAGAGCTCGATGTGGACATCTGTTCTTTAAGAACACAGCTGTTTCCACAGCATCTTGCCAATATGCTTTTGAAAGAGAACTGTCTGAAAGCATACAACGGGCCTTTTCAACTACCGATCTATTAGTTCTTTCAGAAATAGCATTCTGTTGTGTGTTATATGGCACTGTGGTTTGATGCTTAATACCTTCTTTGCCTAAGTATTCAGAAAACTCTTTATTTACATACTCAGTTCAATTATCGGAACGCAAAGTTTTAACTTCGAATCCTGTTTCCCTCTCGACCATGGACTTGAACATACAAAACCTGCTAAAAACCTCATTCTTAGATGAAATAAAATATATAAAAATCATACGGCTAAAATCATCTATAAAAGTCAAATCATATTTATTTCCCTGAAAAGAATTTTCAGACATTGGACCACAAAGATCCGAATGTATAAGTTCTAATTTGGATGTCTTTTTGTGCGATACAGATTTAAAAGGTTTTTTCGCCTGCTTACCTTCTATGTACGCGATGCAAGGATCTTTATCTACTTCGGTGTACACTACGCCTAGATTATCCTTTTTAAGTTTGTCTAATCCTATACGGCATAAGTGACCAAGCCGTTTATGCCATAAACGAAAATTTGCTACATCACTCTGTACTTCGAACGCTGATAAGGTGTTTGGGGGACTAACTGTACAATCCAGCGAATACAATCCACCACAACAGGATCCATGTAACACTGCATCACCTGTACAAGTAAAATTTTCCGAATTAAAAAATGTACAACCTTCCGTATCAAAAACAACACTAAAACCATTTTCAGTGGCTTTCTTAACAGAAATCAAATTAGTATTTAAATTAGGAACAAACACTACATTTGAAATCTTCGTAACTTTACTGCTACTTTCCGTTTTAAAATCATTTACTATTGGCACATTACCTATTCCTGCACTTGACAATATGTCTCCGTTGGCAATCTTTATCTGACCAGTGGAAAATTCCTTGCAATTTACTAACCAGTCAGATCTTCCAGACATGTGTGCACTGGCTCCAGAATCTACATACCATTTATCAGACGAGATTTCTTCAGTACCCGCATTTAGTGCGCCAAATAAACTTGAGAGTTTGTTCTTCTCTTTGCTTGTGCCTTCTTCATTGGACTTTCTGTTGAGTGGACAGTCCGGTTTGACGTGTCCAGGCTTCTTGCAGTTGTAGCAAACTACTCCTCGTTTCTTCTTATCATTTTTCTTCATCTGTACGCGTAAAGCTGCGTCAGAACTAGAATTTTCATCATTTACAGATGATCTCGAAAATTCTGATAAAAGTTTCGTTTTAACGAACTCACTTGTAACCGTACTTGTAGAGTTCTCTAAAGCCATTATAAGAGGATCAAAACGAGCCGTCAATCCTCCTAGAAGAATCGCTCCAACTGAGGCATCTTCAATCATTTTGCCTATGTCCGCCAAGTCTTGGACAGTCGACATCACGGCATTAATAAACATAGAGTTGTACAACTCTATGTTATCGAAATCAGTCAAACTGTACCTGTATAGCTTACGCTCCAGGGCTAGACGACGACCCATAGACTTATCTTCATAAGCCGCCGCTAAAGCTTCCCACGCTTCTTTTGCTGACTTACTATTTCGAACATGTGTGATTGCTGGACCGTCTATAGTTAAGCATATTTTGGCTAACGTAACTTCGTCATTTCTATCCTTAGTAGAACTATCAGGAACTTCCTTTATGTAGCCTGTTATACTACTCCATAAACCTTCGTGTATGAGGTACATCCTCATTTTGAATTTCCAAATAGGATAGTCTTGCCTACCGCTTAGCAAAATTCCAGCAAGGAATCCCGATCCTTTATTGTGATCTGACATATTTCACACTGTTCACAAAAATATCAGAAAAATTCCCTTTTAAGTGGTGAATTTAAATTTTGACTTCACTCACAACAACACCACACTTATACAACTTATTGCTCACTTTTACAGAGCTTTCGTGCTGATAACGTGTTGTAGAAAATTGTAAATAATAAGATTAATTGTTTACGTTGTGAAGAATTTTTATAAAGTGATTGTCACAGTAACAGCAGATTGTTCTATATACGAATATTTTAAAATTGACATTGATATAAAAAACCAAAAACTACAACAGTTTCTGTAGTGTGAACCCCACAGTGGCAGACCGTATGACATAACACTATGAAAATAGCTAAAATATACTAATCGTGCAGTTTCCTCATCAGTCAATGACCTTATATTTCTAACCGCATAGGTAGATGAGCTAAATCTTCCTGCCAGGGCTGTTATATGAGAAAGCCATTAAGCCATTGCAGTTTACTATCTAGTGTTATTCCAAGAAGCTGTGGTATTGATTTTTTGAACAGATTAATTATTCATTATAACATTAGTATTGTCTTACATTATACATAGTAAACTTTACATATTTGGTTTTCTTGAACCAATGCAATATTTCAGACAATATTCACATCGTCAAGTACTACTTTTTGTCTTTCAATTTTAAAAAATAATGATATGTCATCAGTAAAAAATGCTATTTCACAAAGATTTGTAGCGAAGTAAGGAAGATCATTAACGTATATCAAGAATAAAAGGGGTCCTAATATCGAGCCCTGGGGTATTCCCATAACTAATGGGGCACCAGAAGACCATTAACGTTAACTTTTTGTATTTTGTCAGTGAGGTAAGACTTAAGTAAGCTAACTGAGCTGTTCGAAACACCATAGTAATATAATTTTAGTAACAACGTCTCATTTTCAAAATTACATAAATTTGTTTAATTTTTTCTACATAGTCTGTGGTGGAAGCTACGCTACACGTATGCGCGTGCGATTTGACTAGTGCATTTTGACAAGTTATCTGTTATTCATTAGACCATAATTTTCTTATTCTTATTATTTTTATGCATATTTCGGAATATTTTTATAAAACTTTTTTGTTCGATCGTATTTTATTATCATTTTAACGCTGGTTAGGTGCCCAATTAGATGGCAGTTGCTTCAGTAAATACCAAAATAAACTAAATAAACTAATTTGGTATTAGAATGAAGAAGATATTCCATATAATAATGCCACTATTATTCCAATTATAAATAGATTTGTATGTAAGTTGCTTTCAAAAATTGTAACAGAAACATAAAGGTAAGTATCATTCGAAATGAAATGTGGAACAGAAACTTCGCACGGCAATTTGAACTTAATAATTTACTTCGATAAAGACATTTATGAAATAACTTTAACATATCGCGTTTGAATTCCATAAAAGAAACCTACGTGCTTGACATTTAATAACCTATACATAATATGTTTGTATTTGTTTGGTTTTAGCACAGACTTGCTTCAATTTGTTATCCGAGACTGCTTTAATTTACTGAACACTTAAAAGATATATATAGTTTACGGTTTAAATATACTGTCCTAAGTAAGTACAGGAGTAGTTATTACTATATTCAAATATAATATAATGTTCACCCTCTTTCACAGATGAACAAAATGAATATTTTTGTAAAGTAAGTTAGTCCCTCATAATCTGATAGTACTGAAACCACATATATCACCGCATATTTTATTTTAGCACACTGTTCTGTTATTTGACAAATTTTTGTTTTGAAACTTTTCTATTTTTTCATTGCGTTCAAAACAAGTTTTTAACAACCTTCAACAGCATTTTGCATCAAGTACCCAAACATGTTCATATTAAGTAGTGTGATATTTACTTTAAAATGTTTCGTTTGGAAGCACAAACGAATTATGTTATTCAGCAGGTAGGTAATTTTAAAATCAAATATTAATTTATAGGAAGCTTAATATCTTACAACAACCCCTAGAATTTTAATAGGTAGGTACAGTATTATTTATTATTACTATTATTATTAATTATTTATTATTTATTTACCTATTACATTGGGACCTAAACATAAACTGGCGAAATGTGGGTGCTAGCACCTCTGCCTACTCCTTCGGGGATATAGGCGTAAGTTTATGTTTATGCTTATGTTTAGTATTATTTAACTTTTAAAATTGACCAATTATTTTTTAGAAAACATTGTACAGTCGGCATGAGATATAGGTACCAATACCTGTACTTTTACACACAACTTTATACGAAAAGGTACACCTACTTACTTTTATCTCCTTTGCCGGGTGTACATCTTACAGAGTCTAATCGAAACATGTCTGTACAGTCATTACATTCTACAATTTTGATAAAACTTTCTTGAGTTTAGTATTCTTCACGAGAAATAGAAGTTTTATATGTATTTCACATGTTCACTCGAATGGGAGGACCTACAGCGGTTTCTAGAATTCAAAAAAGTTATTTGGTTGGTTTGAGTTTTCAAAGGAGTTTAATATATGTTCCAACGTAACTTTGTAACGACAAAAATCAAAATCGACAAGTAATTTCCTTACAAAAAACATAAACACATCTCCTTTATGATATATACATATTGAACGAAACATATAAAACTCCGGACTCCAAGGCAACAGCCTAGGATGCGGCTGGTAGAGAAAACCAGTTTTCATTCATTTTTTAAACAATTTTGGCAAATAAGTCACTGTAGTTTTAGTGTAAATCTCGTCAACAGATTAGGTGCACCTGGTAAAAATGACGTCATAGATACAATTGCTGGTTATCAGCAATGGATTCTTATATGCCATTGCTACTACAAGTACATCATTGTAGATATTGCAAAAAACTAACAATCAGCCTGATGGCTAAAGGATACAAATGTATATTGCTGTCTCACTTTAGCAGATGAACTCGGGGGATCGAGTCCCATTCCAAATGTAGACTTTTTTCAATTTAAATATACATGAAAAAGCAAGTTCTTAAAAAATTTATTTGAATACGTTTACGTATTCTCAGGGGTATAGAGCCGTGGCTTTTGTGCGTTGACCTGTCTATGGACTTACGAACAATAACATTATGTTGCGGTCGCCGGTGCGTCACAAGCTCTTACTATTATGGTATTAGTTACGTCCCCAGGAGAAGTGATGTCATCACATATTAAGGATTAATAGCACACTCTCGTTGACAGACCGGGCGGCGGCGGCTAATGAAAATGTAAAGCCGAAACTTGGCAAGTGACCTGTTATTTATTTAGGTTCACTAGACACCCGGTAATGCATAATAAAATCACCGGTAACGCATCAACTTAGGCCTGGTTCAACATGGCGGTTGATGGTTGAGATTTAAGTACTTATGTAGGTAAATATGGAATTATTTTAGTACGTATCTATACCATGCCCAAGGCTACATTATGTGAGGGAATCACTCGCCACAGGCTGAGAATTAATTCACAGTTAGATTATGAAAGGGGCTGCATTTCGTACACTCTTACAGCTGTGGAAATATCTCCCTGTGGTTATTTTTCCAAGCAACTAATAGGTATGAGGTTCTTCAAGAAGGGCATGGTGGGGGCCGTGTGCTTGCCAAGCAATTGTTGGACTTTTTTTAGGGCACCAACTACCAGGAAAGACTACCAAGATGTCCGTATGTCAACCGGATCGACAACTGATGCTCTCCGAGACATGGAAATACCCAGACCAATGTAAATAGACATATTCATGCATACAAATATTTGCACTAAGCGGGAATCGAATCCGTGCTTCCTGCGTAGCAGTCGCGTTTACTACCACTACGCCACAGACACCATACAGCAGATATTTTTCACTACAAAACCACTGCTAAACTTCATTATATATAATTTATATTTTATTTTATAAGTTACTCAATCGATATTAATAATGTAAACTAGTGGACTGCAATAGGCTATGTCCACTATCAGACTGATAGATATTAAAACGTAATTTATAGTTTCTCACACAATACCATACCAAGCTTCTTCAACAGATGCTTGAATAAATAATATGAAGTTCCATCATTAAAAGTTCACAAATCCTAGCTTTGTGCTTTTTTCACGCTTTTCTTTGAAACTCCAGCTCTCGCGGTTCTTTGTAAGAACGGTGTACAAATGGCCTGAAGGCTCGTATATTTCTTGTCGAGAAGCATTAGATTAGAGGGTGCTCTGACTAAAAAGATTTATGACGGCAATACTACATCGATTTTGAATCTTTAGGAAGCTTTCGCAGTTCGTGCAATCAATCGTTATTTAATGTTTCTGAAATAGAGAATTTTAAGCAAAAACGAAATTCCGTTTTGCTAAATTTAGCAGCTTACTTTGTTTACTACACTTTGTTTGGCAAAACATCAAAATCAATACCTACCTACATACAATCGGGCTCACACTTTTACGCTTATAAGAATTCAAGAAATTGGGCACTAATTTATTATTCGTTTATTTAGTTAAGTACGTTAAAACGTTACTTATGAATACAAATAGCTGACAGTCAATTAACTACAAGTACTACGTAATATACTACGCGAAAAAGAAAATAATGATAAAATCTCAGTGGATCGCATATATTTTCAAAAATCGAAAAAGCCGGCGCGGCGACGGTACAAAAGCAATAAGCGGTCTGGTTTCAAAGAAGATCTTTGTCATTCCTTTTTTTCGCTAGAGGAATATAAATTACAGAAGAACCTCCAAGTTTTTGAGTCACATTTTGTTTGACTAGAGATCTAATTAAATGAAATTCCCTTATATAAAGTACCCTTATGTTTTACATCTACTCAGATGTGTGTTGTTAGGTATTCATTTTAACATGATAACATGGTGTGTCCTTTCAGCTATGAGAGCCCGAAAAGCTGACCAATTTTCCTTTTTAATGCACGCACTGATCAAAGAGTGCCCGACGAAGCGACTACGAAATAACTCGTCGCCTCATATAATACATTATTTCGACCCATGCAAGTTGTCAAGCGTGTTGTTTACATCAACTCTCATCTCTCTCTCATTAAGAAAATATAAAATCAAGTTGATTATACAGGACATTTTCTGAAAAAATAATCATTTTATGTCATTATCGCATCATATCCTGCATACCAAAGGTTGAAGTTTTGAGCCCGGGATTCGCTCTTCTACTTTATATCTAGATGTGGGCTATTTTGCCTTTCAATCAAAGAACCAAAGAATCAATTTCATTTATTCAGTTCAGGCACACAAAGAGCACATATGAACGTCGAAATTTTACAATTAGGTATGTCAAGAAATAATATAAAAATATTAAATAAAGTAAAAAATAAACCATTGTAAAATGATTCTTTCGCTGGTTCGGTAGGTTAGTTCTACTGAGAAGATACCAGCAAGAAACTCAGCGAACTATATTAGAACTAGATTATTTTTCTTTTTTAAATTTGCTTTAGTTTACAATTTATTTTGTGGGAGCAAGCAAGAGACTTATGTTGACCACGCATTTACATCATTAAGATACTCATCCACTTCATAGTAACCTTTGCTTATTAAAGTTTTTTTCACTTCTATTTTAAATTTATTTATTGGCATATTAATTAAATCCTGAGGAATTGTATACCAGTCATTCGCTCCCTGACATTCCCTACCCTGAAAAGAAAGCTTGCGCCATAGGTAAGTTTTAATCAGCTGGTGGACCGGCTTCCTAGCCAGTGAGGCCGGTGGCACCACCTGGTGATGTTTGGGTCCGGCAAATTTTGATGGACGCCCAAACAGAGCGCTCAGGCACCGAATGAAGAGGAGAGCTGACAGTAATAGACTTATCGTGCGATATGTCGTAGGGTTATAGGTACTCGTATTAAACGTGCGGCTATGTGACAGTATTCTACCGAGACATCAAAATCTTGGCGTTACATGCACTGTTGCCTGTGAATATATGTGTACGGGTGCATTTCCGGGGATATACGGTTGAGTAGAAGCGGAAACGTACCGTCAGCATCATATCGATCTTGACAAACAAAATACTCAAAATGATCTTAATGCCTTGGTTTTCACGCCTTTTTATTAACTGATTGTTCTGATATTTAATACACACCTTTAGTTCGAATAATACTACAATTTAAATCAATAAAACAGTTTTTTTAATACAGATCATTTTGAGAATTTGCAGTCAAAATGGTTCTGACGCTGACTGTTCAAGGGTTGACTAATGACCATTGATAGGATTTAGTTATGTAATTTTACAGAGCCTTGAAAATTTCACGGGTAATTTCAATTACCGACCACGAAACGCTAGTATGAAATAATTACTAACATTACGAGTACACAAGTTCTGGGACGTTTGGAGATATGAGACCTCTGCCGTGAGCGGCCACGTGAGAGTACGTGGATAAGGAAGAACTGACGACGTGTTGTGATTTCTTATCACAATAATACGAATAAAGTAAAAGAAAATTAAATCCTTATTCGCAAACAAGGCCTTGACATAACGTGATTCGAAATTAGGCCTCACTTGCAGTAATCCTGCAATGTTGTAGAAGTTTAATCGCAACATCAGCAACATAAATTACTAAGAATAATGTCATGTAAAATATACATATAATCACGCCTTTATCCCCGGAGGGTTAGGCAGAGGTGAATTATCACCCACATTTCACCAATAATTATATTCGGTCCCACGTAATAGGGGGTGAGCCTATTGCCATATTTCGGGCACTACTGTTGACTGACTGATGTAAAATATATAAATTAATAATAATAATGATAATAAATCTTTTAGGATATTCTACAGAGCGCTAGATCTAGACCCATATTAAACATAACATTATAGCTCGTGTTACGACTTCTAGAATAGGATAAACTTTGTCATTACCCTTATCAAAGCATGCGCATTTAATAACTCACGTATCGTGCAAATGGAAATCAAGTGCTGATGAATTTAATCAAGTACGATATACTCGTAATTTAAACAAGAAACTAGCTATGGCCTACGACTCAATTGTGTGAATTTCTGATCTTGTTCATAAAACTTGTAAGAAACTAAGCCATTACAAAAAGAATATAAGCAATCCCAGAACCAACTTTCAGCCAAACCCGTTGAACCGTTGGAACGTGATTGAATAACAACATCCAAACATCTTCACAAACTTTCACATACACATATAATTTTAGTAGGAAGTGGGATGCTAATCGATTTAGCTAAGCGTGTGCAATATACTGCTTCATAGATCATTTATCATTTCAGATATTATATTAGAATTATGAATACCACATCTAATAACGACGACTTAAAACAGGCTAGTTTAATCTTTAACTAATGTAGTTAATATTGATAGGTACTTACCTTTTATGGCCAGCTCTGCTAAGTATATTAGTTTGCGGCCAAGATGGCCACTTTGATCTTTAATAAGATTATTACTGATAGACATTGAGTATACATAAACACTAAACAGTTTCTTTTGAAGTCGGCAAATTATATTAAACAATGTGTAACGGAAATCAAGTAGGTATATTTAGTGTTATAATATATGGTGTGTTTTTGTTACGTAGTGATATTTTATTTCGGTTATATAACTCATTTTGAAGGGTGTCATACGAATGATTATTATTATTGGGAGTGCCGGTGGTGTGTCTACCAAGTGTCTTGATATGAACCTGCACCTTTACAAATCTAAACCCAAAATTTTTCATGCTGATTTTCAACCCCCGACGCAAAAACGACGGGGCGTTATAAGTTTGACTTGTCTGTGTGTGTGTATGTGTGTGTGTGTGTGTGTGTGTGTATGTGTGTGTGTGTGTGTGTGTGTGTATGTATGTGTGTGTCTGTGGCATCATAGCTCCTGAACGGATATATCGATTTGAGTTTAGTTTTTTTGTTAGAAAGGTATATTAGTCGGGAGTGTTCTTGGCTATGTTTGAAAAAGATCGGTCCAGGATAGCCGCCGCCACAAAATAAAGGAGTGCATATTTAAAAAAAAAATTAAAAAGCCCTCGTCACAAAAACAATCTCCAAAAAGTTGAAAATGAATTGGAGACCTTTAACTTCAACCAAGTTCACCCCGACATGGCCACTCTTGAATACGAATATTACTAGATTTATCAAAATTAAAAGGCATAATTCATTTTAAATTTTTTTGAGGTTTTTTTTGTGACTGGGGTTTATGTAAGGGGGGTTATAAATAATAATATTACTATCACTCTAAACTCTATACACATATAAATAAAAATACAATTATATTTATAAATATGACAAATAGTACACTACCGGCTTCGGGTATAGGAACCAAGCTACTGATTATTAGGACTATACGAGTATACTCTACATCGTTAACCACACAGGCTTATAACTGAAACATCTAAAAAGGAGGATTGTAAACTAAGTATATTATTCCATTAAGCTGAATACCAGAAACACGAAAACAAATACCCAGATTAATACTACATAAATAAAAGTCTATCTACTCAAGTTAGAAAAAATAACAGCACTTATGATACTTAAACATAACCGAACAAGTGGTTATAAAAACAAGAGATTTCCCAACTTTTTGTTATAAAATAACAATTTGCATGAGAAATGAGAACATCTGCTTCATGGGTATGCGGTATCAGGAAGACAATGTAACAAGTTTAATAATTCACAAAATTAGAATTAATATTATTTTATACGTCGAGTAACGTACACAATTTTTTTTTTTGTGTACAACAAATAGTACCTAAGCTTATATCGTATATTAAATAGGTAGCTATGTATATTCATAGTTGTATTTATAAATTTAAATAAATAAATTGATTTATTATTCACATAAGTTGTACATCAATTTACACTACAATTATACATTCGGAGTATCATCTTAGACCAATTTACAAGTGTTTAGTTGAACTGATACCCATGCTAAGAAAAAACTTGTGTTATGAGCATCAGAGCTCTCATATTTTAATTCCTTCATTACAGTTTAGCAAAGTACATATTACGTAGATTTCAAGAATTTGGATATAATATTTAATTATTAACTACATATAATTCGATGTTGGTGTATGTGTGTATGTGTGTGTGTGTTTTTGTATTAGGGTGTGTCTGAGTATACGAGTGTTTCTAATATACACAGATCAATTAGAGTCAGAATGGGAGAGACGACTTGGGCAACCAAGCGCAGGGCACGTCGTAGTAACGGCGGTAAGACCCATCATGGGGGAGTGGCTAGAGAGGCCACACGGCAGCCTCTCGTACCGTCTGACGCAGATGATCACCGAGCACGGATGCTTCGGAAAGTATCTGCGTCGGATGCAGAAAGAGCCAACGTCCGAGTGCCATCACTGCGACGCGAGCGAGGACTCAGGTCCGCACACGCTCACCGAGTGTCCGGCGTGGGAGACGCCGAGGCGGGAGCTTGTGGCGGCCCTGGGAGTGAGGGTTCTCACGCTCTCCACCTTGCTCGCGGCGATGGTTCGCTGCGCGGATGCGTGGGCGGCCGGCGCCTCCTTCTGCGAGCAAGTAATGCTCGTGAAGGAGGAGGCGGGGCGGGAGCGGCAGCGGGAGCGACGAAGGATCGCTAGACAAGCTGCCCGCGCACGAAGGCAACTCGGGCGTCGGAGGTCGATGAACGACCTCCGCCCCCCATGAGCGCCGGCCTGGGGGTGACAGGTGAAGCCGCCTGTCACCCTTGCAGAAGCAGGCCGCGGCGGCGGCGCGCGTGGCGCGCCTCCCCGTTTCCGGGGATGAGTTGGGGACTCTGTGGTCCCCACACCCGAGAAGAGGGCCAGATCGTGAGAGATGGCCCTGGGTCGGCCGGGGTGCGAGGGATATGCCTGTCAACCTCACCTTCGGCAACCGAAACGACCCACAGGCGGCGTGCGTTTTAGTCGGTTCGAGTCCGACATAACCTCCTCCACCGGCTCCGGTGGGGAGGTATCCGTGGGGATTTTGCGCACGTAAAAAAAAAAAAAAAAAAAAAGATCAATTAGAGTATGGACAATGTCATTAAATTTTTCGTTTAAGCTTAAGGTATGATTCCGAAGCCAACCAACAGCATACGACAACTGCCGACGCATACAGCAGATACGCGTTATTCATTGCGGCTTCTCAATGGTTCCCTTTATCCGCATCGAAGTTTAACAGGTAAAGTATGTAATGTATGTGCTATATGCATCGTTAGTGGTCGTATGTGGTTGGCTTCGGAATCATACCTTTAATTTCGTTGAAAAATTATGGCACTACATACCTAATTTCAATATGACACGTTCTATATAGCTACATTTGCTCATAGTTATTCATTGACATCTGAGCACTAACCCAGATTCCATCCAAAGCTAGCATTTCGCAACCCAAGGTCCGCTATCCTATCGCTCTAATATTTAGTTTATTTGGCTCTTATGCTGTATGTTGTATGCTGACGGCACAAAATCTATGTTATTACGGGGTCGGCAGCACGGACTCCACTGGTGTTACACACGTTCACAGGTCATGGTAACCAATTTCCATCAGGTGGGCCGTGTACTTGTCTGCCACGTAAGTTGTATAAAAAAAAACTGCCTTCTGACTTCCCAACTCCGAGAGGCCTCTCGGAAGTTGATTGACCGAGCGAGCGAAACGAGCGAGTCTCCGTTTCGACAAGGTGGTCGATTTTGCTTTTGTCCGTTACTATGTCAGTGTATCAGTTCTGATCGAAGATAGAAGGCGTATGCCACCAAACTTGGCACATATTTTCTTTGATTTAAAACTCAAGTTTTGTCGAGAGCTTTTTTTTTGATAGGAGAGAAATGAACGGGAATAGAGAAAAAGGGGGAATGTTTGCAGTCGCGTTATTTATGAACGGATCTTGATAATTTTGAATGATACATCCAGGACTGCTCAAAATAAGAAGATTCCTATCGTTTTATTTTGACTTTCTTAAGGATACCAGATTTGAGTACCAGAAAAACGTGGCAAAGGGTGTTCGCAAGGTCTACTGTTCACAGAACTACTAGCAGTATTAATATAAGAGCCACGTGGTTAACGGCAGAGTAGAATTTGGAACACCAGATCTCTGCCCAAACGGTGTCGTACAAGGCGACTAAGGGATAGGGCTGTTTAATATCAGATAGATATATACAACCCAGAGTCAGCCTCAGATGAATGGCTTGAGTGAACAATAGTGCACGGAAGACGGCAATAGACTCACCCTATTAAGTGGAACCGAATTTAATGATGTGGGTGTTAATTCATCTCTGCCTAAACCTCCGGGGATAAAGGCGTGATTATATATACTGTTCTCAATTTAAACACACTTAATCAATACCCACAATACATTATAATATGTAATGCAATTGATTAAGCAAATATTTTGTTAGACAAAACTACGTGATGTGAATCTGTTATATCAATGGTAGTGGGCCGAAATACTAATGAGCAATCGGATATATACGATCCACCAGCCAAATCACTGTAGAGGTTTGACGAAGTAATTACTATCGTGATATTTCCAACATTATATTTCATTTTACGGTTTATAAATAAAAAAATGGATTTCTAAATAATTTAAATATCGGCAGCGCGAGTGTAACATCCCTGGTGATGCATACGTCCATAGGCCACGGTAACCACTTTCCATCAGGTGGGCCGTGTGCTTGTCTGCCACCAAAGTGGTATTAAAAAAACAATATTTAAAAAAAAAATTCAAGTACAAAAAAAATTTATGTTGATACTTAATATGATCATGAAAGTTGGAGGCTAGCCAAACACGATGTACTAAGTTCCACATTAATACGCATGTACCTATTGTTTGGAGTCATGCAGTAGGTACGTGCCCGTTTTGTACCATTATACGCTTAAGCCTAATTTGATCTGTAGATATATGCATGCCTATCGGTATTTTGTCGGAGGCATTTCAGAGAATGTCTATTGGAATTGCATAACCTAATTCCTCCAAGCCCCAGCCAATAAGAAGCGACCAAACATAATAGAGCGAATAAGATAGAGAAAAACGAGTCGGAAGTCGGATGTATAGAAAAAATTGGATAGTTTCAGGCGTAAGTCGCTACCTCAGTGGTCAGATCATTCCCTCTGTAAGGGGTTTGCGGTTCGATTTGAATAGATAGCATATTTCCACTCAATTAAGCAGTCCGACTGGGGAAGTACCTCCGCCTTACAGAATACCGCGGTTATAATAACTTCGTGTTGTGTTCCCAGCGGTGAGTAGGGTAGCCAGAGCTCACTGGAGAATTTGTGCTGTCAGTGGGATGACTAAAGGCTTGTCCTGCTTTGTCCTCTACACTGTGTGGCTTCTCTGGTGTTACACACGTCCATTGGCCACAGTAACCACTTTCCATCAGGTGGGCTGTGCGCTTGTCTGCCACTTAAGTGGTATATATATACAACGGTAGACACTGATCGGTACGCACGCATACACTCCGATAATTTCGCTCGTGTACCTGACGACAGTAACAGCGTTTCTTAAACTTTCGTAAATTAATATAATGTCTACATTTACGTGCAAGAGGTGTGAGGTTGAGTCTATCGACGGTGTCATGTGTTCAGCGTGCAATGGGCGTTTTGACTTTCCTTGTGCTGGTATAAAAGAGGCTGGCTGGAGAAAACTTGGCGACAGGAAGCTTACTTGGAAGTGCATTGACTGTAAAAACCTAACGATAAGTCCCCGTGCTGGATCTTCGAAGACTACCCCAGCGGATATTGACAGTGTACTTGTGGAACTCAAGAGGTTATCCACTCATATGGATTCACTGCCATCTATAATGGAGAACTTGAAATCAATTAACATTGAGTGTTTCATCTGACTGTCTTTTGTTTTTACCTTGTGGCGCCATTTAAAAAATTGTGTGTCTGCATCAACATGGATTTAACTCGGGAAAATTTTCGTAGTATGATTTTCTACGATTTTAAGTGTAATTTGACGGCTCAACAGAGCATCGCTCGGCTTGAAACAGCTTTTGGCGATGAAGCTCCATGCAAGACGACTGTTTATAGCTGGTTTGTAGAATTCAAGCGTGGTCGTATCAATCTCAGTGACGAATCTCGCGATGGTCGGCCGTCCACCGCTGTGACCAACAAAAACATCGATGCTGTGCGCCGTATGATTGAAACAGACAGGCATGTGACCTACCATGAAATTCGCGCATCCTTAGAAATAGGCATGAGTCAAATACAATCAATCCTACACAAACATTTGGGTGTGAGAAAGCTGTGCTCGCGGTGGATCCCACATAACTTGACCGAGGATCAAAAAACGGACCGCGTCACTTGGTGCAGTGCCATGCTTACCAGATTCAACGAAGGTGCGTCAAATTTGGTCTGGGACATAGTAACAGGTGACGAAACATGGATTTATTGCTACGATCCCAAAACAAAGCAGCAATCGAGCGTATGGGTCTTTCAAGATGAGCCGAAACCAACCAAAGTGGCGCGCGTGAAAAGTGCATATAAGCGGATGATTGCTTCTTTTTTTAATAAAACTGGACACGTGGCTACTGTTGCTTTAGAAAATCGTCGTACTGTGAATAGTGACTGGTACACGACCATTTGTTTGCCGGAAGTTATTGACGAACTCCGTAAAAATAACCGTAAACGCCGTATCATCCTGCACCACGACAATGCTAGTTCTCACACGGCCAGACAGACAAACGACTTTTTGAAGGCGAAAAATGTAGAACTCATGAGTCATCCTGCATACAGTCCCGACCTGGCACCTTGTGACTTTTATCTGTTCCCAAAAATTAAGAACTAATTACGCGGCTAACGATTTTCATCACCAGAAGAGGCTGTCGAGGAGTATGAAAAACACGTTTCAGAGGTCACCACAGAGGAGTGGCACAAAAGTTTTCAAAACTGGTTTGATCGAATGAAAAAGTGCATAGACGCCAAGGGAGATTATTTTGAAAAACAATAAATTAATTTTGTACCTTTAATAGTATTTTTTCATATTAATTCCGGAAACTTATAGTTGCGCCCCACGTATAACACCACCACAGAGGTAATATATAAGATCCCCTTAAAATCAGTCTAAGACCTCAAGTGGTAGCCGATATACGTGCTGATCAACGAACGCTCTGGTGCAGACTTACCTTTCAGAGCTAGGAGATCAGAGTGTAGAACCAAGACCATAACATCATACATACAAACATACATATAATCACGCCTTTATCCCGGGAGAGTTAGGCAGAGGTGAATTAGCACCCACATTTCACCAATAATTGTATTCGGTCCCACGTAATAGGGGGTGAGCCTATTGCCGTATTCCGGGCTCTATTGTTAACTCGATGCATCTGAGACTGAGTCTGGGTTGTATATATCTGTGTGATGTTAAACAGCCTTATCCCTTAGTCGCCTTGTGCGACACCGCATGGGAAGAAATGGTGTGGCCTGAATCTACTCTGCCGGCAACCACGCGGCATAACATCAAATCAAGAGAAAGAGTTGAAGAGCAGACCCCGGGCTCCAAAGTACCTTCTAGTTTTGGATGTAAACCGGGGCTGATACTATTATAATGATAATGATACGTGAATAATTATTCTAAACTACTTGAAATATTTTATATAGTTCGACTTCAGTAAAAAAATAAGTCGTAAAAAAAATGCGATTTCTCTAAAAAATTTCAAAACTGTAACATCACTACTGCGATTTACTGTTCAATGTCATCTGTTGTTTTTTAAAATATTCAGTTTGACCTGCAACACAACGAAACAAACTAAACTGCTACACAGTTACAAAAGTTAAACTGTAAATTAACTTTTTTATTTGAAGACTGTACAGCAGTACAGTCAATACAAACGAAATCCATCGAGTGAATTCAAATTCAAAAATGCAGCACGCAACAGCTGTTGATCGAATTTTTCACGAAAATTCCACTGTTCCTTCATATTTCGTAAATCTTATTTTCACATATTCACGTATACGTTGCAGCTATTTTTCTATTTCGCTACAAACTGTAAATCTACTAGGTACTTCTTTTGAAGAAGATAGATTCTATTATGATGAAATTGTATTATTTGAAGTTTTTGAACAATATTCATGTGAACAATAAATCAGGGAACGAGAAAGGACCTCCAACATTTGAAGGGACGAACGGTCACAAGGTGGGAATTTAATGGAACCAAAATGTTTTTAGGTTGTCTATTGAAACTGTTTTTTTTTAATACTCTAACTAGAGCCCGAATGTTTACCAATGGATTAGTTTTTCTTCATTCATGAAAGGCTTAATCTATTATGACCATTTTTGAGTATAAAAAACAATTTTATTGCCACTGAAGAATTCACTTTTCGTAATTTAACTATGAAGATTGAATGTAACTGAAACGCGATTATTTTCATTCGATCCAAGAAATCTTTAACACAGTGTTTTTAAAATAAACTGAACACTACCAAGAGTAAAACGTTCTCATTGAAAACTCTTTAATGATTACGGAGTGAAAAACAGAAGGTCGGGATTATAGCTGCCAGGAAACCTTAATGCTTCTTTGAAAGTTGTTGAACTAATTAAAAGTTTAACACCTTTTGTTGCTAACGTTCCTGGCCGCGTATGCCGCAACGCGCTTCCAAATTCGAATTTTCAATCTCGGACTTTGTTTATTGAATTTGTTATGATTGCTCTACTTTTAAGCAATTTTAGCTACGTAAAATAGTGGTACAAACCAAGAGCACAGTGAGTTTCTGTGCCGTTAGTGTAAAAGAAAAACAGGACAAGTCCCTAGTCTTCCCACTGACAGTACAAACTCTCCAGTGAGCTCTGGCTACCCTACTCACCGCTGGGAACACAACACGAAGTTATTATGGTCGCGGTATTCTGTAGGGTGGACGTACTTCCCCAGTCAGACTGCTCAATTGGATGAAAATACCGTAGTTTCCTACCTCCTACGAAAAAAAAAATTATTACCTGTAAAGTGACTGCCTGGCCAAACAAGCAGATTACATACTAACACTACTCAATTGCACACATTTCGTCCGTCAGAAGATACGTGATGCGTGACGCATCACTTGGATCTTGCAATAGTATACTAGTAGACAGTAGATACATTTGCTTTTTGCACCAACGCTCTCTTATTTAAAGCGTGATTTATACGTTCATTTTGCTAAGATTATGCCTTACGTGTTATGACTTTTCTGTATAATTAGTTTGGGTAACAAACAACAGTATTATAAAATTTATACAGCTTGTACCATTACCGGAGCCCAATTGTTCCGTTTTCCTTTTGCCTTTACAGGTACACTGCGCAAGTGACACATGGTGTTACAAGTGCTTATAAGTTTTAGTAGTTTATTTCCTTAATAATACATAAACCGGTCAAATGCAAGTCGGACTCACGCACTGAGGATTTCACAACTGGATTAAGGAATAAACTTAACGTTGCTTATGCAAAACTGGAGCTGACAATATAATGCACAGCAAAGAGCAGTGACAAATTGGCTGGGCACGTCTGCCAAAGGCCCAATGGCTGCAAACAAATCCTAGAGTAGGCTTCAATTCTGCAAACATGTAGGAGTCCCCGCAGCCGTCGTTTAGGAAAACCAGAATAAGCCTAACCAAACAGAGCAGCAAGCTTCGAATGCCATTGTAATAACTCCAGATTTAGGAAAATCTCAGCAAAATATATAGTTCAACTATAAAGTTATTCTAAATCTCATTAGAAAGTACAATTTAATCGTAACTAGGATGTTCAAGGAACTGAATAGAATGTTAATTACTCAGAAGACTGAGCAGAACAGTTACCTATACGAAACTTCGTGTAAACTTTTACAATCTGGAACTTGGAACTAAATTTCGCAGATTGTTTGTCTCATCTCTTTATACTATGTCAATAATTCCTTCTAATTTATTGTGGAAGAAAACTAGGTAACTACAATGAGATTAGCCCCCTAAAATGAAGAATGGCAATTTGTTGGCCAGCGTATTCTAGAATAGAATGACAAATGTATGGAATTTAACGCATAGGACAGTCATCAACGTATACGACGCGATATCTATAGTTTATAATACATCATTGATGGCAGGTAGGAACAAAAGCCGGTCAAGAGCGAGTCGGACTCGCACATTGAGGGTTCCGTACAAAATTGAATTCAGGAACGAACTTAGGCCTCATTAAACTGCAATATATTTTGATTGTGTCGGCTTTGAACTGTGATTCTTGCACTGTTTTAAGACGTTATAGATCTGAGTATCCGTCACGTGCTATGCGGACGACACGCTAGTGACGGCGAGCGGGGCTACACACCGCGAAGCGATCCTGAGGGCCACGACCGCGGTTGCTCAAGTCGTGGAACGGATCCGGCGGCTGGGCCTTGAGGTGGCTTTGCATAAATCCGAGGCCATGTTCTTTCATGGACCTCGGCGCACGCCACCACCAGGTTCCAGTCTCACAGTGGGAGGCACTCTCATCGGCATCAAGCCCCAGATGAAATATCTGGGGCTCGTGCTCGACGGCCGGTGGGACTTCGGGAAGCACTTCCGAAGTCTGGGCCCCAAATTGGCGGGCACAGCCAACGCTCTGGCGCGGCTACTGCCCAACCTGAGGGGCCCGGATGACTCCTGCAGGAGACTCTACGCGGGTGTCGTGCGGTCCATGGCCCTGTACGGGTGTCCCGTGTGGGCGGACACCCTGAGTGATCGGCACATGCTACTGCTGCAGCGTCCGCAGCGGAAGTTGGCGTGCCGCATCATAAGGGGGTACCGCACGATATCATTCAACGCGGCGAGTCTCCTCGCCGGATCGCCACCATGGATCCTGGAAGCGAGATGCCTTTCGGCGCTATACAGGTTCCGAAGGGCGGCGCGGGAGCGGGGTCACGATCCCGAGCCCGAAGAAATTCGGGCCGTGAGATCCCGGCTCCACAGGGAAATGGTGGCAGAATGGGAGAGACGACTTGGGCAACCAAGCGCAGGGCACGCCGTAGTAACGGCGGTAAGACCCATCATGGGGGAGTGGCTAGAGAGGCCACACGGCAGCCTCTCGTACCGTCTGACGCAGATGATCACCGAGCACGGATGCTTCGGAAAGTATCTGCGTCGGATGCAGAAAGAGCCAACGTCCGAGTGCCATCACTGCGACGCGAGCGAGGACTCAGGTCCGCACACGCTCACCGAGTGTCCGGCGTGGGAGACGCCGAGGCGGGAGCTTGTGGCGGCCCTGGGAGTGAGGGTTCTCACGCTCTCCACCTTGCTCGCGGCGATGGTTCGCTGCGCGGATGCGTGGGCGGCCGGCGCCTCCTTCTGCGAGCAAGTAATGCTCGTGAAGGAGGAGGCGGGGCGGGAGCGGCAGCGGGAGCGACGAAGGATCGCTAGACAAGCTGCCCGCGCACGAAGGCAACTCGGGCGTCGGAGGTCGATGAACGACCTCCGCCCCCCATGAGCGCCGGCCTGGGGGTGACAGGTGAAGCCGCCTGTCACCCTTGCAGAAGCAGGCCGCGGCGGCGGCGCGCGTGGCGCGCCTCCCCGTTTCCGGGGACGAGTTGGGGACTCTGTGGTCCCCACACCCGAGAAGAGGGCCAGATCGTGAGAGATGGCCCTGGGTCGGCCGGGGTGCGAGGGATATGCCTGTCAACCTCACCTTCGGCAACCGAAACGACCCACAGGCGGCGTGCGTTTTAGTCGGTTCGAGTCCGACATAACCTCCTCCACCGGGTCCGGTGGGGAGGAATCCGTGGGGATTTTGCGCACGTAAAAAAAAAAAATAAAAAAAAAAGATCTGAGTATGAGGTATGAATTTCAACCTGATACCTCCACGCATTCCTGAGAAAAAGGTCTTGACAGACAACGAAGTGAGTCTATAAGGTTTCCGTTTTTTTTCTTTTGAGGTACGGAACCTAAAAATTGGTGGTTGGAATGTCGGATGGAAGTTTTTTGTTACACCCCTAGCCTGAATACGTACAAACTTTGACTCGAGACTGTTGTTTGCTATTTACTTTTTGTCAGGCGCATCTCATCGCAATGTGAATTAAATTCTTCCGTTAGGCACCCACCAATGCATATTACTAGAATAACGTATTTCCTTGATTAAAGTCTCATGGAATATATGTTTTACGAGCAAAAATATTGTAAACTTGTAAATGTAGAATACCTACATACTTCAATGTAGAAAGATACTTATGCTATATTACTGTTACAAACTTTTTTCATTAGAACAAGTTTTTTAGAGTTAAATCTAGTTTTACATAAACCTACTCCTAACACAAGCAATTAAGGTTAGCTAAAGGGTTACGGGCAATATTAGGAATTTATATTCCTAATATCTTTTATAATTAGGTAAATAAAACCGAAATACCACTCGCGGATTAATCACGAAATCTCAGAAACTTTAACACCTACAAACTTTAAATTAGGCAGGTAGATTCGTCATGCGGACGGCGCCGGATTTTACGAAACTCCACTCCTATAGGCGAAAAACGGGTCGACGCATATGAAGCCACGGACGGCCGCTAGTTATGTATAAAAAGATTATGCAATCCTGTGGTTTATTTTTTTTTCACCATCGATAGAAAAAATTAATCCGTTCAGGCGAGATTCGAACCCGTGATCTATTCCTTACAGGGGCTCTGACCACTAAACCATAGAACCTTCGCCCGAAACCATCCAATTTCTTCTATACATATATCCGTCTTACGGCGACGGTTTTTTTCACCAGTTTGTTCATTATTACATTCTGATATAAACTATATCACATTATGATTTTTAATTTTCTAGTGTAGTCTTTCTGCTCTCGAATATTCGGTAATCCTGACTTGTGGCCTCTTCTACCATCATGTTTTATTGGGTTGGCTGCTGTGACTGA
This sequence comes from Eilema griseolum, assembly GCA_963662185.1. Classification (NCBI taxonomy): domain Eukaryota; kingdom Metazoa; phylum Arthropoda; class Insecta; order Lepidoptera; family Erebidae; genus Eilema; species Eilema griseolum. The sequence goes on along the minus strand of OY759238.1, from coordinate 14,438,292 downwards.
CAGCGAGAAAAAGTTTTTCTAGAGATACACCACCAAGGGATTGGTATAAAGACTCCCCAAGATATGATAAGACTCCGTGGATTTTTTTCTGTAAACACGTGAATTATGTTCTGTGTGAATGATGATTATTGATGATGAAGATTAATGATGTCTAAACACAATACATATTGTGTTTGGACATCAAAGTTTAGGTATTTTCAAGCTAATAGTTGGCCATTACCTTGAAAGTACCTAAACTTTGATGTTTAAGTTTTCAGATAAGTCATATTATTAATATATGTTTCTTAAGATTTAAATAATAAATTCATGATATTCAGCGATATAATATATCCTCAACGACATTTCTATTTTACACCCCAGTTTAAGATTTTTCGCACGGACTTGTTAACTAAGTAGTAGGTCGGAGGCTGTCCCTTGATACCTTGTACAAGGGTCGTGCTTGGAATCAAGGTATGGAGAAACGGAAACTAGGCGTGAAATCTTCGAACAACCTTTGCCTAAAAGCTATCCAAATAACCTGCATTATTATAACTTAACTGTTGGGGCCATACCCAGCCAATTTCGATTAGTCATTTGAAAATCATACACAACTCTGAATCAATCTTACTTCCTAAAGGGTGAAAAATATTTCATCCTTCAGGAAGTATAGTAATTTCATTCATAACTAAATATGACTGACTCGTTAATCTCGTGAATATATAAGATTACAAAGTTACATTTGCAGTTGGTAGTATGATAGCAGTTGCGAGGGATATGCCTGTTAACCTCACCTTCGGCAACCAAAAACGACCCACAGGCGGCGTGCGTTTTAGTCGGTTCGAGTCCGATATAATCTCTTCCACCGGCTTCGGTTTTTCCGTGGACATTGTGCGCACATAAAAAAAAGTATGCTAGCGGTTCAATTTTATTATTGACCTGTTTTAAGCGTTCATGGTACGGACCCTGGTCGTGCTTCGGGGAGCACGTTTAACCATCGGTCCTGGTTGACATACGAACATCTATGGCAGTACATATGGATAGTTGGAGCCCTCAAAAGTCCAGCAACTGGTCTAACTTAAACCCTAAGAACAATATAGTTAATTTAACTTTTTATTTTAACTGCTACCTATATGCCTACGTGATACCCACGTTCTTTAGAATGATTGAGTTGATTTTGAGCACCATAGACAACATGTTGCCTGACTTCTTACCTTCGAAAAGAAAACATTTGGCATACCCAGCAAGGAAACCAGCTAACAAGTTCGGTTGACTTGAGCCTGGAAGATATTAGTGGTAATAAAAACGCTAAATATCTACTTTATTAAAATATTTCAAACATTCAAGTAGGTATACCTACTCAGATAACGACCATGGAAGTTTCAGAATCAATTTAAGAACAAGTAAGTAAACTCGCTGAAACACACTTACCTTTAGTTTCAGTCTCACATAACGACAATGAAGAGCGCTTCAACTTTTGATATATGTGGCAAGTCATAAAGTGACAAACATTTAACTGTGGAAATACTGTAGTTTCATGAATAAAGGGATATAGTTGTTTTCACAAAACAGTTTCCAAGTTTTATATAACTGGTAACATTTTGATACAAATTTTCGCAACTACCTACCTATTTTATTTAGACGTCTTTTCTTTCGTCGTGATTGTCTAACAGTGAAGCAAGTTCAGGTGGTACACTAGGGGCTTGTCGCGGGTTCAGGTCTCTGCCTAGTTACCCATAACTCATGTACTTTTCGTAATATTTTCAAATGAAAATAGGTTTGATTTGATTTTCATCATCACATCATAAAAATAACAGATCTGAAAATGAGGTCATTTAATTGCATCACAAATCTTTTGATAAATAAACGATTAATGTATAACAGATTTAATTAAACATCATATTTCTAAATTAGTTAGTTACAAAGTTTAGATTAGATCTCCATTGTAAATAAAACCTCAAAACCAGGCATGTGCATTTGCTTTAAAAAAAATAAACGAAACAACTTTAAAACTTAGATGAATTAAAAAGTTTTTAATTCATTACTTATTTATGTCCTCTTTAAAAAATTTGGTTAGAAAAAATGTTATAGGTAAATAACTTGTATAAAACAGGTTGTTATATATAACTTCAGATCTATCTTTAATAGGGCTTATCTAGCCATTGTGAAATGTGGGAAGGGTGCCACTCATTCATAATCGTCAATGACAGCCTGCGAATGACGTGCAACACCCGATGCACAGCATGGATTAATTAATTGACGATACTAAGATGATCAACACCTACCACTGATCAGAAGTGTTGAAGTAGGTATTTCAAAATTCTGGAATCATAAAAATACAATTGCAATTTTTTGAATGTAGTCATTAGCTGTTCATGTTCTATTCAGCACTTGTGGATTTTCCGGTAAGTTCTTAATTAAGTTTTATACTGTATGTGTATCTGAACTGTATCTCAATGAATAAACAATTTGTTTTTCTTTAAAGAATATTAGCCACCGAAATTTGTTTTTCCAACAACAAATTTCCACAATTTGTTTTTCTTTAAAGAATATTAGCCACCGAAATTACTAATATTCCCTTTAACCCCTCCAACTAAGCTAAATTGCTTGTTTTTTTTATACAACTTAGGTGGCAGACAAGCACACGGCTCACCTGATGGAAAGAGGTTACCATGACCTATGAACGTGTGTAACACCAGTGGAGTCACATCCGTGCTGCCTACCCTGTAAGAACAGAGATTTTGTGCCGTCAGTGTAGAGGACAAAGCAGGATAAGCCTTTGGTCATCCCACTGACACCACTAAAACTCTCCAGTGAGCTCTGGCTACTCTACTCACCGCTGGGAACACAACACGAAGTTATTATAACCGCGGTATTCTGTACGGCGGAGGTACTTCCCCAGTCGGACTGCTCAATTGGGCGGAAATACCGCCGTGTCCTATCTCCTCTCAAAGTCCTCCTTTTTGTGTGCTAGGAGTGGGTTCACGTCGGTTGTGTAATGGTAAAATTCGAGCCCGGGATCTCTTGATCATAAAGCCGACTCCTTAACCACTAAGCTACCAACGCTTCATTTTCTTTTTATTCAGAACCTCTATAATTTTTAATATGATATTATCTTACTTTAACTATCGAGGTGTAGTAGAAATATTTATATGTAATAACTCTGTTAATAGGGACACTCTGTTGACACAGGCCAAATTGGAAACCCCCAAAATTTTTAATTTTCTCTGGCAGTGCTATAGGCATCCTTCTAAATTACTTTATAAGGAAAACATTTTAAATTCAGCAGTAGGATGTCAACAAGGTGATCCTCTTGGGCCAGTCATTTTCAGCCTGGCTATTCACCCTATAATTCAGCGACTAAATTCCAAATTTAACGTTTGGTATCTAGATGATGGTACTCTCGGAGGCGATGTAGAAACAGTATTAAAAGATTTGGCGTTTCTAAAAGAAGAATTTAGTTCAATCGGCCTAGAACTAAATCCCACCAAATGTGAAATTTTTCTCAGTGATCAAATTGACAATCTTTCGGTACTCTCAAAATTCAATGCTTTGGCTCCAAATTTAAAAGTTTTACAAAAAAGTTCTCTCCGCCTCCTTGGGTCGCCAATTCTTGAAGATGCTTACGAGTCTTTTGTGGAAGAGAAAATAATTTATTTTTGTGATGTTTCGGAACGATTGTACCAAATTAATATACATTCAGCTTTCACCATTATTCGGCATTGTCTTTTCGTACCAAAATTTACACATGCTCTGCGTTCAAATCAACTTTTTAAATTTTTGGAACTTTTAGGTCAAGTGGATAAAGTGCTGCAAGACACTCTATGCAAAATTTTAAATATAAATTTGAACGATCGAGTGTGGCTTCAGGCGTCCCTTCCAGTTCGTCTCGGGGGCCTCGGCGTTCGCAAAATTGCAGATGTAAGTATGCCAGCTTTTTTGTCGTCACTGAAGAATTAGTCAGGAAAATTCTATCTCCTTCACTGATTAATTCGGATGTGCCAGGTAAGGCCGAAGCTGTAAATGCTTGGAAAATGACTTGTCCAACTGCCGCCATGCCCGCCAACCCATCTTCCCAAAGGCAATGGGACGAGCCGCTCAGTATTGGTGTTAAAAACATTTAATCAGTACAGCTACCAGCACTGCTGAGCGCGCTCGTCTATTGGCTGTGGGTGAATGGGAATCTGGTGTACGGCTCAAGGCACTTCCTTCGCCCAACATTGGAACAATGTTGGACGACACGACCTTCCGCATTGCAACTTGCCTTCGTTTGGGTGCACCGTGTGTTTCTCCGCATCGGTGTCTCTGTGGAGAAGCTGTCGATAGCCTTGGACATCACGGATTGTCTTGCAACAGGAGCGCAGGCCGCATGTCCGGACATGCAAACATTAACGACATTATCCGTCGAGCTCTTGTCACCGCCGGCGTGCCAGCTATACTTGAACCTGTTGGCTTGGCTCGCGACGATGGTAAGAGACCGGACGGTATGTCGTTGATGCCTTGGAAGATGGGTAGGCCTTTGGTGTGGGATGCAACTTGCGTCGACACCCTGGCGCCTTCCCATCTTCCAAGTACGATGGACTGCGCATGCGCTGCTGCTGCATCAGCGGAGACTCTCAAACGGCGCAAATATACCAATTTAACTGGTAATTATATTTTTGAGCCGTTTGGAGTCGAAACGTTGGGTCCGTGGGGTCCAAGCGCGCGAGTTAAGGAACCCCAAAACACACACATTAGCTTTGTCAGCAAATAAACTTCTAGAACATTCGACGCATATCGACAGTTCTATCCAGGTCATGCGTCATTGTGTTAAATGCCGAGTAATCAATAAGATTAGTATATAAGATCAACATTTTGTGAATAGAATTAATTACTGTTAATTATAAATAATTGCTGTTACTCTGTCTCTCGAAATAAAGTATTTTTTTAAATAACTTCAGTGTCAGTCTCTTTATTGGCGCAGCCGGTAGGATCTTCGCAGTTAGACTCTTACCACGTATCTACATCTACGAGAAGTATCTGACGTCCGTCTCTACGGTTCAGCAAGGATCCCCGAACAAACAAATTTATAAGGAGCAGCCGGTGGCAGAAGCAGCCAAGCAGTAATTCACAGGAAATGAAGATAGCTGCGGAATTGTGAGTTCATCTTATTCACTTTCCTTTCAGATCTTCCTATTTCTAAACCTTGTCTTAGACCTATGTTTTGTGTGTGTTATTAGGGATTAGACAACGCCTTAGTGATACTGTCATAGGTTTACGGGTTAGGTAGTCTTAGTATTTTATTCTATTGTCATAGAGAACCTAATATACAATGGAGGGTATAACTCGTGTCCCACAGGAGATGGTCAACATTATACCTGTATTTAGTGGTGACGCAAGGACCTTGCCATTGTTTATTAAGAAATGCGAATACATACTTAATACATTTTCCGGTGGTACCGAACAAAATATCTATTTATTTCATGTAATAACAAGTAGATTATCGGGCGAAGCAGCTAGTTTAATAGGAGAACGTGATTCCATAGATACTTGGGAGGACTTGAAAACCCTATTGAGCCAGCACTTTGGGGACCCACGTACTGAAGATTGTTTAGCATTAGAACTAGAGTCCTGTAAAATAAATAAGGGTGAAAGTTACCTAGATTATTGCCATAGAATACAACAAATAAGAAGTATTTTGTTCGCCAAACTCTCGGAGACTATTCGCGACGAAAGTCTACGCAGGGCAAAACGAACTACACACATCAACAAATTCTAGGGAACAAGGACATTTCTAGTTTTTATTTAAAAACCCTTTCTTGTAATAGTGAGTGTTTTATATCAATAGAAGGGTATTTTTATACCGTTTTTAATTTTAATTTTAATAAAAAGATTTTCATACCAAATATTTTTTTTTTTAAGAAAGAATTGAATAGTGCCAATATTGAGTATTACAACCTTCTATGATTAGGCACAAAAATAACGAGGTAGTAAGAAATACAGTAATTAACCGTACTTTAAACGTTTTTAATAATCTGTAGGACCTCCTAAAGCATTAGCAACAGCTCGACAACGGCGTGGCATACTTAGTATGAGATTGTCAATCATCGTCTGTGGAATATGGCTCCATACACTGCGAAGGTGTAAAAAAAGTTGTTCTTCAGTGTTCAGATTTTCCAAAGAATCACTGAAAGTTCTTCTCCCAAGCAAATCCCAGGCATGCTCTATGGGATTGAGGTCGGCAGACTGAGCAGGCCATTCCAACGTCGTCATATTGTGCTCGCTTAACGCATTGACCACTACCCTCGCGGTGTGTGACCGTGCATTATCTTGCATGAACATAAAATCTTGACCGAACTGCTGTCGATGAGGGATTACCATGGGGTGTATAACCTCCTGAATGTATTGGTTTGCATTCAAATTGCCCCGTATCCAAACGAGGTCGGTCCTTCCACCAAGGCGAATTCCAGCCCATACCATGATTGTTCCACCTTGGTAAGGATGAACTTCTTGCGGATTCTGGAGACGACTCCGACGTCCAGGAACTCGCCATATACGCACTCTTCTCGAATCAGGATGAAAACTGAAGCAAGATTCGTCGGAAAACAGAACCCGTGCCCATTGATGGTCGGTCCACTGTAAATGTGCGTTAGCCCACAATAAGCGACGACCTCGATTTCCACGTCGAAGAGCTGGAACCCTAAGCGGTCTGCGAGCACAAAGATTGGCTTCGTGTAGTCTTCTTCTGACAGTTTAATCGCTAATAACCACTTGATGCTGAGACTGGAGGCCTGCGACCAACTGACGAGCAGTAATCGTGGGTTGCCGCCTTGCGGAATTTTGCAAGAAACGATCTTTTCGTGGGGTAGTAACCCTATTTCGTCCCCTGTGACGTTCGGCAACATCCCCTGTAGACCTGTAGCGTGCCCATAATCTGCAAATTACGCTTGGTTGGGTGTTGGCAGCATCCGCTACGTCGCGTTGAGTTCGTCCAGCTTGCAGCATACCAACAGCCCTTAACATCTCTTCGAGACTTAAATGACGACGTGACATGATGACTACAGTCACAAAAATGCACAAACCATACGTAAAAGACGTATTATTGATAATAAACGTTATTTACAATCAAAAAAAATAATTTTATTTTGCCTCAGAGAAATTGCACAATCAAACACTTTTAAAAGTTTTCCCTCCATATTCGAAAATCATTACTTATTTAAATTTATTTTTAAATTTCGAACAACTCTGTAATCTACTTTATTCTATTTTTATTTATTTGCTGCCAGTTATTTGCAAAACAAGATTTACACGAAAAAAAATAATTGGGGTCATCTTGTTCCCTAGACTTTGTTGAGGTGTTTATTTACAACAACAGGGCGATGCATGTATTCTTGTATAATTTACCACAATACCTTGTGAGATTAGTTCGTTTGCGTAATGTATCTACCTTAGAGGAGGCGTTAAAAATCGTTCTCGAAGAACAGAATTTCCAAACTGTATATGACGCTAGGACAAGCGATCGCCGTAGTTTTACTAAGACGAATAAATCCAACTCTTCACAGTCAGAAACTCAAAGGGACGGTTCACAGAATACATCGAGAACTGAGCCAGCTTTAAATACTAGAAGGGATAGCCCTAATAGTTCATATACACCTCATTCTTCCAACCAGTTTAGGAACTCTAGATCGCAGAATAATCACCCAAATAGCTCTAATGTGAACAATAACAATAATTCGCAACAACAAGTTAGTAGGTCACCGTATCCGGTGGCACAACAAAACTATACACCACGCTCGACACCGTTTGCAGCGCAAGCACAATCATCGGGTTCAAACACCGATGTTACTATGCGTACTGCGAGCTCACGACGAGTCAATTATATAAACAATAATGAACCTAATACAAATAGCTTGATTAACGAATTCCAAGAATTAACGCTCGATGATGGTAGCGCGGAAAATTTTTGCGTAACAGCCTCCTTAACAGAGAACGAATAAAATTGAACTGTAACAGGAGACTAAATTTACCGCATGTAATTATAAAGGAACTAAATGCAGTATTTATGATAGATACCGGTAGTGTTAGGTCATTTATTAGTCCAGTTATAGCAAATAAATACTTTAAAAATTATTTGAGATATGAGCCGTTCGAAGTTGTTAGCACTCACGCTTCGAGCGTTCATAGCGAAACGGCAATAATACCATTGCCAAATACTTTTAAGAGTAGTGAATCCCATAAGTTCTATGTTTATAGTGTAGACGACAGGTATGATGGGTTAATCGGTAGTAATCTATTGAAGCAATTACAGGCCAAAATTAACATGGAAAACCAAGTCTTACACTTAAAAAATACAGACATCCCCATTATCTATTCACCGCCTATGAGAGAGGTATATCATCTACCTTCTCGTAGCGAACTTAGAATAAGACTTCCAGTCAACTTATTAGACGGGGAAGGTATTTTAGATTTTAAGCAGCTTACGGAAGCTTACTTGTAAGAAAGGTTTTGCGACAACTGTCATCCAGAATTACAGTAACGTTAGTAAAGATTTAGTGGTAACAGGCCCTTTTACAGTAGAGCCTTACGTTAGAAACTCGCCCCTGAGAATAAACTTTACCGAAAATAGTATAGAAATCGATAAATTACTCACCCAAAACTTATCAAAATTGCAGCTGAATTATATGAATTCAGAGGAACGATTAGCCATCGAGGGTCTATGCCATGAATATAAGGATATTTTCTATTGCGAGGATATACCTTTAACTTTCACAAACCAAGTTAAGCATAGGATTAGGACAAAGAACGAGGACCCTATAAACATAAAATCATACAGGCTCCCTCCTGTCCAAACCCAAGAAATTAGGAAACAGGTAGATAAGATGCTACGGGATAACATAATCCAGGAATCACACTCTCCCTGGAGTGCCCCCGTACACTTGGTACCTAAAAAGCTAGACTCCTCGGGCCAACAAAAATGGAGAATGGTAGTTGATTATCGACGCCTCAACGAAATCACAACCGACGATAAATACCCACTACCTAACATTAGCGATCTGTTCGATATGTTGGGAAAAAGCACATATTTTACAACGCTAGACTTAGCTAGTGGATACTGGATATCATCAAATAGAAGTTGCAGAGGAGGATAGGGATAAAACAGCCTTTAGCACTCCAGCAGGACATTATTCTTTTAACCGTATGCCTTTCGGTCTAAAAACGGCTCCCGCCACGTTCCAAAGGGCAATGGATAACGTCCTTAGAGGTCTCCAGGGCATACACTGTCTGGTATACTTGGATGACGTTATAATATTCTCCAAAAGTTTACCAGAGCACGTACAGAAGCTTAGGGCAGTTTTTGAGCGATTTCGTAAGACAAACCTCAAGGTACATACATACATACATACATACATTTTTCGATTCGATTCGATTTCGCCAAAATAACCAATTTAAGCCATTAACAGCGTGTCTAAAGAAAGGCCACAAAATAATTCTTAATGACGAATTTAAGGAATGTTTTGAAACTTGTAAACAACTCCTTACCAATGCACCTTTGCTACAGTTTCCCGATTTCAGTAAAGGTTTCATATTAACCACTGATGCATCCAATTATGCGATCGGAGCTGTATTATCACAAGGGCCCATTGGAGCAGATAAGCCAATAGCATACGCAAGTAGGACATTGAGCGACACTGAATCCAAATATAGCACAATAGAAAAGGAACTTTTGGCTATTATTTGGGCAGTTAAGCATTTTAGGCCATATCTATACGGCAATAAATTTACGATCTTTACAGATCACAGGCCGTTGGCATGGCTCTATTCACTAAAAGAACCAAATAGTAAACTCACACGTGTGCGTTTACGATTAGAAGAATATGACTATGAAGTCAAATATAAAAAGGGCCCTCAAAACACAAACGCTGATGCCCTCTCTAGAATAAAAATTAACGCAATAGATGATGATATGGACTCAATCTTTGTGAACGTAGGAGATAGACAGGAACGAATAAGACAAATTCGAGACGAACTTGAACATGATCTTTCGGTTAATGAAACCCCTATAGAAACTATAGAACTTTCAGACTCTAACGACGGTGTCACAGCCAACTCTGTTTCAAATAGAGAACACGAAGGAATCCCTATTTTAAACGAAGCTATAGATAATAAAAGTAGACAAATTTTAGTTCACTTTTGGTTTAAAGATAAATTAACAGTCACAGATATATCTAATAATAAGCAAAACATTTTAGAAGTACATTTACCAACAGATAACGATAGCTTAGTTAAAGACTTTTTAAAGGAGTATATAGATCCTAAATTTAAATATTTCATTTATTTTGAACACCCATCTTTTAGAAAAACTTTTTCGAACATGGTTATTAAATTATTCAAAAAGGATTCGCTAAAACTGACGGAATGCACAGAGAGAGTGGTCAATCTGACAGATTCGGAAGCAGATCAAAAGGAAATTGTCCTCAAATACCATGACGGAAAAACTTGTCATAGAGGTATTAGGGAAACTTTAGCCAAAATTAGGAGGCATTATTGGTGGGCCAATATGCATGAAACCGTCTCCGCTATCATCAACAGTTGTGAGCTGTGTAAAAAAATGAAATATGACAGAAAGCCCATCAAACCTCACATCCAATTAACTCAGACCCAGGATAGTCCTTTTCAGGAAGTATTCATGGACTTACTTTTCATCGAAAGCAAATATTATTTAACTATTGTTGACGCCTTCAGTAAATTAGCCCAGGCAATTGAAGTACCCAACAGGGCTACACCTACGATAGTTAGAGCCCTTATTAAGTATTTTAGTATGTACGGACTACCTAAGAAAATTAGTTGCGACTCAGGTACAGAATTCAACAATACCCTAATTAAGGAAATGTTAGGAATGTACAAGATAGAACTCCATATAGGGACACCGAACAACCCAAGTTCGATGGCCGTAGTAGAAAGATTCCACTCTACCATTATTGAGATGTACCGAATAGCAAAATACGAAAAAACAGACCTTGATGCCGCATCCGTAATGACGTATGCCATTATGGGATATAATAACAGCATACATTCAGCCACAGGCTTCACGCCTTTTGAACTAGTATTTGGGCACACTGACACTGGTAACGTATTCGATATCGACAGACAAAAACAGCTAACTCAAAAATTATTATTAGATCATAGGAAACGTCTTAAGGTACTATATGAATTTGTAACAGAAAAGTTGGGTTCAAATAAAGTTAAAGTTAGAGACAAAAAAGGCGGAGAAAGTGTCCCATCCATCAAACCAGGTGAGACAATTTTTATGAAAAATACGAGAGTTAGGAAGGCTAAAGAAAAACCACGATACGAGAAAGCTAAAGTTACGGGAGACGTACAACGTAACATTGTTCCTGTAGAATTAAATAAACGTTCTACACGTGTGGCAGTTAAAAATGTAAAACGTCCTCCACAGATCGTGGCTAGTCCTTCTAGCGATGACATCCGCCCTGGACCTTCTAAACCTCGGTCAGAGCCCGGGGATAGCATCGCTGAGGATGGGAGTAGCAGTGAAGAGGAGTAGCTTTTGGACCATTTTTAAAACTCTAGATTTAGAATCCTTAGGCTTACAAATAGAAGATAATATTCAGAATTTCAATAATCTTAAACTTAAGGGAAATTAGTTTAGCAAACGAAACTTTGGGGGTTGAAAATCAAATAGAATATTTAATAGCCTTAACCAAAAATAGATTATCCCAAATCCTTTCAACTTTCGTACTAAGCGAGCATTACTCAGTCCCTTAGGTTCATTAGTCAAAACTATTACAGGAAATTTGGACGAGGATGATGCTATGAAATACGACCAGGAAATACAAATGCTAACTAATAAGGAGCATGTGATTGAACGTAAAGTTTCGTCTATGCAAAGAGCTTTCGATAGATTGGTGAACAATTCGGAAACAATAAATTATAACATTAAAAACTTAGGCTCACAAACCAAGGAAATAGAAAAGCTTGCCCAAAATGAGTTTAATTTTAACACTTTATTACACATGTTAAATGCAATGTACCAGGTCTTGAGTAACTTTCGCTCTTGTTACGAAAATATACAGGAAATAGAAACAGCAATCGCTTTTAGCAAGTTAAATATATTACACCAGTCAATTATAAATAACACAGAACTATATAATACATTACTAGTTATTAACAAACATGCTAAGACTTTTTACCCCATAAATAGACAAAATTTACTTAAACTAGAACGTAATATTTTAATCAAATCATATTTAAATAGTGATAGGTTAGTTTTTATTTTAGAGGTTCCGTTAATAGAAGACAAAACATATAACTACTACAAGGTTATACCTATCCCTATTTTCCAGTACCCAAACACCCTGACCATTATTCCTAAGTACCCATACCTAATGGTGAATGGATTAACTTACATACCTGTAGCAAACCCGTGTACTGAGGTTGAAGATGGAAAATTCCTTTGCACCGAAGACAGATGTATACAAAGTCACATCAAGATCGAGAAGACCAAGGTGCAGAAAATAACTGACAGCCAATGGTTGGTCTACTCTGAAGTCAATTTAGTCATCACCGAAAACTGCGACACCGACATAAGGAAGACCAATATCCTTGGTACATATTTGGTGACCCCAGATCAACGCTGTGAGACCCAGATCGGAGATATATTTGTTGCTTCTACTACGAATCTAACAGTTTCCAGACTTCAACTTCCATTGATCCAGATGCCAGAGCTTCAAAACAAGATCCAAACAAGAACTCAAAAGGTGGACCTCAGAGACGTGGATTTTAGTGATGTTAAAGAAATTCTCAGAACTGTGAAATATAGTGACAATGGTGATTCAAGCACAACCCAAATTTTTACTGTAGAAATAAGTGTCTGGACTATTATTTTTGTATATCATAATAATCATTATAATTATTGTAATGTTTTGGAAATTAAAGTTCTTTTATATTTTTCGCCGAAATTCTCCGAAGCCATCTGCGAGGTCTTCTGATAATTTCTCTTTTGGGGAGGGAGGAGTTAAGGAACCCCAAAACACACACATTAGCTTTGTCAGCAAATAAACTTCTAGAACATTCGACGCATATCGACAGTTCTATCCAGGTCATGCGTCATTGTGTTAAATGCCGAGTAATCAATAAGATTAGTATATAAGATCAACATTTTGTGAATAGAATTAATTACTGTTAATTATAAATAATTGCTGTTACTCTGTCTCTCGAAATAAAGTATTTTTTTAAATAACTTCAGTGTCAGTCTCTTTATTCGCGCGCGCTCTTCAAAGAAATAGCGAAGCGACTAATCGACGCTTCCCGTGACCATAAGGCTGGCCTTTACCTCGCTCAAAGAATTGGCATCGCCATTCAGCGTGGTAATGCCGCCAGCCTCTTGGGCACGGTACCAGTAGAGATCGATGGGGAGGAATATTTCGATGCCTAAAATTACAGTCTCCCTCTTTTTCTCTATTCCATTTTTGTATATATTGTATAGTTAGCATAGTTTTATATAAATTTGTAAGTAATTGTATATTATAATAGAATATTTTATGTACCTACTTATATATAAGAAGTATTTTAGAAAGAAAGGAATTTGAAAATTATAATGCCGAGCTTATAGCATTCTTATTCTAATGCAAGAAAACAATCAGATTCAATTTAACAGTATTTATCCGCTGCTTCGGTGCTGTGCAGCTGTGTACAATCTACATCAATATAATCAGGAGACTGACGGCTGTTTTGATTAATTACGTGGCGCTAGTTGGCAGACATGTGGAGACGACTAGTCTGCAATGCGAGTGTCGAGTTCCCTGTACAACATTGAACTAAGTTAAATTCAGTAACTTTATATCTGTAGTTCCAGGCTATATAAAACCAGCTACTAATTCGCATTGAAACTTAAGATACATAGTAACGTTCTATTGTGGCTGTTTTTAGTGATAGTGTCTGAAATACATCTACGTAGGTACGTATTTGGCGATAAATATAGAGAATGAATATAATTAATAACGTAAAGAAACGTTCATGATAGCTTATCATGAAAGGTCTGAGTTTATTTATTAGTAAATACCTCCCCATATGCAAACAACAGTAACGTTGTTGTGTTGCATAGGTACGTAATTCTTTGCTGAACTACGTTAACTAAATGACTAAAATCAATCTTTGTCATTCAAAGATTGACTTTGATAATACCAGTATTTGTTCTAAAAATACTGGCATTATCTAAATTAGTGCCATAAATAGCAATTTTCCAATTTTTTGGAATTGCAAATTTTTCAAATTTGATCCAAGTTTGCGCTATGGAGCCCGGGGCGTATTGTTTTTGATTGGTAGTTTATGTAGGCTTTTCCTGGAACCACCACTGCCTACCTGCGCCAGAAACTCGTCCACATGTGAGGTTGTGTTGGGCCTCGATGGCAGACACTATCAAAATTAGTGCATCATATGAAAATATAAAAAGAAAAAGTTTTTCATGATAGATACAAGGTACAAAAATATTAAAATATGAAATCTATATTATCAAAATCGGATCTATATTATCTAATATTCTCCCTAACCACCAACCACACATCACTTCCCCACTTACCGAAGGATTTTAAGCCTAATGTATTAGGTAGGTACGTCCTTTTTTCTATTAAAATACCTAACTGGAGTAAAATATTGCCGTCATGCAAAACAGGACATCGCTTCGCATCGTTACAAATTAAAAATGTCAGACGACGAGCAAAGCTAGTTTAGTTTGTATACATAACATTTTCTCTTGATTTTATTTCTATTGATATTATGGGTAATTTCCAAATGACACAATTAAGGTAATTAACTTTATTAGTAACTAGCAAAGTGCTCGTGGTATTCTGATCCCGCACTAGCAACCTTTTTTAATTTACTTTGATACAAACATTAGTCCGAAAATTCAATGATTTATTTTTATAGATGTATTGATTGATCTCTGAGTGTAGGTACCTATAGGACCGGGCGATTCTTTTGATAGCAGGTCCCATTAAAGAAAAGAAGAAGATAAGTTATATGGTAGAACATCGTTTTCTAAAAATACAGGTACAATCTATGTAATTTAGAAGCTCCAGTGCGTGTGATATGTATAACTCAGATTTAAATACAAAGTTCTCAACAAAACAATTACATATCTGTGTGAGCGCGTACGTGGCACACATTCTGATGAGCTCACCAACAACACGTAGGTAATTATAATTAGCATCTCTCTTGCTTCCGGGATTGTGTGCATTTATATACTAAATATTTATGCATATTTTTCTTTTAGAAACTAGTTGAACTATGCTTACTTTGGGTTAGATAGCGCTGTGTAGTTTATCACCGCAGAATATTATTAAGGGTATTCTTAGTTCGAAAACTATTAACAAGCTGTTGACTGGGCTCCACCTGCGTGGATGTCGGTTATCGAAATCGTATATAGCCTATGTCCCGTATGCAAGGTCAATTGGTCCTTTGTACCAAATTTTATCAAAATCGTTTCAGTGGTTTAGGCGTGAAAACGTAACATACAGGATTGACAGGCAATTCTCTGACCTTCCTCTTGGAGTTAGGAGGTCAGGCAGCAGCCGCTCTCAAAACAACCGTATAAGCCAAATTGAAAAGAGGACCCTGGGCTCCGAGCTGAAAGCGTTATATGCTACCAGGAATCACACTAAGATGATGGTGATTACGTTTAAACAAAAAAAACTAATTGTACTTAAATGGGGTTTAAAGAAAATCTTTGGCATAAACCGGAATATCATAATACTAATTTAGTCATAATAAAATGACTGTAGCAATAACAGGGCTACTATTTATTTCAACGCAATTCATATTACTGGAACTTGCAAGAAGTCCTCGTGAAGAGATCGTGAAGTCTGGCGATTGTTGAAATCCCTATGACTACCTCTTTATTTTGTGACTGACTGTACTTTGTCTAAACTTTTTACCACCGCTTCAATTAATTCTTATTTATGTACGTATGACCTCCAAACTTTGAGAAGAGAGCCTGTGCTGTTAGTCCAGACGGATATCTAGTAGGTATACCTGTCTTGACATTAGGACAGAAGGGCATTAGGAGGTTCTTACAGGGTAGACGGCGCGAGTATGACGCCCCTAGTGTTGCACACGTCCAAAGACCACGGTAACCACTTTCCATCAGGTGGGCCGTATGCTTATCTGCCACCTAAGTTGTATAAAAAAAAACCTGTCTGGGCTAGCAGCAGATGAGGTTACCTTGAAGATATTTAATCAGAATTAGTTTTTCGGTAGATATAGCTTGTTATAATTATTTTTATTTCGTTTATCGCTAAATCTATTGCAAGTCTTTGCAACCTGATATGAAAAATCTTTTTATTTTTATTTGCAGCCTCATCATCACCCAATACCCGATGAGTCTGATTGTATCCAAAACTGTACGTACAGTGTTTTGATTTAGTTCGAATCTTTGAAGTGTCTTTAAAATGATATTTATTTATAAGAAGGGTGATTACGACATACAAGAAATGCGTTCGTGTTTGAGTTAATGTTTACTCAGTCATGTTAAGTCCTAATATACAAAGAAAAACCACACCCTTGATCCAAATGAAGATAGGATATATTCCTTTTAACGTACTTATCATTACGTAGTGGCGTCTTTGAAACAAAATATAAGCATATCTACCTAGTTTTCGAACACAGGTGCTTTTGATGAAAATGATGATAAAAATATTTTATTCTTTGAAAAAACAGTGCCTATTACAGTGTTCACATTCTTCGGCTTTGTAATACCTAATCTTCTAGATGTTCTAACAAATTTTTGTGCCTCGTTTTAAAGTAGTTTTCATAAACAATGTTTCATTGGAATTACGCAAGGTACGCAAACATTGACATCATCAGTACATTTCAGCTGTTTTGTTATATAATTAAGTATTCATCAGAGCTCAAGTATGCTCTCTCCAACTGATACTTTAGCCTTCCACTCCACTTCTTAATATATGCTATTATCATTATAATTCGGGTTGTTCCATAATCATTCCTACAATTACGTTAATTTCTTAACTCATCCCAGTTTTATTACAAATTGATCACAGGTGTTTTTACACCTGTGATCAATTAAAAAATTTGTGCGGTATGAAAGAAACTTCATCCCACGCACGCTCAAGACTACTGTGAACTCCTTGCTGCGGTTTTCCCAAGCGCCTACAATACGGGGTTCTTCTAGAGGGGCATCAGAAGGTATCTTTATGGTCGGCAGCACGAGTGTAACGTGTTGCATACGTCCATAGGCTACGGTAACCACTTACCATCAGGTGGGCCATGCGCTGCGTGTCTGCCACATAAGTGGTCTAAACAAATCGTGACTCATCTCTCATTTAGTAATCTGCTATTTTAACCATAATTTTGAATTGACTTATTCTGCGTAAAGACTTCAAACTATTCAAAGAGACATATTAAAGAGACATATTAAATTAAAATACCTAGACTAACAATAAGACAATGTTATCTTTGCGTAAATATTCAACAGTTGAGGTACAAGGGTAGCGAGTTTATATAGGCAAAAAAATTGTGTCAACATTTCAAAGTCCATTTGAAATAGTCCCAGAGATATTTTGCTTTATATTTGTTCATTTGTATTCAGCCCGTGGTCCAAGAGACTCGCTGCGGTCTTGAATTCGTTATTTTATACCACGACATCTCTTTCTTCTTCAATATAAATATAACGAAGCGTATTTATTATAAAACAGTAAATGAACGGATACAATTACATTGATGCCTAATCCCATAACGTAGGAAAAACATTTTACTTTTTTATCGTTTATTTCAGTAAATATTTATATGTTTAGTAGTAGGTAATATAAAAAACTTACATACCCAGCAGTGGACTTCAAGAAGTTAAATGATAAACGTAAAAAGTGTATGTTTTTTGGAATATATAGAAAACCGAATGAATTAGCTGAATGCTATGAGGACACGGTTTAAGCCGAAACAAAGTGTAGCGTCACAAGTCACATTCGGATATGATTTCGAGATTTTTTTTTTTATACCACTTGTTGGCAAACAAGCGCACGGCCCACCTGATGGAAAGTGGTTACCGTGGCCTATGGACGTGTGTAACACCAGAGAATCCACACTCGCGCTTAAGTACAGAGTCTCTGTGCCGTCAGTGCAGAGGACAAAGCAGGACAAGCCTTTAGTCGTCCTACTGACACAAATTCTCCAGTGAGCTCTGGCTACCCTACTCACCACTGGGAACACAACACAAAGTTATTATAACCGCGGTATTCTGTAGAGCGGAGGTACTTTCCCAGTCGGAGTGCTCAATTGGGCGGAAATACCGCCGTGTCCTACCTCCTGTGTTTCAAGGAATCGATTCCCCGAAATACAGAGTCACTACACTACGTAACTTAAGTTACAGATAGGTAGGTACTACCCTCTAGTTATAATACTTATGCAGAGTTGCAGAGACAAGTAACTCAAAGGTAAGAGGGTACTCGGTGTCCAAATGTCGCATTTATTTTTTTCAGAGGGCGCTGATATCAATAATAACAATAAATAATAGTAGTTCTGTGAACAGTTATAGACCTCGCCAGCACCCTTTGCCAGATTATTCTGATACCCTTAATCAAATCTTATCCTTTAAAAACGGTACGTAGGTATCTTCATATTTTAAACCACCCTGGATGTTACACCAAAAATAATTACGATCTGTTCTTTTAAAAACGCTACCGTAATTTTCTCCCCTTTTTTCTCATCTGTTGTTTTATAACGAAGTTCACCTTTACGAGACAACAACCTGTAAAGAATAATTTCCCTGATGTTTCAGCCAAAAATCATCAAGAGCCGTTCATAAATTACGCGATAGTAAACTTCTCCCCTTTTCTCCCCCATTTCCACTCCTATCATAAAAAGCTCTCGATAAAATTTGTGTTTTGTACCATAAAATACGCGTGCCAGGTTTCGTAAAAATCGGTTAAGAAATGCGCCCTTTAGACCGGAACTGACAAACAAATAGATATACGGACACAAGCAAAAGCGGCCACCTTGTCGAAACAAACTCTCTCGCTCGCTTCACTTTCTCGGTCAATAAGTAAAAGAAAAATGAAGGTAAAGGAGTTAAGAATTATAATGTGGATAATATGCTAAATACTAACAAATAAATGAATTACATTGACCTTGGATACAAATAGACACATCACTCTTCTCATCAATACGATATCCTAGGTCATTTATTAATAATAAAAAATAAAAACAAATCGCGCGCTGCCACAAAACGACGATGCATTAGTCTTGTATAAGTAGTAGTAGACATGAATGCTGGTGAATTTCTCACAGTACTCAACTACTTTGGTCATGATTAATGTATCATTAATTAAAGTTTGATAACAAAACACAACGTTCAATATGATACGCTACGGACAACTATAATTTCTAATTGAATACTTAAGTTCGGTTGCATATAAACTGATAAGCAGTAAACACCGGGTTAGTATGTCTATCATAGAAATAAATGACATGTAGGTGTACCTCTTCATTAATGTTCAATAGCACTCATCAGCCATTATATCCTTAAGAAATATATAAGGTGTTAAAAGATAAGAAAAGTATATGCTGAGGCCGTCAAGCTGTGTGTCACCATTGTAACATTGTATATATAATGTAATGGTGACCCTCTTTTCTGCGACTGTGCCTTCAGCTTACCATCAGGCGAGGCGAGTGTAATTGACGTGTCCTGCTGGCGCATGGGCCAGCGTGCGCGAGTGGACTGTATTGCGGAGAAGCAGATAACTGTTCTATTGACACTTTACACACAAAACAAGACAGGTAGCCGGGCTGCCGCGGATTCGATCCAGGCAGTGAATGCAGCCCGAGAAATTAGGAGAGGATGCACTAACCTTCACGACCCACGTGTTTTTCATCGCCGCCGGTACACGGATCTTCTCTTCCTTGCTCAGGAGCTGCCGTCAGCGTCACTAGATCCCTTGAGGAACACACGAGAGGCACCATCCGATCGGTAAAGGTCTATGAGGCGGTTAAAATACAACAAATATTATTCATTTCTGAGAGACGCGCTCGCGATCCGTCCCTACGCTGGCTAGTTCAAAGCGGGAGTGGCCGTCCACATCTCACACAATGGCGGACGGAAGCTACAGCTAGCCCTACTCTATGGTTAGTGCGGAGGGGGAGACGGATCTAAAAGGAGTGTGTTTCCATGTCAAAAAATACAGTTTCCACATCGGCGCAACCATTCCCCCCGGCTTGAAGGGTTACCTTCGAAACGAAAAATGTGGAACAAAACTAATGTCTAATCTAAATCTAGGTTTGCGAAAATAACAACTAAAATATAAACATAGATTGGAACTCGTGCCTACTGCTGGCTAGGCAGAGGGCAGAGGCGAACAACCGGGCGCAGATACGATCCGGTTGCAGTTTTAACCCGTACAACACGAGTTATCCCGCGGGCATCGGGAAAAATTTCCTCTACTACTCCTAGAGGCCAATGTAAAGGAGGCGCATTCTCAGTCATAAGGACTACCACCGTACCTACAGTAATTGGGTTGGATGGAGTATTCCATTTTTGACGTGACTGCAGCGTGTGCAAATAATCGGTTCTCCAACGATTCCAAAACGATTGGACCATCTTATCTAAAAGAGCGTGACGAGTTAGGAGGTGTATTCTATCGTCATCAACATCTATTGCGGGCAAATATTTTAAAGGAGTCATATTTAAGAAGTGAGCTGGCGTCAGCGCTAACGGCTCTGACGGATCGCTAGATAGAGTCCGACACAGCGGACGCGTGTTCATCACCGCCTCTACTTGCGCGAGTACGGTACTCAACTCCTCGAACGAGAGAATCTGTTCGCCTATGACGCGAAACAGATGCGACTTAAGGCTTTTAATATTCGCTTCCCAATTACCACCAAAATGACTAGCTGCAGGCGTGTTAAAGTACCATTCAATGCGATTTTCGGCTAAGATGTGAGCGAATTCACTTTGGTAGTACTTAGACCGCAAGAATGTGTGCAATTCCGAAATACTACGTCGGGCCCCTACATAGTTTGTACCGTTGTCCGAATACATGCGCTTAACCGGACCCCGACGCGACAAAAAACGTTTAAAAGCGGACATAAAATTTGGCGTACTTAAATCACCGGTCAACTCTATATGAACCGCGCGAGTTGTCATACAAATGAACAAACAAACATAAGCTTTCGTGGAGCGAATGCCACGACCACGAGCAATGGTGACCTTGAAAGGCCCAGCAAAGTCTGTGCCGGTGTGTACGAAAGGTTTTGCGGATTGAACAACACGACAAGAGCGATGATCGGCCATTTCAGGCGCGATAAAACGCGGGCGGAGTTTAAAACAAGGTACACATCTGTGTACTCTAGCGCGAATCAAATTACGAGCGGAAATTATCCAGTATTTCTGTCTCAAAATAGACATTAACAAATCGGGACCAGCGTGACAATTCACCTTGTGATGATAATCTACTAACAAATCTAATACGTGGTCCTTACGCGGGAGAATTACTGGGTGCCTTTGTTCAAATCCTAAACCTGAATTTCTCAAACGACCACCTACTCGAATGAGTCCATCTTCCAAAAATGGTTTCAAGTGTCGGAAAGAACGACTACAAGGTTTGTTAAATTCTAAATTTTTAAATTCAGAAGCAAAATAACACTTCTGCAATTCGCGAAGTATGATCAATTCAGCCTTATCTAAATCAGCGGCGGTTATATGACCGCGTGTAGATAAAATTCTCAAAAATCGGCCTACATAAACAACACAACGCAACAGTCTCGACCAAGACGAGACGCGATTAGCCAACAACAAAACCAGGGACTCTTCACGCGGGACCGACACCACAAGCGAGTGCTTCTTTTCCTCGGGTGGTTCGGAAACCGTAGTGGGATTGAATTGACTAACTGGCCACTTATCTAACGCGGCATGAATCCAGGACGGTCCACTAAACCATAACGGGTGATCTAATATTTGCGAAGGAAGCAGTCCACGAGAGAGACAATCGGCTGGGTTGTCGGTGCCAGCAACGTGAAAGAGATTTTTTGGCGCTAATTCCGATTGAATTTTTGCCACTCTATTAGCGACGAAGGTGTCCCAACGATGGGGCGAAGAGTGGGCCCAACACAAAGCGACTGTTGAGTCCGAAAAAGCTAAAATTCTATTAATATTAATGCGACTACTACAAGCATTGGCGATAGAGGTGATCAATCTAACCAACAATAGTAAAGCGCATAGCTCGAGGCGTGCCAGAGAGACGACCTTACGGGGAGAGACCTTCGATTTCGCGCTTATAAGGCTAATTGAAACCTTACCTACATTCGAGACATGAAAATAGACTACTCCTCCATACGCCCTCTCACTAGCGTCCGCGAAGCCTACTACCGTAACAACACTATGTTGCGATATACCTACATGACGCGGAATTTGTACTTGGTCAAGCACAGAGAGTTCTTTTCTAAAGCGAACCCACAACTTAGCAATGTTGTCGGGCGCGGTGTCGTCCCAATCACAATTCGAAAGCCAAAGCTCTTTTATAAGTAGTTTGGCGTACAGAACGACAGGAGCTACGAATCCCATTACGTCCCATATCCGTGCCACACACGACAGGATAATGCGTTTAGTACAAGTTTGCGGGGTCGAACTACTTTTCAAACTAAACGTATCAGATGCGGGCGACCAGCTTAAACCAAGCACCTTGTGCGTATCACTTTCATCGAACTCCTTAACCGAAGACAATCGGTGCGACTGTGGAATCGACTCTAACGCTGTTTGCGAGTTGCTCGTCCATTTCACGAGATCAAATTGACCCGCCTTCATGAGACTTATAACTTGAGCGGCCGTCTCGACAGCCTCGGCCTCGCTATCTACACTATACACGAAGTCGTCCATGTATAAGCCAGTCTCAATGGTGGCTCTCGCTTTAGGAAATGCATCGCCCTCGTCAGCGGCCAACTGCTTGACGGTGCGAAGTGCGTGAAAAGGGCTAGATTTAAGCCCGAAGCAAACACGATTAAACTCGTAAACCATTAAAGGTTCTTGCGGTGAAAATCTATACAAAAATCGTTGAAACCTACGATCGGGTTCGCGCACTTCAAGGCACAAAAACATTTGTCGAATATCTGCAGAGAGTGCCACAGCGAATAAACGAAAATTTACAATTATGTCAAATAAATTACCTTGAAGATTTTGACCACAATACAAAATGTCATTAAGCGACACGGAAGTGCTAGTCTTAGCACTGCCATCTAGAACTACGCGGAGTTTAGTAGTAAGCTTATCTTCTCTAATAACTCCGTGGTGCGGGATAACGTACGAAGGCTGGGTCTCGTCAGTGTCCGCAGGCGCAGGTGAGATGTAACCTTTATCTAAATATTCGTTGACAACCTCATCATAGGCTTGCTTTAACTTTGGAGACGCCTGCATCTTTCGTTCTAAACAAAGAAAGCGTCTTTCAGCGGATGCACGGGAGTCGCCGAGCGAAAAAATATCTCCCTTGAAAGGGAGCGCGACAACATAACGACCCTGCTCATCGCGAGTAGTCGTGCGACAATAAATCTCCTCAGCCATCTTGTCATCAGGGCTTAGGATTGGTGGGACATTGACCTCCTCAATCTCCCAAAACTTGCGGATGGTAGACTCCAGTGGCGGCTCGACGGTGCAACAGAACGAGGCAGTCGAGTGACTAAAACTATCCATAGAAGCGGGTGCAGAACCAATTATAACAAAACCCAGAACTGTTTCCAGGGCGTGCGGAGCGGGGTACGTCGGACCCCCTTGAACCTTACGTGATAACTGGAGGTGCGGGAGAATTGAAGCGCCGATCAATATATCGACGACTCCAGGAACAGCGTAAGTCTCATCAGCTAAAGGTAAGTCTTTAAATTTCGTTAATAAAGACGTGTCAACTGGGACGGTAGGCAACTGTTCAGTTATTTTATCCGTAACGAACGAATCCATGTCAAACCAAATTTTATTATTAAAACGAGATCCAAACCTCGTTTTAACTGTGCCATGAACAGCTGACCGTAAACCTCCAAAACCCGTCACCACTGAGTAGGTTGAACGCCTATCAACATTGAAACCAAGACGTTGACAACAATCTTGAGTAATAAAATTACTTTGCGAAGCGCCATCTAATAGCGCTCGAACAATGTGCGGTTTACCTAATGCATCAACACCACATCATAACCACGCGAGCGGTCGCAAGACAAACCGTAGTGAGGGCAGCACTAGCGGAGAACGAACACAAGGTGACGTCATTCGTAGCGGTCCCCGGGCAGGCCGGAGCGCGTGCGAGCTCGGGCTGCGGCTGCGGCGCAGGCTGCCGCGCGTCACCGCTCGACGAACCAACTGTGCTCACCTTGGATGCGGCATTACTATTTTCAAAATGAAGCAAAGTGTGGTGTCTCGCTTGACATTTGCGACAACCATTTCCACTATTACATAAACCCACGCGGTGTTTAGTACCGAGACAATTAAAACAAAGATTATTAGCGCGAACAAATTTATAACGATCACTAGGCGACAATTTTAGGAAACCAGGACACTTGTACAGTTGCGAGTGATGAGTACTACACAAAGAGCAAACAGGTGATTGTACACGTGCTGGTGCGGTATTAACATAAGTATGGGTTGACCTCAGTGACCTCGATGACGCATCTATTTTGCGCGCGGGACTAACAACTGTCTTCGCGCCTTCATGTTTCGATGAAGAGCGTTGTAATATTTTTATATGCTCGCGAACAAAACCTTCTAAGTCTTCGAACTTAGGAATTTTATTGCCGCGATGATCCGACTCAAACAAACGAATGGTTTCGGAATCTAATTTCCTTAAACCCATATACAAAAATACGAAGTCGCAGAGGTCATCAATCTTTAGGTTCTTTACAGCGCGAACAGCTGACGCGAAAGTGTCTAGAAATTTCTCTAAGTTTTGATCGTTACATGCCGTAATAGATTTCAAATCAAACATCTGATCCAAATAGGCGTTAGCTACCGATCTTTTATCCTCATACTTAGCTTTCAAAGTATTTAAAATTAAATTATAATTCCCGGCACTAAACGTAATTCCAGCGCAAACGGTTATAGCTTTACCAGTCAATTTTTCAACAAGATAATGCAATTTTTCGTGATCTGTCAACGAATCGTTCTTATCTATTGTATTCTCAAAACTATCTATAAATCGACACCAATTGCGAATGTTACCATCAAATTCGGGTATTTGAATTGGTGGCAACTTAGGTCGGTCGCGAGTGGGGTTGGGTCGGTCAGACGGCTTCTCCAAACTCCTCGCGACGCGCTTGATACGACAATACAAATCGTCAAACGACGACAAGGCTTGATAACTCACTGAGTAATCGGGATCCAAATTCAACTCTAAAACGTTGATGTCATGCACTAAGGTTTCGAAATCCGCGCGTAGACTATCTAAGTTTTCTATAGAACACAAGAACGAATCTCTGATGACCAAATCAGAGGTTTTAAGTGCACTATCATAAATCGATTGTACGCGAGAGTAAATCATTTCTTTTTTAGCGTATAAAAGTTTCAATTGAACCTTACCGGTCTTATCAACCTTTGGGGACATGTTTACAATTAAATCTCAAACTAAAGTGCGGTAAACAATAAATATGAAATGACTTAATCCCAGCGGTACAGAGCAGCGAGGCGGCGCGAGCGTTAACTATGTAGGTAGGTAGGTGCTTACAACTGTGAATGCACGCTTGAACAAACGCGCATAGCAACAAGGTCGTACCTACGCGATGGTCGCTGTCTAGATTCAACTATTATTTCCGAGATTAAGTATTGCGTAATATCTATTCAAATTAAAATACTTTCGTATGAATTGGGATGAGATGCGAGCGAGGTAGGCACAGCCACGTGTCTACCCACGCAGGTACTAGGCAAATACGACGTGAGCCGAGAACAACGTAATTGAAAAAAACAAAACAAAGCCAAATGCGTTAGGTATTACACTGTGCCTATGCACTAGGGTGTCTGAGTATACCTAAGATCTAAGCCTAAATGTCTGGATGCGGGGTTTTCTACTAAAATAACCAGGCACTTAGGTGCGATGCGAAAATTGCGAACTACGATTAAGTGTTGATATGATACCTAACCTATTTATGTATTAGGTAGGTACAATGCGAGCCAGCGGCGAACGGACAACAAATTCTAAGCCTAAGTGTCTGGATGCGGGGTTTTCTACTAAAATAACCAGGCACTTAGGTGCGGTGCGCTCATTCCCATTAGAATAATAACAAAATACGAACTACGGCTAAGAATCCGGCTCGATCCGGACCAAAAATGCTGGCGCATGGGCCAGCGTGCGCGAGTGGACTGTATTGCGGAGAAGCAGATAACTGTTCTATTGACACTTTACACACAAAACAAGACAGGTAGCCGGGCTGCCGCGGATTCGATCCAGGCAGTGAATGCAGCCCGAGAAATTAGGAGAGGATGCACTAACCTTCACGACCCACGTGTTTTTCATCGCCGCCGGTACACGGATCTTCTCTTCCTTGCTCAGGAGCTGCCGTCAGCGTCACTAGATCCCTTGAGGAACACACGAGAGGCACCATCCGATCGGTAAAGGTCTATGAGGCGGTTAAAATACAACAAATATTATTCATTTCTGAGAGACGCGCTCGCGATCCGTCCCTACGCTGGCTAGTTCAAAGCGGGAGTGGCCGTCCACATCTCACACAATGGCGGACGGAAGCTACAGCTAGCCCTACTCTATGGTTAGTGCGGAGGGGGAGACGGATCTAAAAGGAGTGTGTTTCCATGTCAAAAAATACAGTTTCCACATCGGCGCAACCATGTCCTATTTAAAAATAAAAAGATTAACGTTTTACTGAACCTAAAAGTTCAACATTTTTGTAAATTCAACATTTTTTTTTTTTTTGATACCACTTAGTTGGCAGACAAGCACACGGCCCACCTGATCGGAAGCGGTTACCGTGGCCTATGGACGTATGCAACACCAGGGGTGTCACACTCCCGCTGCCGACCATGAAGAAACCTTCTGATGTCTCTCTTGAAGAACCCCATATTGTAGGCGCTTGGGAAAACCGCAGCAGGGAGGTCATTCCACAGCTTGAGTGTGCGTGGGATGAAGTTTCTTTCATACCGCACAGTGCGCACCGTCTCAGGTCGCAATGTGTGAGGATGAATTCCCTGCCTATGGCGAGAGGTGCGATGATAGAATGTAGCTACGGGCATCATGTCAAACAATTCATCTGAGCACAAACCATTGTATAGGCGGTAGAACACACACAGTGAGGCAAAATCCCTCCTAAGGCTAAGAGGTTCCACACTACCTGTGAGTATGGGATTGTCAACCAGCCTCGATGCCCGGCTTTGCACTGAGTCGAAGGGGTCAAGCTGGTATGCAGGTGCTCCAGCAAAAAGATGACAGCAGTACTCCATGTGAGGCCGGACCTGTGCTTTATAAAGAAGGAGTTGCTGCCCCGCAGTGAAGTACTGCTCCGCCCTGTTGAGCACTCAGAGTTTTCTTGATGCCAACTTAACCTTGTCCTGCAAATGACTTCGGTATTGGATGTCGCTGGAGATATCGACACCAAGGATCCCGATACTCGAGGAGATGGTAAGCGGTGTGCCCAGGAATTGCGGCGCTACAATGAATGGGGTTTTCTTAGCGGTGAATACACATACTTGTGTCTTAGTGGGGTTGAATTGGACTAGGTTTAGTCGTCCCCAATCGGATACTCCAGAGAGAGTAGTCTCGATTTTAGACACAAGTTGTTCGCGACTCTTCTCCACCTCGGACTGAGGGATATTTGCACGGCCCGTGTAACACGTGTCTCCGGTACTGTCGTCCGCATAACAATGAATGGAGCCATGAGACAGCATGTCGTTGATATGCAGCAGAAACAGCGTCGGAGACAACACGGAGCCTTGTGGGACACCAGCGTTTATGTTCATGCGGTCCGAGCAGCTGCCGTCGACGACGGCTTGGATGCTTCTGTTGGACAAAAAGCTGGAGATCCATTCGCACAGTCCCTCGGGGAGTCCATAATATGGCAACTTCGCAAGAAGACCTTTGTGCCAGACCCGATCGAACGCCTTCGCTATATCGAGGCTGACCGCTAGTGCCTCACCCCGACTCTCGATGGCCTGCGCCCACCGGTTTGTGAGATACACAAGAAGGTCACCGGTAGAGCGACGGTGGCGAAAGCGGTACTGTCAATCGCTCAGTAGATCGTTTCCCTCAAGGTATCTCAGGAGCTGTGTATCAATAACACGCTCCATTACCTTCGAGAGAAGGGAGGTGATAGCGATTGGCCTGTAATTGGTCGGATCTGTCCTGTCACCTTTCTTAGGTACAGGGTGCACGAAAGCGGTCTTCCACGAGGTTGGGACCCGCCTTGCGGAGTATGAGAGTGCGAAAAGACGTGTAAGTACAGGGCACAGCTCGGGGGCACAGTACTTAAGCACCATCGCCGGTATACCGTCCGGCCCACTCGACTTCCGAACATCTAGGGACTTAAGCTCGCGCTGGACCACCCGTTGCGTGATTTTAACTTCAATCATGGAAGCACCACAACTGGGGATTTTGGGTGGTTCGGCATTCCCGTCGTTCATAGTCGAGTTTGACGCAAAGAGATTACCCAACAGATCGGCTTTCTTCTTAGCGCCATGGGCCAGACTACCATCGGATTTTTGCAGCGGTGGAAGGCAAGACTGGCAGAAGTTTCCCTCGGCAGCTTTGGCGAGCGACCAAAATGCACGACTGCCAGATGGGTAGCGCGCAAGCCGCTCGCCAATTCTGCCGATGAACTCAAACTTAGCCCTGGCCGTAGCTTTTTTACTAGACCTCGAGGCGGCATTCAACTTTCGCTTCACTTCAGCGATATTTGGATCTTTATTGGCAAGAGCCGTGGTCCAAGCCCTGTATGCAGATTGCTTGTAGTCTCTTGCTTCTCTGCAGGGCCTATTAAACCAAGGGCGTTTGCTCTCTCCTGTTGCGATCCAGCGGTTCGGAATATAACATTCCATACCCGCTAGGATCGCATCAGCTACTGCTGTTGCACAGGAGCTGGGATCATTTGAAGTGAAGCAAAGCCACCTCCACGGGTACGACGCGAAGAATTCTCGCAGTCCATCCCAGTCTGCCGACTTGTAGTGCCAGACATGCCACCATTGAGGTGGCCGCGGTGGTTCAGGCCGCGTGAGAGTCACTTGCGCCCGAACGAGGCTGTGGTCCGAAGTACCAAGTGGTGCTTCCACAGTTACAGAGTATTCGTCCGGGCGCGAAGTCAGCAGAAGGTCCAGTATAGAGCTTCTGTGGGTCTCTATTTCTGGTGTTCTAGTAATAGAATGCACCAGTTGAGAGAATCCGTAGGTCAGTGCAAAGTCATGAGCAGCCCTTCCCGCAAAATCAATTCTAGGAGACCCCAGCCACTCAACGTGGTGAGCGTTGAAGTCCCCCAAGAATACTAACTCCGCGGTAGGGTATTGCTCAATTACCTTATCTGCAGACCGCTGCAGATGCTCAAACAATTGAGCTGTACCCAGGTCACCGCTATGAGACCTGTAGAGGCACGCAAAGATACGGGTGTGGCCACCGTGATCCGTACGTACCCAAAGAGTTGACAGGTCCCTGTCTTCAAGGCCTTGAAGACGGTGGCAGCAAATATCATCCCGGACGTACAAGCATACCCCGGCGCGACTCAGGAAGTTATGCTCGAGTTTGTACCCGGGGTACATTAAGTAGGCTGTATCGGCCGGGCATGATATTTGCGTCTCCGTCAGAAAAAACAAGGTGGGCTGCGCGGTCTCTAAATGGAGATGAACCGCGTTGAGGTTGGTGTGTAGGCCCCTGATGTTACAGAAATCCACATGTACTGTGGACGATGGTGCCGCTGTGGTAACGTTTTTCTTGTTTTTCCTTCTTTTCATGACCTATGTGAGGGGTGGGGGGAGAAAGGTAAAGAGAGTTTCTGTGCTCTCAGTGCAGAAGACAAAGCTAAGCTTCGTACCACCATAGACAAGTTGGGGTTGTGTGACTGGCTGGTGCGGCGGGCGGAAGGGCCCCCGGTCCCCTCCCAAATACTGTAGCCGAGTCCACTCCGGTTTCCTCCTCCGGCACGACTACAGCATCGGGCACTTTACACAGGCTGCTAGTTCAGCCTCCTGGGGCGGAGATTAAGTAATCCCCAGGTTCGGGAACCGTACAACCTGCGGGCGGCCAGCGGATAACCGTTTCACCGGGTCTCCCTGACCGCCGCGCCAACATTTCACGCCCCTACAAGTCAGTGGTGTCAATCTAAGCCTACGGTCTTTCCACTGACAACACAAAACCTCTCCAGTGAGCTCTGGCTACCCTACTCACCACCGGGATCACAACACAAGGTTATTATAACCGCGGTATTCTGTAGGGTGGAGGTACTTCCCCGGACGGACTGCTCAATTTGAGACGGGAGATACCGTCGTGTCCTACCTCCTTATGGACAACATTTTGGGAATTGAACATTTTGCAAACTCAACAACGTAGTCCAGAAGAAATTTTTCGATAGGTACTTAAAATTAATATGGAAATTTTATCATTCTGTTAGTTACCTTAGGGAACGAAAGCGAGTTTAACAGCAAAAGCAACGTAGGCGTACTCGAAAGAACAGCTAAAGTATTATTAAGTAGTTGCTTTTATTTCATAAGTAGAAATTTATCATGTCATCTACATACTCGTTTTCTCAAGAAATTATTACTAACCATCAATTATTATGTCTGGAAACCTATAAAATAGAGAACAAAAATGTTCTATGCGTAATTTAATTCTCACATGCATTAGTGCTCTACCGATGAAATAAAAATGACTAAATCATTGAATTTACGTTTTGAAGAAGTATTCAAAATATCAACCACGTCTCTACGAGCTAATCGAGGTCATCCTGATATCAAGCGTGATCGAGTGTGGAAATTACAATTTGCTATAATAATCACTACGTGCTTCGTTAGTTTCATTTGTCTGCTTTATTCGATTTTTTGTCACGACATAAAGGCTGGTAAATATGCTGATGCCAGCAAAAATGCTGCTATGGCTATCGTGTTCGTTACTATTACTCTGAAATATTTTGTTTTACTAATACATCAAGTGTTTATCCAAAATATGATAAAGTATATAGAAAGGGACTATAGTAATAATAACGATTATTCTGATGAAGATAAAGATACTGTTGTAGAGTACGCTGAAAAAGGTGTCAACGTGTGCAGATTTTGGTTATATGCAGGTTTTGGTTCGTGTGCAATATTTCCCCTGAAAGCTTTCAGTTCTATGGCTTACCTTCACTTCAAAGGTGAATTCAAACTTGTTCCAATGTTTGAAATAACATTTCCTGAACCAATAGAAAGCTATAAGAATTTACCTGCAATATTTTGGATGTGGTTTGGAATGACAATGATTTTCGATATTTATGCCTCGACAATGAATGTAGGCTTTGATCCTATTATTCCTATATGTATGCTACATGTATGTGGTCAGACAGCTATACTTACACGGCGTTTAAATAAAATATTTACTGAACTTCAAGACCCAAAGGAAATGCAAACCCAGTTGAGATTCATCATTATAAAACTTCAAAGTCTTTATGAGTACGTGCATTGTATTTCACAAGTTGACCTTCATGTTCAATAAATATATTTTTCTGATTCCAAGAAATAATTATTACAGATTAATAGGAGGTATCAAATTGCACTTCGGGTTATTATTTGAGATGAATATGAAAGCTACAACTTTTGTGTTACCTCTTATTGCTTTTCAAATTCTCGAGGTAAGTGCCTTCACTAAAAGTGCCCGCCATTACTATCAAATATCTCTTTTCTGTTGTACTTTAATAATATTGATCTCACTTTTTAGGACGTGCGAAATCATACTGTAAGTATAGAGTTCGTTGTCTTCTTCTGGGCATGTGTTTTTCATTTTTTTGTACCTTGTTACTACAGTGACCTTCTTATGGAAAAGGTAAGCCATCATGTTATGTCACAAAAAATTTAGGTACTTTTAACGCACCACTAGTTTATATTGTGAAAATATGTTACTAGTTTACTACTCAATATACATGTAAACTCCTACGTCAATGCAGTTAAAAGATACAAAACGAACGTTTGTGTAGCAAAATGCAACACGATAACCGTGAGTCTATCTTCCTATTTCGATCATTCCATATTTGACAAGTTATAAGAACAATTCTTTTTTCGGCGAGTGCTCTGTGCCTGCACAGAGTATGTGTTTTACAATAATATTTACGGTAGTTAACGCAATCATGGTATAGGTACACACATACCTTTGATTTGCCTTACTTTTCGACGAGGTTACACCCGTAAACATTATTGTATATCATGGAACGCGAAAGCTTAAAAGTTAGTTTGCCGTATGTTTGATTGCAATTGGTTGAGTGGAACCAGCGACATGACCAGAAGTTGCGATAACCGATGAAATTAATTAATTGATTACAGAGCGAATTATTTCGCCAAGGTATATATACTTCTGGTTGGGAGAAGTGTCCAAACACATCTGTGCGAAGAACTATATTATTAATGTTAACAAGGGCAAGACTACCTATGGGAATAAGATCTGTGTTCTACGAGATTAGTCTTGATACTTTTGCTGAGGTAAATATACTTATATGTATTTGTAAACATAAAAGTATCGTGTAGTTATGAATTATAATATGACTTTCATGTCATTTGTTTTAGATGTGCCGTCAAGCTTACGGTATCCTTAATTTAATGAATGCAACTTGGGGATGAAGTTCATCAAGATTTTAAATAGATATCATATTGGACTGCACGTTTCCACTGCACGTTTTCATAAATTGAAAGTAGAATTTTTCTCACCTGCATTATGTAATAATATTTCCCAAAAATGATATAGAAGATATAGTAGGTGTTTCTCTTGCTTAGAGTAAATTGTCAGATTAGAAGTCGTTGAAGTTGCTCCTTATATCCTGAAATGAAATATTCTAATTCTTATAGAAACGATGTTTTACTGAACAAAAATATAGTATTAAAATGCTTTAATAGGTCAGTTTATTACTTTAGACCTTAGTATACATTAGTTACAGTGGCGCCGAATCCGGTAACCAAACATTCCATGTATAATTGGCGTGACATGGAGCCGCTAATGGATCTCGATACGTGGGTATCTTTCTAGGTATCCTTTTAGCAAATTCTTTTCCTAATATTATCATCATTGTTTCTACTAATTCCGGGTGAACGTTAGATAAGTCTGTTGTCTCACAGGGGTCTTTAATAATGTTATATAAACATCTAGTATCTGTAACAATTATAAAGATTTTAGCTGTATCCTACTATTTAACATAATAGAAACACAATTATTTTTTTAATATTAGACTTACTATGAGTAGGAAAGCACATAGGGGTTGAAGGCGGCTTACATTTAATCACCGTATTATTTCTTAAACTTAAGTCAGACATTTTAAACGGACGGCCAAGTGACTCTAGTACTTTATATACCTTACTGTTCAATATAGCGTCTGTATAGGACGGTGCTTTACCAATGATGCCCCGCAAGTCACTGCCTTGATAAGTACTGTAATCTTGAGTAATATTGCCAGTCACTAATTTGTAATCACCAAGTATCATCGAGGAATAGCCTGTATAATCATCGATTTCAAACATTGTTTTCCTGTTTGATGGTGCATTTGCATTAATTTTATCCCAGAGATTAATGCCATCGAGACCTGATGGAACTTTTATGCCAGCAGCACTTAAAAACGTCGGCATCCAGTCTGAGATATGCATGTAACCGTTCCAATAATGACCAGAGTTCTTTAATTTGGTGCTCCACACTAAGCCAACGACTCTCACTCCACCCTCATATGGAGTCATCTTCAATCCTCTCAATGGATAATTAGAAGCATAATTTTGAAGGATCCCAGTAGTCATGCCCCCATTATCAGAAACGACCGCAATGATCGTGTTATCTAATATTCCCTTGTCTGAAAGTGCTTTTACTATTTCACCAATACTATCATCCATCTTTTTCACCATTGCTGTAATTAAAAATAATAGTTATAAATATATTTTGTTAAATATAAATTTCACTAGCGTTAGATAAAGTAGGTATACAATGAGCAAGATAAAATGACAGCAGTTCTAATTTTCAGTTCCAATTCTCAACTCTATAGTATACTTATATTTATTGATATTATAAATTAAAGTGTGAGATAATGACGCTGTCACACTTTTAGAATGATGTTCTCCCTGGATAAATTCCACACTAAAATGGTTAGATTGCCATTACCATTAGAGCTTAAGCTATTAAATTGCGTACATATTATTTCATAAACTAATTATTATTACAATTATAATTTTTTTAAAGCTAGTCCATCATTTTCTCAATTATTGTTCACGGAGGTTCGAATATGATTTAGTTCCATTTCCGTGATATTGTAGGATACAATAATAAGGCAATAATATTTTTTTAGCTAATTGTAAGTCTACGTATACCTGCGAATATTCTTCGAGGGGTCAATTCCACATGCCTCATTTTTCTGACATCTTTAGGCGGTGCTTGCAATGGTGCACCTGCGTTGCTTGCATGTGGTGCGTTGTGGGCTACCATCAGAAACAGAGGCAATGACTCGTTGTGCCTCTTTATTACTAAAAACAATTTAAACGATATTATTTTAAAATATAAATGTCTCAGAAGTTATTTTTTAATCACGGAATTATACATAATATATGTATAATTCCGTACATATTATTACTACTTAATAATATTGTGTATTGTATTGTTTGTTTTTATAGTAAAATCACAAAATATCTTACTTCTTTTCGCACGGGTGGTGTAAACATCTGTGATATAACCTTCAACATCCCAGCGAGGATTTAAATTTTTAAATAAAGTTAAACCAGAAACTGTTCCTACAGGACAGTACTGTAAATAAAATTAAACAATATTGAATTACTAATGATTGTAGATTATAATTATTTGCTAACAACCCTACCAGAAAATTGACAGTTTTTGTAAATCAGAAACACACTGATGACCCAACATACACACACATACACATTATAGTTATACTGTGGTCATACTAAGAGCAAACAGTAAATAATAATAATTGTGATGAACAGTCAACGACAAAAGCAGCTTAACACTAAAATAATTACATCCTTTTTTACCCTTGGAATACATTTAAAAATAATAATAAATTGACGTAAAACTTAAAACTATACCCAGAGGAGAAAGTGTAAGCTAAGGTAAATAAAGACAATTAAACTACTTTTATCGCTGTCGGTTCATGGAAAGCCCCTGCCCACTTGTCTACCAGGTATTATATTTCATGTTATGTTTTTAATAATTCCATTACTCTACCACTTAATCAATGTCTGAACAGTATATTCAGACATTGACTAAATGATAGAGTAACTTCTTATATATTATCAATGTTAATAAGGGCAAGACTACCTATGGGAATAAAATCTGTGTTCTACGAGATTAGTCTTGATACTTTTGCTGAGGTAAATAAGGTCTTTTTTCTTTTAACTTTATAATATCCAATTTTATATAAGTAATGACTCGCCTATAGGTTCCATTATAAATTAATTATAAAGATTTATATAAAATTATAATCATCACAGAATCAATATACTATAGATTATGTTATGTATCCAAATCTGATGAGTCAGCTATAAGGTGCAAAGAGTGGATCGGCAACTGAAATGCTACCGATGTAAATAATGAAAGAACACCAAAAATAAATCACTATATAAGCGGTTGTAATCTATTTTACAATATTACGTCGAAGCATTACGTATATATTTCTCATTATCAAACTATACCTTGGTCAGACGGTATGATTGCATCACTGTTTAATCATACAAAATTTTTTACCATACTTCTTCGCTCTTCTTCTTCTACTACTACTACAGAACTTCGATATCGCCATTTGATTGTGGAGTTGATTCATTCTTCAAATTCACACATCAAAATATCGAAGTTTAGCCGAATCGCAGTAAGCCTGGAATGCCGACTGATCGGAGTTGAGAAAAAAATCGGAGATTGATGATGAACATACTGCGATGCAGATCGCATATTTAATTATATTAGGTACACATACAATACTCCTTTATAGTGTGCGAAAAATTACCACGGGTACCCCCCTCATCGGAGACGATAAGGGAGGGTATGTCGGACTTGAATCAACTAAACCGCACGCCGTATGAGGGTCATAGGCTTTTGGAGGTAAAGTTGCCGGAAGCATATTCCGGCATTTCGGGTGTGTGGACCACGGAGTCCTCATCTGTTCCCGGGTAAGGGGGGCGTGCATTGTGCGTCGCCGCCTGCTTCTGCTAGGGTGACAGGTGAATCTACCTGTCACTCATAGGATACCGCATAGCCGGACTCAGAGGACGCAAACTGCTCAGCGGAGGAGTCGCCACCGCTGTGCGGTTAGCGAGTGTCCGCCGTTCCTACTCCGCCGTTGCGTTCACGAGCATTACGTGTTCGTAGGAGGCGACGGCAGTCAGAGCTATCTTTACCAATGCCGGGGGCCCTGGGCACACAAGTATATAGAAGCCCATTTTTTTTCTGAACTATACAAACATTTGTCCAAACAATAATGTATTATGGAACATCCATAGTTTTACATATATTGCCCAGTTTAATCTAAAACTCTGCCAAACTGTATATAGATGTGTTATCGGTGATTCGTTTTTTGAAAGAACAGTACCACGGCACTCTTGCCGTAGGTGTTAAACTCTGCTGGATTATTATCCAGAAGGATGGGAAATACCTCGCTAGTTTTAGTAAGGCATGCACATTTAGTAAAATCCCCGCGGACGCCCGCGTCCCTACAGCTAGTGATGGGCTGTACAGGCTGCGAATCTCATTTTTTGATATATTGATTTAAAGCTCTTCCATCTGACGAAAACGACTAGGTGAATTGAATTGACTGCGCATGCATCCTCCTCATAAATTCGTTGAATTTCTGTTGCTTGCGTTTCAGTTGCCATTCATGCGACAGTGACAATCGTATTAAATCGATTAATCATAATAAAGAATAATAATTCGTTCGATACTAACTTTTTATTATTCATTAAAATACGTCACATATAGAAAAAGGGGCCTCCTATTTCTACTTATATAAGTGACGTACTTACTGTAAGAGACGCTTCAGTTGCTATTCATACGATAGTGACTATCGTATTGTTAATGTACAACAATAATTCCTACAATAACATTTTTTATTATTTACTAAAATATGTAATTTATAGAAATAGGGGCCCCCTATTTCTATGTGCATTATCGAAGTAGATAAATATTAATTTAATTTATTTTAAAATTGATCAACAGATATTCGTTCGGATAAACTCTTCCTAATAATTTCATGGTAAATATTTGAATAAGTGTGATAATACGATCCTTTACACGATTTCAGCACTGTTTATTAGTGATCATTCATTGGACTGTAACTTTAATAAAATGGCGACTACTGTCCTCAGACTATTACACACAGAATATAATACCTCGCAACTCGACTTTATGATAATGCACCAAGAAACTCGCGCCCCGTCAAGCAGTGTCCCTTCGCCGTTGCTCGAGACGACATTTTGGCGATAGTTCCACTATTTTGCAGAAAACGCCTATTATTTTGGTGACAGATAAATATTACACGCATTGAAATTTGGTCTTACAGTTTCTTCAACCGTATACTCGTAATAGTCGGTGTAGCCTCCCCGGTGTCCAAAGTGACTATCGAATCCTCTTGAAGTAGGCAAGTATTCGTTACGCGACGAACCAACATGCCACTTTCCAACTAAATGTGTAGCATATCCAGCTTGCTTTAAATATTGAGGTAACAGCTTCTCTGTCATAGGAATACCTCTATCTTCACTCATAGCCAACGGCATACCTTGCATACCTATACACAAGAAATCAACAATTTATTTTTATAAGCATATATAAACATAAACATATAAAAATAAATATAATATATAAACTACCTTAGTGACTATTAGAATTATCGGCGTATTTACGATTACGTTGTTTTGAGACACCCTCCGTGGCGTAGTGGTAGCGAAGGTGGCGCGGTTTCGATATCAGCTCAGTGCAAACATTTATATGCATTAATATTGGTTTCTGTAATGGTCTGATCGTGCCTC
The DNA here is from genome assembly GCA_963662185.1 of Eilema griseolum. Classification (NCBI taxonomy): domain Eukaryota; kingdom Metazoa; phylum Arthropoda; class Insecta; order Lepidoptera; family Erebidae; genus Eilema; species Eilema griseolum. The sequence continues at coordinate 14,400,179 of OY759238.1, read as the reverse complement.
GGAAAGCACGTTAAATGGCCGGCCTGGGGGTGACAGGTGGAGCCGCCTGTCACCCTGACAGAAGCAGGCCGCGGCGGTGGCGCGCCTGGCGTGCCTCCCCGTTTCCGGGTACGAGTTGGGGACTCTGTAGTCCCCACACCCGAGAAGAAGGCCAGATCGTAAGAGATGGCTCTGGGTCGGCCGGGGTGCGAGGGATATGCCTGTCAACCTCACCTTCGGCAACCAAAGCGACCCACAGGCGGCGTGCGTTTTAGTCGGTTCGAGTCCGACATAACCTCCTTCACCGGCTCCGGTGGGGATGTATCCGTGGGGATTTTGCGCACGTAAAAAGAAAGCACGTTAAATGGTCCCGGTTGCCATACCAAATCTATAGCAATCGTTGGTAGTTGGAGCCCTAAAAACTTCAATATCTGGTCTAGCTGCAATGCTTCGATATTGTCTTTGGGTTGTTGAGATCAGATGGTAGCCTTTTCATGGAAAATGTCGAAGTTTAGCCAAATCCGCAGTTGGACTGGTAAAGCGATCAGACCTCAGACTCTGAGGTAAAAGCTTCGGATGCAACTGGGATTAACGTTAAGACGAAGAAGATAATATATGTTGTTTAGAGATTCTGATATTTCGATACAATTGCAAGAGATATGTACAAACGATTAGAATTTTCTCTTGAAGCGGTTTCACCATTTATCGCCAGTATTACAATGCCTTGGCACTTGCGAATATATCATACGCTCAAAACATCTGGTAAATATGCGGATAACTCTAATAGTGAAATAACCATAATTATTTCACACATAGATCACTTTAGTTTATCATCTCTTTGTTTTAGTATATTGCATAAGTAATAAGAGTACACGAAACCGGGCATGTATGAAAATAATTATGAAAGCTGAAGAAACTGTAGTCTCTGTCTACCCCACTGGGAAAAAGGCATGACTGTATGTATGTAATACGAAGTACTAACATATGCACTAATATGGCTGAATCCAATCAACTATATAAGTCGAATAACAATATGAAAGAACTGCCAAAATTTTAACAAATCATTTTAAAAAATAGATTTGACCAATCCTACATTATCACTAGTTTATGAATGTTTATATTATTTTGGCAAAATGTCTTTCTAGGTAAGTATTTTTTTTATTTTATACAACTTAGGTGGCAGACAAGCACACGGCCCACCTGATGAAAAGTGGTTACCGTGACCTATGAACGTCTGTAACACGAGTGGAGTCACATCCGTGCTGCCGACCCTGTAACAGAGATTTTATGTACTAGGTTGACGGTTCAAATCCTACGATCTGGGTTATAGTAACACTTTTTGTGTTTCATTTATTTAAATTAATATCTGGTTGATGAGTAAACTATGTTTGTTAAGTAGAATTTATTATTTGTTAAACTTTAGCAAAGATCAGCATAAAATATAAAAAGTATGAAGGTAGATTTGAAATCAAATGGAATAATTACTGGCTTAGAGAAAATAAAATAACGTTGTTGGTTGGTGCACTTAGTTACGAGTCTTGTTATTCCAGTGATTCAATTAAATATTAATTTCAACATGTCTACAAGTAATATTAGTATGGAAGTCAAAACTAATATTGTGGCTTTACATATGAATGGGTTAAATATAAGTGAAATAGCAAATGAAACTGGCTTATCCGTAAGTATATTATTATAGCATTTAATTTTTATATTATACTAGCTGTCACCCGCGGCTCCGCCCGCGTGGATATCGGTTATCGCGACCAAACATAGCCTATGTGTTACTCTGTGGTATAAGCTATTTTATTGTAAAGTTTCATTAAAATCTATTCAGTAGTTTTTGCGTAAAATAGTAACAAACATCCAAACATCCAAATTCACAAACTTTCACATTTATAATATTAGTAGGATAATTATTCAAATAGGTCTGGTGTTTTAAATATGTTAATAAACCGTTGCTTACATTAATGTGTAAAAACTTATTTTTAGAGGAATACTGTGAGCCGTTGGGTGAAGAGGTTTGGGGACGAGGGTAGCCTGAAGGTTCGTGCAAGAAGTGGAAGGCCACCATTGATTAACCACAACCAGCGGAGCTATATGATGGCAGAGTATAAAACCAATGGTTTCATACCAACACGACGATGGGCCAATGAGTTTGGCACTTCATTGATGACCGTTCGCCGCGTACTCCATGCCGAAGGCCTGCATCACCGGACGCCAGCAATAAAACCGTTTTTAATGCAACGGCATAAAGACGAAAGGTTACGTTTTGCCCGGGAATACCTTGAATTTAACTGGGAAACGACCATATTCTCGGATGAAAAAACTTTTAAGTCCTGTCAGAAGGGAAGGATGCAGTTGTGGCGTAGGAACAATACACGCTGGTCTGACAGTAACATTGTTGCTAACACGGAGTCAGGTAGAATAAGTGTTAATATGTGGGGATGGATCAGCGCGCAAGGACCAGGCGAACTAGAGTTTATTCCACCGCGAGCAAACAGCAGCAGTTATGTGGACGTTTTAAATAATATAATGCTACCTACAGTGCGCAATGTTTTTCCCCGAGATGAATTAAATAACTTTAGTTTTGTGCACGACAATTGTCCTATACACCGTGGCGTCATAGTTCGCGAATGGCTTAGGGAACATGCAGAGGTCAACGTTATTCCTTGGCCAGCACGATCCCCTGATTTAAACCCAATAGAAAATATATGGGGTATAAATGGTCCAAAGATGGGACTCACGGGACGAGAGATGTCCTGAATTATTAAAACAACATTGCATGCAAATATGGGACAAGTGAATGTGGGACAGATATTTGTCAGAATGTTGTGGGATCCATGCGCCGACGTCTACTCAGCTGTATTGAGAACAACCGCGGCGGTCATACAAAATATTAATAATTATTAGCACAATAACTATTATTAATTATACGTCCCAGGAAGTACAAGAAGAAAGAGAACAGTTTTGGGAGAGTTTAAGAGATGTATTAAGAGAATGTAAGGATAATGAAAGAATAATAATGCTAGGTGATTTTAATGGATGGGTAGGACTGAAACGAGATGGATTTGAAAGGGTTCTTGGCAAGTACGGAGATGAAAGAGTGAACGAAAATGGTAAAGGTTTGCTTGAAGTATGTTTGGAATGGAACCTTTGTGTGTCAAACACGATGTTTCGACACAAAAGGATTCATATGTATACAAGAGAAGCGAAGAATGTCAGTAAAAGTATGATTGATTTTGTAATAGTGGATGAAAGATTGAGAAAAAATATTCTAGACGCTAGGGTATATCGCGGTGTGGGTATCCATACAGACCACTTTTTGGTTATGTGCCGTATAAGTGATCTCTTTAAAGGATGGAGACGTAGAAGGCGTGAGCCCATAAGTGTTCTAGAAAGAATAAAAGTAGAAAATTTGCAAGAAGATAAAGTGAGAGAGGAGTATGGAAGCAAATTGACTGAAAGGTTTAATGATCTTGATAGTATTTGTGAGATTGAGGAGTTATGGAAGGTATTCAAAGATGAGATTGTGAGTGTGGCTTCCCAAGTATGTGGTATAAGTAAAAGAAGTAAAGTGCAAAAGGTGAAGCATGCATGGTGGGATAAAGAAGTGCAAAAGTTGGTATGTGAGAAAAAGAAAGCGTGGCTTGACTGGCTCTCAGTCAGAGCTAATGAGAGAATGCAGCAAGCTACAATTGAGAATGTGGATGAAGCGAAAGATAAATATAGAAGACTGAAAGGGATAGTGAAAGGAGTGATTGCTAGAAAGAAAAAGGAACAAAAAGACGTGTTTGATGAAAGGTTATCTGAGGATTTCCAGACGAACATTAAGTTCTTTTGGAAGTCCATTCGTTTAGCCAGAGGAGAAACACAGAGCTCCGAGCTGAACGCTATTAGAGACCAGAATGGCAGTATTGTAAAAGGTGAGGAATGTGTGTTAAAAAGATGGCAGGACTATTTTGAAAGCTTGTTTGAAAGAGAGGATGATGTACATGTACTAACCTCGGTGATGGATGACTATGTTGATGCTGATAAAAGTGGTATTAGTATGAATGAAGTTGTGAGTGCATTAAAAAGTATGAAAGCTGGTAAAGCAGCGGGATATGATAAGGTGACAGTCGAGATGCTGAAGGCTGGACAGGGCCTTGTAGCAAGTCAGTTGTGCCGCCTTTTCAACATATGTTGGGTTAGCGGTCGTGTACCAAGTGATTGGTGTAAGGCCGTTATAGTTCCACTTTACAAAGGAAAGGGCTCGCATCAAGACTGCAAAAACTACAGGGGCATTAGCCTCCTCAGCGTCGTCGGCAAACTGTATGCGAAAGTGTTGATTGAGAGAGTTATGAAAGAAACCGATGAGAAAATATGGGATGCACAAGCGGGTTTTAGAAAGGGAATGGGATGTACGGATCAGGTCTTTTCATTGCGAAGCATAGCCGAGAAATTTTTGGCCAAGAGTCAAAAGGTCTATTGCGCATTTGTGGATTTGGAAAAGGCCTATGACAAAGTGGTGAGGAATGAACTTTGGTCGGTACTGTCTATGTATGGGGTGAGCAGCAACCTTATTCGAGGTGTGAAGTCTCTTTATGAGGACTCCAGAGCTTGCGTGAGGATACATGGGTCATACACTGAATGGTTTGGTATCCAAAAGGGGGTTAGACAGGGATGTGTAGCGTCACCATGGCTGTTTAACTTATTCATGGACAGTTGTTTGCAAGATTTGAAAGATAAAGAATGTGGTTTAAGAATGAAGAATTTACTCGTCAAATGTCTTCTTTATGCTGATGATCAGGTTTTACTGGCGTCATCGGCAGATGAGTTGCAGGAGATGGTAACAACTATGCATGAAGCTTTTGAGAGGAAAGGAATGAAAGTGAATGTTAGTAAGACAAAAGTTATGGTTTTTGAAAGAGATGAATGCGTGACAGAGTGTCGGATTTGTATAGATGGAGAAAAAGTGGAACAAGTGAATGAGTTCATATATTTGGGAACATTGTTTACGAGAGATGGAAAGCATGAAGAAGATGTTGAAAGGAGAGTGATGGCTGGAAATAGAGTGAATGGGGCACTACACAACTTTATGCGCAGCCGGAAAGTGTCCGAAAAGGCACGACTGGCTGTACATGGAGGAGTATTGGTGCCGACTCTTATGTATGGTAGTGAAAGTTGGGTGTGGCAGAAAAAGCATCAGAGTAGAGTGAATGCAGTAGAAATGCGTGCGTTGCGAAGTATGTGTGGCTTGACCTTGAAAGATGGAGTGAGAAATAGCGTGATAAGAGAACGATGTGGAGTGATAGAAGATGTAGTGATGAGAATTGAGAGAGGAATGTTGAGATGGTTTGGTCATGTTGAGAGAATGAATGAAAAAGACTAACAAAACAGGTGTATGAGGCGAGTGTGGATGGTAACGTCGGAAGGGGAAGACCTAGGCGCACATACCTGGACCAAATCGGGGAAGTTTTAGAAAAGGGGCAGATCAGGAGTACTCTAAACCGACGAGCATGCATGAAGAATGTAATGAGAGTGAATGAAGCGAGAGTAGTATGTCAGGATCGTAGCAAATGGAGATCCGTGATCTCTGCCTACCCCTATGGGAGACAGGCGTGATTTTATGTATGTATGTATGTAATTATTAATATTTTGTCCGCCTACAATACTAATTATACTTAATTGGGTATTTGGAAAAAAGTAATCTTGTTGTTCTAAATATTAAATCTGTAAAGAAAGAATACTTTTGTTACATAACTTACAAGTAAGTAAACCTTACTTAATGATCTTTCCATTTATTACAACAAATATATTCAATAGCCCAGTTAAGTTAGAAGTAGTTTTTGTGAATTTGGTGAAAAGGGGACGTGCTGGCTATAGGACAAGTTAGTTTAAGATTGTAAGATTGAGGTTAAGTTTCAATCCTCTTTTCCTTGAGAAAACGAATACTTAAGCTATAAACCTCAATAAAATTTACAATGAGCAGGTTGGTAGATAGTAAAATAGAAATATATTAATTTACGAATCAAACATTTTGTATCATTTCTTTTCATAACCCCATAATTAATCACATAAATAATAACTAATGCCAACTTCATGCAAAATTACTATATCAATATTTAAAATTATATTTTTATCATAAATATAAAAAATCCGTTATAGGCTGGAATCGAACCACAAGTATCTCTAATCGCAGTGAATCAATAGTATCTTGCTTCTGCTACTTAGCTATCAGTTAATTTACTGAGGTTGGCGAATTACTGTTATACTATCTAATGACTCACAGCAGTTGTAAAGAATAATACAGCTATGAAAACATACACATACACCTATAACACAAAAATATATCGTTATCTTTGTCTAGCACGAACTACTCATATTTTGTTGTTCTAGTCTACGCTACGACGCGTCGCGTCGTATTGCATTGAGACATTACACACACACACACATATGTAAACGCCCGGCGCGCGGCAGCCGCACGCCACACCATTTTGAATGCACTTATGAGCTCTGACTGTACGTTCAGTGCAGAACATTTTGTGTACTGCCCTAACAAAGAATAGAGTATTTAGATCAAACATATTCTTCAATAAATTGCATTATATTATTTTAATATTTTTATCAGTGCAGGTATTTTTTTATCATGACATGCAATATTAAATGAGAACCTTTATATTTATTGCATGTTGTAATAAAAAGAAACTATTACAAGTACTAAAATATTTTATTGTAATGTGATTAATTCAAGAGCACGTTGCATTATTCGTAAGGAGGGCAAGTAGACCTTCACGTATATTGCAATATAATTTATTACTATAATCTCCAATGAAAATCAAAGTTAAATTAAGGAGAAAAAATTGGTAGGCAAAGACAATACTGTTTTTGAATCCTACTACCGCAACAAATCGTTAATTGCTTCAGTTACGATCAAAGTAAAATTACTAGTTAGATACCAAGGCCCATGTAATATAATTTTAGTTAAAGAGGAAATGTTTCATTTGGTCGCTAAAACAATTCAGAAACTTTTATATTCATGTGAAAGCCGACCTCAACTGATTTGGGAAAAGGTTCAAAAAGAAGAGAGATGATAATGATGATGTATAGTCATCACCATGATCTGCTAATCGTAAACCGACCTCACCTGCAAGCCATGCAAGCAAGAAATTACCTTTCGATGATGCGGGAAAATTGCAAAGTAATTGTTTCTGTAAATAGAATATATTTAAAAAAATACTTGATTTATTTACGTCTTACCCGTCTTATACGCATATTTTCCTGTGAGAAAAGCAGATCGGGACGGTGTGCATATTGCATGACTATAATATCGTCCCAAAGCGACACCAGAATATGCCAACAAGTCCATGTTAGGTGTCAGGATTTGGTCAGATCCATGAAAACTGACGTCATTCCACCCCTGTAATTAAAAATAAATTCTGGATAGGTACATTGGATACTTATAGTTTGTTTCTTGCTGCTAATATTGTTGAGCAAAATGGAAGAGAAAAGGTGCGCTGGACATCGAATAAAGTCGTGTTTGTGGAACATTCGAAAGTGTACCAGCATTGTTTTCGTTAAACAACTTTTCTGATAGAGAGTAATACGGAAAGTTAGTGAGCAATCTACAGGTCTGAAGAGGCAAGTAATGAAAATATTGAGAGTGAGAGAGGTAGAGGCATTTATAAAATAAATTGCAGTGATTTCTACATGGTCCAAACGAAGTTGACTATTGCTGACCAAATCATAGATTAAAAGGTAGTTGTGAAAAACTGGCAGATAAGTTTAGTAATTCATTCATTATTATACCTAACTATATTCTTATTTATATTTCTAATTTTCTATTTCTTCTTTGTTGCTGAGAAATTAAGCCACATGCTATTTCTTTTTTTATTCCACTTAGGTGGCAGACAAACACACAGCCCACCTGATGGGAAGTGGTTACCGTGGCCTATGGACATATGCAACACCAGGCGTGTTACACTCGCGCTGCCGACCATGAATAAAACTTCTGATGCTTTCAACATCTCAACGTTCAAAGACTCTCACTTGTGACTCCGGAGTCAGCTTTGAGTAAGCCACTGTATAATTGCAAATCACAAAAACTTTCGATCTCGCACAAATATCTGATTAACTTTATTTTTCTTTAGTTACTTATTTTTTTATTTAGTATTTCACAAATTGTATTTAATAAAATTCAGTTAAGTTAAGATCTAATTATTGAATGAAATTTCAAGCATTTAGGATGCAAACTATTTAAAATCGATTAATATTTAAAAAATTTAAACAGTCCATCTAATGGATATATCTAGTCTATACTATGTGACTTACTATACTTTAGATACACCACCTTTAATTAAATCTATTATAATATACATATTAAAAAAAATTAATAATTAAATAAAACAAAAGTTAAAATGCGCCGTGAAATTCCTCCGCATGCCTCTTGTGGTAGCGTTCCCAGAAGACTAGCAGCATTGCCACGTAGTAAGGCAATGCTTATTCTCTGACCTAAGAAAAGGCCAGCCTTCTGGTCACGAGAAGTGTCGACCCTATGCTTCGCAATCTCCCTGAAGAGATTGCAGGCGCTCGGACCACACGGCCCAAACGTTTCGACTCCAAACGGCACAAATTCATAATCACCAATGAGATTGGAGTATTTATGCCGCTTAAGAGCCTCTGCAGAAGCTTCAGCAGCACCGGCACAGCTAGCCGTGCCAGGTATATGGGTAGGGGCAATGGTGTCGACGCATGTTACACCCCACATCAGAGTCCTACACATTTGCCATGCCACTGTCGCGCGCCAAACGGTTTGGTTCAAGTACAGACGGCACACCGGCGATGTCAAGAGTATGGCAGATTATGTCGTTGAGGCTGGCGTGCTGTGAAATTCGCCCAGCGCTCCTGCAGCACGTTAGGCCATCGTGTCCGAGTCGGTCAACTGTTTCTCCACAACGGCATTGATGCGGAGAAACACACGGCGCACCTAAGCGAAAGCACGTCGCGATCCGGATGGTAGTGTCATCTAACATAGTCCCTACGTTAGATGACGGAAGAGCTTGTAGCCAAGGACCCGATTCCCACACTCCAACCGCCAGTAAACGAGCACGCTCAGCAGCATTAGAGCATGTATTTAGTAATTTTTGTCTTACTAAGCTGCAGAGCGGGCCGTCCCACTGACGATGTGAGAATAGGTTCCTTGGAAGATCGGTGTTTGGACATACAATTTTCCAAGCATTCACTGCATCAGTCTTACACAGTACTTCAGAATCAACTAGTGTAGGTGCAAGATTTTTGCTAGTTAATTCTACCGTACTGTAAACCGAAGACAGGAATGCTGGTAAGCTGACATACTTTTAATTAGTTAAAGGTTTTCTTTTAACTGATGAGAAGTATTCAGAAATTAATGTACAGAAATTAGTATTCAGGAATTAGTATGTTGTATACTACAATATATTTTAAGTAATTGTTAGCTGGTATAGCGGCAAGTGATAATTGTTAACCGGAATATGCTAATTTGTTATCACTCTAATAAAGTAGGTTTAATCGAGCATCACATTTAGTGAAAAAAAACACAATTTGTGAAAAGACATCCTTTAAATTTGAGAACTTTTTTGAATATAACATATAATTTTCAAAAATATATATATTTTCACACAATTTCTTTCATGGAAATTTCTAATCGCTAGACATCCGCGAAAGTATCAATCTGTCTGTCCGTCTGTCTGTCACCAGGCTGTATCTCATGAACCGTGATAGATAGAAATCTGAAACTTTCACAGCTGATGTATTTCTGTTGTCACTATAACAACAAACAAAAAATAGAGAATATAATATTTTATAAGGGGTCTCATAGACAAACTTTATTTTTATTGCCATCAATTTGTCTTTCAGCAGGCTCTATCATTCACAAATGATGGATTTCCATTGCCGCTATAACAACAAATAGTAAAAACAGAAAAACATAAATTTTTAAGAGGGCTCTCATCGTGATTTTCTGCAGTTTTTTGCTCGATATTAATAACAACAACAGGTAGAATATTTAGATAGATAGATAGATAATTATTTATTGTACACCAATAGATTACAGTAGAACTTTATTAGTGCGTCAACGATAAAAATAAATAATTAAAATAAAATAAATAAGTAATTAACGTGGAGCCCTGTAAATTACTTATTTATTTTAATTTAATTGCAATTTAATTGCATGCAACAAATTAGATTTTATGCACGATATCAATAACGGCAACAGGTAGATACTTAAAATATTTACGGAACATGTATTTGTCACAGCCAACTAGCATAATTAACGGATTAATCAATAACCTAGCCTCTTTGCTAACCAGCGCCATTTAATTATATAATAATTCAGCTGCATCGTTTGTTTCAACATTTAATAAACAGGCTGGCTAATGCTTAGGCCATACGTACGATAGTAATATTAAATAATATTTAAAATGTCACATTATACTGTTTATAACCACTCAGAAACAATGTCAGTCATAGGTTCATTGTTAAAATCTGCGCAATCCGACATGGATAGATCAGGTTAGAAGACTAATGCGGGAGCGTGCTAGGCCAGGTAAGTACTGTCAACCTCACCTTCGGTAACCAAGGCGACCCATAGGCGGCGTGCGTTTAGTCGGTTCGAGTCCGACATAACCTCCTCCACCGACTCCGGTGGGGAGGTATCTGTGGGGATTTTGCACACGTAAAAAAAAGGCCAGGTAAGTAATGAAACGACATCAACCTAAGTAATTTGCGTAACTGTTTGCGTCGCTGTTTATCAAAGAGGCTATGCTGTTGATTGAATGTCTAATTGAGCTAGTTGGTTGCGACATATTCATTTCAGAAATAAATAATTAAATTAAAATAAATCAAGGCGGGCTAGATAATGGTACGGAATCCTTCGTGCGCGAGTCCGACTCACAATTGGCCGGTTTGTTTTATGTAACAACTGTCGTTAGCTCTTTAACATTTAAAATGTACAATTATGTACACCAATGACTATGAGTATTATTTCCAAATTATTATTCAATCATAGGAGTTTCATAATTCTAAAAGATAATATAAATAATAAATAATAAATAATTAATAATAAATACACTTAATAGCTTATTAGACCGTGCCAGTGATTAAATCAAACAATAAATGAATCAAAGAATCAATTTCATTTATTCAGTTTAGACACATAAAGAGCACATTGATCGTCAAAATTTTACTTAATTGTCAATACAAAATAACAATAAAATATCTTACCAAGTCATCAGCAATTATAAACACTATATTCGGTTTCCTCACTGTGCTCGACATAGTCACAGTGAAAATACTCAATAACCAATATACATTAGCGAGCACCATGCTGAAAAAGAGCAAAAAATAAAATAGAGCACGCGACTAAACTATACAAAAGTCACACTGAAAATGATAAAGTAATTAATTTATTCATTTAAACAACTACTTTACTGTTATGTTAAGTTAATAAGTACTTTATGTTTTTCACCAAGTGCTGTTAGAATCGAAAGAATAAAAACACCTGTGCAGACGAATAATATATAAAGAAGGTACCTACCTGTTTTCCCAGTTATCTACTACAAAAAATACAGTTTTATTTCTCATCAGTATAATAAAATCCTTGTCTAGTCTTATCACTGTCACCTTCAACACGTTCATCCTCCTATGCGGGTAGCTACTAGTTAAATTCATAAAGTTACAATTTTATTAATAACAAAAAATATATATAGTATAACACTACCACTTCATTTAACGGGGTTGCACTCCAAAAAGGCATTAAAAGCAGCGTTTTGCTAATGTGTGGGGAGTTCCCCAAGCTGTGGGGAATTTCAGTCCGATTGGGGAATTTATGGGGATTGCGCTTATGTGGGGAAAATGCGGGGAATTTAGACATTCTAGACCTGAACTCAAAAGTAATAAGTGGTAAGTATTAACCATAGTCTTCTGCCATAAAAATAAATACCTAGACGTAGTTGTGTTTGTTGTTTTTCACAGCTGCAAGACATTGCAGTATTTGATATTAATATCAACTTGCTACCTTCACATACTTCTGAGAAAAAGGTTTTTACAGATATACAGACCGACGGACAAGGCAGAGATAAAGAGTCATATATATTTTCCGGAAGTACGGAATATAAAAATGATTAACGACTTACAATTTAGCGGCCATGAATTAGCTATTTTGATGTTTTTATAAACACATGTCGAAGTTTACTTGGGTTTTTCTCCCTGAGCCTAACTATCACATTTCATGCAGCTCAGTGACGTGGCGGTAGTGAACGCCGCCGCTACGTAGGAGGCGCAGTTTCGATCCCCACTAAGTGCAAATATTTCTATGCATGAATATGGGTATTTGCGTTGGTCGGGACGTGCTTTGTAGAGCACGTGAAGCCGTTTGCCAAACGAACATCTGTGGCATAACGTGCAGTTAGAGCCCTAAAAATCCAACAACTGGTCTCATTTCAATGCTTCGATATCGCTATTGGGTTGTCGTGGTCAGATGGCAGTCGCTTCACGGAAAATATCGAAGTTCAGTGAAATTCACAGTTAGGTTGGAAAAAGGGGACCCCAGACACCGAGGTGAAAGCTTCGGGTACGACTGGGATTAAAGCTAGGCTGAAGAAAAAAGAATTTTACAAACATACACGTAGAAGATACACTTGGAAAAGATTTTTCTATGAATATGTTTAATCATAAAAAAATCTAAAAAAAAATTGTGGGCAAGTGTGGGGAATATTGAGTTTATTAACTGGGGATTTTCAATTCAATTCAATTCAATAGTTTATTTGCTTCAAATATGGTTACAGTGCAGTTGTATCTTAAAACCAGTAGGTACAGCATATTCTGGCCTACAGAGCGTGCAAAAATTCAAAATTCATTTAATCCATAGTTACAATCTAGTGAACACATTACAATACGATTTGATGATAGTTTAACAGCATAGTTTGATGAAATCTGGTACCCTAATTAAGATTAAACTTGTGTTTAGGGTACCAGGGTTCCTGAAATCTATCACAATCAACAAATAATAAACAATTAATACAAACACATTAGTTCGGTGTTCATAAGTTTTTGTACATGCCAGCAAGTACCTCGTCAAAGAAGCATTTCAATTAAGTAAACATATCATAAATGAAAACAATAGTAGAAAAATTACTATAAACCAATTACATCCTTCAAATGTGTGTGTGTGTGTGTGTGTGTATGTAAGTTTCTGAATAGGACTTGTTCAAGAGCTATTCTGTGACCACCCTTCTACAGTGTGATCTGTGAAATGGATAAAAGTTGCAATCTTTATTTGCTATATTATAGAGGTGACCACACAGAACATTAAAATGCCTTTCAGCTTGTGTAGTTCAAAATTTCTGCGTTGGGCATATTATATATCATATGCGTGTTACAGGTTCTTAAGTAAATTATTGCAATAAATACGGTACCTGGTATAAGTTATTCTAAGAAGTAATATAGTTTTCAGGATCTATCTTCAATCGACGGTACATATCATCTCTATTACGTATACATCGTAGTAAGCCACTAGTAATCCATGGCTTAATGATCCTACGTTTAGAGGGGACACGAATTGTTCTAGAGTGCGATTTTACTATCGATTCAATAATTAAGACCAACTTCTCAGCGGCAGCGTCAGGGTCGGTCATGCTAATTATAGAACTAAAGTCAGTATTCGACACGTCCTTGAATACAGAGGGATAATCAATTTTGGTTGTGATAGTAGATTTGATCGGTGGCTTCATTGCCGTATCAATATTTAGAAGACAAGGTGTGTGGTCGGTAACAGAATATTCAATTAACAAAGTTGTGGTTTGTAAGTCTGACTTAAAGAATATATATATATAAATTAATACATAATATACTTATATATAATCATTAATAAAATATCAATCACATTCATTCTATGCAAGTCAATATCATAATTAGTATCTTTGTCAATATCACTAAATTATATCCATCATACCATGAATTCAATATTTAATTTATTATTTGAGGTATTTTGTCAATTTGTCATCCAGATCCTCTCTTACACTGAAATACATTTTACTAATTAAGAATTCGAATAATTGTTTTTTGAATTTTCTTAAGGGAATATACCTGTAGTGATTGTGGCAGGTGATTTTATTTTAAAATGGCCGTACAATATGCATTACTCTTAAGTAATTGTAATCTTATAGAGGAGAGTTTAAATTTAAGTTTATGTCTGGATGTAGAATTATTTTTTTCTAATATGTCAGTATTTTTTAGTCAGGCTTGTGGGGAATCCAGATCGTGGTTATTGACAACACTGTTAAAAAGAGGAAGAAACGTGTTTACTGTAATAAATCAAATAATACTCTCTTTCTCTAATCTTCTTGATGTTGGAAATGAATGGTGAACATTTACTATCTTTGACCCAACCGCTAAGCCACCCAGTAGCCGTGATTATTTTGATTACATACTCCTTGGTGCAGGCAGGTCCTTTCGCTATCGCAAAAGTATCGTTGGGGTCTACTCATTACTTATGACAAATAACTAACATCTATAATCTTACACAAAAACATACAATAATAAATTAGAAAGAGAACAAAAAGAAAACATGAAGAGACTTTTATCTCAAATAAAAAGGTATGTACCTACGCATTCCACAATAAATTGCATCCTTCCCAAGTCTCAAGTCACGTTTTAAACCTATCTATCATAACTCCAAATCTACAAATCAAAATAATTCCTTTTCAGTATCTTATTTTATTGCAGCAATCAAATAGTTTATGTATGCACGTAAATTCAACTTTTGTATTTTTCATTATACAACTTAAGTGGCAGACAAGCACACGGCCCACCTGATGGCGACCTCTGAACGTGTGCAACTTCTTAATTACTGTAGCAATGTTATTAATGAGTCGGTCCATTCCTTAAATTCAAAATACAAAATTAACAATACAAAAAATACCTAAAATAAATTTAAGCCTTATTTATTATGTACAAAATTAAAATTAAATATATGCCTAAAAACAATATTTTTTTAAAGAATATTTTTTGGATGTATTTTATGATCGATTGAATCCGGCAACCAAGTGGTCCAGGTGTAGTTGGCTCGACTTGGAGCTGCCAATGGATCTCTATAGAAGGGCACTTTTCTAGGTATCCTCGTGGCTGCTTCTTTATCTAGTAGAACCTTCATTGATTGTACCAATTCCGGGTAAACATCAGATAAGTTTGTAGTTTCACAAGGATCTTGTATAATATTGTATAAACATACAGTATCTGAAACAATTGTTTATTTAGATCACGGGTTTTCTTAAAAAAAGTACAGTGGTCTACAAGTAATGAGGTGGATGATTTAATTTAATTCTGTTTCATTGCAATATGGCAATCAACTCCAATACCGATTATTTTGGAAATATCAAATATTGGTGATTTGAGGACAGTTGATAGAACGTTTACTTCAAGGAAGCATAGCTTAGCTTAAATTACCCTCGTGGGTAATTCATCTAAACCTGACCAAATTAAGGGCATTAGTTATTTCAAATATCAATAATATTGAACTACTGAACCGTAGAAAATTACTAATTTTAAAATAATAATTATTTTTTTAAAGTTCCTTAAAACGTCGGTCTTACCATTAGTAGGAAAACATGTAGGTGTTGATGACGCATAGCATTGTATTACTGACTTCCTTCGTAAATTTAAGTCTGGTGTATTAAACGGTGGTCCAAATGATTTAAAGATGCTATATACGGTACTGGAATATATAGCATCACTATATAAAGGCCCTTTACCAATAACACCTCGCAAGTCGGCACCTTGGTAGGTACTGTAACCTTCATTAATATTGCCAGTCACTAATTTGTAATTTCCATTTATGATCGAGGAGTATCCTGTATAATCATCGATTTCGTAAATGGTCGTCCTAGTCGATTGTGCGTTTGAATTAATGTTATTCCAGTGATTAATGCTATCGAGACCTGATGGTAACGGTATACCAGCAGCACTTAACAATGTCGGCATCCAGTCTGAGACATGCATGTAACCATCCCAATAATGATCAGAGTTGATTAAACTAGTACTCCACACCAGGCCCACAACTCTCACTCCACCCTCGAAAGGGCTCATTTTTGTTCCTCTCATTGGATAATTAGATGCGTAATTTGGGGCTCGTCCACTCGTCATGCCTCCGTTATCAGAAACAAAAGCAATTATTGTATTTCCCAAAATTCCCTTGTTAGAAAGGGCTTTTACTATTTCTCCCACACTGTCATCGAGCTTCTTGACCATAGCTAAAAGAAATAAACAATTAGTTAATATGGCTTGGAAATAAATTTGAATTGAATAGAACTTGGAACCCGCAAGGGCAGATCGGCTTTACTAGGGGAAGTACCCTACGAACTGAGGTGACTGGATCTGCCCAGAGTAGCAAAAATTCTTGTCTGCATACACCTTAGATCGTAGTTCATATGAATTCAGATAGACAGTTCACCACAATCGTGATATGTCACACTGTGTCAGGCAGCTAGAAATAGAAATACATAATCTATCTATGATATCTATATTTCATCCCGATCCGTTCAACAGTGTTTGTGACTGAAAAATTACAGGATTTTTGTTATCACGGAATCGATCCATCCATTCACACAACCTGTCACATTTATAATTATTATTATGATTCGTAGGATATGCAAACCAGCAAATATTCTACGGGATGACATTTCAACATGTCCCATTTTCCTGACGTCTTTAGGCGGTGCTTGCAATAGTGATCCCAAGTTGCCTGCATGTACTGCGTTATGTGCCACCATTAAAAACAAAGGCGATGAGGTGTTATGTTGTTGAATAACTGAAAAGTATAAAATAATGTTGTTAATATCGATATGATAGCAAAATTTTAAGAAAAAGGGCCTTCTAAGGGATTCCATAGGTATAAGAATAATAAATTTAAAAGCAGTACAAACGCAATCACTGTCTGTATTTTGTAGGTGACTTGACAATGTAGGTAATCAATGACTAAGAAGGGAAGTTTAAAAAGTTGAAAACATCCAAATCACCAACAAGGGATGGAATCAAACACTCTTTTTGTGGTGAAACCACGAGTATTCAGCAACAAATCGACGATCAAATAATGTACGACCATTATTACTATGTAAATACTAAATTGCTATTACCCTCGAGCCTTTGCAGATGCGTAGAGATACTGCTTCCTTGGCTGTATTTTACCGTCTCTACCATGGTGTGTGTTCTGATGAGCTCTTCCAACTAATCTCACCCTCTCCTTTCCTACATAGGACAACATGTGCAGGGCTTAGATGTCACCCTCACACTGTGCAGAATATACGAGCAAGACCCAAGCGGTCCGGAGACTCTTTTCTTTGCCGCACCACCAAGAGCTGGAGTTCATTACCAGCACACGTGTTTCCTTCTTCCTACAGTCCCGGGTCCTTTAAGCGGGGCGTGAAAAAGCATCTGATGAGGCCGCCAAGCTGAGTGCCACCATTATGACATTACTTAGTGTCTGAAATGATGACCCTCTTTCCTGAGACTTTGCCTTTAGCTTACCAGCAAGCGAGGTGAAGTCAAGTGTGTCCTAGATAAAAAAAAACCTATGACAGGTATGTCTTGTGTGATAAAAACTCAGCCTATTCAATATTAAGTTATTCAATCAATTCCACCGTCTATATAGACTACCTGATTTTGTCATGCTACCAGTCTTTTCTTCCGTCTATCCCTGGCACATTTGAAAGTTGCACGTTGAAACCCAGGAGCCACTGTCTCCTGCTCAACTTTTCATTTGCTTTTATAGTTGCGACTGACGTTGAAGATGGCTTGGCATTTACACTATTTGAAAGCTATTTTTATCTAGCTACTACAATAAAATAACTAATAGAATCCCTAAACATAAAAAATAAATGTCTTACTGGATGTAGCGTGATTGGTGTACACATCTGTTATATAACCTTCAACGTCCCAGGCAGGTGTTAAATTTTTGAAGAATGGTACACCAGATACTGTTCCAAAAGGGCCAAGCTGTAAAATATAATCGTAATATATCACCAGTATAGTACAGTAGCATTCGGAAGTTACTGAACACTAATAAATGAACAAACGATCTATATTAAAGTAAATTAGAAATAAAATAACATATAATTTTATAATCATTATTATAAAAAATAATCTTGTAATCTTCAGAGAAAAAATTAAATTAAAAAAGAAATTTACGTCACGTTCATAAAACATTGTTCAGCTAAGTTGGTTGATAAATTTAAATGTGTTTAGTTAGCTATTTTCACAGATAATGATATTATCCATGACTGTACCAACCATCTAAATAAACATATATATACGTAAACTCACGCCTATATCCCCGAAGGGGTAGGCAGAGGTGCTAGCACCCACATTTCGCCAGTTTATGTTTAGGTCCCAATGTAATAGGTGGCGAGCCAATTGCCTTTAACCGGGCACTTTTAAACCTGCGATAAATACACACATAACTACGAAAAGCATCGAAAAGTCATTGGTGTGTGCCATGGTAAAACCTGAGATCGAACCCGAGACCTCGTCTCAGCAGTCCATGACCCATACCACTAGGCTACCGCGGTTATTCTATCCATCTTACCATCTAAATAACATTAGTAAACTAATAAAACCTTACATTTTCTTCGATAGTGTACTCATAATAGTCCATATAGCCTCCTCTGTGTCCAAAGTGACTGTCAAAACCCCTTGAAGTAGGTAGGTATTCGTTCCGAGACAAACCCACGTGCCACTTTCCAACCAAGTGCGTCGCATATCCAGCTTGCTTGAAGTATTCAGGTAACAAAGTCTCGTTCATCGGAATACCTCTATCTTCACTCATTACTATCGGATATCCTTGCATACCTTAGCGGAAAAAAAATTAAAAGTATATTCTTATTTAAGAAAACTAAAATCTAAAAAAAAATTGTTTTTAGATTTTTGTAGATAAGGAACTAACCTGTCCTATGTGCATATTTCCCAGTAAGAAAAGCTGTACGAGAAGGTGTGCATATGGGATGACTATAATATCGCCCAAATGCGACACCTGTTAAAGCCAACAAGTCTATATTAGGCGTCGGTATTTGATCGGATCCATGAAAACTGACGTCATTCCACCCCTGTAATAAAGAGAAATTCAAGATAAATGTTTCATCTGGTGTTTCCTTCTTACTTTCTGTTTTTGGTTGCACTTTCGGGTATGTGGTCTGCTATCCTCTTCCTTTCGATAGTTTGTAGTGGTTAATCTATTACACCAGCTTGTACTTGTGCAAACTAATCCAGAAGTAGTCATAATATGATTAGTCATATTATAATTCAACTGAAGTGTAGATAGCCACTTTATTTATTTTGAAAGGTACATCTACAGAATACTGCATTGTACACTTATGATTCATTTGTGATTCAGGAAATGTTTCTAGTATGCATCCCTATTACTGACGTACATAACTTTTTAACATAAAAATTATTAACAAAAAGAAATACTTACATTTTGACAATTGAAACAAAACATATTATTAAAGTAATATAATTAATGTTACTATTGAGTAGATAATAAATACAATTTAAATCAAATTAGTACAAATTCACCAAATTCCTCATTACATTTATTCGTTTGTGGATATAGGTTTGTGTACAGTTCTTATTCTAGGTTACATTAAAGTGCACTATGTCCTACCATAGAATATGGTGTACAAATTAAATTTACATTACCATTCATACAAATATTGATTAAAAGGAAATTGAAATTAGAAATCACATTTATGTCACAATTAATTAAAAATTAAAATTTATAAATAAAAAGTTACAATTAAATTAAAATTTATATTTAAAACAAAAGTTAATTCAACTTGTACAAATTCAACTGTAGGGTTTTAAGAGATTCCCTTTGAAATTGTTAATGGAATCAGCGAAGATATCGAGATTCTGAGCTCCTTTATAAGGAGTTTGTAGTTTTGTTGGTAATGGGAATTACTTTCTTAACATTATCATTAAAGCAGGATAAATTAAAAACTTACCAAATCATCAGCCATTATAAACACTATATTTGGTTTATTTGCTGTGCACATTACAATCATCATAGAAATGCACAACAAGCAATACATTATATTAAGGATCGTCATGCTGAAACAGTAGATTAGACTGGAATCACTCAGAGCAGTCGGTTATATTCAAATAAATAATGCAGTATTTAAACACTGTACATTGCTAATAGAAGATGTTTCACTAAATGCACATTAGCTGTGTAGACCAAAGCACGTGTGGAAATGGAAAGTGTTCTGATATATATAAGTTTTACGAGTTTGTTAGAATGAGAACAATGGCAGCTTGCCAATATTATACATTTTACTACTAGAGAAATATGTGCAAAACATAACATTATTGTTAGATATACCTAATTTAATAAATACTTCTACACGACACGACGGTATCTCCCGTCTCAAATTGAGCAGTCAGACGGACGGAAGTACCTCCGCCCTACAGAATACCGCGGTTATAATAACCTTGAGTTGTGTTCCCGGTGGTGACTAGGGTAGCTAGAGCTCACTGGAGAGGTTTTGTGCTGTCAGTGGAAAGACCGTAGGCTTAAATTGACACCACTGACATGTAGGGGAGTGAAATGTTGGAGCGGTGGTCAGAGAGACCCGGTGAAACAGTTATCCGCTGGCCGCCCGCAGGTTGTACGGTTTCCGAACCTGGGGATTACTTAACTTGCCGGAGGAGGAAACCGGAGTGGACTCGGCTACAGTATTTGGGAGGGGACCGGGGGCCCTTCCGCCCGCCGCGCCAGCCAGTCACACAACCCCAGCTTGTCTATGGTGGTACGAAGCTTAGCTTTGTCTTCTGCACTGAGAGCACAGAAACTCTCTTTACCTTCCTCCCCCCACCCCCCACATAGGTCATGATAAGAAAAAAAAACAAGAAAAACGTTACCACAGCGGCACCATCGTTCACAGTACATGTGGATTTCTGTAACATCAGGGGCCTACACACCAACCTCAACGCGGTTCATCTCCATTTAGAGACCGTGCAGCCCGCCTTGTTTTTTCTGACGAAGACGCAAATATCATGCCCGGCCGATACAGCTTACTTAATGTACCCCGGGCACAAACTCGAGCATAACTTCCTGAGTAGCGCCGGGGTATGCTTGTACGTCCGGGATGATAATTGCTGCCGCCGTCTTCAAGGCCTTGAAGACAGGGACCTGTCAACTCTTTGGGTACGTACGGATCACGGTGGCCACATCCGTATCTTTGCGTGCCTCTACAGGTCTCATAGCGGTGTCCTGGGTACAGCTCAATTGTTTGAGCATCTGCAACGATCTGCGGGCAAGGTAATTGAGCAGTACCCTACCGCGGAGTTAATATTCTTGGGGGACTTACACGCTCACCACGTAGAGTGGCTGGGGTCTCCTAGAACTGATTTTGCGGGAAGGGCTGCTCATGACTTTGCACTGACCTACGGATTCTCTCAATTGGTGCATTCTATTACTAGAACACCAGAAATAGAGACCCACAGAAGCTCTATACTAGACCTTCTGCTGACTTCGTGCCCGGACGAATACTCAGTAACTGTGGAAGCACCACTTTGTTCTTCGGACCATAGCCTCGTTCGGGCGCAAGTGACTCTCACGAGGCCTGAACTACCACGGCCACCTCAATGGTGGTATGTCTGGCACTACAAGTCAGCAAACTGGGATGGACTGCGAGAATTCTTCGCGTCGTGCCCGTGGAGCCGGCTTTGCTTCACTTCAAATGATCCCAACTCCTGTGCCACAGCAGTAGCTGATGCGATCCTAGCGGGTATGGTATGCTATATTCCGAACCGCTGGATCGCAACAGGAGAGAACAAACGCCCTTGGTTTAATAGGCCCTGCAGAGAAGCAAGAGACCACAAGCAATCTGCATACAGGGCTTGGACCACGGCTCTTGCCAATAAAGATCCAAATATCGCTGAAGTGAAGCGAAAGTTGAATGCCGCCTCGAGGTCTAGTAAAAAAGTTACGGCCAGGGCTAAGTTTGAGTTCATCGGCAGAATTGGCGAGCGGCTTGCGCGCTACCCATCTGGCAGTCGTGCAATTTGGTCGCTCGCCAAAGCTGCCGAGGGAAACTTCTGCCAGGCTTGCCTTCCACTGCTGCAAAAATCCGATGGTAGTCTGGCCCATGGCGCTAAGGAGAAAGCCGATCCGTTGGGTAACCTCTTTGCGTCAAACTCGACTATGAACGACGGGAACGCCGAACTACCCATAATCCACAGCTGTGGTGCTTCCATGATTGAAGTTAAAATCACGCAACGGGTGGTCGCGCCGAGCTTAAGTCCCTAGATGTTCGGAAGTCGAGTGGGCCGGACGGTATACCGGCGATGGTGCTTAAACACTGTGCCACCGAGCTGTGCCCTGTACTTACACGTCTTTTCGCAATCTCATACTCTGCAAGGCGGCTCCCGACCTCGTGGAAGACCGCATTCGTGCACCCTGTACCTAAGAAAGGTGACAGGACAGATCCGACCAATTACAAGCCTATCGCTATCACCTCCCTTCTCTCGAAGGTAATGGAGCGTGTTATTAATACACAGGTCCTGAGATACCTTG
This sequence comes from Eilema griseolum, assembly GCA_963662185.1. NCBI lineage: Eukaryota > Metazoa > Arthropoda > Insecta > Lepidoptera > Erebidae > Eilema > Eilema griseolum. The sequence continues at coordinate 14,377,621 of OY759238.1, read as the reverse complement.
AGGGAAACGATCTACTTAGCGATCGACAGTACGGCTTTCGCCACCGTCGCTCTACCAGTGACCTTCTTGTGTATCTCACAAACCGGTGGGCGCAGGCCATCGAGAGTCGGGGTGAGGCACTAGCGGTCAGCCTCGATATAGCGAAGGCCTTCGATCGGGTCTGGCACAAAGGTCTTCTTGCGAAGTTGCCATATTATGGACACCCCGAGGGACTGTGCGAATGGATCTCCAGCTTTTTGTCCAACAGAAGCATCCAAGCCGTCGTCGACGGCAGCTGCTCGGACCGCATGAACATAAACGCTGGTGTCCCACAAGGCTCCGTGTTGTCTCCGACGCTGTTTCTTCTGCATATCAATGACATGCAGTCTGATGGCTCCATTCATTGTTATGCGGACGACAGTACCGTAGACACGTGTTACACGGGCCGTGCAAATATCCCTCAGTCCGAGGTGGAGAAGAGTCGCGAACAACTTGTGTCTGAAATCGAGACTACTCTCTCTGGAGTATCCGATTGGGGACGACTAAACCTAGTCCAATTCAACCCCACTAAGACACAAGTATGTGTATTCACCGCTAAGAAAACCCCATTCATTGTAGCGCCGCAATTCCTGGGCACACCGCTTACCATCTCCTCGAGTATCGGGATCCTTGGTGTCGATATCTCCAGCGACGTCCAATACCGAAGTCATTTGCAGGACAAGGTTAAATTGGCATCAAGAAAACTCGGAGTGCTCAATAGGGCGAAGCAGTACTTCACTGCGGGGCAGCAACTCCTTCTTTATAAAGCACAGGTCCGGCCTCACATGGAGTACTGCTGTCACCTTTTTGCTGGAGCACCTGCATACCAGCTTGACCCCTTCGACTCAGTACAAAGACGGGCATTGAGGCTGGTTGACAATCCCATACTCACAGGTAGTGTGGAACCTCTTAGCCTTAGGAGGGATTTTTCCTCACTGTGTGTGTTCTATCGCCTATACAATGGTTTGTGCTCAGATAAATTGTTTGACATGATGCCCGTAGCTACATTCTATCATCGCACCTCTCGTCATAGGCAGGGAATTCATCCGCACACATTGCGACCTGAGACGGTGCGCACTGTGCGGTATGAAAGAAACTTCATCCCACTCACACTCAAGCTGTGGAATGACCTCCCTGCTGCGGTTTTCCCAAGCGCCTACAATATGGGGTTCTTCAAGGTCGGCAGCGCGAGTGTGACACCCCTGGTGTTTCATACGTCCATAGGCCACGGTAACCGCTTCCCATCAGGTGGGCCGTGTGCTTGTCTGCCAATTAAGTGGTATAAAATAAAAAATAGATCGACATATATCCACAGACACTACATACTGTTATATACGGTATCTATAAATGTAAGAAAATATATATCAAATATTCTAGGACATTTACCTATGTCCTAGAATATTTCACAGCGCTATCTATATCTAAAATAAGTATAACTTTGTTAATTATCTCCATATTTTTGATATAGTTAGACCTAAACTAATTTATAAATAAATGTTCATACATACATACATACATATAATCACGCCTTTATCCCCGTAGGGTTAGGCAGAGGTGAATTAACACCCACATTTCACCAATCATTGAATTCGGTCCCACGTAATAGGGGATGAGCCTATATTGTTGACTCAATCCATGCATCTGCGGCTGAGTCTGGGCTGTATAAATTTTCATGTTCACAAATATTTACATTCTGCGGGATTAGAACCCGCAACCTCTGACTTAGTAGTGGAGTCGAATAGAATGTAGTACCACAATACCATAACTTCAGATTGTAGTCATGAATTCATAATAGTTTATTAAATTTAAATAATAAGTTTGTTACCTACTTTTGTGACCAGGCCAAACGACGCACGAAATATTTTTGAAAAATTCTTTAACCCGACTATAGCGTCATCTACCGGATCCGATTGTGAATATCAAACATCCACGAATTCATTCAAACCACCTGAAAACATGGATCAAGAGATAGAGAGTTACTAGGTCATGAGATAGAGAAATAACCAAGTAAACCACAAGTCCAATTTAACTAAGTTTTAAGTAATGACTACAGGACATTATTTGTCAGCCTTATGATTGGCCGCCAACGTGAACGGCCTAAACGTCCAATTAACTGATTTAATTAGATGGCTTTGAATGATTTAATTGATTTGATTAGATGGGACCTAAACATAAACTGGCGGAATGTGGGTGCTAGCACCTCTGCCTACCCCTTTGGGGATATAGGCGTGAGTTTATGTATGAATGTATGCTTAATTAGTCAACAGATGTTGTACATTTTAATGTTTTCAAATAGATTTTTCTTTAACTAAACAACTATTAAATGAAAAGGATAAGGAAAACATATTTGAAATGTTTATTATTGGATTTACACAGCAGAGATTATCAGTAGGTATGTCTTGTAGGATGTTCACTCCTCAAGAATTTGCAGTCTTGAGTTGTGAACTGATATGATGATGACTTGTGATTGGTTTAACTAATCTAAGTAACGATTCTGACTTCCTCTCGTAGTATTTTACAGATTAGTCTCACCTGACAGCAGACATAGAAGACAGATAATATATCTCACCTCATCACGAAACTAGCTTCTATTTTCTAAGCACACACAAATAATGATAATTATGCAATACATATGTCACGTCACAGTCATGATACGAGTCACAACGGAACGCCTAGGTGTCTACTACGAGCAATTTAAAGATCCATGTATTAGGTATTTGTTGTAGCTCTATATCTGTAATGGGAAATGGGAATGCAGCCTAGAACTAAATCATCTAATCGCCAACGAATCGACGAAAATCGAAATTTTTTCAAACAAGGAATAAAGTTCTGTAGCCAGTTTGACCGGTACTGACAGGGACTAATCATAAGGAATTTTGTGCGATTTTCCAGAAAATAATAAATAAGTGAGTGATCTTCAATCTTAAAACGAATGTGTTAAAGAACATATTACTAAAGTACGTAAAAAACAACATGAACTCATTACGATTAAATTGATACATAATACGTTATTGGTGAAAACTTGTAAATGACCTTCAAATGTTATTTGATTGTTACTTTTTAGCTTTAAGTTTTCCTAGAATGTTAAAATAAATAAATAAATGAAATAAAAATAAATAAAATTAAACAATACCTTCTAAATCTTAAAATACTGAAACAGGAGTTATGCACACACACGCAACTGATATATGGCACACCAAGGGCACAACTATGTGTAAAAAGATAAGACTAACATTGAACTCTGGTATGTTTATAATAAATATATACACATATACTAACAAACCTAATGCACACATTTACACCTTCAAACGCGTAAAAGTTTAAAGTTTGCAGTATTTCAAATGTGTTAAAATTTTAATTAACACTTTTAGCATAATCAAAATTAAATATCAAACAGCGCCGGTAATGATTTGTCACACTCGTATGTTACGAAAATTTTAATAACATACACACAAAACTTACTCTATAAATAAAATGTTCTCTTAAATTGCTTTGACGAAATGATTCCAACAGAAACAGTGGGAATTGGGACTGTCCATTCACGGCCTTCATTCATTGCCCATCTTTCATCTTCGTTCGTTTGATGTTTACCTGACAGTAGGTACTCAAGCAGAAAAGCCTAACAAATGCGATTGTGGTAGTTATGAACTGATAGCGGCTATTGGACGACCTATGTGACGTAGCGGTAGAGCAATCGACTGCTATGCAGGGGGTGCGAGTTCGATTCCCGCTCAGTGCAAATATTTGTATGCATGAATATGTATATTTGCATTGGTCTGGATGTTTCTATGTATAATATATGTATGTATTTACAAAAAAAAAGTATTCAAGTATGTTTATCCGCATTCTAGATCCCATAACACAAGCTAGTTAGCTATGCTTACCATGGGTCTAGATAGCGTTGTATAGAATGTAGTAGAATATTTATTTAATTATTTATTATTTATTTATTCTAAACATAAACTGGCGAAATGTGGGTGCTAGCACCTCTGCCTACCCCTTCGGGGATATAGGCGTGAGTTTATGTTATGTTATGTTATGTTATTTATTTTTCTACGCTATTTTTAGTAAGTACCGGTATATATTTCAACTGCTAGTCTATCCGTCAGTCAGACTTAGGAAACGATATCCGTGGTTAGGAGTGTGTTCGTGTCGGAATTGTAATGATCAGGATTCAAAAACAGTACTTCTCACTCATTTACATAGTATTGCAAAGTACTTTGATACTATGGAACCCAACTCGCACCAGTCCAATTTTTTCTTCGATTATACTCTAATAATTTGAATCAACGGGCGAAAAATATAAACTAAGTAGGGAGTATGGGTGTGTCGGTTGAGAAATATTATTAATACAAGGAGGCCCTACCAGTCTTGGTTGACCTTAATTCAATTTTCAATGGGTTTCTTAATTAACTAAATCATTAGATTTATGCAATGACGTATCATTAATAGATACGTCATTCAGGAACATGGCGGTTTTTAAAAATGACGCAAACACTATTTTTTTAAATTATAGCTACTAATACGAGACTAATACGTCAATGTAATTAATTTATATGAATTATATCATTATTTATATCAATAATAATATTTTATTTTATTTTTTTATTATTACGAATTAATATTTAAGTAAGCACATTTCGAGAATGAAAAATTAAAATTATTAACAATGCCGTCCAACATCTATATACATTCTCGAAATGTGCATGTTTGTTAGACAGAACTGGTAAAAATTTTCACCAGTGAGTCTGTAGTAGTCATAGAGCAGATAAACTCCATGTGGTAGCGTCTAAAACAACCTTGTATTAGAACAGTGTCTTGCATGGCACCTACAATCTATAACAAACTGCCTAAATCTATAAGTTCCGTTGAAATTTTACAAGAGTTTAAAAATAAATTGCTCACATCATTATTAGAGAAAAGATATTATTCGAGTCAATGAGTATCTAAACGATATTTTTTTATGGTTTTATTGCTATTAATTCATAATTTATTTCATTTGTTAAATTGACATTCAGGCCTATTATTATTATTGTATAAGTTTGACATTAAACGTATTGTTTTGAGCATTATGCGCAATGTATTATTATGAGCAGTATGCCCTTATCTTGTAATCAAAATCTAATAACCACAACTGTCCCAATACTAACCATAATGACATTTAATTTTAATTTGTACTGCACTCAGCCTTGCCTTTTGTAAATGCCTTACAGGAGATGTTAATCACATTATTAACAAAAACACTGTGTTTTTGTATACCTACACAGTACCTATAGATGGGTTAGTTTGAACACGTCATTAATATACACAAACAAAAGAAGAGGACCCAGTACACTCCCTAGTGGGACACCATAATTGCGACTGTTAAGTAATACGAACTATTAGGTAATCAGTGACAAGTATTTGCTATACTTATTACATTATTATGTCGCGTACTGCTGCTGACTATTTTCTAACAGTAAAAACTATTAACACTTCGATCCGGGCCGGGACCGCTACTAAAGCCGGTATAATACTCTCTATTAAAATTATGTTGTTAGTTTTATTTTTTCTTTTTCAAGCCTCGTTATTTGAATATATCTTTGCAAGCAGTTTCTTGAATTTCATTGTAAAACCACAAAAGAATATTTATGTACATGCAAATTCTACATAAATATTCTTATGTTTCACAATTTCTTTATTTAGAAGTTGTAATAATATACTAAATGGATTCTTTCAGAAACTTCACACTACATAATAATTACATGATCTTGTTATTCATCTTTAATATACATAATGAAATTTAAAAAAAAAAATTTTACCTTATCAATAATTAATTGTTGACAGTGCAGACACTAAATAATATTATTGTAAATACCGTCTCTTGATGTGGATTTACCTAGACTTAATCACTTTTGATTTATTCAGACAAGAAAAGAACCATATAGGTACACTCACACTGAGTAACTTGAATGACTCTATTTAGCGCTGTAGACCACTGCGGCGGGTGCGTCTACTGGCGAATAAGATGGTATTACTTTTCAACTGCTCCCTCGCCGACACCTAGTCGCATACGCATAGACTTTTACTCGTTCGTGTTAATAAAAAAGTTAATCGATCTTCAACCATCACTACAACACAATCACTAGTCAGTACAAGCAAGTTAACATTGCATAATACAATCCTCATAACACTCACTAGTGTTGTTACATAATAAGAAAGCCAGTAACTATTGGCCGAAACACCATAATGTTATCAATTCACGTTTGATGGTAACCTAAATAACATCAACTATAAAGAATCAATAGCTTCCATGTGTACTAGACTGCCTATGAAGCAATTATTAATTACAAATGTGTAATGCATGTAAAAAATCTAGTAAGGAATAGAAATTTAATATTTGCACGCCACGAATGGCAGAATATGCTGTATATCCTAAATCACCCCAATACCTGTAACCAACCTTATTCTAGGAATAAAGATTCTTATTCTTATTATTTCACAGTTTCGGGGTTAGGCACGAATTAAATTTGAAACGGGACGCAGAAGCTTTGTACAAATGTTTGGACTGAGCGGGAATCGAACCCGTTACATTCGATGTAGAAGTTGAACGCTCTTCCACCACGACACGGAGGTCGTTAATATAACCGTTGCATCGTGCATTAATTGTCTTGATCGCTGCTCTCTCACTTTTTATTCAGGAAAGGTATGCAAAACGTGTGAACAAAACAAATAGTAGCTTTTTACCTCGTACACCTTTCCAAATGCTTTTGAGATAAACAGGCTTGAGTTATGAGTACCTAAATAAAAATACAAATGAAGGTTGGTACTTTTTGTAATAAGTATTTCATAAAATATTTGACTTTTTAGTTTATTTTATTTTGTTATTAATACTAATTACGTCATAACTTATCTATGGTACAAAATAGCATAATATACTTAACATAGTAAAATGGTAACACGGTAGGTACATCAGAATATTGAAGCGATATGCTTCAATATTCCGATGTACTTACCTAGACAGGTACTGTAGATACTGGATAGGTACTTACTAGCTCAGAATACAGATTCTGAGCTTACTAGTTACCATTTTACAAAATTATTTTTAAGATATGTGTCACGTCGTCGATATCACTTTATACAATGTACATAATAATATTAGGTAACAAATAAAGTAATATTATTATATGCTGCTCCCGCACCAAGCTCATACGAAAGAACTCCCTAGAAAAACACAGGTAGGTACTTTTTCTGCTAAATACCTCAAATGTACTATGATAACAAAATAGTTGTGTAGTTTAATCATGACACGACGGTATTTTCGTCCAATTGAGCAGTCCGTCTGGGGAAGTACCTCCGCCCTATAGAATACCGCGGCCATAATAACCTTGTGTTGTGTTCCCGGTGGTGAGTACTTACAGGTTTGATAGCGCGAGTTTGACTCCCTTGGTTTTGCACACGTCCATAGGCCACGGTAACCACATATGGTATAAAAAAAAGTGTATAGAAAGGATATAACATGGATGTAATTATTCACGGAAACTTTCCACAGTATCTTAACTATCTTTCACATTACTTTTTATTTATTCAACTAAAAAATCTAAACTTTTACGGTAGGTATTTTCTACCAGTCAGTGTGATGCAGAGAAAAATTACCTACTTCCGTAAATCAATGAAAAACATTGATTAATGTGATTTTCGGATAAGATTGTTACATTCTTTGTTTAGTAACTACTACTTCTCTTGCTACTACACTGGCCAGGACAGTAGATACCATCGAGAATTAATAAAGGAAGACTCACATTTAATTCTGTTTCATTGACTAGCACGTATACCTAAGCGCACTATGTGCGCTAGGACCAAGGAATCTGGAATTTTGTATCCTAACTACAAGTATTAATGACCTTTTCATGACCTGTTAGTATTCTTTAACTACGGTATTTTCTAATAAATCAATTGATACTTAGACTAAAGCATTTTTTATACCACACGGTATAGGTGGCAAACAAGCATACGGCCCACCTGATGGGAAGTGGTTACCGTGGCCTATTTTATTTTATTTTATTTTGTTTGGGAAGCTTACAGCTACGTTCAAATATACGTAACATTTAGGTTAGTACACGCCAATAACAAGCTTCCACAATTATATCAATCAGTTATATAAAACAAAATTGTTAACAGCTAATAGCAATAAGACGAATAAGATTGACCCAATAGAAATATCAACATCTACACACTTTCAACAAAACACTTCATTAGACAAGATCTGGCAGAATGTTTACCGGTATTAAAGAGATCCAGGTTACTGTCAACATTCAATTGGTTGAATTCACTAATAATTCTAGGCAGAAAGCTATTCACTCTAAAATTGGTGCAACACCAGAGGCGGTACACTCGTGCTGCCGACCCTGAACCTTCTAATGCCATTCTTGCAGAAACCCCATATCGTAGTCGCTTGGGAAAGCCGCAGCAGGGAGTTCATTCCACAGCTTGTGCGTGCATACCCTTCATACCGCAGTTTGCACCGTTTCCGGTCATAATATTACATAATATTTAACAACACAAGCTAGTTAAGCTATGCTTACCCTGGGTCTAGATAGAGTTGTGTGGAATGTTGTGGAATATTTATTTATTTATTATTATTTGTAATATTATTGCATTGTTGCACGTCCAATAAGTAATATTTAGAGAGTAATGTTAATTTATCTGAATCTAGGCGTATTTTTATTTTTGAATTTAAACAATTACATTACTATATTTATAAAAATAAATCAGACTCAACTTTATTGTTTAAAATTTGAATTTGGTAAATTCTGTCATACCACTTAGTACCGCGCCTGTCAATAGTAAATAGCAATGGCAACATGCGAAAATTGCGCGTTTTTCACTTTTCTATCACAATTGACTGATGAAGTTCACTACTTCATCAGTCAATTGATTAGAAAATTGAGAAGAGTGGTTGAATTTAAAGTTCGGAAAAAAAGGAAAAGTCAACATTCAGGAGGAGGATCTAAATCTGTAGATTAAGTGAGCATACAAATTGCTTCAAAATTCCATTGTTTTACATCCAGTAATACCTACTTAGATACTTTATATTCACAATCCCATGATGAGGTAGGCTATGAACTTCGAGTAGCTTAAACTGTTTACATATATGTGATGTTTGATGAAAACGTATATAAAGTTCATTCAGATAAGTTGGCAGTTCTCATAATTTTTTTGGTTGAATGGAAATCATGGAACTCGCCTCAACGTCACGTCCAATAGTCTGACTGATAGACTATCGACGATATAACGATATAGTTTTTATATTCTACACGGCCAATAGTACCTATTTGACAAATTGTAATAATTTACATGTGTTAATCTATTTCAAGTGAAAACTTTTTAGGCGTGTAAAAGTATATAATTTTATCTATTGAAGTAAATACGCTTTACTTTTTATGCAGACTGTCGGCATCCCAGAAGTGCCACAATTTTTTAAAATTAGTAACATTAGTTGTACAGGTTGGTATGCGGGCTAGAAAACCTCCACGCGGTGCACGCTGGGCAACAGAAGCGGCAACTCCTCCCCTAAATTTAGGAGAGGAGTTGCGGCTCCTGGCCAATATTCTGCCGAGGTCAGAAAGACCTGAGAGAAGGAAAACTCGAGAACAAACCCGTTGCCAACCCGTCTGGCCAGCGTGGCAATAGTAGGCTAAACCCTCCCAAAATGAATAGACGCCACAACAAAAGGCCCCCAGTTCCCGGCGGTCCCGCTATTCCCAGCCAAGGTAGCGGTTCGGGTAACGGCGGGACGGGGGGTGCGAAGAATCTCCGGGCTACGGGAGGCTACCGAAAACGGCGACTACTACTAGCAACGTACAATTGCAGTACACTTCGTCTGGACAGGCACCTCGCGGAACTAGAGGTAGAACTAGGTCGCATAAATTGGCATATATTAGGGTTGTCCGAGATCCGAAGACAGGGGGAGGACACGACAACCACTGAGTCAGGCGACCTGTTCTACTTCAGAGAAGGTGAACAGCTCTCCCAGGGAGGTGTCGGTTTTCTGGTAAAAAAGGATCTCATTAGCAGCGTTGTTGAAATCGGTAGTGTGTCGAACAGGGTAGCGTACCTTATCGTAAAAATCACGAACAGTCGTTCGCTGAAGGTGATACAGGTATATGCGCCGACCTCGCTTCACCCCGACGAAAGTGCCGAGGCCGTATATGAAGATATTGCTAAGGCAATGAATCACACCGCCAAGGCCACTTACAACGTTGTTATGGGGGACTTCAATGCTAAAGTGGGAATACAAGAACGCGGTGAGACGAAAATCGGACCTTATGGAGTGGGGCGCAGAAATCACAGGGGACAAATGCTAGTCAACTTCCTCGAGGCGCAGGGGCTCTTCTTAATTAATAGTTTCTATAAGAAAAAGCCCCACAGGAAGTGGACTTGGCAACGTCGGGACTCTGTGATAAGAAACGAGATAGACTTTTTGATAACGGACAGTAAGCACATATTTAGAGACGTCTCTGTGATCAACAAGTTTAAAACCGGAAGCGATCACAGACTTGTCCGAGGCTCTCTAAATATTAACATCAAGGCTGAAAGATTCCGAATGATACGGTCTACTCTCCGACCTACGCCACTCCAAGTCACTCTAGGGTCCGAAAAGTTCCAATTGGAACTTCAAAATCGTTTCGCAACACTGGAAACCACAAACGGCATTGACGAGAAAACCGACACAGTGGTCAAAACATTGCAGGAAGTGTCTCGAAAGTTCTTTCCCGGGAAACGCAAACAGCGAGAGTCCAAGCTCTCTCCTGAGACTCTCGAACTTATGAGAAAGAGACGTGAGAAGTCATCCACACCGTCGTCTTCGTCAGATGAGAGAGCCTTAAACCAACAAATTAAAAAGCTGATTAGACGCGACCTCCGACGCTACAACACCCATATCGTCCAGGAGGCGATTGAGCGAAATAGGGGGTCGAAAGTGTTCGCTCAGCAGTTGGGGAGGCCCCATCTGACGAAACTTAAAACTGCGGATGGTAAAATGACTGCCTCAAGGTTCGAGATTCTCGATGAGATCGAAAAGTTCTATGGACAGCTATATGCATCACGGACGAGTAAACCTACGGGACACAGCGATGAAAACCACAGAGCCCCACTCACGCGCCATTACACCGAGGAGATACCCGATATCGAGCAGTGCGAGTTGGAGGCGGCTCTCAGACAACTGAAAAACAACAGGTGCCCAGGTGATGACGGTATTACTACTGAGCTCCTGAAAGCAGGCGGAACTCCAATCCTGAAAGAGCTAGCAAGCCTCTTTAATTCCGTCATCCTACAAGGTCTAACACCTAAGGCATGGAGCGGGAGTGCGGTGATACTGTTCTTCAAAAAAGGAGATAAGACCTTGCTGAAGAACTACAGGCCCATCTCACTCCTGAGTCATGTCTACAAGCTGTTCTCGAGAGTCGTCACAAATCGTCTTGCGGGTAAGCTCGACGAGTTCCAACCACCGGAGCAAGCCGGGTTTCGAAAAGGTTATAGCACCGTGGACCACATCCATACTGTTCGGCAGATTGTAGAAAAGGCCCAAGAATACAATCAGCCGCTGTGTATGGCGTTTGTGGACTACGAAAAAGCCTTCGACTCCATCGAAACCTGGGCAGTTCTGGATGCCCTACAGCGGTGTCGTGTCGATTGGCGATACATCGAGGTGCTGAGATGCTTGTATGACACTGCCACAATGTCCGTCCAGCTCCAAGACCAGAAGACGAAACCTATTAGCCTCCAACATGGAGTGAGACAGGGAGATGTTATATCCCCCAAACTATTCACCAACGCGTTGGAGGACGTCTTCAAAACTCTGGATTGGACTGGGCAGGGTATAAACATTAACGGTGAGTACATCTCACATCTTCATAGTAACGGAATCGTTGGAACAACTGGGCGAAATGCTGCATAGCCTAGATGGAGCTTCTCGACGCGTCGGCCTTGGTGTAAACTTGGATAAAACCAAAATTATGTTCAACGAACATGTTGCACCGAGACCGATTGCCATCGAAGGGGCGACACTCGAAGTTGTTCAAAAATATGTCTACCTGGGGCAGGTTATCCAGCTCGGTAAAAACAACTTCGAGAAAGAACTAGCCAGAAGAATCCAGCTGGGTTGGGCAGCATTTCGCAAACTACGTCGAGTTTTCTCTTCACCCCTACCGCAATGCCTCAAAACAAAGGTCTTTGAACAGTGCGTCCTACCTGTTATGACTTACGGTGCCGAAACGTGGACACTTACAGTGGGGCTGGTCCATAGCTTAAAAGTCGCGCAGCGGGCTATGGAGCGAGCTATGCTTGGAGTTTCTCTGAAGGATAAAATTCGGAACGAGGTTATTCGACAGAGAACCAAAGTTACCGACATAGGCCACAAAATAAGCAAGTTAAAATGGCAGTGGGCTGGCCACGTTTGCCGAAGGACCGATGGCCGTTGGAGCAAACGAGTCCTAGAGTGGAGACCGCGAGAAGGTAAACGAAAGGTAGGACGCCCCCTAGCCAGATGGACTGACGACCTGAAAAAGGTGGCTGGGGCAGACTGGATGCGGAAGGCGGAGGATCGGAGAAAATGGCGCACATTGGGAGAGGCCTATGTCCAGCAGTGGACTGCAGTGGGCTGATTGATTGATTGAGTTGTACAGGGGCTTATATGAGCAGCTTTGGAATACTTTTCCTGGTTCATTAATATTCTGAATAATCAGAAATAGAACAAATTCAAATAACTCTAAACTTAACGACATGTAAAGTATCTCATCGTCGATCGATCTACAACTTCTGACTAAATTAACTTATAACTTAAAACAGGCAGACCGCAACCTGCACGGTGGTGCTTTAACAAAAACTTCAACAAAACTTAAAGTAACTAAAACACACTTTTCAATATACACAAAAAGTTTTTCAGTCCTGTCGTACCATCACAATTAATAACCGCCGCAAAGGTTGTATTTCTATTCCCAGATCTTCGCTGATTAAAATTTATCGAGAAATTTAAATTATCAGTCTGATTCTTATTTAACGGCTTAACTTTCAGGTTGATATCAGAAATATTATCTCTGCGTTGTGTAAGCCAGGGTGTCCAGACATAATTGAAATTCGCTGGATCGCTCTGGACGTTAAGATTCAGGGCACCTCGTCTTTGTTGAAGAGCCCACAGTCCTCTGAGCCTGCTCGTCAACAATGTCGCGATTTTGCCAGCTTGTGACCAAAGATTGTGACTCTCCGATGGATCTCGACGAACATTGAAAAGGCAGCCACGAGCTGAAAATCCAAATATTTTTTTGTAAGGTATATGTACACTGTAACGCAAAAGTGCTGACTGATATCGTAAAGTATGATATATCTGCAATAGTCTCACAGCCAAGGATGCTGAAGACCTTGCGAGGTGAAAGAAAAAGATGTGGAAAGCGGACCCCGGCGTCCAAGGTGAAGGAAGGCATGAAGTAGATTTAATGATGATATGTAGTAGATTTTTCTTAAATCTATGGCGCTCTAAGAAGTATTCCAAGAAGTCTTATTGAAATAAAATGGTGAATAAATGAAAATACGTCCGGAACGTACGCATAAGAATGCGTATGGAAACCATACTCGTGACCGTTGTCACCACTACGCCATGAAGGAGGAAATGTCCGTGACTACGCCGCCACACATATATTTCCTTTTAGCGCACAAATAGTCTAGAATCGCCAGAAATCAGTAGTGCTGCTAAAATTAATCACGCATGTATGCTCATTACTGTAGTAAAATATTTATAATGTTTACTTACTTGGAGTAGGAAGACATGCTGTAAGATCTTTTACAATATCTTCTTGTTTTATAGTCGCTTCTTTCCTCTTGGCTCTTATTTCTTTCAAATCCAAATACATCCCCATTTCCTGGAACGCTGTTGCAACTTCAGAACTTCTTAAAGCTGAATAATAATCCGGTGGAGTGCCTTTGTTTACCATAAATTCAGCCCCATAATAACCATTACGTATGCCAGTGACATTACCCACAACGATTTTATAGTCACCTGCTCTGTAAGCTGCCCATGCATTGGTATCACTATCTTCGATAGCAATTAATACTTCATTTCGCTTAGACACTCTTTCCCGGGCAATAGATTCCCATTGATTCACTCCGTCTAAATTTTCCGGTACTGTACCTCCAGCTGCGGCTGTCAATGTCGGTAACCAATCGGTGATATGCATTAGACCTTGCCAAACTCTAGGCCTGAGTGAAGAATGGTATATGAACGCTGGTACCCTAACACCTCCTTCCCAAGGAGTGTATTTTTTACCTCTAAATGGTAAATTAACCCCCCAATTTCTAAGGCTGCCAACAGTGGGGGCACCGTTGTCTGAAGCAAATATAATAATAGTATCGTCGAGCATCTGCGTGTCTGCAAGAGCTCGGACTATTTTGCCAACACTGCGATCTAAGTGGGTCACGATTTCTGTAAAATAAATAATGAGATGCTTTGGTACCATTTTATACTATGTTCAATATAATTATATACCTAAAATACAGATAAAATTGCTTCAATTTTGATTATTGAAATTCCAAACTTCCAAACGAACTTATATACTACTTATATGTTTCATAATAGGTAATTTAGTCTCATATTGATTAGAAGAAAGATAAGTTACCTAGTATCAATAGACCAATAAGTTTTAATACATGTGTACAAAATGTTTACTATTTGTATGCGGCTATATATTTGGATCTCGTAAAGTCAGAGAAAGCTTTGAGATTTAAATGTATTTGCTTCATTCCTAAAAAATAATTTGGTAACTAAAAACATACCTGCATAAAGTCGTCGATCAGAATTGGCAATATGTGACTGCTTCACACTTGAATACAGCGGGGGCTGCAGCGCTCCGCCGTCATTGCCGGCATGAGGCGCATTGTGTGTCAAGTGGAGAAACAACGGTCGGGATGAGTTGTGACAATGAATAACTGTAATTAAAGCAATGAGTAATGAAGAGAGAACTTGCCAACCATCAAAATCAACCAATCAGAAAGTCAAGGTGAGCGAATATAGGAACTGGAACTTAACTAATACGTCGTTAGCTAACTAGCAACTCTAACTAAGTTTACTTTTAAATAATACCTGTTAAAAGCCAAGGCTAAGGCAAAGACTAAGGGCGGTCCACTGAGCCTTCCATACAATACTACTACTACTACTACGCTACTACACTTAAGTATACAACTTCACGTGTTGAGGTAATAATGACGTTTTCACCATTGCATGATATTCAAAAAAGGAGGTCTCCTTATCCACTTGTGAAAATCGAAATCAAATTTGAAATTCTCGGAAATTGTAAAATAATTATTACTTTTATGTGATACATTCGAATGACAATAATAGAAAAAATGTGTCAAGTTTAAATAAAGCGCAATTCTTCCTGTCCTTATAGAAACTAAAAGGCAATATTAACAGAGCAGTTGCATTATAAAATAATTGTTAAAATTGTTGAACGCCTTACTTCTTGGTTATCTCATAGAACTATTATTGCAAAATATCAGTGTATTTTATTTTAAAAAACTTGTTATTCTTATACAGTGGACGCCACACATAGAAAACTAATATATTCAAAGCACATATGTTTACTAAATTGTAATTAGAACAACGGCTTGGGACACTTTAAGGTAGTTGGTAGCCGATACCTATTTGGATTAGAGCTTAATACGTTTTTAAACATCGATTTAATATTACATCATTCATTGGTAGTTCGTACGAGTACCTATCGGTAGATAGTCGCCGCAAGACGGAAATATAGGAAGATTTGGATGACTTCAGACGAGGTTCAGTGGCACAGTGGTTAGAGCAATCCCCCTGTAAGGGAAAGATCGCGCGTTCGAATCCCGCCTGAACCATATTTTTTTTTTATCTTAAACGATTAGAATCGGGTCAGCCAAAATATCGTGCTCTATTATATTCAACATGTAAGGAGGTATTGTAACTACAGAATAAATCATTTTGAATGCTGTCAGGATAAGCGTGATTAAGAAGAAAATATTTTTTTAAATCACATTGGCATCAAATACAGCAAAAAATTATAAAATATATATTTATTAAACATGTATAAACTTACTTTTAACTGCTTTGTCGGTGAGCGCATCGACAATGTATCGCTGTTCGGACTCTTGCGGTGTTGCGTTATCGAATAAATCCAATCCGAACATTAGTCGACCATTTGGCCACTGCAAAGTAATTAGATAATGTAATCATATGTAGTCATGGTAATCTTCTTATATATGAATTAAATTGTTAAGATGGTATGGGTACGTTTGAAAAATTTTACATAGATTGTTCAAAGTAGGTTTTGAAATCAAAACTTCTTCTTAGATGCTATTTATACAGTTGATTGATGGCACTTGGTGGAATTTGCTATTACACATATTGATAACTCTCTTCTACTTTTTCACATTACGTACAAACCTTTCAAGATGTCGTAAGGAGAAATCGGTCAGGTCTAACAAATCATAAAAGTAATGTGGAAAAGTATAAGTGAGTTATCAACATGTGTTCTTTAGATGCGTTTTTTCGTAGAATATATTTGAGATAGAGAAAAATCCTCTTGTAACAGTGTCATAATTCATCGACTAACTTAATTCATAATGACACACCGCTATGCATAGGTAAGCTGGACGATGTTGGGATATAGGCTATTGCTTTTAAATTCTGTTAGGAAATGGAATGCTAGATCCAGCATGATCCAGATGCTAGAATTTATACTCATATTACGAATCAGTACGGAAGAATTTCATGAGGTATTGCTAATATTTTATACACCAGAAACTGCCCACTATGTCTATCTATTTATCTATCTCACTCCAACCCATGGTTGCCTGCTAGAGATTGCCTTGTGCAATAAGGCCGCCACTTGTAATGCCACAAAGATGTACCTATTGAATTTTTTTTGTATCCCTTCTTTGTGTACATGCAATAAAGAGATATATTATTATTATTATATTTATTTTTATTTCACTTACTCTTTCAACTTTGTTATACGTGTAGTAATCAACGTAACCGCCTCTCATACCGTAGTGAGAATCGTAGCCGCGTGACGTAGGTAAGTATTCTTTTCTAGACATGCCCACATGCCATTTACCGACTAAATGTGTGTTGTAACCCAACTCTTTCATGTATGATGGTAGTAACCGCTCAGTTAATGGTATGCCTCGATCTTCAGCGTTGAACAGTGGTGATCCGTGCATACCTGTAAGCATAGTAGGCTAGCTAATTACATCTTTTATCTTGTAAGTGGTCGCAACATTCACATAAATATGTAAAAGCCATAATTCGTGGTAAAAGCCTCGGATGCAACACTAAGTCGACGATGATGACGTCATAATTGACAGCAAAATAAAATTAAGTGGCGTGGCGTGGCGATTGAGCAGTCAAGCGCTCAATCGCCACGCCACGCCATTTACAAGACTGCTACGTCAGACACCGTGAGTTCGATTCCTGCACCCTACTTATTACTTCTATTATTTACATAAATATGTTCATTCATTGGTCTAGGTCGGTCTATACATAAAGATGTACATATTGCAAAATAAATACACAGATACATCTGTGTATTTTTCCTCATTCTTGAACCCATACAAGTTAATAATGCTTACTTTAGCTACAAATACGTAATATAACAGTCTGTGGTCTACGTAGTGCTAGGAATAATATAAATAAATTAATAATAGGACTCATATTCATATCTGTATCAGTACAAGATTGAACAAAGGTTTCAAAACGCTTAAACAATACGTTATAATAATATGTACTTATTTTGTTAGTGCCAGAAACAATGCCTTAGTAATTATAACTTTCTCTTTTGTCCTTGTCGGTGTATTTTAATTTTGAACCATATTCTGAAATCCGTTAATATGTTTTTCAATAGTACTTTTTGAGTTTATTCGTTACATACAAAAATACAAATTTTTCAATAGTAGGTACCTATAACTTTTAAGCCTTAGGGTTGCATAATGTAGGTGTGTTTTTGCACTGCTTTGACATGCATACTTATTTATATCTATCTACCTACCAGCTGTACCTAATGCGTAATTTACAATCATAACTTTTTACATGTTATCAATAGGTTTAATTTGATGGTAAATGCTATTTCGGTTACAATTATTGTGTTTAAAACATATTATTATCCACACCTCAGGACATGGTTTAGTCAATAAGAATCATCGTATCATATAACAAATTAATGCATTTATTCGTTTTCTTCTCCCAGCGTATCAAGTACATATATTATTACGAATAACAATCGGTACTTACATGAATGAAAGAATCAATCAAAGAATCAATTTCATTTATTCAGTTTAGGCACAAAAAGAGCACATATGAACGTCAAAATTTTACAATTGGATATGTCAAGAAATAATATAAAAATATTAAATACATAAAAATAAATCATTGGAAAATGATTCTTTCGCTGGTTCGGTAGGTTAATTCTACTGAGAAGATACCAGCAAGAAACTCAGCGAACTATACTAGAACTAGATTATTTTTCTTTTTTAAATTTGCTTTAGTTTACAATTTATTTTGTACGAGCAAGCAAGAGACTTATGTTGACCACGCATTAACATCATTAAGAAACTCATTCTCTTTCACACTCATGCTCATGACAATAATTTCTTATATATTATATTCAATACTATTATTAATATTATTACATTATTATATTTAATCTTTTTAATATTATATTGAATTATATATATTAATAATAATATATTTACTCAACGCGAAAAAAGAAAAGTCTGTGTCCGTGCGTGTTTTTCTGGCGGCAAAAATAAACCATAGATAATAATAGATGTAATAGGTAATATCAAAGAGTATTTTTATAATGAACGAATGCCTCTAGTAGATGTTACAAATCTTAGGTGCTACAATTTTGTCATAATTTACAACCAACTTCAAACATTGAGCTTGATGATAGGTCAATGATATTGAAAATAGTTTATCATTTTTTCGCGTCGATAAAAATTTTAGAACCCAACTACAGCGCTATCCCGCTGTAGTCGGGTTCTAAGATTTTTTACGAATTATTTTGCGGTTGATGTTCGGACCTGAGCCGCTAATACAAAGTGGCTACTTAAGTAAGTATCATTTAGAACCGTACCTATAGATACCATTTTTATTTAATCAATCTTGACAATGAAAACTGACATTGTACTCTTTACGTCATCCATAAACGTAGTCGATGGCAGCATGGCAGCGTATATTGACATAAGTTTTCAACTTTTCGCAGAGTTTCACCTTTGAAACCTTGTCCTTATTGTTATCTAAACTTAACTCTATTTGTTAGATATCTCGGTGAACGTGTATTGTGTAGGTATTACGCGTACCTATTTTATATCTTCAACCTCGGTTTCTCTTTACTGGAATTTCATATTATAAGTATGAAATACATTTGTGTGAGTCAGCATTTTCTGATTTACGTTATACACAAAGACTTCTATGTATACTACTATTCTGGGATACTAAAAAAACAATTGGTTTAAATATAAGGCAAACAATACGACTTCATCTTCTTAAATGGTAAAGATTAGGTAAATTAATTGCACACAAACAGCTATTAGTTCCCGATAACACAATCATACAATTCTTTGTCTCGTAGATTTATGCAAATTTATTCACGCACACAAATATGTATTTGCAAAAAGCAGTCATCGAACCCGCGACCTGTAAAGTAGCAGTCGAACATTCACCTGTCATGCCACTGCCACACCCAAATTTAACCGTTAAAATACCGGTACAATAACAAAGAAGAAAGATAATTTATTTATTATGCTAAATTATTTTGTTTCATTAACACACACTAACATGGTTCGAGGCTACCAGCATGTGTTGTAACGTAACCCCTACTTACTCGTGCTTTTTCGCAAATCGTACCTACTTACTCGAAATTGAAGCATAATACCTAAATAGTTCTGTGATAGCATTAAGTATCCTGTACAAAATTAATACGACGGGAGGTTAACTACTCTCTCTCTCTTTCATTGGTGGTTTGCCTTCGGTTACGTTACTCTTATTTTAATGAAAGTAATTATTGTTATCTTTAATGTTGTAATCTTAGTAAATTACTCGATATCATGTTTGTAGCGAGTGTGGTTAGTGGTTACATTGTCGAATTTACGAAGGTCCTGAATTTGAAATTGGGAATGCCATTACATGCGTTCACTGTTGGACATAGGTTTTACTAGTATGAGTATGTAATAAATAAAATTGTACATTACGTTACCTAATCTCATGGGGTACTTCCCAGTGAGCAGAGCAGTTCGCGCAGGTGTGCAAATAGCTTCGCTGTAGTACTGCTGCAGTATCACGCTCCGATATGCCAGTGCATCGATATTTGGAGTCTGAATTTGATCTGACCCGTGGAATGACACATCATTCCAGCCCTGTAGATGAAAAGAAAGGTAAGTAAGTATTCACAAGTTTCCTTGGTAACTGTATTTAAACAACAATTTTGCAAAATCTAAATATGAATTTTGCAATTAGAAGCAGTCGTAATGTCTTTATTGTCGCCTCAGGGCTGTCTCTATATAGTACAAATACATTTCCATTTCAAAATACTGAACCCAAAGCCCAGCACGATAAGACCTTCGTCATTTTATAAATGCTACAAGTTTCTTTCTGTATGTCCGCAATACAGGTAAAAATGAACCCCAACTTTGAAATTCGAATGATCCTTTGCCAAGATGTGTCACTTAGTAGTCACGACAACAACCTATGGTTGTAAACATGCAACCCCCAGCCCCCCTTCCGACACACTTAAAAAATAATTGTGGAAGCGCCTACGTCTTTTAATAGTGCAGTTGAACTTGAACTGAATTCTATTCGGTAATGAAATAAAACGCTTGTTAAAGCTAATAATTCATGCGTTTATAGCATCAGTTAAATCCAACAAACTCTTCTGAGAGGAAATAGACGAAAATAGGATACGCTCCAATAAATTTATCAATTAGATATCACTACAAATTGTGCAATAATTATGAGTGTTACTTTTATTAACAAGTTATATAATTTCATTCTGAATGGTCATAGGCAGCAATTAGTATGAAAATGCGTGCAATTGAATTCAATTCAATCGACATGATTTCGTTAATTGTTACGTCCATTGTATGTTATAATCTCAAATGATACAATACATTTATATAACTGGGATTGAAATTGAAATCACAATATATGATCATAGTTCCACAATGCGCTTCGTATTGCAAAAATATTTTAGTTTTCACTTAACCTGTCCTATCTTTCGCGTGGTCGTAGATTTTTTGAGGTCTTGTTTTTATATATAGCTTAGAATACATAGTCACCAAAATATACTAGGAGGGATTTTGCCTCACTGTGTGTGTTCTACCGCCTATACAATGGTTTGTGCTCAGATAAATTGTTTGACATGATGCCCGTAGCTACATTCTATCATCGCACCTGTCGCCATAGGCAAGGACTTCATCCTCACACATTGCGACCTGAGACGGTGCGCACTGTGCGGTACGAAAGAAACTTCATCCCACGCACACTCAAGCTGTGGAATGACCTCCCTGCTGCGGTTTTCCCAAGCGCCTATAATATGGGGTTCTTCAAGAGGGGTATCAGAAGGTTTCTTCATGGTCGGCAGCGTGAGTGTGACACCCCTGGTGTTGCATACGTCCATAGGCCACGGTAACCGCTTCGCATCAGGTTGGCCGTGTGCTTGTCTGCCAACTAAGCGGTATAAAAAGGCGTTAGAAGGTCAAAAAGTCGATCTTATAAAATCAAACAACATCAAGAGAAGATAGAGTAGAAGTGTGAACCCCAGATATTAAAATGCTAGCTTTAGATGAAACAAGACTATATACTGGCATGATAATATCGTAAAATACTTAGTATTCACAAGCGTTCAAGTAAATTCAATAATACATTATAATGCAACGGTTTTAATATAATTGTATGTAGTCGTTAAATTACATTATCAACAACATAAAATTAATGTTATGAATAATAAACGATGTGTTCATTTACAATGTATATTTTATTTTATTAATAATATTTAAACTGCATAAAAACAACTCTTTATCGTACAATTCAGCTCATAATAATTGTTCTACTATTTTCGCTCTCAGATAAAAATGGTAACTTGCACGTCCGTCTTTATGAACTGCCTACACTGACGGTACAGAAACTCTCTGTGCTTACGGGCAGCGCAGCGCGAGTGTGACTCCCTTGTTGTTGTACACGTACATAGTCCACGGTAACCACTTTTCATCAGGTGAACCGTGTGCTTGTCTGCCACCTAAGTGGTATAAAAAAACCGCACGGCATGCCATTTTCTTAAATTTATCGACATGATAATTATTAATTGGGAACAGTCAACACAAAAAGTGTGTTTTAGAGGAGCTCTATCAAATTCTTCGGGCTCCAACCCAACCTCAACTGCAAGACGGTATACCTACCTACTGATTGATTACATACTTGGAACAACGGTAAGATGAAGAGTCAATAGCTATACAAGTCCCGTTCTAAATTATAACATAACATAAACTCACGCCTATATCCCCGAAGGGGTAGGCAGAGGTGCTAACACACACATTTCGCCAGTTAATGTTTTAGGTCCCAATGTAATAGGTGGCGAGCCTATTGGCTTTAACCGGGCACTTATAAACCTGCGATAGTTTTTCTTTCCTTCGAAAAGCATCGAAAACTCATTGGTGTGTGCCGTGGTGAAACCTGGAATCGAACCCAAGACCTTCTAAATTATGTAAGAAACAATATCGTAAATGAAATGTATTTAGGGTGGGGGTCTCACCCGTAGAGTTTTCATTTTCTGATTAAATTAAATTTAAATTAAATAGAAGCAGAAAATTATTTAAATTAAATCATCAGTATACTCGAGCTTTGTAGTTCCATGCAAAAGTTGTAATCAACAACTAATACATACATACATACATACATACATATAATCACGCCTTTATCTCCGGAGGGTTAAGCAGAGGTGAATTAATAAACAGCCCTATCCCTATCCCTTAGTCGCCTTGTATGACACCGCATGGGAAGAGATGGGGTGGTCCATACTTTACTCTGCCAGGAACCACGCGGCGAACTAATACCTACGTAGTAAATATTTGCGCGACGGAAATCCGCGTTCGATACTAAATCCTAACTCAAGGAGACCAACACCCATAAATAATAAAATAAAATACCTAAATAATTAAATAAGCTCTTTTCAAGGAGTATATTTGCATTTCATTGTTTTTATTTTGTTCTTCTACGTACGCGTCCAATGCAAAGATATTTTATGAATTTGACATTATAATGTAGGTATTCTGTTTCTTGAATGTGAAATATTAACATTTTATATTAGATATAATGTTGTCTATCATGATTCATAAATTTTAACATTCCGTTTATATCTATAAATTTGAGGAAAGAAAGAAAAATATCTTCAAACTGTTCGTTATTTGCCACTATTACGTATATAGTATAATGACTCTTAGTGTAATTTATAGAATCTTGACAAACTTACCATATCATCAACCATAATAAAGACCACATTTGAAGCTCGCTGTGGAAACGCCGAAACTGCTGTTAACGTTGCAATAATTGTGCACCATTGTGTCCTGTAAAATAAAGTTCATTTTTTATTCAGATTTTCTTTTAAAGAGTAGTTAGGTACTAGTAATCGAAATGACTAGTATTCCCGCTATCCCTTTCAGCCTAGCTAAATTACTTGTGATAGGAATAGGTTTAAGTCAGTTGTATAATGGCTAAGGTTCGAACTCAGGATGTCCCGATGATGTAATAACTTCATCTCCCTTTCTCGCTCATAATACGAACACCATAGGGAAGAGATTGGGTACTACTATTGTATCAGGTATACTAACTGGTGTGCTTGGTCTGGAACCTCCACAATGGTCAACATATACAAAAGACAAAGGGTGGTTGATTGATGTTGAATGGTTCTTGTCTCTCTAGCTGGCCTGAGAGCGACAGGCCAGCTAAAGAGACAAGAACCTCCACCACCACTAGACAACCACCGCTGCGCATGACTGACAGGGGTGGTATCTGTGGGGGATTTCCGCACGAAACATGTAATAATGCTAATCTGAACATGGTACCTTCAGGTATGTGTATAAAGTACTTAATTATGTAGATAATTTGTACAAAATGATTGTCAATTCAGTTCCCACGACATTGGTAATTATGATTTTCATTAATTAATTCGACACTCAAGTGATATTTAAGTAAAAAAAATGTAATTATTCATAAACGAATCTAACCAGTTTTACTGTTTTCAAACGCCATAAAAGAATTATATGTATTTATTATTATATTTATTAGCTACTATTGTAGGTATTATTAATATAAAAATATTTTTAAACGATATACCTCTTCATAATTGCAGTAAACACTAAAAAGTACGCTAAAAAGCCAAGTAAAAAATCAATCAATCCTTTGTGACTCGACAATTGCAAATGCTTCAATCAAAAACAATAAATTGCTCTTTAGAGGACGTTATATAGCATTGTCGTAAAGCCATGAATACATAAGGTACAGGTTATTGTCCGACTCCGATAATGAGTAGTGAAAAATAAAACACAATGACATTCAAAAGAATTCAAAATTCATATTCAATTCTTATTCAATAATTTAAGAAGACAATGTTATTCACAGCTTAAACAACAAATACATTTACATGTTTGATCCGTGAAGATCACCACCAAATAATCAATCAATCAATTAGCCCACTGCACTCCACTACTGGACATAGGCATCTCCTAATGTGCGTCATTAATGTCAACAAAATAAAAAAATAACATAACATAAACTCACGCCTATATCCCCGAAGGGGTAGGCAGAGGTGCTAGCACCCACATTTCGCCAGTTTATGTTTAGGTCCCAATGTAACAGATGGCGATCCTATTGCCATTAACCGGGCACATATAAACCTTCGATAAATACACACATAACTTCGAAAAGCATCTAAAAATCATTTATGTGTGCCATGGTAAAACCTGGGATCGAACCCGAGACCTCGTCTCAGCAGTCCATTACTCATACCACTAGGCTACCGCGCTAAAAAAATTAAGTAAATTAAATCATGAATATACTGTTGTTGCGAAGTATTTCAGACGAGCTCGGTCATTTAGGTGACTGTGTGGTAGCAAATGACGTGTTTGATGATATATTTATAGTAAATACAACAATTTCTATCGCCTGTATGCATCACATGACATTGGCTCGTGTGCTAAATGTGAATTTATTTATAGTTAGTCCTGGGAAGGTTACTTCTCTATTAGTTTAGTTGTTGTTATTGCCGTTATAATATTTATACTGTCATTGAGTGATATATATTATGCAAATAGAATTCAAGAATATTGTTTGAATAACTTTTTTTTCTTATATAACTTAGGTGGCAGACAACCACATGGCCCACCTGATGGAAAGTGGTTACCATGACCTGTGAACGTGTGTAACACCAGTGGAGTCACATCCGTGCTGCCGACCCTGTAAGAACAGAGATTTTATGCCATCCGTGTAGAGGACAAAGCAGGACAAGCACTTGGTCTTCCCACCGACAGCACAAAAACTCTCCAGTGAGCTCTGGCTACTCTACTCACCGCCGGGAACACAACATGAAGTTATTATAACCGCGGTATTCTGTAGGGCGGAGGTACTTCCCCAGTCGGACTGCTCAATTGTGCGGAAATACCGCCCTACACTTCAGCTGGTCAGTATTGTCTTAGTTAATGATCATTTGAATTAATTAAAGACTATGAATGTTCGATTAAGATAGAAAAAAATTAAAACGACGGGATTTGAACCCCCGATCTTTCCCTTACAGAGGGAATGCTCTGATCACTAAGCCACTGAACCTTCGTCTAAAACCATCCAAATTCTTCTATACATATATCCGTCTTACGGCAAAGGTGGGAGCTTATTAAATAAGAATGGTAAAATCAACAACAAACAAATGTTTTTAGCTATAGGTCACTGTCGACTATCCTCCCGGGTCACTGTGTGCCCATAGTTGTACAAAGTTTTCTAAAAATGAAAACATCGAAATTTGTATAAAAAACCAATGTTTGCTGTCGCCTAATCAATATAGTTCTTTAAAACAGTCAGATAAGGTGGATTTTTGAAATTTCTAACTTTTACTGATTCATTATTGACCATGTTACTCTGTAGATATTATTTTTGTAATAAATTCATTGAATCTAATATGGGTTATCATAAACCAGACTGATAGAATCTAATTGTCTATGGCAATCCTGTGCGCTATGTAGTATTTAGGTACCATTGAACATAACCAACTTATAATTTATTTATATATACCTTTATTGTAATATAGTAAACTTATTTAAAATGTATGTTATCCGGTTTAACAAGTAAAAGAACAAAGACCAATAACCGCGCGGCATATTAGCTGCGAATTCAACTTGAACTTGACCAATATTACTTACTCTTACTTGTCGCCACACATTCAAGTCATTTCGTAAGATTTCTCAATATTATAAAGTCGTAAATCAACAAGCATTATACTTATGGTAACGTGTATTTTAAAATCGTTTTAGTAAAATTTTAGTTGACCTACAAGTTGGACACAAGGTTGTTTTTAAACTATCGAAAGCCCTACGTACATACGTCAGTACCAACTTTTTTTTTTTTGATTCACCAACAGTTATATACATTAATACAATTCATATAAATTTCACATGTTTGGTGCTTATAACCAATTGCATAACCAATTACAGGTGAATACAGCATGCATCACTAATTAAGTAATGTTGTTTTGGGAAAATTAAACATACTAAACAAGTAACAATAATTAAAAAAAATAATTGTAAATTATAATAGATTTATTGAGATTGATTTTAAATGATTATATGTCAATTAATAGAGGAATTAAATGGCTATACTTAGTAACAATAGTAATATGCACATAAATAACAACTGTAGGTTGTAAAGTTTTATAATAGATGTCAATGAAAATATAAAAATATAAACGACTAATTTAAACAATGTGTTCAGGCAGTAAGTATATAGTATTATATATTCTGAGTCTTTAATTTTGTTTACAATAGGGGCAATGGGAAACAGGGACATGATCAAACTCACATAAACCTTTCAGTAGTGCCTTTCACCGGTTACAATGCACTCAGGAAACATAGTCTAGTCAGATAATATAATAAGCCCTTATTAAAATTATCAAAATTTTAATGCCAGACAAATACTTGACGAATGCGAATTATGTTATGATTTGGTTTAAGGATAAATGTTTTTGTTCTGCTCTGTAAATCTCAAGGCACCGCTTAAAATATCGACGCTGTCCAAAAAGTGAAATCATAATTTTCCTCGAAATCTTGTTTTTGTAAGTAGGTGCAGACTTACTCTTATTAAACGACTTCATTAAGGTAGATACTCATTTTCGTGTGGAAATCCCCA
The DNA here is from genome assembly GCA_963662185.1 of Eilema griseolum. Lineage (NCBI taxonomy): Eukaryota > Metazoa > Arthropoda > Insecta > Lepidoptera > Erebidae > Eilema > Eilema griseolum. The sequence continues at coordinate 14,350,161 of OY759238.1, read as the reverse complement.
CAGATACTCCCCGCCTGCCGGGTGGGTGGTTACATCGAACGCGAATTAATTAAACCCACATGCCGTCTTGGGTCTTAATTACCGGGGTGTAATTAATTAAGGTACCAACCTATTTTATATCTAGGGTATCGATATATATTTTGGAATAAGATAATTATTACTGCATACTGCAAACACTTTGGCCCGGGCCAGGCTAATCAACTATGGATTGTTATTTTAGGCTTTTATTTTAAATTGAAAAGTTTAGGCACTAATTGACCTGCAACACAACTTCAATAACAAAATATGTTCTCAAATATCGAACATTCAACTCAAACAAAACTACAGCATAATTAATTAAATATCATAAATAAATATGGGTGCACTTTTGTTCGTTATTTGTAAATTCTAAGATTGCAAAAGCCAAATATACTTCTGTAAACTTTACTGTCACGGATCAGAAACTCTACCCATGACTACAAATACATAATAAAAGCGTTCGTGTTCCACGGAGAAAGAGATTAAATCTCCAACAGATAAAATTAAAGTCACAAGCTAATTTTGATGACTTCAATTGTCATTAAGCGATAAATATGGGATGCTAGGCTGAAAAAGCCTGGTGTACCCCAGCCGAATGGCCGCATAGTCCACGAATGGCACCTATTTTCATAGTACTATCAATCAAATCAATCAATCAGCCCACCGTAGTCCACTGCTGGACATAGGCCTCTCCCAATGTCCGCCATTTTCTCCGATCCTCCGCCTTCCGCATCCAGTCTGTCCCAGCCACCTTTTTCAGGTCGTCCGTCCATCTGGCTAGGTACTAACGGTAGCGGTATTGCTCTCATCTTTTCTTTTGGGGAGGCATTACTACTGCCGGTAAATTGTTTTTCCGAAGTGGGTTAGATACTCGGATAGTTAGAAATCTCAGAGACATAGAAGACAACCTGGGGGTGACTGGTGGAGCCCAGATCGTGAGAGATGGCCTTGGGTCGGCCGGGGTGCGAGGGATATGCCTGTCAACCTCACCTTCGGCAACCAAAGCGACCCACAGGCGGCATGCGTTTTAGTCGGTGCGAGTCCGACATAACCTCTTCCACCGGCTCCGGTGGGGGGGTATCCGTGGGGATTTTGCGCACGTAAAAAAAAAGGCAAGTTCATCGTCTCCAAACTTCAATGTTTTAAATAAGAATGTAATTTCGTGCTGCGTAAATGCCGTTTTTATGGTGAACCTATTAATAATAAATGATTATTGGCTAAGAATATTTAAAAACTGGTTTTACAAGTACGCTAGTGTAAACACATTATGAGTTCTTCGTTTGATATCATCATCTATATCTTCTTCATTCTAGCGTTATTCCCGGTTGCATCCTAACTCGGAAGCTTTCACTTTGGAGTTCGGGGTCTGCGTTTTCCAGTCTGAGTTTGGCTGAACTTGAATTTTCCGTGAAGTGACTGCAACCAGACCTCTACAACCCATTATCGAAATCGAAGCATTGCAGTTAGATCAGTTGTTTTTAGGGCTCCAACTACCCATACGACTGCCAGGGATGATCGTGTAGCAACTGGGACTGATGGCTTAACGTGCTCTCCAGGACACATCCAGACCAAAGCAAATAGTGTTTTTGCCCGACTACGGTGAAGCCAAAGGGTTATGATTTTGACAGGCTATGTATGTATGTACGTATGTGTGTAGGTTCATCTGTTCCCTCATATCTCCTGAATTACTTACTAGAACTCGACAAATGAGGTTTTATTAGAAGCATCTGTTTCCTCCGTTGGTTATAGCGTACATGACGTTCAGGGCGGGACCGGCAGCGGGAGCGACGAAGGATCGCAAGACAAGCTGCCCGCGTACGAAGGCAACTCGGACGTCGGAGGTCGATGAACGACCTCCGCCCCCCATGAGCGCCGGCCTGGGGGTGACAGGTGGAGCCGCCTGTCACCCTGGCAGAAGCAGGCCGCGGCGGTGGCGCACCTGGCGCGCTTCCCCGTTTCCGGGGACGAGTTGGGGACTCGGTAGTCCCCACACCTCGGCCGGGGTGCGAGGGATATGTATGTAGGTACATGACGTATCACTGAATCTAATGTAACGCCCTCTGGCGGTCATAAAGTACTGTGTTTAAAAATAAACTTGAGATAAATACCGCGTTTGGTATCATCTGAAAGGACTAAAGTAGCACATTACAAATATATATAATATAATTTATCCATTGCTTTCCCCACAATAACATAAATAAAAAAAAATGTTAAAACTAAAACCACGCTTTAAAGTGTATTTAACAAGAAAATATCAAGGGTAGCCGTGGTATTATGCCACTCAGTCTAACAAAACAATACATTCTAGGAAAAATTATCCACACCTCATGACTGGGTTATGTCAATAAGAATCCCTTCATCATTATAACAAACGGATTCATTTTATTCCTTTCCGTTCCCTAGTCTATCTATCTAGTAAATAATACGTGCCTATTTCTAATAATAATTGAAACAAAGATGCGGAGGTACATGTGGACCACGGACCTCAATGACCAGGCCCTACGTAGGATAATGAATGGATATCTACTCACATGCTCACGACAATTTTTAGGTATTATGTTACTTACATATTATAAGTAACATAATATAACATAAACGAAGGGGTAGGCAGAGGTGCTAGCACCCACATTTCGCCAGTTTATGTTTAGGCCCCAATGTAATACGTGGCGAGCCTATTGCCATATTATAAGTATGATTTATGATTATAAATTTTCTCTACGTTGAAAATCCAAATTGCCAGTTGATTTTTAGCGCTAAAAAAATCTATAGATAACAGATGCAATGGTAGTTAATTGAAGAGTATTTAATCTATTTATTATATAGGTACGCCTTATTACAGAATATATTGAGTCTCATCTAGACAAAGTCAAGTTAACACGCGTAGGTATGTAATTAATGTATTAATATCCGGCTATTTTCCGCAATATTGTTGAAACTATTGGGTATTTTGTAGACAAATAAAATAACAAAAATAAAGTGGTCGCTTTACACATTTAAGTTATTTATTACTGCAGAGGACGTACTTAATTATTTATGTATTAAAAAGAATTAATAAAAAATATCGGGACGCTTACCAACTCGAATATTTATATTGAATTTGAAACATTGTTTATTTCTTGTACTTCTGACAACACTGGCACTGCACTAGCTTTGCTTACAATTCACGTAACAAAAAGAAAAAAAAAGAAACTAAGAACGCGTATTTCCGAACATAATACGCTTAAAGAGGTCTATTCTCTCCGAGAGTTAAACTTGCACAAACCTCTGAAATCAAGCGAAGGCTGTATTCTATTGTAAATTTCTTAAGGACGGCACTCGCGAGTTACCTAAGGTCACTCAAAAATGTACATTCAGTGGAAGCTTATAATTGTATTACTTTTATCATCGTTTTTAAACTAAAAAAGGATTTTTGTACATTTAATTAATCACTGACATAACCACTAATATGCGATTCAGAGAGTTCTATTAATCTATTCAGAAGAAAACAAACGTTCAGGTACAATAGATAAAACAATCGAAATAAACAAATACAATAGCTTTTTGTAGTGCATCTAGTAGTTTTAGTATTGGATTCGTTACCACACTCTATAATAGCACAGATAATATAATATAATTCTTATAATAATAGTAAAATAAACAAGTTCAATTTCACCAGTAATATTATATAGACAGTGGCCAGTGATGGGCTTTGTAATGCGCAACTGTAGACTGCAGGCTATCATGTAGGTCGTGTAGGTATCCAAACAATGATGCATAGCTCATTACTGCCTGGTGCTGACTATTCATCAGGATAAGCTTCGGCTCGATGTCTAGCTCAACAATGAGCAACTGTGTACACAACATGCGCCACGTTACGTCACGATTTCAAAATTGACGGTCGGATGAAAAAGTACGAAATGTGTAGAAGAGATAAAACTAATCTTTCTAAGTGTTGATCCTGGTTGCATTCGAAGCTTTCACCGCGGAACCCGGAGTCCACACATTTGGCTAATCTACCAAATCACTTCTTTGATCAATTTATTGTGTTTTTTAATAAAGCTAATTCTGTTAATAGTCTCATTTTAACACCTAATAGTCTGCTGCTCAATCCCGTTTGTACCTAAACTCAGATGCAGGTTTTTGATGCAAGCGGGAATGGTGCTTGGAGCCCAGAGTTTGCTCTTGTTTTTGCTTTTCACTTCCGTGATTCGGTACCTTTTAAACTTCTTGAAACGCTTGCCACCTGATCCCCCACCCTCTGCAAACCTCGGAAAAAAGGCTGTGCTCTGGTCCGTTAATCAGCAGTGAGGATAGGGCAGTTGTCATACACTCAATACACATTTAATAACATAAGACAAAACATAAGACAAACTTACAGAAACGATAGGAAACAAGTTATTATCATAGGTGACTAAACTCTATGGTACCCTAAACCTTCGGCAGGTATAGCCGCCACGAGCTCCTCGCCGGAGGGGGGCTGGGAGGTTGCCGGCGCCTCAAAAAAGCGGCGCAAGGCGAACCAAAAGGCAGCCAAAAAGGCCAGGAGGGCTGAGGCTGCTGCGAGGGGAGTGCCGGGGAGGCTGCGCGTCCTCCGCTCAACCGCCGTCGTCCTTACGATGACGGCGGAGGCGGCGGATAGGGGCGTGCAGTACGCCCAGATTGTCACGCAGGCGAGAGCCTGCGTTGACATGAAGGCCCTCGACATGCCGGGCCCCATCCAAGTGAAACCCACTCGGACGGGTGCTCGGCTACTCGAGATCCCAGGCGCTTCGAGCGGTCCCCAGGCTGATGCCCTAGCGGCTAAGCTTAGGGAGACGCTTGACGCAGCCGACGTCCGGGTGTCCAGGCCCAACAAGTGCGCAGAAATGCGCATTTCGGACCTGGACGACTCCATCACGGCGGAGCAAATCCGCCTCACCGTGGCGGAGGCCGGGGGCTGCCCCCTAGAAACGGTTAAGGTCGGAGCGATCCGCTTCGGCCGCCGTGGACTGGGGGCGGCAGTTGTCGGCTGCCCCATCGCAGCAGCCAAAAAGGCTGCCGACCGGGGGTTCCTCGCCGTTGGAGGCGTGGTGCGGGTGCAGGTCCGGCTCCTGCAGGCTCGACCGACTAGGTGCTATAGGTGCCTGTCGGTCGGCCACGTGGGGGTGCAGTGCACGGCGGCGGTGACGGTCGGTGACCGCTGCTTCCGCTGTGGCCAACCCGGTCATACGGCCGGTGGTTGCGAAGCTCCGCTGCACTGCTTCAGGTGTGCAGCGGGGGGCAAACCGGCCGACCATAGGGTTGGTAGCAAGGCCTGCACCGGGGGGGAGCCGAAGCCGCAAGGCGGGAGCTCCACCCAGAGTTCGCGGCGGGACGCGGAGATGGTTCCATAATGGATCCCCAGCTCCGCGTCCTGCAGGCGAACGTGGGCCACGGTGCCGATGCTCAGGGTCTTCTGCTCCAGAGCATGGCACAGTGGTCCGTACACGTCGCCGCTGTCGCCGATCCGTACACCCACCGGCACCTGGGGCCTGCCTGGGTGGTCGACCTGGACGGGTCGGCGGCACTGGTACAACGCCGCTATGGGTGCCCCCCCCCCCCCCCCCCTGTTGTCGTGGCAAGGGAGCATGGCATCGTAGCGGCGCGTGTGGGGGAGATTGCGGTCGTGGCCGTCTATTTCACGCCGAGCCTACACCGACGCATAGGGGAGTACCGGCAGTCGCTGGAGCGACTGACCGACGTCGTCAACGCCTGTCATCCTCATCCGGTTCTTGTGCTCGGGGACTTCAACGCCTGGTCAGTGACCTGGGGGTCCCGGCACACGAACCCACGAGGTAGGGCTCTGGAGAGCTGGGCCGCTAATCACGGTCTAGTTCTCCAGAATCGCGGGGCCGAAGCCACGTTCGTGGCCGCGGAGCGCAGTTCGATTATCGACCTATCGTTCGCAGGCGCTTCGCTGTCGCACCGTGTGCGGGACTGGCGTGTTGTTGTGGGGGTGGAGACACTGGCGGATCACCGATACGTTCGGTTTGATGTCTCCCCCCCCGCGGGTGATGCGCCGGTCATACCGGCCCCACGCGAGCCACGCTGGGTGCTTGGGAGACTGAATCGGGAGGTCCTCCTGGAGGCCGCCATCGTACAGGCCTGGGCCATTGCGCCGGACAGGCCTGTCGATATCGACGATGAGGCGGTGTGGTTCTGGGAGGCCATGACTCGTGTCTGCGATGCGGGTATGCCTAGGGCACCACCCTATAGTCCGAGGCGTCGGGTCTACTGGTGGTCTGCGGAGATCGCGAGGCTACGGCAAGCCTGCGTGATCGCGCACCGCCGGTGGACCAGACTCCGTAGGAGGCGTAGCCGAACCGCAGATACGGAGCCCCGAGTGGCGGAGCTTCATGTGGGATACAGGGAGGCCAGAGATGCCCTCCGAGCGGAGATTAAGCGGGCGAAAGCCGCGGCTTACAAGGAGCTCATGGAGACGCTGGAGCGGGACCCATGGGGGTGGCCTTACCTTATGGTAAGAGGAAAGCTGCGCCCCCGGGCCCCGCCGTTGACCCGGGTTCTCCAGCCAGCTCTGCTCGGTGGAGTGGTCGAGTCCCTGTTCCCGGCGCGAGCGGAACACGTTCCGCCGCAGATGACTCCGCCACCTCGGTCGCCTGTGGCGCCCAGTGTGGTAGTTGACGACGAAGTCCCCGAGGTCACTTGGGTAGAACTGGAGCTGGCGGTGCGAAGGCTTAGAGCCAAGAAGAGCACCGCCCCGGGACCCGACGGCATTCCAGGCCGCGCGTGGGTCCTAGCTCTGGGAGAAGACGGTCTCGAACCCCGACTGAGAGGGTTCCTCAGCGCATGCTTGGAGCGGGGCCAGTTTCCGAAGATGTGGAAGACGGGGAAACTGGTCCTCATCCGAAAGGAGGGTCGCCCGGCGGACGAACCGTCCGGCTACCGGCCCATTGTGTTGCTCGACGAGGTGGGCAAGCTCTTTGAAAGAGTTATTGCGAAGCGCCTCGTCGAGCACCTCTCTGGTAGGGGGCCGGACCTGGCGGATGCCCAATATGGCTTCCGCCGGTGGCGGTCCACCGTGGATGCCATCATGCGCGTGAGGACTTTGGCGGAGGAGGCAGTTGCCCGGGGTGAGGTGACGTTGGCGGTGTCCTTGGACATCTCCAACGCGTTCAACACCTTGCCCTGGAGTTGCATCAGGGAGGCACTCGTGTACCACGGTGTGCCTCTCTACCTCCGCCGCATAGTCGGGGCGTACCTGACGGAGAGAGCCGTCATCTACCCAAGTGCGACCGGCGTCGGTCGGCGTGAGATGTCGTGAGGTGTTCCACAGGGATCGGTTCTCGGGCCGCTACTGTGGAACATTGGATACGACTGGGTGCTTCGCAGTGAGCTTGCGGACGGCGCCGCCGTCACGTGCTATGCGGACGACACGCTAGTGACGGCGAGCGGGGCTACACACCGCGAAGCGATCCTGAGGGCCACGACCGCGGTTGCTCAAGTTGTGGAACGGATCCGGCGGCTGGGCCTTGAGGTGGCTTTGCATAAATCCGAGGCCATGTTCTTTCATGGACCTCGGCGCACGCCACCACCTGGTTCCAGTCTGACAGTGGGAGGCACTCTCATCGGCATCAAGCCCCAGATGAAATATCTGGGGCTCGTGCTCGACGGCCGGTGGGACTTCGGGAAGCACTTCCGAAGTCTGGGCCTCAAATTGGCGGGCACAGCCAACGCTCTGGCGCGGCTATTGCCCAACCTGAGGGGCCCGGAGGACTCCTGCAGGAGACTCTACGCGGGTGTCGTGCGGTCCATGGCCCTGTACGGGTGTCCCGTGTGGGCGGACACCCTGAGTGATCGGCACATTCTCCTGCTGCAGCGTCCGCAGCGGAAGCTGGCGTGCCGCATCATAAGGGGGTACCGCACGATATCATTCAACGCGGCGAGTCTCCTCGCCGGATCGCCACCATGGATCCTGGAAGCGAGATGCCTTTCGGCGCTATACCGGTTCCGAAGGGCGGCGCGGGAGCGGGGTCACGATCCCGAGCCCGAAGAAATTCGGGCCGTGAGATCCCGGCTCCACAGGGAAATGGTGGCGGAATGGGAGAGACGACTTGGGCAACCAAGCGCAGGGCACGCCGTAGTAACGGCGGTAAGACCCATCATGGGGGAGTGGCTAGAGAGGCCACACGGCAGCCTCTCGTACCGTCTGACGCAGATGATCACCGAGCACGGATGCTTCGGAAAGTATCTGCGTCGGATGCAGAAAGAGCCAACGTCCGAGTGCCATCACTGCGACGCGAGCGAGGACTCAGGTCCGCACACGCTCACCGAGTGTCCGGCGTGGGAGACGCCGAGGCGGGAGCTTGTGGCGGCCCTGGGAGTGAGGGTTCTCACGCTCTCCACCTTGCTCGCGGCGATGGTTCGCTGCGCGGATGCGTGGGCGGCCGGCGCCTCCTTCTGCGAGCAAGTAATGCTCGTGAAGGAGGAGGCGGGGCGGGAGCGGCAGCGGGAGCGACGAAGGATCGCAAGACAAGCTGCCCGCGCACGAAGGCAACTCGGGCGTCGGAGGTCGATGAACGACCTCCGCCCCCCATGAGCGCCGGCCTGGGGGTGACAGGTGAAGCCGCCTGTCACCCTGGCAGAAGCAGGCCGCGGCGGTGGCGCGCGTGGCGCGCCTCCCCGTTTCCGGGGACGAGTTGGGGACTCTGTAGTCCCCACACCCGAGAAGAGGGCCATATCGTGAGAGATGGCCCTGGGTCGGCCGGGGTGCGAGGGATATGCCTGTCAACCTCACCTTCGGCAACCAAAACGACCCACAGGCGGCGTGCGTTTTAGTCGGTTCGAGTCCGACATAACCTCCTCCACCGGCTCGGGTGGGGAGGTATCCGTGGGGATTTTGCGCACGTAAAAAAAAAAAAAAAAAAAAGTATTAATCAAGAAAATATAAAGGATAGTCGTGGTAGTAGGTATGCTACTTTTCCCTAGAATGTATTGTTTTGTTACACTATATACATATATATAAGTGGCATACGACCACGGCTATCCTTGATATTTTCTTGTTTAATACTTTATAGATCGTGATTGTTCGATAGTCGGGTTTTAGTTTTAAACTTATTTTTTTATTTATATTATTTTGAAACATGCAATAGGTATACTTTACACATATTTGCAATGTGCTAATTAAGCACTTTCAATTGATACTAAACACGACATTTTCATCTTAAATTTCCTTATTTAAGACAGTACTTTATGACCGCTAGAGAGCACCACATTAGAATCAGTGACACGTCATACAGTCTATATCCAGCGGACAGCTAAGATGCTTCTAACGATTTCCAGTTCTAATAAGTGGTTCAGTAGCTATGTGAAAAGAGATGGACCTATATACGTACATAGCCTGTCATAACCCGGACCTAAATACATACATAGCCTGTCATGTTTCGCCGTAATCAGGTAAATTAAAAATCATAACCCTCCTTTTGTTTCGCCGTAGTCGGGTAAAAATAAATTCGCCTATATTATGTCGAAGAGTACCTATAGCTGTATTATGAGTATGAATAATAATAGGGAGCTATGAATAATATTTATCCTGAGTAGACTATCAAAATACGAATGCTTGTAGGATTTTTTTTTTACTAAACAAATAATGTTTACTGTTATTTCATTCCGTAGACAAACAAAATGCTCCCATTTACTAAAGATAAGTATTTATTATAGGTAAGTATCAAAATAATTTATTAAGAGAGTAACAGGGCCTTATTTGGTAAACACGTACGACAATCCCACACTATGTCAGATTTTGGCAATGAATTGCAACACCTAATGCGTACTTAGACACGCAATGGAGGGTTCGATTGTGAAATACAGGCTCGGCACGGCGGACACCATGACCAAATTACCACCAATAACCAAAATTATCAAGCGCTCGTTCTGTCTGAAGGTCTACTATAACGTGCTATACGTTTATTTTCCGTGTGGGAAAGAGAGTAGGAGCTATACAGGAAAGAGGAGGTGTTAAGAAGAATTGTTTGACATGACACCCACGGCTAGGTACATACTATTCAATAGTCTTACTCTGGACATTAGAAGCGCTGTATACACAAAAAAGTTCGAAGCCATACTTAAGACTTTTCTTGTTGAGGGCGGTTTCTACTCATTTGAGGAATTTGTTAAATGACATGTTAGAAGATGTAAGCAATGATTTTTCTTTTCTCGTAAATTTGTAATTTAATTACTTTTTTTAACAGATTCAATATATTTTTATTAATTTTACAATCATGTCAAGAAATAATTTATAAATATTAAATACAATAAAACTAAAATAGGGAACTATTATACAACTTATAGCTAAGAACCATTAAAATGCGTCGTGGAATTCCTCCGCATCGCATGCCTCTTGTGGTAGGTAGAGGAGGTTGTAAGAAGAATTGTTTGACATGACACTCACGGCTAGGCACATACTATTCAATAGTCTTCCTCTGGACATTAGAAGCGCTGTACCTATTTAATTAAATGATGACTACATATGATACAAATAATAATCTTAAGTATTTTATTGAACTAGACAACATAATTTTTAATTTGAATGTCCTTGACATGCAACTTTTGGCGTTCTTTTTTAATTTTTTTTTATTTATTGAAATTTTGTTTGATTTTTATTATTTTGTTGTACCGTCCTTAGATTAAGTTAATTTTAAGCTACAACATTTCAATACAATGTAAGATTGCTTAAGAAATAAAAACTAAACTAAACTACTATAATCGCACCGATCGCCTCAGGCAGAGAATTCATTTTCATACGTTGCAACGGAAAATGGCGCGCACAGTGAAGTACGATAGGGGCTTCATTCCGAGCACGCTCCTGTAGTTTACCCAAGCTACAACAGCATGAGGTTCTTCTTGAAGAGCATTACAGTGTCTGTGTTGTGGTTGTAGTGAATTCGACTGCTATGCGGGTTTGTTTCCCGCTTAACACAAATATTTGTAGGCATGAATGTGTCTAATTGCATTGGTAACCGCATGGTACGTAAAAACAACGTGTTTAGTTCATGTCCCGAAGTTTCGGGATACTTTTCATAGTAGCATCCATGAATGCCCGCAGGTCATTAACTCGATTAATTTCGATAATCAAAAGATGCTTAACGTCATCGAACTGGAAGTGAAATACACATAAGATACTTTAAGTGTAATAGTTATGCAAATCAAAGTGTAAATATTTATTTAAAATGGTCTAACCAGGTTAAGATCGTCATCTGGCTGTCCTTGTCCCAATGATTTGGGATCGTCTTAACATTCATTTGGATGCCAAACTATTTCCACTTTTGAGCAATATATCCATCTAGTTAAAAATATTAAATTAACAAATTCTGTAGGTACATATAGTCTACTGCGTTCACAATTTGGTTTGAATTTTCGAATCCCACCTGAGCCGATTCAATTTTTCCTAATTTTTTTTATACCACTTAGGTGGCAGACAAGCACACGGCCCACCTGATGGGAATTGGTTACCGTGGCCTACGGACGTTTGTAACACCAGAGGAGTCACAGTTGCGCTGCCAACCCTGTAAGTACAGAGTTTCTGTGCCGTCAGTGTAGAAGACAAAGCAGGACAAGCCTTTAGTCTTCTCACTGACAGCACAAATTCTCCAGTGAGCTCTGGCTACCCTACTCACCGCTGGAAACACAAACGAAGTTATTATAGCCACGGTATTCTGTAGGGCGGAGGTACTTCCCCAGTCGGACTGCTCAATCGATCTTAATCAATTCGAATAGTAGATAAGCATACATTCAATTATTTAAATGGAGTAATTAAAAATCAATGTTTCAAGATTATTATAACATCATTAATTGCTTCCGAAAGCTCGTACGAATGTCGATAGATGGATCCCACTGTTTTCCGAAGACGAATAAATAGGAATTTTTGGATGGCATCAGGCGGAGTTCGGTGGCTCATGGTCAGAGTGTACCCCCTGTACGGGAAAGATCACGGGTTCGTATCCCGCCTGAACCGATTAAATTGTTCCTATATAAAATCAAAGGAATATCCAGCGACAAAACACGAGGTAACGTGGTCCATTCAATTGCAGGTCAAGCATCTACCTATAGGTATAATAACCTCGATAGTCTAATATCACAATACTTACTATAAGCTAATATACCAGATAACTACAGCTGCAATTGCAAATCTATAGATTTAACCTTGTGCAACTAAACTTTATTTTATTGTTTGTCCAAGTCGCCATTACTATGTCAAAGTGCTTTAATACTATGACATAATCACTATTTTTCCATTATATTTTTACACGCGCAAAGTGTAAAACAATGTAAGTAGTACTAGCTGTGCCTAGACAGTCGATATTGCGTGCGATCACGACAATTGTGATTAAGTATCTATCTATTATCTGAAATAAGGTCAGGGTGCCCCTGTCATAGACCTTAGCATTAAAAGATAAACTACCTATATGATTCTTGAATACCTAACTAGATTAACTAGCTCTTACGAATTAAAACTATGCTAACAGAAACAATTGCGGGCAATAGTAATGCAAAGCAATAATATTTGACTATTTTATTACCGAAAAATGACCACTCTATAATAATATAATGAACTGCTAAAGTGAAATATTCTTACGAAAAATAGTTATAAAAATACTTTTTTTTGGAAATTTAAATTTTTCACGCCGCGCCGTCCGAAAAGCGCTTCATATAAAATCAAAATAATGAAAGTCATAGTTGCAGTTTAGTTAGGTACCGAATATCTTATTTTGCAAAGCATATTGTATGATAATAAACAAACATATAGGTATAGCAGTAGATATTGGAAAGAACGGTTATGTCAAATAGCCTATTCTATGAAAATTTGTCTTCTACACTGGCGGCACAGAAACTTTCAATGCTGCAAGCAGGGTTGACAGCGCGAGTGTGATTCTATTGGTTTTGCACGCGTCCATAGATCACGGTGACCTCTTTCCATCAGGTGGGCCGTGTGCTTGTCTGCCACCTAAAAGATATAAAAAAACACTGGATTTGATCACAACAAAAAGAAAGAGAAAAGATTTTAAAATAAAAAAATTGACGAAAACTGTACAATTGAAGTGGATATATCCGTAGACCCCACACTAGGCAAGCCTGTCTTGTGGGTACCATGACGCTTTCCTTTCTCAGTTTCGTATTTAGACAATACACTCTAAGGTTTCGTACACTAGCTCGGTCGTCAAAATTCATGTTATTCCTTGCTAAAAAAGATTAGAACACTTACCTAGAATTTTTTCTAATGATCCATTTCATTTCACAGATTGTTATTTGACCCAAAAAAACATACTTCGGCAACTAGCGATCCAATTGCGAAGCTCTTACTTTTCAAAATCTGTTAGAAGTTAATTTTTTGAAGGACTAAAATATTATTAAAAACATGTTTAAAATTTAAAAAAAGAAAGAAAAATGCGTTTATTTTCCATAGCTGCTGCACATAAGACTGTTAAATTATAGTATTATTGTACATTATAGCATACAATCCAACTCTTACAATAATTATTGTTAAAATAAAAAAATTGTAACGGCAATACTGTCCATCATTCTCTCCTCTAACACAATCTTTATTTATTTTTTAACGTGCGCAAAATCCCCACGGATACTCCGCCACCGGAGCCGGTGGAAGAGGTTATGTCGGACTCGAACCGACCAAACGCAGGCTGCCTGTGGGTCGTTGTTGGTTGCCGAAGGTGAGGTTAATAGACATATCCCTCGCACCCCGGTCGACCCAGGGCTGTCTCTCTCGATCTGGCCCTCTCCTCGGGTGTGGTGACCAAAGAGTCAATCTAGATAGGAATTCTATGACATATTATTATTATCATTGAGATATTATTATGACAAATGTGTATGTTACACGTTAAATATATTTATATATCAATTTATCATTCATAGTCCTGTGAAATAAAAACCTTTTTCAAGTTGTGTAATATAGATAGTGATAGTGACCAATCAAGGAATTTCAACTTTTATTATAACGAGGTTAAAACGTTGCTCTCGTTAACTTGCACTTATAATTAACTTTCACCGGACCACACCTTCACAAGTTTTGTTTCGCATAAGAATTGCCCCGATTGCTTGTATTAATTTTTGTTTTCTTTTCTTATATAGGACACGTTAATTAGACTTCGCCTTGCCTGATGGTAAGCTGAAGGCAACGTCTCAGAAAAGAGGGTCACCAATACTTACATATATGTGACAATGTCGACACTCAGCTTGACTGCCTCATCATATGCTTATTCACGATCCGCTTAAAGGACCCGGGACTGTAGGAAGAAGGAAACATGTGAGCTGGTAATGAGTTCCAGGCCTTAGTGGAGCGACACCGAACCACTTGGTTCTTAATCGGATACTCTGTATCGTGTGCGGGTGACATCTGAGCCCTGCACGTGTTGTCCTGTGTAGGAAAGGGGAGGGTGGGACTAATTGGAAGAGAATTGATAGAACACTCACTCGTCATGAAAATATATTCTGTGAGGTCTTGGGTACGATTTCCTGGTTGGTCAAATTGTCATTATCCGAACGCCAATCATGTTTGCTTCCAGATTGTTTCCAAGATTATCTTGGCTTTTATGAATGAATCTATAATACACGTCGCATGAACCCCAGACAAGGTCGTTTTTCGCTTTTTTTTGTAAATATCTATCTAGATACATAGTACATTCAAAATGCATAAAGACATATCCTACCATACAAAAAATATTTGCATAGACTGGGAAGTGAACTCGCGCCGCTTGATGTAGCATGTTACTCGAATGCACTACCGCCGCCCCACAAAACTGGATGTACCTACCCACTTAGTATTATATTATCTATGCCTGCACACAGGATAAAAAAAAAACATACTCTCATTTTTATGTCAAGAAACAATAATATGTAGGTACCGATACCTAAATCATGAAAGGCTATGAAGTGAATGGTGACCCCAGGCTGTGGTTAACCGACCTTTAACCATACCTTCTAAACTGAGTCAGTTTTAAGCCGTGGAATTCCCTCAAACCTCGGTTAACCTTGAACTATATGGAGATATGAATAAAAAATCCTTCTTTCCATGATTTGATTTACCTTGACTGTTACGGGGACGACTGCTGTCTGACTTTCCGAACCCGATAGTCTGCGCAAGTACGTCGTCCATCAATTAGCTTGTATACCGGTTTGAAGGTGAGGTTAGCTGCGGTCCTAAGTATCCTAACATACTGACTTACAGCCTAAGAATGGATATCGATTTTTACATTTGTACTCCTAACTACTAAGACTATTAGGCAAGTATCTTTTTTTATTTTTCTTTTGCGAAAAATCCACACGGATCAATATTATATATAGCGATAACTCAGTCAAACACTAAACATTATAGAGTTCATAATATCAATACCTAAGCAATAAACACAACGTAACATTCTACACAATGCTATGTAGACCCATGGTGAGCATAGCTTAACTAGCTTGTGTTAATGAATCTAGAATGCGAATAAACATACATTTTTTTTTTTCTTAAACACATACATATTATACATAGAAGCACTCAGCCCAATGCAAATGTACATATTAATGCTTACAAATATTTGCACTGAGCGGGAATCGAGAGCGCGCCCCTGGGTAGCAGTTGAACGTTCTACCGCTACGCCACAGTGGCCGAGGATAGATATCGCTCGATATCCTTTGACGCGGTGAGTCTCCTCATCGTATCGCTACGGAGGATTCTGGAAGTGAGAACCATATCGTTACCGAAAGAGAATTGACGAAAATATTGGCATGTAGGTACAGCTGGAACTTAACAGGAGCAAACCCAAAAATAATAGTCCTGCTTGGACTGGCCATTTTTTCGCCCTCCAAAGTCTACGTCCTATGCCCGGGCA
Source organism: Eilema griseolum (assembly GCA_963662185.1). Classification (NCBI taxonomy): domain Eukaryota; kingdom Metazoa; phylum Arthropoda; class Insecta; order Lepidoptera; family Erebidae; genus Eilema; species Eilema griseolum. The sequence goes on along the minus strand of OY759238.1, from coordinate 14,334,301 downwards.
CCGGTGGCACCGCCCTACTTACGGTACTGAATTGAATGCTTTAATTTCGAAGTTGGTTCATACGACTAGTAGGTACTCGTATATACTTACCTAACTCGTTGCTACGCATAGAATAAAAAATAATGTGCAGCAACCTTTGACACTGATAAAGGTAATCTACAACGACCATACAACCAGATATAATTGAAATGAGCAACTTCAGGGTTAACTTAACTGGAGAGCTAAACGGGTTCAAAATACAAATAAAAATAATGGAGCTATATAAATAATATTTATTTATTCATTATACCCCTGATAACCCTGATGGCCCTTGTCTTCTGCGGAGCACGCAGCACGTACACATGCCTGGCCTCAAGGGTGTCCGCCCATACGGGACACCCGTATGGTTCTATGGACTCCACGGCTCCCGCGTAGTCTCCTGCGGGACTACGCGGGAGCCTGCTTGTTTGCCCACATCAGCTCTAGTTCTTTAAAAGTAGATTGCTCTTCCAAATTTAGATAATTGGTCCACCATCACCAATGTCCTTGAGTCTTATTTTATCACCCGAAAGAAATAAAGTAGCATTGCTCTACCTATACTATCTAAAAAACAAGGACGCAGTTATAGAAGCTCGCACAGGGCGCACTAGACACTATTTACGGTTTACGGCACTGATTAAATTGTTTAAGTAAAATAATCTTAGCAAACAAATGTCTTAAAGTTAGGTATGGGCCTCTCGCGTGTGGGGACTACAGAGGGCCAGATCAAGAGAGATGGCCCTGGGTCGGCCTGGGTTCGAGGGATATGCCTGTTAACCTCAACTTCGGCAACCAAAAAGGACCTACAGGCGGCTTGCGTTTTGGTCGGTTCGTGTCCGACATAACCTCTTCCACCGGCTTCGGTGGGGGAGTAGGTATCCGTGGGGATAATGCGCACGTAAAAAAAACGTTAGGCCCATACCTTAAAGGGTATATTGGAAGAAAGTTATTGTAAATCATTTGACTGTCTAAGTGTTAGAAATTAGCTTCTAACACTAAGTTTGAATGGAGACGTTTGCCGACTCGTAGGACATGCCCGAGTCAGATGGACTGACGACCTGAAAATGGTAGAGTATAGACTGGATGCAGAAGGAAGGCGGATATGAAGGAGTGACCTGTATGAACTGCATGGAAAGAAATGGACATGAACTTCCTAAACTACAGAGATAGCTAGGTACTTAGGTATTTATTCAAATAATTCTCACTTGTTTTAGCAATATATCCTGGATCTATTTAGGTACTTTATTTTTAATTCAGGTACTACTAGATAGGTTAGGTACCTATCTAAGTCAGTCCTGAATTCGACGAGAATGAAGCCGGGGGCAACAGCTAGTTTTTAGTATAGACCAACCGGCACCCGGTTTTAAGGTCAATCACGCACGTTTTCATGACGGAGATTACAGATCACGCATTCATGATACCAATCCACAACGCTGTTCTCACGGCCACCAATATTTTGTAACCTTGAACACTTTCAAGAAGTGTGACAAAACAATTTTATAGTGTCCACTAAAAGTAGAACATTATTTGATTATACAGTTTTTTTAACAGAACAGTGTGCTCGTATTTAGGTATCTACGTGCTCACAATTATGTACAATCAGTATTAAAAGTACTCGGGTATACTTAGGTAGGTACTTATGTTGTGTTGTTATGGTGTGTATGATGTGTTCCCGGTGATGAGTAGGATAGCCAGAACGCACTGGAGAATGTTTGTGCTGTCAGTGGGAAGACTAAAAGCTTGTCCTGCTTTGTCTTCTATATACTGACGGCACAGAAACTCTCGGTGCTTACAGGGTTGGCAGCACGAGTGTGACTCCCTTGGTTTTGCACACGTTTTTAGGCCACGCTAACAACTTTCCATCAGGTGGGCCGTGTGCTTGTCTGCCACCTAAGTGGTATAAAATAAAATAAAAACTACAAGTAGTAGGTAAAACATTATTTTAAAATAGTGTAGGTACCTAAGAGTAAAAGTAGGTATATACATAGATATACTTAAGATGAACTAACCAAAACCGTGCCTATACCGTGTCTCCAACTCTTTGTCTAGAGTGGCTAAAATTTGCCGGTACTATTGGTACTAGTCCGTACTAGCTAGGAACCTGCTACTCCTGCTAGATTAGTTCTAGAGTACCTACCTACTTATATAATATTGAATTGAAAGTAATATTGAAATTGGGGTGAAACGATCCTTTAATCCACTTTTTATGCCTAAGGTTAACACTCACACAGAAGTAACTCTTACGGCAAAATTATTAAACAACGCCTTATCAGTTATCATATCTACTTATCGTTCTTCGGTGTACGTACCTACACGCGAGTGGTGCATTTGATGTTTATTGCAATCGTTAATTGACTCGGTAACCCTTACCATAAGCTTGTTTATACATAATAATATGAAAAAAGACCATTAGGTATTTATTATTAAATATAAAAACTTAAGATAATGTCAGTAATAAAAAATTTAAATTCCGGTCATGTATGTTCGTTTGTGTGTGTTTACTTGATAATTAAATTATAGTAGAGTCTGGCCAGCGACACTATTTTTCTTATTTTTCTTTTTCTAAACCAGCCTATACTATATATATATTTATATAGCTCCATTATTTTTATTTGTATTTTGAACCCGTTTAGCTCTCCAGTTAAGTTAACCCTGAAGTTGCTCATTTCAATTATATCTGGTTGTATGGTCGTTGTAGATTACCTTTATCAGTGTCAAAGGTTGCTGCACATTATTTTTTATTCTATGCGTAGCAACGAGTTAGGTAAGTATATACGAGTACCTACTAGTCGTATGAACCAACTTCGAAATTAAAGCATTCAATTCAGTACCGTAAGTAGGGCGGTGCCACCGGTGCCCGGGCATAGGACGTAGACTTTGGAGGGCGAAAAAATGGCCAGTCCAAGCAGGACTATTATTTTTGGGTTTGCTCCTGTTAAGTTCCAGCTGTACCTACATGCCAATATTTTCGTCAATTCTCTTTCGGTAACGATATGGTTCTCACTTCCAGAATCCTCCGTAGCGATACGATGAGGAGACTCACCGCGTCAAAGGATATCGAGCGATATCTATCCTCGGCCACTGTGGCGTAGCGGTAGAACGTTCAACTGCTACCCAGGGGCGCGCTTTCGATTCCCGCTCAGTGCAAATATTTGTAAGCATTAATATGTACATTTGCATTGGGCTGAGTGCTTCTATGTATAATATGTATGTGTTTAAGAAAAAAAAATATGTATGTTTATTCGCATTCTAGATTCATTAACACAAGCTAGTTAAGCTATGCTCACCATGGGTCTACATAGCATTGTGTAGAATGTTACGTTGTGTTTATTGCTTAGGTATTGATATTATGAACTCTATAATGTTTAGTGTTAGACTGAGTTATCGCTATATATAATATTGATCCGTGTGGATTTTTCGCAAAAGAAAAATAAAAGAAGATACTTGCCTAATAGTCTTAGTAGTTAGGAGTACAAATGTAAAAATCGATATCCATTCTTAGGCTGTAAGTCAGTATGTTAGGATACTTAGGACCGCAGCTAACCTCACCTTCAAACCGGTATACAAGCTAATTGATGGACGACGTACTTGCGCAGACTATCGGGTTCGGAAAGTCAGACAGCAGTCGTCCCCGTAACAGTCAAGGTAAATCAAATCATGGAAAGAAGGATTTTTTATTCATATCTCCATATAGTTCAAGGTTAACCGAGGTTTGAGGGAATTCCACGGCTTAAAACTGACTCAGTTTAGAAGGTATGGTTAAAGGTCGGTTAACCACAGCCTGGGGTCACCATTCACTTCATAGCCTTTCATGATTTAGGTATCGGTACCTACATATTATTGTTTCTTGACATAAAAATGAGAGTATGTTTTTTTTTTATCCTGTGTGCAGGCATAGATAATATAATACTAAGTGGGTAGGTACATCCAGTTTTGTGGGGCGGCGGTAGTGCATTCGAGTAACATGCTACATCAAGCGGCACGAGTTCACTTCCCAGTCTATGCAAATATTTTTTGTATGGTAGGATATGTCTTTATGCATTTTGAATGTACTATGTATCTAGATAGATATTTACAAAAAAAAGCGAAAAACGACCTTGTCTGGGGTTCATGCGACGTGTATTATAGATTCATTCATAAAAGCCAAGATAATCTTGGAAACAATCTGGAAGCAAACATGATTGGCGTTCGGATAATGACAATTTGACCAACCAGGAAATCGTACCCAAGACCTCACAGAATATATTTTCATGACGAGTGAGTGTTCTATCAAAAAAAAGACAAAAACAAAAAAAGACCCGGAAAATCTTGTACTCAGAATTACATATAATAGATATAGAAACTTTTGTAATTCCTTGCTACATAAACTAAAAATAGCCTACGAAAAAAATCAGCTCGAAAAATCAAAAAAAAATCCTAAAGCCCTCTGGAAATCCATAAAAGAAATAACGAACACTCGTAAAATAAAATCAAGTCCGATTGAATTACTAAAACTACACGAAAACCCTAAAACTTCAATAAACCTAGTTTGCAGTGGCATGAGTAATGTTGGGAAAACTCTTGCAGACAGTATTTTGTTACAGCATCAGGCTTCCTCAGCCTTACATCATAATTCAGCCCCAATAGTAAACTCAAACCTTAATTATCCCCCCTGCAGTTCTCTTGTGCTATTGGAAGTAGATGAAGCTGAAAAAGAGCTACTTATTCTGGATCTACGTTCTGACTCGGCTATGGGCTGGGATGGAATCTCACCTACAATATTAAAAGTATGTCGCCGTACGCTAATACCTCCACTGACCTCTATTATAAATAAGTGTTTGGGTAAGGGTATATTTCCGGATGCCCTAAAAAGAGCAATAATTTATCCAATCTATAAGGGGGGTGATAGAAATCGAGTCAACAATTATAGACCCATTTCGGTTTTAAATGCTCTCTCAAAGGTCTTTGAGAGGGCTCTTAGCAACCGACTTAAGAAGTTTTTGGACAATTATTCCATCATTTCAAAAAATCAATACGGCTTCCGTACTGGAGTATCGACGGAAGACGCAATATTAGAATTATCACAAACTGTGGCTGAAGGTCTTGATAATAAGAATAAATGCCTTGGTATATTTCTGGACATCTCCAAGGCTTTTGACACTGTTTCTATCCCTATCCTCACTACTAAACTGGAACATGTTGGCATTAGAGGCGTTGCTTTAGATATCTTTAAAAGTTATCTGCAAAATCGAACTCAATGCGTCAGGATTGGAGAACACCTCAGTGAAGAGGAATCGGTATCTTTTGGAGTACCTCAAGGAAGTATTCTGGGCCCAACCTTGTTCCAAATATATATGAATGAGCTGTGTAATATGACCCTACCAAATAGTAAATTAATCGCTTATGCAGACGATACTGCTATAATAGTACGTGGACTTTCTTGGGATAGTGTCAAAAGCAGTGCCGTACAGGCACTCACAAATGTAACTAAATGGCTCAGTACAAATTCACTAGCCCTTAATACTAAAACCTGCTACATTACCTTCGGTCTACGTAGGAATACACTACCCGATTCCTCCTTCTCCCTAACAGCACACACTTGCTCTCAACTGTCAATTCCTTGTAACTGTCCCAATTTGACTAGAACAGATGACGTAAGGTACCTAGGGGTGCAAATCGATTCAGGATTACGATGGGACAAACAAATAGATGCAGTGACAAATAGAACAATGCGTCTTATTCATACCTTCAAACTTCTTAGAAGCTCCGCTGATCCTGATACCTTAAATATGGTGTATAAAGCTCTTTGCCAATCCGTTATCGGATATTGCATCCCTGCGTGGGGAGGTGCTATAAAAACGAATCTACTGAGAGTTGAGAGAGCGCAAAGAGCTATTCTAAAAGTTATTACGCGTAAGCACTTCCGTTACCCTACGCGCCAACTTTATTTAAACTGTAAGGTTCTAACAGTCCGTCAGCTATATGTCCAACAAACAGTTCTTAGAAAGCATAGTAGTGTCCCTCCGTCAAATCCAAATAGACGTAGGAACGACCCTCGGGGCATTCATCATAAAACAACCTTTGCTAAGCGCCAGTATCAAGTTCTAAGCACTCACCTCTACAAGCAGATCCAGAAAAGACTCAACATAATAGACTTGAATAAAATACAACTAAAAATAAAACTCACAGAATGGTTACTCACACAGGACTATACGCAAACAGAACTGCTACTTACATAATATATATCACCTAATAATAATAACAATGATCAAATATTAACAATAATCAAATATTTAATACAATTATAACAAAACACACACGCACACACACACACACACACACACACACACACACACACACACACACACCCACCCAACACAATACACACTCTAATAATATTAACAGTAAAATATAGGAAATAAATTATGAAACATGAGACGACACCGTCAACAATCTATTGTAAAATATACATACATATTTAAATGTATTAGCCGAACACTGCCTCTTATAATACAGGTTGCCCTAGTTTAAGAGGCAGGGCTCAACAAAATAACAAGGTAGATAGAATATTGTGCTTGTTAATGTCATTATAAAACCAAAAAATACTGTAACTATACTTTAATATATATTGTAAGATCCATGTTACTATGTTTAAAGACAAATAAATTATTATTATTATTATTATGTGCTGTCTTTATTCTCGAAGTGTTTAAGACACTTCGGTAAATTTAATGAAATCACGGGCCTAAACCAAGTGACTTTCATGTTCTGGTAGTACGGGTTGGTTGTTTAAATCTTCTTGGAGAAATTTGCGAACTATGCGGCATGTATTTAATATGGCAGCCTTTTGCATCGTCATATATGTACTTTCGGCTATGTCTATTGATTTGAGGGCTTGTATTAAATGTTTGGGTATCACTCCCGTACCAGAGAGCACTAGAGGCACTATGTAGACTCTATTCATTTTCCAAATTCTAATTAATTCTTCTTTCAGTTCTGTATACTTGTTTATTTTTTCAGTTATGGTTTTATTGAGATTGTGGGTGTTGGGAACTGCAATGTCAATAAGAAATACTGTTTTATTTTGTTTGTCCATTAAAGTGATGTCGGGTCTATTGTTGTGAATGGTTTTATCTGTTAATATTGCTCTATCAAAGTATAGTTTATGGTTGGTGCTCTCTAGTACAGGTTTTGGATTGTATTGGTAGTATGGCGTAGGTTTGTTGGATATGAGTTTATGATTGATGGCAAGTTTCTGATGAATGATTTGTGCTATTTGATTGTGTCATTATTATTATAATTCTCTTCCAATTAGTCCCACCCTCCCCTTTCCTACACAGGACAACACGTGCAGGGCTCAGATGTCACCCGCACACGATACAGAGTATCCGATTAAGAACCAAGTGGTTCGGTGTCGCTCCACTAAGGCCTGGAACTCATTACCAGCTCACATGTTTCCTTCTTCCTACAGTCCCGGGTCCTTTAAGCGGATCGTGAATAAGCATATGATGAGGCAGTCAAGCTGAGTGTCGACATTGTCACATATATGTAAGTATTGGTGACCCTCTTTTCTGAGACGTTGCCTTCAGCTTACCATCAGGCAAGGCGAAGTCTAATTAACGTGTCCTATATAAGAAAAGAAAACAAAAATTAATACAAGCAATCGGGGCAATTCTTATGCGAAACAAAACTTGTGAAGGTGTGGTCCGGTGAAAGTTAATTATAAGTGCAAGTTAACGAGAGCAACGTTTTAACCTCGTTATAATAAAAGTTGAAATTCCTTGATTGGTCACTATTTATATTACACAACTTGAAACAGGTTTTTATTTCACAGGACTATGAATGATAAATTGATTTATAAATATATTTAACGTGTAACATACACATTTGTCATAATAATATCTCAATGATAATAATAATAGGTAAGTATGTCATAGAATTCCTATCTAGATTGACTCTTTGGTCATCACACCCGAGGAGAGGGCCAGATCGAGAGAGACAGCCCTGTGTCGACCGGGGTGCGAGGGATATGTCTATTAACCTCACCTTCGGCAACCAACAACGACCCACAGGCAGCCTGCGTTTGGTCGGTTCGAGTCCGACATAACCTCTTCCACCGGCTCCGGTGGCGGAGTATCCGTGGGGATTTAAAGATAGTGTTATGGCTGTAGATAGAGGAGAGAATGATGGACAGTATTGCCGTTACAATTTTTTATTTTAATAATAATTATTGTAAGAGTTGGATTGTATACTGTACTGTACTGTACTGTATTGTATAATGTACAATAATACTATAATTTAACAGTCTTATGTGCAGCAGCTATGGAAAATAAACGCATTTTTCTTTCTTTTTTTTAATTTTAAACATGTTTTTAATAATATTTTAGTCCTTCAAAAAATTAACTTCTAACAGATTTCGAAAAGTAAGAGCTTCGCAATTGGATCGCTAGTTGCCGAAGTATGTTTTTTTGGGTCAAATAACCCAGTACCCGGATGTTGCATTTGGATTCCTATTTTGATTCCTCAGAGGATCTAAAAGGAATTGTTATTCCACTTCGATCCCACAGGGGACCCAAGGGGACTTTACTATTCCACTTGGAAACTCTCGTTTAGAAGATCGTATCAAACAAAACTAAAATAATTACAGTCACATCTATTACCTTTTAGTTACACGATTAAGATAAAATGAGATAAGATAAGATATGATAGGATAGGGTGAGATAGGATAACAAAGGATTATTATTATCTTATGGTATTATCTTATCATATCGTATCTTATCTTATCTCAATAATTTAACTAAAAGGTACCTAATCCAAGTGGAAGTGATAATTTTAGTAGGTACTATTTGATACGATCCCCTAAACGAGGGTTAGGGGTTCCAAATGCGACGCTATTCTTGCAATAAACGATGGACATGCGTTTATTGTATGAACTTTTTGTATTAAGTCCTTAAAAATAAAGAAGAAGAACATGTGTTTGTACAGCATAACGTTAGCAATCTTGTGTGACTGATTAAAATGACGTGTGGTTTCTTTTTTATACAACTTAGGTGGCAAAGAAGCACACAGCACACCTGACGGTGAAAGTGGTAACCGTGACTTATGAACGCGGGTAACACCAGGGGAGTTTATTACAGCTGTGGTATTCTGTAGGGTGGAGGTACTTCCCCAGTCGGGCTGCTCAATTGGCACCATCGTAACCAACCTCTTACCCGTTTGTACTCTACAATTCAAACATATGTTTTTAGATATTCATGAGCAAAAGTATCGGACTCAATGTTCCAAATTCAAAACATAGTTAATGGTCAATTACAATAAGTTATTGGATAATTATTTAAAATTTAATACTCTATTGATTCATTATATGATTTCGTTCATCTTTCGCTGGTCAGAGTTTAGAAGGCCAGGGAAAGATGGCTCAAAAAAACAGCGGCAAATTTGAATTTGAAACTGACAGGAAAAACTGTTGCCGTATAAAAGTTTTGAAAAAATGATTTTTCATTTTTCGTTGGCCAGAGTCCAACATTTATATTTTAAGTACTCTTTGACAACACACACAAGTGTAGGAAAGTGGCATATTACAGTGAATTATGACTTTTTGTGTTGGTTCCAAATCTACCTAGAAAACCTGTAGTAAAGTCCCCACAACTTTACTGAGGCAGCGATCATCATTCATTCACATCATCAACTCTCATCGTCAACAATCATCCCAAATTAATAAACTGACATGGCAGCATGATCATAGCGCCTAAGCCGTTTCCGTAAGGAATAAAATAAATGAAAAAAAAAAATATATAAGAAATGTCATTTCGATTTGACAAGTATGACATGTCCCCTCTTTGTAAACAAGTCGTGCTAAAAATAAATTGAATTATTGATTAATGTATAAAGAGTAACTTCATTAGCGAAGATGAAAAATATTTTAGAAACTCTTATAAATGCGTCAGAAAAAGCTGCTTGTGTGGCACGCTCTTGCTGTGCAGGATCGCCAAATGAAGTACTACTTGTGGCCGAAAAAATTGAAGGCGAAGCCAACGCTCGATTTGAACAAGATTTTAAGACTATAGCAGATGTTTTAGCACAAGAAGCTGCTCGGACTGAAATTGCATCATCCTTCCCTGATCTCGCTAAATATGTAAGAGGTGAAGAGTGTTCCGAAATTGCCGGAGTTCGGATTACTTTACAAAAGAATGTCACAGACACTGCAGAACTACTACGGACGCTTGTGACACCTGCTGTAGCTACACGGATGGCTGAAGCAGCTCACTGCAATACTTCACACGGATTTTGTGACAAATTGCCAAAAAACCTGTCTAATATAGACACTTCTGATTTAGGAGTCTGGATAGATCCTATCGGTAGCTAATATTTACTATTTTATTACCACTTTTATTACCTAGTAATACAGTGCTTCTAAATACAAAATAATCACATCAAATTGCAGATGCTACTGCAGAATTTATAGCTGGAGTTCATGGAGAAGCTGATGCTGACAGAGGTCTTCCATGTGTAACTGTCCTCATTGGTGCTTACCTTAGATCTACTGGTGAACCAGTAATGGGAGTCATCAATCAACCATTTTATGATAAGTAAGTTTATTTGTCTTCAGATATTAGATTATAGATTACAAAAAAATAATAAAAATTGTTATATATTTTTAGTGGCAAAGGTAGAATAGCCTGGGGTGTTGATTATGGATCTATTCAAGAATGGGGTGGAAGTGATGGGATTGAACATAAGAACCTAATTCTTATGAGTGGAGCAGAAAAACCTGAAGTAGTTGCAAAAATCAAGGATGCCGGTTGGGAAGTGCGTTCTGTTCCTGGTGCTGGTCACAAGCTGTTGAAAGTTGTATTAGGTGAGTTATCGATATAAAGCCCTAAGTATTATTCTACGGAAGTTAAACTTTTGACTATATGAGTATTGATGTGCTTATGTAAGTTTTATAGAGAACACAATACAGTCATAATCTTGCATTAGTTGCTGCATAAACTATTTATAAATAAATCAAAACCATTTTGAATAAGGATATTATGATTTACAGGTGAAGCTGCAGCATATATTGTGTCACAGGGAACCACATTCTGCTGGGATACATGTGCACCCCATTCAATATTACGGGCAAAGGGTGGTGATCTTGTTAGCTACACAACACACATTCCTATTACATATAATGATACTGAAGGCAACAACACGCAGCAGTATTGTAACAATGAAGGTATAATTGCATACACCAATGAATCTGTTTTAGAACAAATAAAAATGGTACTGGCTGAATGAAATTATGGTTAGTGTTATGCTATTTAAATATAATTTTAAGTAAATGAATTTTGGTTATATATTTTCTAATATTACTTAAATGTGTACGTTCAAAATTTAAGTAATTTGAAGAATAGGTGTAACTGTATGTTTTTGCCTTTTGAATGTAATCATTTGAAAAAGGAGTAGCAATTTTGTGCCAATATTTTGTAATTTAGCTAGTCAAGGATGAATATTCTGTTACATACTAACTATGTATTTTTATACACTACCTTCTAGATTAACAAACAAGTATGTACTTCTCCTGTAGCCTGATGGTAAATATTTATTGTGTATTACAACACTAGTGTTGCAATGCACAAATAGGGACAGGAAAAATCAAGCTTCAATAATTTGTTGCCTGGGGAAGTTGGATAAGAAAATGTAGAGCAAAGTAAAAAGCGCTATTCCAAAGTGTTGTAAAGGTATTTTGGGGAAGTTCACCCACATAAGATTGAAAAATAACTTCAAAAATTTCATGAAATTATTTAGGTGGAGTAATCAAAAAACAGTTTAAAAATTATTGTAACTTCTGACTATTTATACTGTAGATTGATGGCACTTGGTGGAATTTGTTGTTACACATATTGATAACTCACTTGTACTTTTCCACATTATTGCTTATTACACCTGACCGGTTTCGCCTTACGACATCCTCAAAGGTTTATAATGACATTAAGAACATTCCTATTAGAAACATTGCGACACTCAAACATATTACACATAAACCTTTGAGGATGCCGTAAGGCGAAACCGGTCAGGTGTAATAAGCAATAAAGTAATGTGGAAAAGTACAAGTGAGTTATCAATATGTGTATTGTAACTTCATTTGTTGTTGCCGAAAATTCGTAAGCCTATCGGTAGATGGCTCTTACCGTCGCCCCAAGATGGTTGTATAGGAACACTTAAGATGTGACTCGGTAGCTTAGTGGTCAAAGCATTCCTGCTATAAGGGACTGGTTGCGGGTTCAAGTCTTGTCTAAGTTGTTTGTGTTTTTCCGATCCTAATCGATTTGGATAATTGCATACTAATTGATATGATCTATGATCATTAGTGATTGGGCAAAAGTGTGATTTAAATACTTCAACAGCTCTCAGTATTTACTTACTGTCAGCAGGAGATGCCGTTGACCAGATGGGAGATCTGCCCTTTGCTGGGCTCTCAGTACTACCCAGTTGTAAGATTTAAGTTTAGGGACACCTTCAATCTATTAGATTAAGGGTGCTCTAATTCAGAACCACTCCTCAATCTCAATAAGTGTATAAATAAAACACCACTAAGGTGTGAATTTGCATGGTGAATTAATCTTTAAATAAATCAATTGAATCAATCAAAGTGAATCAATTTCTATTAGGATGTCTATGAATACAGTAGCAGAGCTGGGACAGCTAGTTTCGTAACTATGTTCTTTCATTTCCCAATTTTATCAGTATTTTCTAAAATATTACTAATCTATGTGTATAGTGCAATTGTTATGATCTCAATGTGTTTATGTATTTTATCAATTTTAATTAAATGTTATAAATAATTAATATGTATGTGTCATTCATAATTTATTTACAAGTATAATAATGGTAATAATTAATTGATACACAAACTTAATCTCCACTTGTTTCTGAGTCAGATGATGAGCTTCTACTCTTGGATTTCTTTTTCTTCTTCTTTTTACTTTTCTTTTCTTTCTTCTTTTTAACTTTACCTTCCTTTTTGATTTTTGGTTCTGTTTCCTGAAAATAATATGATGAATATGACAGTACACCTCAAATAAAAGCTTCAATGTGGAGGTAACTGAAATTATTCAATGATTATGCTCTTTATGTACCTAAACTGAATAAACGAAATTTATTCTTTGATTAATGCTCAGTTGATGATGAGCTAAAAATGATGCTGGCTGTACCATGACAAGCTTCTTAAAACCCAAATTATTTCAAATTCAGGTGCCTAGAAATGTTTAGATAAAAGAACTAACAAAATAATGTCAATAAGGCTTCTGAATCTATGTGGTGATGGAAAAAGAATACAAATATCACCATCCCATCTCATCCGACAGGTGTCATAAGAGGTGACTAACTGAAAAATATGCAGACAATATCACTACGAGGGAAAGAATATTCAAAATAAAACCCTGTATCAATTGGCCATTGTGGAAACAGTAGGCCAAAGCCCCAATATTGAGAGAGGTTATGTCCAGCAGCGAACTGCGATGGGCGATGGGATGTAATTGATTGAAGGCTTCTAAATATTATACCTGTTTAACTTCAGCTTTAACTGGCAATAGAGGTAGTTGCGGTGCGCAGCCTTCCATTCTGATGGCTGCGGTTACATCATCAATTTTACTCATGTCAGCATTAGGGGCCTTATATTGTTCACAATGGTCAACACGAATTGTACGACCCAAAATCTGGAAATTATAAACAACAGTGAATCCTAATGGTTAATACTATCTTGCATGAGCAGTCATTAATTACCAAAGCAATAAATCAATAATTATGGGAGCGCACTAAGATCTTTGAGATCCACACCAACACCAACTGATTGACAGTCAAGGCTCCCTTGGGGTCATCAAATCATTCCTACTAAAGTAAAAAAAAATGGGGATGCATGAGACAACTCGACGGATGAAAAATTTAACCAATAATTTGTAATATTTCTATTATGTGCATGTCATATCCAAACCTTCATTCCATTCAAATTGTCTACAGCAAGAATTGTGGATCTTTGATCTTCATAACATATGAATGAGAAACCTCTTGACTTGCCTGTTGCCTTGTCTCTAACTAAATTTATGTTAACTATTTCACCATACCTGCAACAAATAAAAAATTGCTGACATCAGTGTACCCCAGATTTCTCCAGAAACCTTGCCGCCCACATCACTGTAACCTAATTGTTACATCAAAAAAAAATATGCAGTAAGTGTTCTAGCTTCTTTTTTTTAAATAATTTTGAAAAATTCTACTATTTTATACTTACTGTGAAAAAACACATATGACATCTCCTTCAGTGAGATCATATGGCAAGCCACCAACAAATATCCAAGCACTATCTTTATACTGGTCATGCCATGAACTCTTTGAGTTGTTAGCCAGTTCTCGTTCACTAAGTTTCAGCACATTTTTCATATTTCTGAAATTAAAAGAATATTGAAGATTTGATGTCTTAATCGAAACACTATAATGAATAATTAGTACATGATTGGTATATTTACGTCATAGGGTTCATTGTGGCAAGGTAAACTTCGATTACTTCTTTGAAACTTTATTAACTTTTCGCCTTGCAACTTGCAACCAAGTTTACATAAACCAAATAATGTAAGTAAACACAAACTTTAAAAAATATTGTTGTGATAACTGTGCCAACCAATATTCGCTTATTACGCCAACATCGGGTCAATAATAATATTATCTTATATATGTTTTACGCAACACGAAACTATATTAGGCTTTTAGGTTAGGCTCAAAACAAGTTGTTACAATATAATTTGGGCTCAAAACAAACAGTTCAGTAATCAAGTCAGTTGAAGTCATTTTTTTTTATTGACTGTGACACTAGTAGCACAGATAATGCAATTTTATGACATGGTAACTAAGATTGTTGACAAGTCATTTTGCATTACAGGAGCTGTTTGTGAATATTGATACTGTAAACTCTTTTTTTCGTGTTGAAATTTCCTTGGATACCAACCCCGTCAGTCATCGGGGGTGGTTCTGTTCAAATTTATAATTTTTAGATTCCTAATTAAATTTCAAATTACTTTTATTAAAAACTATATACATGTAATACAACGTAGACTGAAATAAATACAATATTTTCTTGCACTACATACAACCGGCACGTGACGGCGGTGACGTCACTCGCACGTACGATTTTGGATGGAGCGTATTCAGGCGGCGTGAGATATAATTTGTTACAATTAAAGGGTTTCTTAAAATTAGAACACCATATACTTATAGTATAACAATAATTATTTATTACTCCTCACTTCTTCAAAAACATTTCCTACTGAGAATCACAATACCATCAGGAGTTTTAGCGCCAACACAAAGGGCACATCGCGATATTATTTTATTTTGCGAAAGTGGTGTGAATTGTTATAAAAATGGTGAATCTTTAGACATAATGCCTCTGACTCTGACAACGCACACAAGCTTAGTGTAGAATAGTGGCATACTACAATGAATTGTGAGTTTTCATGTTGGTTCCAAATCTCCCTAGGGTGCTTCTAATAAAGTCCCCACAGTTTTACTGAGGTAGCAATCTCATTGATTGTCATCAACATCAACAATCATTCTGCTAAAATATATAATACAAAAGTCTTGACATAAATGTCTTAGTTACCATGTCATAAAATCCCAAAAAAAAGTTAACAGTTGACACTTGACACGTGTCCTTGTTTTTATTTGTTTGTCACAATTCTCGTTACGAACATTATCATTATCACATTGTAAAGTTCAATACACAAGTATCTACTATGACGACTCCCAATCCAGATGCTGAAAACTTTGATCAAGTTAGTCTAACATTCCATTTGTGCTGAAGTATATAACTTAACTACTTAACAAATTAATCATTTAAACCTCTTTTCTTATAGTTCGAAGAAGACGAAACTGAACAACAATTAGGAGCAACAGCATCGGGACGAAAAAGACTCTTTAGTAAAGAATTGAGATGTATGATGTATGGTTTTGGTGATGACCAGAATCCATACACAGAAAGTGTAGACTTTTTGGAAGATTTAGTTATTGAATTTATTACAGAAACTACACATAGGTATGAATGATAAGAATGCTTTTCCAAATTCATGATATATAATTTGTCAAGGGTATTTGCATATATTTTATATTTTCAGAGCAATGGAGGTTGGTCGAACTGGCCGAGTTCAAGTAGAAGACATTATATTTCTAGTCAGAAAAGATCAACGCAAGTATGCTCGTGTCAAAGATCTGCTGACAATGAATGAAGAACTTAAGAAAGCTAGAAAAGCTTTTGATGAAGTTAAATATGTTGGTGAGTAAAATTGATATTTTTTTACCGCAGTGTGAACACTCTTTGATGTAATTTTATTTTCCTGATTAATTTTACTATTACCAGTTACCTACTTATTTATTTTCTACTAAAATAATTTGAAATGGCAAAGCAGTCATTCATTTTCAGATTAACTGTATAGATTAATTCTTGTTGCATAAGATATAAATGTGATGTACTTATTATATTTGCTATAAATTATTCTGTTTTATAAACTTATAGAAGACCAGCAATAACATAGATGATCAAACAACAGATGCCATGCTTCTAAGACTGACATGCAAGTAACAAAGTTTAATTTCTGACATATTGCTTTTGTGTTTGTAACTAACATGATAATTGTGTAGACCCCCAAGATCATCCACTGCATTGAGCGGAATACATGGGGCTATGTGGTGAACACATTGTGTGACGGGTGACCTGCCTATTGCAGCATTTGCCTGAGACGTGTCACACGGTCACCCATTGCTATCACCCGCTCCATGCACTGGCCCAACACTTACGCAACAGCACTTATATTTCAATTCAGTTCAATTGACCTATTACAGTCCATTGCTGGACATAGGCCTTTTCTGAGATGGATATGGATGGTGAACCAGATGCTATGGGTCAGAATGGTACAGGCCTATGTCCAAGTCTTATTATTAAAGTTAAACTAGATCCTTTGTTTTGGAAGTCCTGTAAAAAATCAAGAATATTACCTTTTTCTGATCTGTCATTATTGTAAATTGTAGTACCTTAATTATGTATATACCTAATTGTAGAATAACATGCACATGCACAATGGGCTATGAGAAATTTTAATAGTTGAATATCTTGTGACTTATCTTGACATTACCACCAGTTTAATAACTATTATATATTTGATTATTTGTACCGGCTATCATAATATCATGTAAAACACTAAAAATGGATGATCTAATTCTGTCATTATCCATATTTCACATTCATTTGGATGTTATGTATATTGCTAATACATCTTATAAATGGGATACAATATTGTAATAGCTTTATATTATTCAAATATAAATAATGACCAGAATTAATTATAATGTAATTTAAATTAAAATTTCACAACACTTTGGATTACTAAAACAATTTTTGTATTAATACAAACATACTTTTAAATGTAGTGTTCCCCACTGTTGAGGCAAAATAAATAAATAATTTAAAATTAATATTTGTGTCAAAATGAGCAATGTTAGCATGAGTCACCAATCGTATATTAATACTGGATATTGGTATTATTATAATATTATGATATGGGAATATTTTTATATCATTAACATGATTTAATGTAACGTGTATTTTGTATTTCAGAATAAATCACTGGATGAAGTTTGTAATCAGACTTAAAATTTGTTTACAGTTGATTATTACATTGTAGCATGTCAGTTCTATTAAAGACAGGAATATTATATGTACTGATGTAGATGGTTTTTGTTCACTATTAAATATATATTATTGTCTATCTATGATACTAAAGAAGTCATGTTATAATATCTCAATACTTATAATTTTTTAGCTGTAAGAAAATAAAAAATAAAAACCTTTCTTTCATTGTTTGTTTTAATTTTACATCAATGGCTTTCATTATTTCCAGCTTTAGATTTCAATATAGTTTTTAAAGGATATTCCTACCCAAATATGTATATAGATTGTACTTAGATTATTTTATGCCTAAAATTTTTATTTTATTTTTTATACCACTTAGGTGGCAGCACACAGCCCACCTGATGGGAAGTGGTTACCGTGGCCTATGGACTTGTGCAACACCAGGGGCGTCACACTCGCGCTGCCGACCCTGAAGAAACCTCCTCATGTCCCTTTTGAAGAACCTCATATTGTAGGCGCATGGGAAGACCGCAGCAGGGACTTCATTCCACAGCTTGAGTGTGCGTGGAATGAAGTATCTTTCATACCGCACAGTGCGTACCGTCTCAGGTTGCAATGTGAGGGGATGAATTCCCTGCCTACGGCGAGTGGTGCGATGATAGAATGTGGGCATCATGTCAAACAATTCATCTGAGCACAACCCGTTGTATGGGCGGTAGAACACACAGCGAAGCAAAGTCCCTCATAAAGCGGAAAGGTTCCACATCACCAGCGAGTATGGAATTGTCAACCAGTCTCACGCCCTTCTTTGCACCGAGTCGAATGGGTCAAGCTGGTATGCAGGTGCTCCAGCAAAAAGGTGACAGCAGTACTCCATGTGGGGCCAGACCTGTGCCTTATAAAGGAGTCTCTGTCCGCAGTGAAGTACTGCCTCGTCCTGAAGTTTCTTTGATGCCAATTTAACCTTAACAACTATGATTTATTAACATTATTCGAATTCAAATAAAAGAAACATATTTTTGATATACTTTATTTGTGCGATACAATAACACTATAAATATATTAATATAATACAGATTGATAATACAGTATAACTGATAGCTTTTCACAGGAAAGTTAAACACTAAAAATAATTTCGAACAATTATAATAAAGACATAACAACAAATAAAAATTAAATAATAGAAACAACTGTCAGACTGAGATTAAATAGAACAAAATGTTTACATAAAAGATAAGTATTATTATATCTTTGAAATACGGATCCGAAAAAAAACTAAACAATATGATAAACTTAAATCGAAGCCTGGAATCATTTTAGAGGCTGATTAGGCAACTAACAATACAGTTAGGTCTGTATACCATAAATTGTATAAAATCTTACATATAAATCCAATCGAATGTCAACAAGTTCCACAAGAACAATATCTTGAAGATATGGTCCCCATAAGGTCATGTGGTGATCAATTATTCACTACAAACATAATTTATGTAAAATGATTCTTAATAATAGTATGTAAATAAAATATTTCAACAAAATGTTCACATTTTAGGAGACTAGACCCAGGTTGTGAAACAGCCAAATGTCTCAACTTTGGTTTTAAATTGCATCTTTACAATTTTCATGCCCTTATTTCAGATGGGCCATAGATGGCAGTGTAATATTCACGTTTAAGGTTAATTCTGAAGTATGTATTGCTATGCTAACTTATGCAAAAATATCAAGTGAGGCCTTGTTCTGCTAATTTATAATGATTCAATTTCGATTCGATTGGCTGTCAAATTGATCTCAGCTTACACGAAAAGATGGCCAATTCTCTTAATAAATTTATTCATTATCTTGAAAATGGTACCATTAGGAAACAACGTTTTTGACATAAAATTGGGAGTATGAATTGGAATCGCAACTGAATTTTAACCGCTTTATTAATCAACAGAATTAGGTCCCTCAGAAAAATTCTGTACAGTACTCAGTTTGAAATTATTAAATGTTTAAGACTTACTACTACATCTATGTTAGTAGTCTCTAATTTATATAATAAGCTCGGGTAGACATATTTACCTCATGAAACCTGTCTTCTGGGCATGATCTTATCATTAATTTAATGAAACAATGTAAACATCTGGTAATAAAAATAATAAAGTTGTAAATGGTAACTGGCAATTTTTTTCAGGTATATTAGATAAACTTTGAGCCCATTTTAGAATAACATTAGCGCCTAGTGCCTATGCTTTGAGAGTATCAACTAGGTACCTAAAAATTGTGACATTAATTCAGATCAGCCTGTTCAGTTCAATATTAAGCGATAAGAATTATTAATACTTTAGATACATACTGTTTGAATTCTATGCACATTTTTGAGAAAAATTATTTTAAGCAATAAATTGACCGTATTTGATTGTACCTAATGTTTGCATAATGTTCTTTTTAATGCAGGATTAATTGGCTTCTGAGTTACTAATGTTCTTAATTAATGTATTTAAACACCTCATCACCTCAATTCACACTTTCGGCATTCCATACGCGTACGGTTAAACTTAAAATAAGCGTAGCAAGTCAACAGTGTAGACAAATTGCGAATGTTTCAATGCTAACACTAAGCTGTCTTTACAAGCGCAATTAATTTTTATTTTATTAAAAGAGTATCTACTAGTAAAGTAACCGAAAATACTAGTATTCTCGTTGCTTGTATTAGGAGTAGGTCCACGTGGATAGTTTAATGGCCAGAATTTGAATCGAACCCGTGACCGATCGTAAGGCCGATTCCTTCACCACTAAGCTACCGACGGATGTGACTAAGGAGGGAGAACTTTCATCTAAGATAATAAAATATAAATCGACTATTTATACTGTAGATTGATGGCACTTGGTGGAATTTGTTGTTACACATATTGATAACTCACTTGTACTTTCCACATTACTTTATTGCTTATTACACCTGACCGGTTTTGCCTTACGGCATCCTCAAAGGTTTATAATGACATTTAAGAACATTCCCTTTAGAAGAAGTAATGTTTCTAAAGGGAATGTTCTTAAATATAAGTGTAATAAGCAATAAAGTAATGTGGAAAAGTACAAGTGAGTTATCAATATGTGTAAATATCAATCGGTACATGTTAAACGTCGTCCTAAGGACTGACTTTGGAAGAAATTACGGAAGCTAAAGTAGGTACAACTATCAATTCTTCAGATTCCTCTACATTAATCTCTGTCTTTAAGACCAATATGTGTACTTTATTATATAACTACATAATTAATCTTAACGATGTGTAAATATTTTTTCTACTTTTATAACAGCCAACGCTAAGGCAAGTAAACCTGTGTACTAATTACTAAATCTAGATTTAATTTTATATTAATAAATATAATAATGTCAAGGAATAAATATTATATAAGTTACCATCTATACAAAAAGTATTAATTAATTGTTGGGCCTGATTTTATAAATTTTATGTTCATTTAAACTTTTCGACTCAACTAACTCAGTGAAAAGTTTTTAAAGCGGCAATTCCACCGAGGTTCGTTCCAGAACTATACCATTTTAGAATGTAATTTTAAAATTAAGTGTTTATAATTCTGAACAGTAAACTTTTAGTAGTTCAAACAATCACTATTTGTGAAACTCGTCTAAATTGTGAGATAATGTTTTAATTTTTGTTTTGGTCAACAGCCGAGTATGCAACGATGTAAAGTACAGCTGGGTACGCGGCTTTTCTTTCATGGAAGATTTTTGGAACAACACACTTACTAATTTTATCTGGAGTTTATTTATCCAGTCTTTTATTATTATAAATATTAAAAAAGGACAAAACTATTAATCGTGAATATCTTTAGTATTTCTTTATCATTCATATACCTATAAGTGATAATCACACGCACAGTGCTAGAATAGATTATAAAATTCTTGTTTAGTTCGTATTATTTATACACTAGAACCTTGGGGGGCTACCCTGAAACGGACATCCTAAATTTCGAGGCCGCACATAATACTAACGAAACACAAAGGATTTATAAAATCTACTAATTCAGATTTCTTTTGGTAGATAGAGTTTAGGCCAAACGAAGTGTTACAATGCCGTATCGGATCAGACTGCAGGATAAATGATTTTCGTGATAATCAATTGCCCGAAACTTCGGTCCGTAACTACGAATGTACATTTCGTAGCATAGCTACTCCCCCGTTACCGCACTTCACTTAAACTGGGCTAGCATTTTACAGGGTTTACTTAGTTGGTATTTCTGAAGCGTGGATGAGGTTCAGCGTATTTCGTACAGCTGCAGTATTTAGTCCACAGGCGGGCCCATCGCGGCGATGATGCCCTTCATGACAGCTGCAGCCGCTAACGCAGCGTGCGGTTGCCACTGCTTGCCTCGAGTGCCGTCTCGGTAATCTGATATACCTGCAAAGAAAACTCATTTTAAAGATTTGTTTTCAATTAAAAAAAATCAACCTATTTGTTATTACTTTTCAACCTCTAGGGTCAAAAGAAACACCCATAACAATAGTATCGTCGCCAATAATAGCCATAGGGGTCATTATTCTAAATGCCAAGGGCCAGATCGAGTAATTACATCTTTATGCAACTTAGGTGGCAGACAAGCACACGGCCCACCTGATGGAAAGTGATTACCGAGGCCTATGGACATGTGCAACACCAGGGGAATCACAGTTGAGCTGCCAAACCTAGTCAGTCAAATACCCAATTTTTATTATACCTATATAGGACACGTCAATTAGACTTCGCTTTGCCTGATAGTAAGCTGAAGGTAAATTCTCAGAAAAGAGGGTCCATTACCTACCTACATATTATACCATGTTACAATGGTGACATGAGTGTGACGCCCCGCTTAAAGGACCCGGGACTGTAGGAAGAAGGAAACACGTGAGCTGGTAAGGAATTCCAAGCCTTAATTGTGCGGCAAAGGAAAGAATCCCCGAACCGCTTGGTTCCATCGGTGCACGTGCCCCGGGTGGCAACATCAGGGGCGGGCAAATTTCCTTTCGTCTGCAAGATCTTATCTTCTGCGTCTTTGCTGTATGGTAAGCGCCCCCGGACCCCGCGTTGTCTCAATGTCTCTACCAGAGTTGTTCGGAGGCGTTATTGGCTTCCAGTTCCCAGCGCAGGCGGTGGAATGTGTTGACTCTATCTCAGTCACTCATGGAGCGACTTGTGGATGACAATGACGTGTTTGAGTTTGCTTAGGACCCCCCCCCCCCCCCGAAATGTTAATAATGTAATGATTATAAAAAATGTAGAGAAGATGTTCATATTTTGTATGGACGTTGGTTTATTTCCAATAAAATCCATTATGATTAAATTAGAATGAGATATAGTAGCTAAAATTAGTAATCGGGCATTAGTTAGATAATGATTTATAAATTCTGCATTTAAGAGAAAAACTAAAAGTTATTTTATGTTAGTAGATAATTTAATTCGAAAATGGCAATACAATTTAATTTTTTTAATAACAATTATTGCTGTCATCACTTGGTCGCCACTGGCAACTGTCACTTAAAGTCATTTTCGAACCATGCTCATTTCTGTAGTGTAAGATATTTATATACATTTACTGTGCAAATTACACTTTATCACTTCATGGGACTTTTTACTAGGTCATCATAACTACAGGATCAGATTTTAACTTGTATTTGGTAAAAAAACAAATTGTTCCAGTTTTGTTTTGGAACTGCTATGGTTTCCTTTAGGTTGATAATGACCACTTTCTTCTTAAAATGACTACTTTCCTAAAATTCAGTAGCTATTTAAGTCTCAAATATTTTAGATCAACAACAGTCATACTTTGACAACCAGTCGACGTATTACATTTTTATTACGCCAAGCAGCTTCGTAGGAGGATTACAATGATGCAGCATAAGTCTCATAATTATTTCAAAACACTAAATGTGAACGATGTCGTTATATGTATAGTTCAATATTGCACTTTAGTTATATATAAAACAAAAATAGGTAACGCTTCTTGTCTGGACATGGCGTAATCTATCAATTTCTCTTTATATTTGTAAAAATCTCACCCTTAAAACATGGAACTAATAAGTACTACGTACGACCGGAATGTGCACTGATCTAGGAAAACGGTCCGAAAGAGATAGCAACTAGGAGGTGCTTGTATCTCACTCTGCTAGGGTGACCAAATATTTTGCAAGAAATAGGAATTGACATCTCTCTTAATTTGCGTTTTTATTTCTTGAAGATTCGATTGCTTGTTTTCGAGATATCGACGTCAGTCGTAACATTACCCCCCTTTTAGTCATGCTCGTCCCGTGCATCATTTTTTCCATGATGACGCGTCAACCTATCCACATGGACTACCTTTGGTTTTCCCCTAATCCCCTTCCTAATGCGGTAAGTAATATCATTAATAAATAAATAAATATTCCACAACATTCTACACAACGCTATCTAGACCCATGGTAAGCATAGCTTAACTAGCTTGTGTTATGGGATCTAGAATGCGGATAAACATACTTAGATACTTTTTTTTTTGTAAATACATACATATTATACATAGAAACACCCAGACCAATGCAAATATACATATTCATGCATACAAAGAAGAAGTTTTGTCCTTGGTCATAGTGGATCTCCATAGGTGCGCCGTACCGGCAGACCACTTCCTGAACCAGTTTCCTTGCCACAGTGACTTCTTCCTGGTTGGGTGTCGCAAATACTTCAGGCCACTTAGTGAAGTAATCTTGCATTACTATGATGTATTTGTTACCTTCTTCAGATATTGGAAAAGGTCCAGCAACATCAATGGCGATACGTCCATCGTAACAATATGTTACATCCTGCCAATGTTTCACTGCTGCAACCTTTAATGCACCTTTTCACCATGATAGTAATACAAATTGGTAATAAAATTACTTTGAGACTACGAACAAGTCAGCGCATACGCCCTATGCCATTAAGGATAGCTGATTGCGACGTTAATGTTCAAAATCCTACCATTGTACTACCAAAAGAATTATATGTTTACAGTTTAGTGCCTTGCGATGTTTTAATGATCATAAAATGTTACGTTTTTATTTCTACTTCATGATTGAAACGAGTCAAGAGCACACATTTTTTTTACTATAATATTTAGTAATAGTTTCATAATATATTATAATCTACTAAAAAGTATTGTCATGTGTACGTGCAATAATAGAAAGGGACACATTGACCTCGTGCTTGCTGTCTCTATGTGCTCGCTTCCCCGTTCGTTTTAAATACAGTTTTCACCCATTTCATTAAAGTCTTATATTGTGTACACGCTTATAGTGAGTGCACATTCCAGTTGTACGTAGTACTTATTAGTTCCATGCCTTAAAGTAAACAAAAAATCAAACAAAACCGTCCACAGCATAAACAGAACTGTCCTCAATCTGTCACGCGTGACGCGTCGGTGACAATTTGTCAAAATTATTTTGTTTTTGTCAGGCACAGGCAGCAAGAGTCTTGTTTGTATTCAGCGTAAAAAATACACCAAACTAAAAACGATGATTTCTCAAAATTGCAAGAAATTAATTTCTATTCTTCTCTTTATTCTAAATAAATATTATAATATTAGTTAAATGTACCACTATTCTGAAATATTTGGTTCATCGCTACTGGATTATTTCAATAATAAAAAAACATTTCTGGACAACTCCTTTTAACTGACAAAATATGTATTTTGCATGCCATCATATAACAGAATATTAATGAACCTTACGATATTGCAATACCTTCTGTACCTACCATATACCACGTATTGTTAGTGACGGAGGTACTCTACCGATTGGCATAGAAAAATCTAGAATCGTCAACACAAAGTCACAATCTACCTACGAGTACCGTTGAGGCTCAGAATGTCGACTTCCCAAAATGTCCCCTGGTTCCAAAATGTCAACTTCCCATAATGTCCCTTTCCCAAAATGTCGCTTTCCCAAAATGTCGCTTTCCCAAAATGTCGCTTTCCCAGAATGTCCCCCATTCTTAGGCTTAAACCAACGAAATAAAAAACCAATTTAGAATAATTTTTTTATTTTAATTAGGTACTTAAGTAGTGGGATTTTTAATTAGAAAAGAAATTTGTAATGAAATATAGTCATGTATTGTTAAAATTTAGGCACCTACTTAAATTTACTTAATTAAGTATGTATACCAAATACACACTCGTGTGTATGGTGATTACCGTCCTCGGCTCTCTTAAGACCGACTCAATGTCGCCTCAGCGGTAATCACCAACTTTACACACTTGTACCATAATGTACTATTATTCGTAATGTTAATTAACCAAAGTAAATTTCAGTACCACAATTAAAATATGTTTGATTTGATATGTCACTGTCTATATTTTATCGTTTTTTATCAATGTTATGTTTATCATTTTTAAGAAAATGAATAAATCATATTTTATTTGTAATACTTGAGTTACTATTAGTAATAGCTACTACATATTATCTTAATTATACCTTTGGATATGTTACTAACAGTTATTCTTTTAATCTTTTTGAATGTGTGTAAAATATTGATACCTATTGATATTAATTTTATTTGGTATACATACTTAAGTAAATTTAAGTAGGTGCCTAAATTTTGACAATACATGACTATATTTCATTACAAATTTCTTTTCTAATTAAAAATCCCACTACTTAAGTACCTAATTAAAATAAAAAAATGATTCTAAATTGGTTTTTTATTTCGTTGGTTTAAGCCTAAGAATGGGGGACATTCTGGGAAAGCGACATTTTGGGAAAGCGACATTTTGGGAAAGCGACATTTTGGGAAAGGGACATTATGGGAAGTTGACATTTTGGAACCAGGGGACATTTTGGGAAGTCGAGATTCTGAGCCTCAACGGTACTCTTTTAAATAAAAACAAACAATAGGTAAATATCGAAAATGAACTCGAACGTCAGCGACGGCGGCAAACTTCAAAAGAGTAGATAGGTAGTTTTCGCTCGCGTATTTACTAGATGATTCGACCCTCCTAATTGAGAGGTAGGTATAAAAACACGTTTGCATAACGACACCATTCATTATGTCTTTGAGACCGATAACAAACACAGCGAACTTGAGCGACCGAAGAGGATTCTACCTGCGACCTGAGCGACGACTGTGGACTACTGTGAACTACTGAGCGACTGGAACTGTTGAAGAGTACTGTGTGTACTAGTGATTTAGGTAATTGTCTAGTTTGTGTCGAGCTAATAAATCTCTTCGTTGAGTAAACGGCATTTAATTGTACCCTGTGCACGTAACAATATTCTTGCAAATAAATCGAACTGAATTGAACATTACCTCTAATGGATATGAAGCAGTCCTTCCTGTTGCCGATGACGCTGTCGAGCACGGCGTCTAGCTCGCAGTCATACGCCAAGGCGCGCGCGTGCGCGGCGAAGGCGGCGCGAGCCTCGCCCGACGCGCACACGCCGCGCCCGCCCGCCACCGGCGCCAGGTGCACGCGCACGCCGCCTCCCGCACGGTCTCTGCACGAACATTTATACCATGATACATTTTTTTATACCACTTAGGTGGCAAACAATCGCACGGTCCCCTGATCGAAAGTGGTTACCGTGGCCTATAGACGTGTGTAACACCAGAGAAGTCACACTCGCGCTGCCAACCCTGTAAGCACAGAGCTTCTGTGTTGTCAGTGTAGAGGACAAAGCAGGACAAGCCTTTAGTCACCCCACTGGCAGCACAAATTGTCCAGTGAGCTCTGGCTACCCTACTCACCGCTGGGAACACAACACGAAGTTATTATAACCGCGGTATTCTGTAGGGCGGAGGTACTTCCCACCTCCGCCCTACAGAATACCCCAGTCGGACTTCTCAATTGGGCGGACATACCGTCGTGTCCTACCTCCTTTTACCCTTGTTTACATTTTTTAAGCTAAAATATTTACACTATAAAAAGCAGTATCAGGGGAGGGTAGTGTGGCGTTTGGTCCACCCGTGCTTTGCTCGAAATTAAGAATTTTAAAACATACGACAACACGCCCCCCTCCGGACCCGATTCGACATTTACCCTATCCCTTAAAGAAAGCTGGGTACACGCATGAAAAGGCTGTTTACCTACTTACGTTTAAACTTATTGCTAACAAGTTAATGTAGCAGGTAATTGAAAGAAAAATCTAATCCTGGTTCAGATATGTGTTGCATAGTGATGAGAGCAAGTATCTACTTCATGTCGCAAAACAGGTATTAAGCAGTTAAGTACCGAAGCAAAAAGTTTCGAGAGTAGTGGCAGAGTTAAGGGAAGATGGATGGGCTATGTGAAAGACGATATGATGACCGAAATTACTATACTACTGATTCCGGTAGGAGGTTTACGACGAAGTACTTAATTGAAAACAAAGTGCCTTCATTGAAAACTGAACATTCGTGTCTATATCCCCTAGATACCGTGCGGGAATCCCCGAACTGCTACTGGTGTTGGTTATATGGGATTTGAAGCGTCTAAAAACGCACGTCGTCTCGGTTCGGAAGAGTAGGGCCATCTTACACCATTCCCATCTCAAAGCCGTAGATGGCCTAGGGTAAGACCGAAGCATATGTAATCCGAGATTACGACATGCGGTTTTAGTCGGTTCGATTAGGTACGAAATAACCATTCCCGGTGGCTAGCGGAGGGTATCCGTGGTGATTTCTTAACTAAAGAAGGCATTGCATAGACAACAATCTCTCCCGTTGATAGCCGCAAGTGCTGTTTACGATGGAACACACTTGCAAAGGTTTTTGGGAAGAGAAATGGGAAGGAGATGATGCATGCTTGCCGTCAACAAAAAGTAGGTACGATGTAGAATATATTGCTAGATACCTAAAATCGATTTCGACGTAGTTGAATTAGATGTTGGGATTTCCGCGACAGAACCGACCAATTCGTCTAGAATAGATACTAACATGACTCAGATGACTCTACTGCCTAACAAAGAGGGATACATACCTGACCATACGACCTCGGTGGCGTAGCGGTAGAGCATTCGACTGCTATGCAGGGGGCGCGGGTTCGATTCCCGCTCAGTGCAAATATTTGTATGCATGAATATGTATATTTGCATTGGTCTGGGTGTTTCTATGTATAATATGTATGTATTTACAAAAAAAAAAAGTATCTAAGTATGTTTATCCGCATTCTAGATCCCATAACACAAGCTAGTTAAGCTATGCTTACCATGGGTCTAGATAGCGTTGTGTAGAATGTCGAGGAATATTTATTATTTATTTATTTAATATTTATAGTATTTAGGTAATATTCAATACAATGCTCTGAGAAAGAAAATGAGAGAACGCTATACAAGACCAAACCAAGCTGATCTTAGCCGGATTCTTATAGTTATTCGCGAACTTACCAAATGAACAGCTGGGTGAGTATAGTAATTTTTTGTTTTAGTTGACGAAACGCTAATTTTATCGCGAGTACCGATAGAAGTGAAAACTCAACTCTCGTAAATAGGACTAATTTAATTATTTAGACAAATATACAGAGGAATTGGTAACATTAACAGTGTTACAAGTTCAATAGCTTTTTTTTTCAAAATGTCCAACGCGTCTAAAGCTTTTACTTATAAAATTCAGTCTATATTACTAAGAGGCAGCATAAAGAGACCGGGAGACGCTGGGGACATACCCTAAACTAATCGTCATCTAGTTTTGGGAAGTCCACGAGCAGTCAGAAGGATAATGTTAATACTAGATGCATTGTTGTCTAATAGGTAGTTACGCAAGTCACGTAGGCCATCTAATAATAATGACTTACTATCATTACAAAGTGTTTTCCTTCATTATAATTATTTATTATTAGTACTAAATACGTAATAATAAGCAAACAGCAGGATATATTTTATTATAAAGGATATAATTTTGCTTTGCGTGAATAAGATTTTCAAAGTAGGTACACTTATTCCTAGAAAATGTGTTAAAGTAATAAAATGCTATTAAGTAATGTCTGTATAATAATAGGAAAAGCACTTACTTATCTACTCCATTATAATGGAACACGAGCCTACCACGACCGCATAAGCGGTTCAATAGAAATGCAGATTCAGTACCGGTTTAGACGGAGAGAGATGGAGTTATACACATGTCGGCTTCGACTAAGTAAAAAGTTTTTTTACTTGGTCGTCGCTTATAGGTAGGTATAGCTTGTCATGGTAAGCTCAAATCAGTTGCAAGTACAACCAAACTTAGATAGATGGATAATACATTATTGTACATCAATACATTTACAGCGGAGACAAGTGTAAGTAGCATGTATATACAGTTGAATGTACAATGGAGAATGGAGAGATTAAGAAAGAGCAGAGTAGAATTAGAGCCACCCCATCTCTTCCCATGCGGTGTCGTACAAGGCGACTAAGGGATAGGGCTGTTTGACATCAGACAGATATATACAACCCAGACTCAGCCTCAGATGGATGGCTCAAGTCAACAATAGTGCCCGGAATACGGCAATAGGCTCACCCCCTATTACCGTACCCTGGGACCGAATACAATTATTGGTGAAATGTGGGTGTTAATTCACCTCTGCCCAACCCTCCAGGGATAATGGCGTGATTACATGTATGTATGTTTTACATTTAGAGCTGGGTTTTTTGAAATTCTTATTTATTGCTGGATAGGCACATTAGAAAAGAAATGTACCTACCATCTTACGCCGTTACTACTGACAACTTCCGTAATTCAAAACTATTGCTCCTAGTTCTCCGTATGTAGGTACTTACATTTGGTCTCCTTGCGGCGCTGGATGAGACACTTCGATGAATGCACCTTCTCCGATCTCAACGCAGAGACGATCTGTAGTTCCTTCCGGAGGTTCCCATCGCCCTGGCACGCCTTTCAAACGCTCGAGGCCTATAAGAGTTAATAATCTTAAGTAAGATCTCTACATATGAATTATGAATATAAACTTTCACAATGTAGGTTCTGTGCTATTCCAATCTCATTCAGATCCGCACTGATGTGATCGAGTACCGCACTGATATGATCTGACTTGGGTGAGTATTTGATAGTTAATCACGCCTCACTCATTCGCATTTATGATATTAGGTAAGAATCGTAAAAAAAAAATTTAAACGGCTAACCTTCGCTTACATAGGAATCCCATACAGATTTCGAGTTACAAAGGCGGACAGCTATGTCTTGCAGGAGGAAATCAGCTGGCTTGTAGGGTTTCACTTCATAATCCCAGCCGCCTTTAGCATTTCTTAGCGCCTTTTCACAGAATATGTACACGTACCTGTCAACAAATATAAACAAGAGTTAAGTATCTACTAGAATTGCTTAGTCCAACCTATACCTGACTAATAATATCTGTTAAGTATATTACTTACTAAAATATACCTTTTCTAAAATAAATAATTTCCTAAAATATACATACTTAAGCTTACGTCTATTTCCCTTTGGGGTAGTTAGAGACAACAGCTCGCCATTTGTATTTTTACAAGGTTTAATTTTAAACAATTTCTTTAGGTGTCCATCCAGATTTTCGGGCCCAAGTCAACCTTGGCTGTAAATCGGTACTTACCTGCAAGGCACTAGCGCAGGCAGCAATAGCCGTATAACCGAAACCAAAATAATGAGAAGGAGTGAGCGGATCTCGGGCGCGCGACGTGAAAGATGAAACGAAACCGCACAAAAAAGCAACGGAGACGAAATAAAAAAAATCCAGCATTTTAACGGATTTCAAAAAGTTTTCGAGTTTTATTTACTAGTAGCTTAGTAGGTAGGTGTTAATTTAACAATTACATACTTATGTAGTACCTACCTACTCATTTGTAGATTTTATGATTTTGAACTAAGTACTGAGTCAAAATTTAGGATGCATATAGGTATCCATATTTATGGGAATACCGTGTACGTAACTCCACGTGGACGCGCCGAACGGAAGGGCCCCCGTACCCCCCCGAGTATGGTCGCCGGGCTCCCAAATCCGGTCACCAACCGGCACGACGAACCATATCGGGATTATGCGCGGCCTGGTGAGGCAGCCTCCCAAGGTGGTTAACCCCAGTTGGGCCCCTGTACTATACCGCGGGCGGCCAGCGGCACCACCGTTTCTACAGGTCTCCCTGTTCGGCGCATCGCCCCGCGCCATCCCCACTAGACTACGCCAAGACCCACTGGTCCCACTAGTGCTATGACAACCACCACCTCTGCCCGGCTATGCACTTGCTGACCCCTGAACAATGCAACCGAGATTGAATTGCTATGGAGGGTTTTTCGCAATAGTGCACGGTGGTACCTACCCGGTCGAAACTTGAGACAAATTTGTGCCACCAAGTTTCTACCACCAGTAAAACGATACATCAATTTTGTCCAGTTCTAATAAGTGGTTGAGGAGCTATGAGGAACAGATGAACCTACACACATAGCCTGTCAAAATCATAACCCTTTTTTTGCTTCGTCGTAGTCGGGTAATAAGTACCCACTGCTATGGAATTTATTTGTAGACTTTATGGTATTGAACTAAGTACTGAGTCAGAATTAAGTATGCACATGGAAATACCGTTTAAAGTAACTATTGTCAGTCAACGTATTACTAAAATCTATCCACTAGTTAAGCACTTATTTGTAGACTTTTATGGTATTGAACTAAGTAATGAGTCAGAATTAAGTTTGCATATGGAAATACGGTGTAGGTATGTTTTAGGTCTGGTAACTGTTGCCACAGACTAAACAATATGGTTATTTGTAAACTTTCATCGTGGGATGTAAGTATGTACATTTATGTCCTTATTTGGAGAGTTTAGCACTATGTTCTACTGAGTAAGCATAAAAACCCAGTTACACATTACTGAATAATACCTACCTATTGAAGTCCTTAAATTAAACGTAATATCATATGATACCGCTAATTACATAAAGTACGACAATATTAGGCATCTTCCTGCTATTAATTGCGGTTTACATAGTTTCCTTGAGCACAATCTCACTGATTTACAAGAAACCTCAAAGCTCGCTTTTATTTGAATTACTTAACGACTTATGAGTCGTCTAGCAGCTACTGCCTAAAGGTTAAGTAATTTACACTGTCATTATTGTCATAGCAGGGGATCGGCGCTGCAAGCCGAGATACAGGCCTGTCCTAGTTCGGCTGCAGATGCTTTTTTTATTTATTTTATACCACTTAGGTGACAGATAAGCGCACGGCCCACCTGATGGAAAGTAGTTACCGTGGCCTATGGACCCTGTAAGCACAGAGTATCTGTGCCTGACGGCGTGTACTGACGTGTAGAGGACAAGCCTTTAGTCATCCCACTGATAGCTCAAATTCTCCAGTGAGCTACCCTACTCACCACTGGGAACACAACACGAAGTTATTATAACCGGTATAAAAGCGGTATTCTGTAGGGCGGAGGTACTTCCCCAGTCGGACTGCTCAATTGGGCGGAAATACCGCCGTGTCCTACCTCCTCACAATATGCTACCTGTATTTATTAAATAATTAGTAGCTTTAATTTATAAGATGTTTAATAAAATGAACTTTGTTTAATAAATATAAATAAATAAAAATACAAACGGACGGTCATAGACTCATACTTGCAACTGTAGGTGCCCGTCTGTAGTTCATATACCTACAAGTACATATGCCCTAGAAGGCAATATAGCATCGATTAGGATAGGAAAAGTCTGTACGACTATCGGTAGATGGCTCCCACCGTCGTCGTCATAAGACGGATACACAGATTTGGATGATTTCAGGCAGTTTGGCGGCTCAGTGGTCAGGCGGGACTCGAACCCGCGATCTTTTCCTTACAGAGATTCCCCCTATAAGGGAAAGATCGCGGGTTCGAGTCCCTATTCAATTTTTTCCTATCTTAATCGATTTGAATAGTTAGCATACTAAATGCTTTAAAATTTCATTCAGTATAGCTATACTTCAATTTAATACATAACTTAAAGTTCTTTCGTCGCTACGGAATCAGAGCAGTACCTAAGAGTTACTGTACCAGATGTAGATACCTACTAAGAACATCTTTATAGGTAAATAGACCACTAAAAACATGCTGTTTCTTGCCGGAGATTTTTTCAGGACTCACAGGACAGGACAGGATAACATTAGTTAGTCCATTTTCTTTTCTCTCTAACGTTTTAAGGCCCAGGTAATTTGTCTATTTCTATACAGAATGAACGATTTTTGACTTTGACCTTCAATTATATCATTTATTATTGTTTCAAAATCTAAATCAGTACCTAGGTATTTATAAAATCAAAGATTTTATTTTGTAGCATTTACAATCCAATTTCAGCAGATCATGATAACTAGGAGCTAAATGATAACAATCATAATTGAATCAACAAGTGGCAAAGGTCAAATAATTTAACTCTGTGAATGAACTCTCAACTTGTCGTGTAATGTATGAACGAGACGCTGCATATTAATTCTACTAGTAATACCAATTTCGAAGTTTATACAATCTACCCAAAAGATTCGAGTTTAATAACCAAACTATATATACTTTTTTTTTTTTTTTACGTGCGCAAAATCCCCACGGAGGTTATGTCGGACTCGAACCGACTAAAACGCACGCCGCCTGTGGGTCGCTTTGGTTGCCGAAGGTGAGGTTGACAGGCATATCCCTCGCACCCCGGCCGACCCAGGGCCATCTCTCACGATCTGGCCCTCTTCTCGGGTGTGGGGACTACAGAGTCCCCAACTCATCCCCGGAAACGGGGAGGCGCGCCATGCGCGCCACCGCCGCGCCATGCGCGCCACCGCCGCGGCCTGCTTCTGCCAGGGTGACAGGCGGCTCCACCTGTCACCCCCAGGCCGGCGCTCATGGGGGGCGGAGGTCGTTCATCGACCTCCGACGCCCGAGTTGCCTTCGTACGCGGGCAGCTTGTCTTGCGATCCTTCGTCGCTCCCGCTGCCGAAACTATATATACTAAACTATTAGACACTCCAAACCATTTTTGGGTATGTATTTCTTAAAAACTGTGTTATGCAGGTGGATAGATAAAATAAACGGAATGATCGTTCTTGTGACCTGTTTCAAGACCTTTTAAATCTATCCAAATTTTTTTGGTATTGGTTTTCGGTTGATACCTTATAAGCCCTACAGCGCTTAGTGAACCCGTAGACTTAATTCCGAATATTTTATAAAGATAGAAAAATAAAATGCGGGTCTTTATTGTTTAGCTATTGGTCGAGGCTTTAGGCTATTAAATCCATTTATGGTAACGACTATTTTGAAACAATAATTGCCCAATGTAGATATCTCCCACGTATCTCCAATCTAGCGAGTTCAATCGATACCTGCTATTGATTTTATTATTTGATGAATTTATTGATGACTAATACACACAATATAGGCCGTAAAGACCTGACCCTGGGACTCATTTGTCATACGCAGCGAAGGAAACGGCTACCGGCAACGGTGCAGGAAGTGAAATTGAACTCGAACTGGAAGCTATTGGGGATTAGCTGTTTCGCGGTATTAAAGCAGTTTGCAGTTTCAGCTGAGTCACAGCTCAATTATAGTGATTAGTTGTATAGCAGATATTTTAAGTTGGGTTTCATTGCACGATTTTGGGGTGGTTAGATTCCTCAAAAGTATTATTGGAACACTAATTAAGAAGAAATTTTAAGGTTGTTTCCCTAATATAATACCTACTTAACAAAGAACAAATCGAGTTGGACACCTAATAAGTTGTTAAGTACTGGCACCTTTTTACATGCGTAAGCGATGTACCTATACTCTGATGCAATATTTCAATGATGAATCAATCTGAATTATAGACAAATCTATAATTCAGATGAATGAAAAACGGGAACTGTAAAAGTAGGTTGCTATTAGCCTAGTCATACCAGGTGCGATTGAGGTCATCGATCATTTTTTTAACATGGGTAAGCAATACTTACCGTGTTACAGTGAGGCCAAGCCTAACTTACAATCCCTAGAAAATATATCACGTGCCTTTATATCTATGCAGTGTTGGTTTCTGTGGTTGATTTGCGTCAATCAGTAATAACTTTAATATTTTATGCTGAATAATAACTGCTTTATAATAAAATCCTTGTATGTACGTGATAAAATGTGAGTTCGCGTATATTCTTCCAATCTCACCATATGGTGAAGATATTGACATGCATGCCTGTCTAAGACTAGATTCACGACCTAATTAATAATGCGTGGATGCACTTTAAAGGATTTATTGTGAAAATAAAGCACTCCGGGATATATTCACCGTGAAACGGCACGATACGTTACTGTCTCGTCGCACTTGTCATCGATTGATACAATATTAGTAGCACCAACATTGTTCAGCAAAAGGGCATCATGCCTTGTTCATGTGTCCAAAATCAAGAGGAGATGAGTTAGCCACAGAATGCATCACACACATTAGGGACGTATCGATGTCATTGTGATGTTGACGTATCGGTGTCATTGTGATGTTAAAAGGTTAATAAATAATGATTATCATGTATCTTAGTACGTCATAGTCTTAGTCCATGTCTAACTATACATTGAGCTAAAAGAATCATTGAGTTTAATACAATCCGTGTAAAATGAATCAAACTACTGAAGAGTTGAGACTTTTGGCAACACTTATGCAATGTCTCGATATTTGATTTTTGGGATCTAAAATAATAAAGATATTTCTTAAATAATCAGTTGCAAGTTTTTAATATTGTCAGGCGTTTCTTATAACATGCGTTCTATACGAATAAAGTTGGCACGGCTCTTAGATAAATTCCTAAATACCTACTACAAGACGATAAAATTGTTGACCCTAGTAGTCTAGACGTTTGCCATCTTGTAATCCTACTACGGTGATTTTTCCTTTACTTAAATTTAGAAGTTAGCCCAATTAACATTAGGAAGCATTATTGCTAGGACGATTATTTCGCTGAGGACCATTCATCACCCTCTAAACGACATTCTAAATATCGAAGCCAGTTCATTTTAGACTCGCTTGATTGATTGCATAAGTTGCGAAAGTTATAAACTTTTTTAACGACTTTTAAATTATAGCAGTTCTTTAGCAAAAGAGGCCGGTAATGACACCGAAATACCATATTGTGACGAGCATGGTAATGAGTACCTGTATTATATACGTCACAGGGGACTCCAGATCTCTTGTAGGTTGAATAGTAATGTGGTAATTTGTCATAAAATGTGGTGCAAAGTCAGTCGATGTGTCACTTATTGTCTGGAGAGCTGCCTACATTTCTCTACCTTATCTCTGAGGTCAGACATAGGAACTCAATTGGTAACTGTAATACTGTAAATTGTATTGACTAGTTATGAGTAAGATGTTAGTAGTAGATAACCAAGATACTTGACATGTCAATCGCAGCCAGCACCGACACTTCAACCTCACTTTTATTAAAGCCGCATACCGCGCTCCACGGCTGACCCTGGGTCCTGGTTATCTATAGTTTAAGATTACGTCCTCAGGAGAGGGAAGCACGGTGTCTCTATCAAATCCCGGAAAGGGAAGCCACCGTGCAAGCCTTTTACAGTTTTTTAGGTTAGGACATTTATGATCACTACTCCACTCCCTTTCATAGTAGCGTGATGTTATATAGCCTATGACCTTCGTAGATATTTGGACTATACAACAGAAAAAGTTTTTTTTTTTAATTTGAACCGGTTGTCCTACTGAGATTAGCTCGTTCTAACAAACAAACAAACAAAATCTTCAGATTTATAATATTAGTATTAAATAAATGTAGTATTTTCTTAATTAAAGCAATTTCGTAATCTTCTATCCTATTTGCAATACGCATTTTGTAAAAAGAAAGCAAAAGAGGTCAATACGTTAGTTTTTTACAAATGTTTCAAAGAAGATTCAACTGAAACAGATAGTAAAAGATGCAACTCATAGGAAAATCGTATAAGAAAGCTAACAGTTGCATTTACCATTTTACTATATTACGGTTTTCCTGTGAGTAACACTGTTCATAGGTTCGGCGTCCGTGTGTCACTGGCAAATTAGGTTCCAGTTGAAAACCAGCGTCAGGTTTATACCTGGCACATGCTGAACTGGACACCTATTTGGTGTATCTGTGAGCCACTGTTTTACATGTATTTTTTTTCTTTTAATATGTTGTTGGTTATTGTTATCTCCGTGACCACCTTACACCAAATAAATATTTCTTTCTTTCTTCTTTCTTTCTTTCATAGAAAACAGGAAGTTAGGTGACATTAGGACATTCGTAACTGATTAAGACGAGGGCAGACTATAAAGGTGACTTGCCAGACCGACGAGATGAGATTTAAAAGTAAACCATGTGTTTTCTAAAATTTCTTGTATTCAAGGATCACTAACTCACTACTACTAGAGTCTTGTTATTTCTTAGAGTCGGTTGACTATGTACCTGCCCTGGCCAAGTATGAAGGGTAAAAGTAAGAACGCAAACTCATGTAGTTTGCACTCTCTAATCGGAAGGGGTGTGTTGACCAAAACTTTGTAAACCGACTTCAAAAAGGAGGCAGTTCCTCAATTCGTCGCAATTTTTTTTTAAAAGCTTTTTATAACTTGCAATGTATGTACATAATTATGTTTGGGTCAAATCTTGCAACTCAATTTTGAAGCAGACATCCTCAACCGATTTTTTTGAAATTTTGCATACACATTTAGTTAGATGGCAATGCATTAGTATGGTGGCAAGGAGCTGGTCTGATCAAAGAGTAGGAAGGTGACCATAAGAAGTCCTAAATTAAATAAGATAAAGCTATTGAATTTGGTTCGTTTATTTTATCTTAGCAAAATCTATGATAATACATGGTTTAATAACAGAAATCTAAAAACATAAAAAATAAACTAAGCAGAAAATATTTATCGGTTACGTATTTGTGTTATTTTGATATTATATGACTAGCATTTTCCGTAATTTCAAATTAAATCTTTTATGTAAAATAATTGAGTAGCTTTTGTTGTGACAACCCTGCCCCCTGACAGAATTTTTGTGCGTAAAGGAGTCGAACTACTGGTAGGCGTATAGATAGTAATACTGTGCTACTACTAACTTTACGCCATTTTTATTTTATGTATCGTCGTATTACTAAGACGTGTATGACTAACTAATTTTACACTCCTCACTACACAATAAAGTCGTTTGTTTGAATACAGCGATAAATGCTTGAACGAGGACATTATATAATAGTGGAACTGTTTGTTTACGTAACATGTAAATAACATACATTATTTATTAGTTAGGTATTGGTTTGTGATCTACGTCTTGGAGAAACACATAAAATATGATCTATTGATTAACATTAGTTAATGTTCTCGGATTTGGCAACCTACGTGCCCGTAGATTGGCTGTAGTTGAATAGTGCCCCTAGATTTGTTTTTGGTCAATGTACCACTGGCATGGATTCGAATTAGGAAAAGTGTTCAGAACTGGGGAATGCTTTATAACCGTTAATTGTATATGCTCATAAACTTTGTACCTACAAAAATGGTCACACGAACAGTGGGTTTCCTATTCTAACATTTAGTTGCAAGTGGCTTTCCACTTAATTAATTTTTCCATTATGGCAAACGATGTCGATATCGTCAATTTTACCAATATTAGGCGTGCGATGGGGATTCGAGATTCATGCAGCAATGAAGAAAAAAAGAAAAGGAAAATTGATGATTGCACTGGATATGACTATATGAGACAGCTAGAGAGTTTTGTGCGTTTCGCAAAATACAGCTTTCTCTCTCTACTCACCTATATTCTTCGCTATCTTCTCTCTCTATCTCTTATCGCGAACTATATCAGTTTCGTAATATATTATTCTAGTTTGAATGTGAGCTGAAGAGGCAAAGTTACACACCACCTTCAAAGGTTCCCCTTCCTGCCGACCCAATAATCTGGTGGTAAATAAGGTGGTAAAAATTTGTTTTGTTATTGTTTGTACCTCGTCATCGGTTCAAAGTTTATTAATTCAATATTTCACCTGGAAATTTAATTGAATGAATAATGTATCTACTGTGACTCACAATTGACGTTACTCTGCTCGAGCTCTGTCACTAACCCTCACCTAGTTCAAAAGGAAATTAGAAAAAGTATGATTAATACAGACTTGTCGGGTAAGTCCGGCGCCGGAGTTGATATGACGACGTCGCCGAGACGCACGTGCCGATCATAATCCGTGTAATGCGGTACACCGCCGCCTACGCCCACTAAGAACACGTACTCCACCTGTGAATCAAATGTCTTAAATAAGTTTTGTCATAAAAATGAACTTTGAGCGGGAAAGTTCCATGATGCCGGAGAATTACGATTGCGCATAGTTTATTTTATGCCCGTTGGAACTTTTAATAGTTTTAAAACGGTTTATAGACCAAGTTGATGCGGTCTCTGTGGTGTAGCGATAGAACGATCGAGTGCTAACCAGGAGGCGCGGGTTCGATTCCCGCTCAGTGCAAATATTTGTATGCATGAATATGTCTATTTGCATTGGTCTGCGTGTTTCTATGTATGACAAGTATGTATTTACAAAAAAGTACCTAAAGTAGTACCTAAGTAAGACTGTTTTTTTGCCGCACTACCAAGAACTGGTGTTCTTTAAGCGAGACGTGAAAAAGCAACAATTGAGGTCGCTAAGCTGAGTACCATTATTGTAACATTACTTAGTGCCTGTAATGGTGACCCTCTTTCCTGAGACTTTGCCTTTAGCTTACCATCAGGCGAGGTAAAGTAAAATTGGCCTAGATAAAAAAAGTATGTTTTTTTATTCTAGATTCCATAATACAAGCTAGTTAAACTAGATTTACCATGGGTCTAGATAGAGTTGTGTGGAATATTTATTATTATATGTACCAATGGTCTCATTGCCAGAGAAGAAGATAAGACGGAAAGCAGACCCCGAACTCCGAGGTAAAAGTCGCGATCGAATGCAATTGAATCATTAATCAATTTAAAATAAATAAATTACAAACTAAAGAAGCGGTAGCTAAATCTTGATTCAATAGCTAAAATGAATCCCTAGGCAATTAATTGTATTTCCCAGCATTCTCAGACATTTCTTGCATATGAAACAATAATATAATCATAAATCAGATTCAAAAATAGATACCATACGAACCATATGGCAACAAACTTTACGCTATTTTCACTGAGCTAATTCAATCCTCAGCCTAACCAAACAAACATGCCGACCAGATGCAATCATCGCTATTTCACGCATGGATACAAAATACAAATCGAGGCCATGCCATATTTATGCTCTCATATCAATGGGATTAGTACTGATTTAATGACGACTTTGAAATTAAAACCATTTGTATTTAACACAAGAGAATGCTAAGTCGATGCTAGTTGCTTATATAAATAACATCATACACCAACTTAATAACATTATCCAGCTGTAGATATAGTAAATTGAAAAGTACTGTTTTTTCTTAGTCCTAAATTACTATATTTTACCACGTGTTTATAATACCATTTATTTATTTATCAACCATGAAAATCACTATGATTAGCGGTCATGGTAGGCCAGTGCGGATTCGGTAATCGTCATTTTATTAACAGGCCTAATGAAGCTCGTGTCTCGAGTTCTGAAGAGGGATGGTGGAGCTAATGCGGCAAGGGGCTAGTGAGCATTTGGTTATGCGAGCACACCATAATGTTAAAAAGACTTTTGAAAAATACGTCTGTCTGTCTGTCTGTCTTTCTATGTTTGTGGTAACTAAATTCATTTATGGGATTTTTGAATTTGACTACCACAAACATTTATTGTGATATACGTTAACGACTGTCATATACGTCAAATCCCAGACATTTGTCATTCTATTCTACAATAGGCCGGACCACGAATTGCTTCTTGCCTAGGGGGGCAGATATCAGCTAGTGGAAGGGTTTCCACTAGCTGATATCTGCCCCCCTAGGCAAGAAGCAATTCGTGGTCTCTCTGAGAGGGTTCTCAAATTGGCTCATTGGAAAGGTTTTGTGCTGTCAATGGGAAGACCAAAGGCTAGTCTTGCTCTGTCTTCTACACTGACGGCACAGACACTCTCCATACTTACAGGGTCAGCAGCACGA
This sequence comes from Eilema griseolum, assembly GCA_963662185.1. Lineage (NCBI taxonomy): Eukaryota > Metazoa > Arthropoda > Insecta > Lepidoptera > Erebidae > Eilema > Eilema griseolum. The sequence continues at coordinate 14,292,666 of OY759238.1, read as the reverse complement.
GTGTGGCTCCCCTGGTGTTGCACACGTCCATAAGCCACGGTAACCACTTTCCATCAGGTTGGCCGTGTGCTTGTTTGCCACCTAAGTTGTATAAAAAAAACATTACGCTGGCTAACAAATTGCCATTTTGCTGGGGCTGACGTTAGAAGGCCTAACTTAGGCTACCTACTTTTATTATATATAAAGAATAAAAGATCAAAACTCAGACCTGATTCACGCAGACGAAGTAGAGGACATGTCTAGTACAAAATAGTTATGATACTGGATGAAAGCTGTTGCCATGTTTATATTGTTTAAATGAAGATCCCACATACCCGTAATAAATACTGTTCTGAATATTCGCGTAGATCGTATTATCTTTGATGCTAAATATACTTTCTTTTTTTAAATTACATAAACTAAAATGCACATTTAGACATGATACCTACATATTGATGTAAACGTTTGGCTGGTGTTCTGAATGAATAAGTATTAAGAATATTCTGAAGATGTTTGGGGCTCTACCAAAACTGTCGAGGCAAAGCTGATTGATAGTACAGGCGTTTCTCTCAGAGTTGGCCAAAGCCAAATCCAGAAGGAGTAACAGGACCCTGGGCACTACGCTGAGATAATGATGACTATACAGGGTGTATTTTTTGAGATGGGTAATAAAGGGCATGTCACCAAATACGTTTCCTATACGTTTTGTGAGGAAAAACAAAAAGCAACTAAAACAAACTGTATTTATCGAACAGCAAGAAATACTTCTTACTATAGTCAAAATACTCTTTAAGACGAATAAATTGATCAAATCTATTGAGAAGTCAGTATCAAATTATTGATTACTTACCTTCTGGAATATGCCTAGTAGTCTTGTCGTGGTGTTGCCAGCAGCTGTCATGGCTTCACGAGTCCGACCGACCGATGGCAGCTTTGTAGTAACTACCCGATGATTCCCAATTGTGCCCAGTGTGTAAACATTGGACTCACCTGAAAAATAACCACAACTTTACAGTTTTCTTGATAGAACATATGTAGATGTTTTTTTCGCATGTATCTAGAACAGAAACAAGCAAGACATAAAGAATGCACCATAGTCTTATTTAAATTTAATAGATTTCAAAAGGTTATCATATTTCGTTACTGTAAAATTTGGAGACACTTCAATTATCTTTATAAGCCTTTATTCATAGGGATAATGAAACAGCAGGCATAATTACATATTAGGAATACCATATTAACCAATTATTGTGACGTAAAGAATCATTTATTTTGTTATTAATATATGTATGTAGGATCAAACGCTTCATTCATTAATGTCAAGAGACTGCAGTTGGTATAGTCCTATTAAAGGATTACCAATAAATTAATTATTTATTAAGTGTGTGTGCAATTAAGTGTTCACCTTAGTCGTTACAAGTCGTTGTTCACCAATCATAATATAAACAAGTGAAAAAAGTTTGTGATAATTTTTTTGAAATTCTAATTGAAAAAGATGGAATTCTTATTGTTCTTAATTGTGTTCGTGATAACCCATAATAACGGAATGGCACGTTCAGTGACTGGGAGTGATATACAAAATAGGTATGTAGTCCTTAACTCAATGTAATTAAATTAAGTATAAGTTGAAAAATAACCGCAACTTTACAGTTTTCTACAACATATTTAGGTGGTTTTTTTCGCATGTATCTAGAACAGAAACGAGCAAGACACATAGAGTGCACTGTAGTCTTATTTAAATTCAATAGCTTTCAAAAGGTTCAGGTGGTTATCATTTGGAGTTCTCTCACTCTGCACGTTGCTCGCAGTGATGGCGCAGAGCACGAATGTGTAGGCTGCCGCCGACTCCTTCTGTGAGCAAATAATGCTCGAGAAGGAGGAGGGGGAACGGGGCCAGAGGAGACTTAGGTCCCCACCCAACCGCATAGCCCGCAATGCGCGTGGGCGAATCTGGCTTCGGAGGTCATTAAATGACCTCCGTCCTCCATGAGCGCAGTCCTGGGGGTGACAAGTGGAGCCGCCTGTCACTCTAGCAGAAGCAGGTCGAGACGGCGGCGCGATTAGTGCCTCTCCGCCTTTTTCTGGGGAAAGATAGGGACGCCGTTGTCCCACACGCGATAGGGTCTTCTATAGCCCTGGGTCAACGGGGTGCGCGAGGGATATGCCAGAGGCTACCTCACCCTCGGCAACAGATGGCCTAAGACGGCCGTGCGGTTTTAGTCTCGGTTTAAGCCCGACATAACTACCCCGCTGGCTAGGGCCCGCTGGTTATCCAAGTGGATTTCCGCACATTAAAAAAAGGTGGTTATCATTTTTCGTTACTGTAAAATTTGGAGACACTTAAATTGTCTTTATAAGCCTTTATTGGGATTACAACGGCGAGAGTTAGCTATATAGGGATAATGAAACAGCAGGAATAATTATTAGGAATTAAAACCATATTAACCAACTATTGTGACGTAATGAGCCAATACTGAATCATTTATTTTGTTATTAATATATGTATGTAGGATCAACCGCTTCATTCATTAGTGTCTAGAGACTGCAGTTGGTATAGTCCTATTAAAGGATTACCAATAAATAAATTATTTATTAAGTGAGTGTGCAATTAAGTGTTCACCTTAGTCGTTGTTCATCAATCATAATATAAACAAGTGAAAAAAGTTTGTGATAAATTTGTTGAAATTCTAATTGAAAAAGATGGCATTCTTATTGTTCTTAATTGTGTTCGTGATAACCCATAATAACGGAATGGCACGTTCAGTGACTGGGAGTGATATACAAAACAGGTATTTAGTCATTAACTCAATGTAATTAAATCTCATGTTTACTACTAATTTGACAAAACAACTAATGATTATAATATATTTTTGTTTCGATAGAATAAACAGTGAAGAATACACGCACCTAGGTGATATATATAATCTTCCAACGGTTATAAAACCAGGATTCAGAATTACTATAAAGGGACGTTTAAAACCGACGGATAAATTGTAAGTTCATTTCATGTTGACGTTAAAGCCTTTAATGAACAGACAAACGCAGGAATTAATATAATATCTGCTACAGGTTTAAGGTTGTATTGCGGGGCAATCAGGAGACCAAGGAAATTGCCATAATTACGTATGATTTTAGAAATGAAGTTTTAAGAGTTACATCAGAGAAAGAATCTGAATCGGAAATGTATGTTCTCCATGGACAGAAAGGAGGTAAGATTCGATTAAATATTTGATATGAACAGTCAAAGAAACTGTATTGCATCTATTTGGACTAACAGTTCATGCCCAGTGATGTCCAAAGATTATTACGATAAACTTAATAAAAGAATCCATAACTATTACAAACCATATATCATTCAAATACACTGATGATAACATGAACTTTGCATTATGCATGCACTCCTTATAAGAGTATTCACATTAGCCAAATGTTATTTATTAACTACATTTTATATCTTACTTTTTTGCCTTTCTTAAAATACCTTAAAAAAATCGTGAAAATAAGAAGTGCGAGAGATAAATATCAGGAGGCCACACCCTGTGTGCAGACAGACAACAGATACTGCTTCGGTGTGTGGGCCCACTTAAAAGTTACATTACCTATGTAGGCACGTGAATCAGGGGTAATTAAGGCCCACTAAGACAGGCATAGCTAAGTCAATCTCACCTGCAAGGTGATACACATACTGATTGACGGATGATGCTTTGGCCAAGGCTTTCATCTCAAGGTTAGTAGGCCAGGTGGCAATAGCTCTCATAAAAGCAGTACACCAAGTCAAAAAGAAAGACACGGACAACGAGTTGAAGGTCTCGAATTCAAGCGGGTATAACACTAAGGTGGTGATGATGATGAAACGTAAAAGTTGGTCATAATACATTTAAGTAAAGCCTATGTACTGACAGAAAAAGTAGAGAAGTCTTAATATGCGTAGTAAAAAAAATAAAATAATTGTTTCTACTTTTCAGAAACATTTTCGTTACGGATAACAGCACGAAGAAACAACATAATTTATGTGGAATTTGAAGTAAATCAACTTAGTCCAAGTTCACCAGTATATTCGGATATCGGCGACTTAAGAAACATCAAATATATTGAAGTACAGGAAGGTGTAGAGCACACTGATAGTTTACTATTCGAATTAACAAAAAGTAATCGTTAGCAACATAATTTAGTTACACTAATGTTTGTCGTTATATCATGTGATTATAGTCAATAGCATGCCATTATCAATGTGCTCCAAGTTTCTACTGTTTGAATTTAATTTCAATTAGGTACGTAAACGATGCTCATAGCAGAGAGCTAGACAAATTGTTATTTACTTAATTTTACTAGGTACTTAAGTTTGTAAAGACTGTTATGTAATAAAGTAGTTATAGGTAAATTATTGAAACGGCTGGTTCCGAAATTAAACAATGTTGAATTTATCAAAATGTTTATCAGTGTTGACCTTTATAAAACGTACAAATCTTCGAAAATATTTAAGCTTTTTGACTTGCTGCTTTGTAGGTAATCGATATGGCAGTAAGTATTACTTGCTATGTTATCTACAAGAAGAGATCGTAAGTATAAAGGGAAAATGAAAAGCGAGGTAGGTTAAGACTTTGGGAAAATAGTATTTCACAATAGCTTTCATCAGAGCATATGTATGGGGATATATGCTCTGATGAACGCGAGGCCGCAGTGATTTTTAGGTATTGTTCTTATTATTATCGCAAACATATCACTTTTAGACAACTAATAATTTCCTTGTTATATTTAAACTATTCGCGGTGTAAATTCATACATACAGACAAGAAACGGCGGCAAAAATAGTAATTTCTATGATTTAATCGCGGAAAGTCCCGAGCTGTTGTACAATTATGAATAATTATTTAATTAACTAGGTATATTTTTTGCCTGAAAGTTCTTTGAATAAAATCTTTGTAGAATTGACTTATGTAGGTATCATATATCTGTCGATTGTAAGATCTAAGAATTTAACGTATAGGTAATATTCATATAATAATATCGATTACATTGATATAGATGTTAACACATTTGACATTAGTACTTACAACAAAGAATTGTTGCATTTTGGTATACCAGAAATGGTTAGTGGTTACGGTATTTAGCAAGACGTGACGAGCAGCGGTACTTGGAAAAGTGAATTGCCTATTTCGCGACGAGGGACGCCGCGACGCCGACACACGTGACCAATATTAGTTATAACTGTTCACAATAACTAACGGCTGGAGTATGTACGCATTCCAATTCGAAATACCAGCTAATATTGAAGTGAATTTGATATATTTTATAGGTATAATGTGTATAGTATAGGTACCTTGAGTAGGTATACTTACAAACCACGCGTTCGACTGCTTCATACATTTATATAATATTTTTGAGGAAACAATGGAATGGTAGGGAAACGGAAAATATATTAGCCGAACGGGCATCTGTTTATCGTTAAAACCATAAACCAATATCTTGTATAATTTGGATTTGATAACAGAAGATAGGTATCCACACCACACCTCACAGGCAGTAGATAGATATTAGAGCTCTATAAACATACATGTATGTTGCCCATAATACTAATTAAAATATTTTAAAACCGTCTGTGCTAAAAAGAAACTGCTAAGCTGGTCACCAGAAGCGTCCATCATACACTTCGCATCTCCATGAGGAAATTACTTATCCCCATAATCATAACTCTCGACTCCAAATGGAACATATTCATATTGACCAAATTATTTGAATCATTTTCCTAAATTATTCAATTAACTCGAATTTCGTTGCTGGTCTTTTCGCTGAGACTGACTATACGGGTAGGAGTTAAGCTCCATACCAGAGTCCTAACTATAATCTTTGGCATTAATGACATAACGTCCGGTCTCTTCGCTTTTTGCTTAAGTACAGCTAGTACGCCCGGCGTGGCGGTGACAAGTGCACGTCGTATTATGACGTTTAGGCGGGCGTGCTGCGGTATTTGTTCAGCACTCCTGCAGCACGTTAATCCATAACGTCATCGATATCGATGCAGAAAAATACTGTGGGCCCCTAAGCGATGGAAATAAGTACTAAATATTAAGTATTTAAGTAACTTTAAATAGGAAAGTGTAGCTTAAGTTATATTGACTTGTTTCGATAAACAAGTAAGGGGAACTAGTCTATGCAAAGAAAGGATTTCCCGACGTTCAAACAAAACAATAGTAACGGCACAAGTTTATCAGTTTTCCGGTGTAAATTTAGTAAATGTAAATAAATATACAGTACTTCAATCATGACATGAATAATAGCTCAATGCAACAAAAACTATTTTGTAAACGTAAATCACTATTGTTTTTTAAATATATACTTACATTCTATTTATTATATTATATTCTTGGCTGTCTCAAAAATTCATCTGTCTTAAATTAATAACATCATTGCCTAGTGCAGTAAGAATTTTATTTCTGTTCAAGAATCGTAATTTATGGATACCTACTAAAACCGAGAAAATTTTCATAAAACAAAATTCTAAACGTTCTGAGGAATGTTTACAATTTTGTCACAGACTTTTTAAAATTCATATAATTTTCAGAAGTAATTACAATTTACGATTCTCATAATTCAGACTAAAGTATCGTTTTCGTTACAGAGGAGTTTTTGTGTCGTAAGAAAATGTACGGTTTTCTGTAAGATAATAATAGCTTAGAATTAATAAACATTGTTGTGCACCATATAGTGCAACATTATTGCACAACAAGGACGCGTAACAATATTAGGTATCTGTCCAGTGTCTACACATGATCAAACGTCGCAAAAATAAGAGGACCCTCGTCATGTTGCGCGTAATATGGCAATATCGCGCGTGTTGAGAAACATCGAATGGTTAGGAATCGGATAATGTAGGTGGTACGCTAAGCAATAAGAGGAACCTAACTTACTACTACTGCCTACCACGTACTAGCTCTGCACCACCCAATGGTAGACTGGTAGAGAATGCCTACGGCATTACGTCCGCCAACGTACTTCGTACATAGAGAATAAATAAATTAATAAATGGTCAGGTGTAATAAGCAAAAGTAATGTGGAAAAGTACAAGTGAGATATCAATATGTGATTTAATTTTCCAATAACTTTTTTTATAAATCAACGGAACCCAATTATGTTACTATTTAAATGATCATCATATCCAACGACATCAGGATCCATAGGTATACTAATCCGTGAAGTACCTAATGATCTGCACCTACTGAATAATATGTGTAAAACTAAAGTACCTACAAAATAAGTACCTTACATGTAGTAAATACTTCAATATCATAACTATGGTATATCTTGTACTCTATTAACTACTCTATGATAAATTTGACATCCTACTAGTTGTAGACAATAAAAACAGAAAACTTGCAGCTTCATCCTAATCTCTCACAACTACAAGTGTTACTTTAAAACAATGAATTCTCCCAGACGAAATCACGACCTAGGATGACGAAGTATTTGTCAATTTACGTGGATATAATATTATCTGTAGGAGATACACTCGATCGAGTCTACTAACAGGCCTCTAAAATTACCAATGCCATAACCTTCATGAATATGACGAGTACGGTGTAGATTGCACGAGTTATGTTTTAAGTGTAGGTACAGCTGTAACTCATACAGTAAAGACATGGTTTTACGTGTACCATTCTCAGAAAATGTATGCTTCTGCCATCTACACATATGCATAATATCAGGTAATCCCCAATAAAATGAAGTCGAACAAACTAGTGGAGTAGGTACTACTTTCATTCGTAAAATTATTTATTCTGTAATCTGTATGACCTTAATGGTCATACAGATTACAGAATAAATAAAGAATGAATAATGACATTTAAAATAAAATATATATTTAAGAATAGTTTAACATAAGGACCACGCCGTATTCGAAACGCGGCCCCGACCTGAGAAGACTCCGGCAAGAAACTGAGCGGGCATATTCTTTTTTCGGTATATTTACAAATATTTACTTAGTCTTTTTGCACTTCTCTAAATCAAATTAAATTTATCTTCAAAAAAATATCAGCCAGATCTGTCAAGAAGTCTTCAGTCGTCAATGCAAAATGTTGTACTTATGTTATTGCTGCAAGTAATATAATAGACACCTACCTACCATATCAGCTATTCACGAATTACTGATAAAATATGTGTCACGACACGAACACTGATAAAATATAACTTAACATTTGAATTTCATGTAGTAGTTTGACAGTAATCATACGTCCAAACAACAGTAGGTCCATACTCTATATTTTTCCGTCGTTCCAAAAGTAAAATCCGTTAACCATCCCAACAATATTTACCCACTCGTGGATAATGAAACACCAAACAGTGAGGTTGAACAATAAAATTTTAATGAAAGACAAACCGAAGTCGCAGTAAGTGTCCCTAAGTTATTAGTATTAGCATAGGCAGATAATAATAAATAACCCTACAATTTTTTGGGGCTCCATCAAGACCTTCGAGATCAAGCCAACCTTACATGCAAAGTCAAAGTCATATTCATTTAATCTGTATAGAGTATAACGTCGGAACTCCATACGTGAAAGCCTGATTCTGCTAGGGTGACAGACAGCTCCACCAGCCATCCTCCAGGCCTGCTTCATGCCCGAATAGCCGCCGCTCGTCTTAGGCTGCGCGGTTAGCGAGTCTCCTCTGTTCCCGCTCCGTCAGCATTATTAGCTCGAACAAAATACGTAGTTAGACAGCCTACTGTAGCGGCAATTGTTTATACCTATATAAACACTTGCCGCTAATGTTATTTCTACAGTTATTACTATCAACGCATACAATTATTTATCCAACCTACGCTCAAACCAGTTCCTATTTAGCATCTGTACACCGCTACACGTCCATGAATTTAAAAAGAATAAGAAAAACCCTAGTGGCCCAAGTGCAGTAAAGAGTGAAATGTCGACGCGAACATACGTGTCGTGAGTGTCGGTGAAATGACGTAAAACCTTTTAACTTCGAGGTCGGTGCCTGTTTGTTTTCATCATTACGTCATCTTAAAACAGCTTCTGTCTCAGATCTGCCTTCACCTAGAGTCATTCACGATGAAGCATTGAGACTTGTACGCGTCTGACGTGTAACAAAATTGTGTGACAAAATAATTGAAGATGTTGAAAGCGTGTTGGGATTGCCTAGTTGGGTATGACTTAATTAGGTACCTAAATAGTATACCTAGATTTTCGTAGTGAAGTTTTAAAGCACGCGATTTTCTTCAATTTTATTAAAGTGATCAAGTCATAAATAATTTATTACAACGCGGCACATTTTCATGGACGCATCTTTTTTAAATGTCAATGTCATGACGAAATGTCTATTTAAATTATGTCAAATGTGCAGATGTCAAAACACTGAAAACTCCCAAAACAACTCGAACTAAATGTTTATTTATATACATTTATGATAAACGTAGGTAATAGAAAAGGCTTCTGAATAAACATTTGCTTTGAAAAACACGGTTATTAACTCATTGAATGTAATGTGTATGAAATATCCACGTAGTCGACGAAATATGCGGTGTCTAGGTTAGAATATGATCAACTAATTTTACTAAAAATGGTCACAGAGACGGAACTCGCGGTGAAGAACCATACAGTGTTCAATTGAACGGGAATTCAAATCAGGCACCTCCGTGGCCTAAGCCACAACTGCAGAACGAGAAAATGTTTATTTTACCGAAGATATTGGATAGAAACGACACCATTGTTATAACAGGCACGACATACAACCAGCGAAGACGGTGAGTAGATACTAAAAAACATTTCGGTACCAAAATTTAGATTTGATGGATTTGATTTGATATAAGGTTTCAAATATAACAATGAGATTATTTCCTTACCCTGTTTACAAGTTGAATAAGAGCTGGCTAGAGAACTAAAAGCTGGTTTTATTCTAAGCGATGTCATCATCTTCATGTTATTCTGGTCTCTATTCCATATTAAGCATGTATAATTTCAAATTATAATATTTATAATCAAATTTATTAAGCTAATAAAAGCGGCAAGACAATAGGTAAGTAATAATTATTTTTATGAATTGGTTAATTTCAAGGCATAATAATTGCCCATGTCTAAATTTTCCATTCCCTGTGATTTTCCACAAAGTAGTATAAAACTTTTGATGTGTCTATCATGGAATTAATCAAGACTATTCATGTTTTTGTTGTAATAGTATTCAGAAAATATATTGCAGAATCTGCATAGGACATTTAAATTATGTCATTTTTTTACAGATTTACAATTGGTTTGGTAACAGGATTTCCATCACCAGATCATACAAATGTTGCTTGTCAAATGGATGTAAATTTTTATAACCCAAACAAGATATCAATACAAATTATAAAGGATGGATACCCTGACACTATAAATGAAGAAAATGCAGCTACGGATTATTTTTCAGGTATGGTAGATAATTATATTGATTGTTGGTAGAAAATTTTATAATTTCACTTTTGCTTCATATTGCTACTAGTCATCAATCAGCATCATCCAAGTACCAATCCCGATTGATCTCTAAGCTTGCACTTTTAAGCTTTGGGTTTGCATACCTATTTCTACATTATCGATGCTACCAGAGTGACTGCTGCCTGACACTCCCACCTTGAAAGGACAAATTGTACATTGGACAAATTGGCTTAGGTACCCTAGGTCTTCAAGAAGGGAAATGGATGTTCATACTTTACTATGATTTAGAATTGTAAAAAACTGAATATATCTATTTAAATTTAATTGTTACAGATCCATTATCTTTTGAAGTTAAGTTCAGAGTGAGATCACAAAGCGTAGTGGATATACTTGTGGGTACATCACATTTAGAGAGTGTTGAACTGAAACATGATGTAAACGAGATCAGGTTCTTGACAGCTTATGGTGATATTGAAAAAGTGTCGAGGCTTGATTTTAACTTTGGATAATTGAGCAATTAAATGTTGTTTATCTACCACATATTAGAATATAAGACAGAGCCAGTGGACATATTATATTAATAAAATTGATTAAAAAGCATAAGCAAGCAAAATGTGCCTTAAATGCTAACAATGCCTTCTGGGCTAACTACGTCTAAAGGCTATTAAAACGATTTGCATTCCAAATGTATCCTTACTCAACATCTGTTACACTGCAACAAATTTATATTCATTGCATCACAAAAAAAAAAAACTATTACTACTTACGTTGTTGTGGTTTAAGAATGTTTATAGAACAACAGAATACTTGAATAGTTTAGGGATAAGTTTACTTTTAGAATGTTCTGTACTTTTTAAGTTTGTGATATGATTTCTAATGAATAAAAAATCCTTGTAGGTGTATCTGTGTTCTATAAATAATTTCTTGACTTATTTGGTTTTTTTAGATTGTAAGATTATTATTTATTTTATTTTATATAGAGTCATCTTACTCAGTATTATAAATCTGTCCATAATTATAAGTTGTCTTCCTTTTCTACTTATATAATGTTAGTATTATACCACAGCAATGGTACATTTATTATTATTTGTCGTTTTTATAATTTATTAATTTTTTTACATTGTCCTGAGCAATAAAACATGATTATGATTGTAAGTTTTGTAGACAGAGAGAATATTTAAAAAAATAGTATATGTATACAGCATTATATAATTTGGTAAACTGTGGCTCTAACACGTCAAAATTTCTGCTGCTGTAAGTGATGAGTTGATCACACAACAGTTCTCATCATAATAATTATTTTAATATTTACTTTTCGAATAGTTACATAAAATGGTTGTTTTAGTAAGTAAAAATGTTTGTAATTTAGTCATTAAAAGCCCACCCGATATTTATTTTCTACTACTATTTTAGTTTCTTTTCAAGTTAGGATGTAAAACAAAACATGATGTCACTGAGGTAATAGAATGTGTATTTGCAAAACTTGTTAACAATGACGTTATATTGAAATGAGGTAGATATGTTATCTGAATACTATCATGAATTTTATTATAGGAATCGCATCATTCACGGATTAATGCATGTTCTGTTACATTACTACTTGCACTGAAGTAGGCGAATATTTTTAACTGTTTTAAGCGACTTCAAAATAGAGGAGGTTCTATGATCGGCTGTATATATATTTTTAGCTTAAGTTCATATATGAAAAATAATAGATACAAGCGAACATAAAGCTTCCTTTTTGAAGTTGTTTAAAAATGAGGTAAGGTTAAGTATTACCTACTTACCTAAGTATTTATATTATTCAGTAGGCAGATAAATGAGGTAGGATATCTCTTTTATTATTAAATATTGCAATCAATTAGCTTGATCACGATCGCTTCTATACTACCGTGATAGAATCCCGGTAAAGTACCTAGATAGGTACTATGATATACAAACATTGTAATTGACGTAATTTATAAAATATATGAATGAACAATTTCCCGTGTTTACATTATTTTCCTGTCAGATTTCATTAATAAATATACACACAACAAGTTCTGTGAAAAACACACAAACAATAGGTATGTGGTGTATATGTAATACATATCTAGTTACCTACATGTATCTGTTCTCATATTTATCCCATGTCATATTGAGGTGAATAAGGAAATTGCTTTACGACTATGTGAAAACCAGGACCTCGGGTGCTTAATTTATTAACAATCGAAAATAAATAAAAATTCTAGGGCATTATACACAACGCTATCTAGAACGAAAATAAACAAGCTCTAGAATGCAGATATAAACACATTAATTTTTTTATGAACATATAGAATACAAAAAATATCCAGACCTATGCAACTATAATAATGTATACAACTATTTGCACTAAGCGGGAATCAAACCCGCGACCTCTGACTAAGCAGCACATTATACTGATACACACATGTGCATGATAACCATAACTCATAACAGACATAAATACGATATAACTTTTACGTTGTCAAACAATAAAATTGAGAATAAGGGCACAGACATACTCCTACGAAAAATGAACGAAAGGAAAAGATCAGTGTTAGTTTGGCATTCATTTATAATTTTATATCTTTCACCTGGCAACAGTAGTTTTTGTCCAAAACTGTTTTGATGAACAATATTAATGGCTACACTAGGTATATATACCTAGTGTAGCCATTAATATTGTTACGAAGAAAAAGCATTATTTTTTATTGCATATAATATTTATTACTTTTATAGTGTGTTAGTTTATTACATAAATATAAAACAATTTAAAATATAAAAAGCTTATTCGAAGTGGTCTCAATTGGCTGCAACACAGTCCTTTAAACGTTGAGGCCAGTTATCAATAGAAGCACGCACTCTTTCCATGGGAAAATTCTTCACTGCCAATCGTATGGATTGTTTTAGGGACTCCAAATTATCATGGCGTTTAGAGCAAGTCATACTCTCTAAAACTGAGCATAAATCATAATCCAGCGGATTAAGATCGGGACTAGGCGACGGCTAGTCTTCAGCTCTGATGAAGTCCGAAACGTTCACTTCCAACCAAGACTGCGTGGACCGAGCTTTATGACCCGGCGCTGAGTCTTGTTGGAAGGACCATACTTGGTTATTGAACATGGTGTTGTTAAGGGGTTTAACTACCTTCTCAAGAATAGTATCTTGATACACTTGTGCCGATGTTTTGATACCTTTTTCACAAAAATATGGCTCAGCCACTCCTTTATAGCTAACACCCCACCAAACCATCACTGAAGTCGGATAATGCCCATGTTGCACTCTGTCGACTAATTGGGAACCTTCCTTAGAGCTTTGAGCATAAATATGGTCATTTTGTTTGTTAAACTGTTGCTCAATTGTAAAGATTTTCTCATCCGTAAACAATTTTTTTCTGTGACCACCCTTTGCGTACCGCTTCAGTAGTTGCTTCGATTTTACCACCCTATTCTTTTTTAAATTATCAGTTAAAAATGACCAGTGCATCTCTTATAGGCTGCAAGTCCTAAGTCATCTTTTAAAATATGCGCGACATGGTTCTGGGTGCTATCTTCATCTCCCGAGATAAAATCTTTTGCTTTCGGACAGGATTTCTTCGAATTCTTGCCCTTACTGCTTTGACCACCTTTTTAGTACGAACACTACGTGGACGGCCAGATCTTTTTCTGTCACAAACAGAAGAGGTCTCATTGTACCTATTAATAGCCCGATACACAAACATTTGACTAATACCAAGCGTATGGAGAGTTTTAAAAATTACATTCGGCTCCATACCAACTTTGTGTAATGCAATCACAGCGATTCAGTTTTCTTTATCACCCCACTCCATTTAAATATAGCAAAATATTGTACTATGTATTGGCGCCAAAATTAGAAAACACAATAAACAATCGTATAAAAATGTCAGATTCCAAATTCAAATTTAATATCTTTCTTATTTTAATTGTAACAGTATTTATGGCCAGACTAAGTATATCTAATTATTGCATCAGAAAAGTCTTCTATCCAAGATGTGATCAACGAAAAAAAATCACATAAAAAATAATAAACAAAAAAATATCAAGCATAGCATGTGACTTTGCCATAGAATGAATTGTTTTGTTTTCTTAGACTAACTACGACCACGGCTATGCTTAATATTTTGAGGTTAAATTTTTTTAGACTGATTCGGAATTTTTTAATTTTCAAACATATTTTTATTTAGGTATATTATTTTGGTGAAAGTAAAAGCTATATTTTATAGGTACATACTTTTTTGAAATGTCCTAATTAAGCACATTCAGTTGATTTTTTTTTTATACCACTACGGTGACAGACAGGCGAACGGCCCACCTGATGGAAAATAGTTACCGTGGCCTATGGACGTGTGTAACACCAGAGAAACCACACTCGCGCTGCCGACCCTGTAAGTAAAGAATTTCTGTGCCGTCAGTGTAGAGGACAAATCAGGACAAGCCTTTAGTCATCCCACTGACAGCACAAATTCTCCAGTGAGCTCTGGCTACCCTACTCACCGCTGGAAACACAACACGAAGTTATTATAACCGCGGCATTCTGTAGGTACTTCCCCAGTCGGACTGCTCAATTGGACGGAAACACCGCCATGTCCTACCTCCTACAAAGTTGATACCGAACACGTCACATTTATTTTTTAACACAGTATTTAATGACTCCTATAGGCGCTACATTAGATTCAGTGGCACGTCATATAGCCTATAACCAGTGGACGACCAAGACACTTCTAATTCATTTTCCCAGTATATTAAGTAGTTGAGGAACTATGAGGGAACAGAGGAACCTACATACATAGCTTGTCAAAATCATGACCCTTCTTTGGGTATGTGATATCAATTTCAACTAGATACCTTCACGCATTCCTAAGAAAAATTATCCGTCTGTCTGTCTGTCAAGACATAACGAAGTGATCTTATAAGGGATTCGTTTTTCCTTTTGAGGTAAGGAACCCTAAAAAAACAAAAAAATGTTGTACAACAAGCAGGTACGTGTATATGTAAATTTAGCAAAATAAAATTGACATTTTTTATTTTAATTGCAGACACTAAGTAATACCTTTCTATCCATAAATATAGTAGGTAGTAAGCGGAGTACCTATTTGAAATGAATCATGCTCAAGCTTAATGAATCACTGTCACAGTTTTAGCCATAGTTGGTGTCGATTATGATTGTTTCGTAAGAATGTGTGATATCTAAATAAATAGTTATAAGGATAGTGTTAAACAATTGAATACGTAACTAGATATTATATTAAAAACTTTTCAAGTGGATGATTCACTCTTTAAGTGATACAAGTAGGTAACATACCGGAGCCGATGACGTATGTCACTTGACATTATCTAAAGTTCTAAGTGAATTCGGAGGTCGCAGAACGACCCATAGAGCAGGCACACTTAAAAAAGTGAATAATAAGTTATATTTTATAAATTTAAAAGAATTTTGTAAGCTAAGAGTGCTAAATAAAATTACTCAGGGGCTTACAAAATTCAAACTAGGAGAAGAGGCTTCTCTAAAAAGCTCTGGATTATTCCCACAATTCTACACCGACTTTGCCTCTACTGGAGAAACTGGGAACCTATTTGATTTTTTTTAAATTCTCTCCTTTAAGACCATCCAATGGGAATCGGAGCATACCTTGATTTCCATTTGATCGTTAAATGTTTCAGTGAATGCCGCACTAACGAACGAATTTTCTTCTTACGAAAACGAATCTTGTAAAAACTTACCAACAGTCGTGTATCGCACATAAGTCTCTTGATTGTCCATCATGGCATCTACGGCTTGCTTCTCACAGTACAACGCTGTTATCACAGCTATACTTGGCTGACGTGATGAGTGCAACGTCGGCATTTGTTTCACCACCTATGCATAAATAACAAAAGTCTCAAATTATAATAATCATGAAACATAATTAAATATTTAGACATGGCAAACCGTAGTTCAGTAACCGCTAAAATCTTTGTGCTAGGAGTGAGTTCAGTAATGTAAACAGTGGCCACATTGCTGAAGGTTTGTCTTGAACAAGCTTCAAGACCAACCAGCGGGTTTTACGAGAACTCAAACCTCGCAGATCATACATCAATGGAGCAATATTAATTGTAGAATATTTTTACCTGACACAGGTATGCTCTATGGTAATGAATAGAGTGATCCTGGGCCCACTTCGAATGCGTCTAGAGCATAAGTTTTATGAAAGTTACACTAGAAAAGTCGAGGGTATTTACCTGTGTATCAACACTGTGTTGACGAACATAGAGCCCGTCAGACATAGCTCGAGTTAGCCCTTTTTCTTCTAATGCTTCTAGAGCATCTTTCACATCCGCTTTGGCCCATTGCCCAGCCCTGTAATAAATTATAACTTATTAATTACGTGATTTTTGTTTTTTTTCTTTAATCAGGTTCCGTAATAGGTATAAGAACTGGTACGACTGTTTCTCAAAATTCCTTAATGTGTCTGCTGTACAGAAAAAAGTTTTTTTCACTTTGCCTTGGTGTTCATTAGCCTTTCTCTCCATTGCATATTTAACTAAAACAACTCACCCTCGCTTTTAAATGGATACAATGACCAAATTCGTAATATTAAATAAAGGGATCATGGCAAGTGGAAAGATATTGTCTCTATCTACCCCAAAAGAAAAGTGGTTTGACTGTATTCAATGAAAACTAAAATCCCTCTGAACTGAACACCTCCAGGAACAAATTGGTTGGGAGCCTCAATGAGCTGCTCGTGGTGGCTTCCAGACTCCATAACAAGGTGAATTAGTACTTACGTTACGAAATCGTCCACAGTTAGAGGATTTGGATATGCATTCTCTATCATATCCAGTACTCTTTGTTCTGATATGAGTGGAGTTTGATTCGCCACGCTCTCTTCTATGTAAGCTAAAATTAATAGACATGAATAGTTAATAGTTCAACATAAATCTTAACAAAAATCATTCTTTTTACAGTACTTTTCTAATATCGGAATGATACTATACTCTAGCCTATATAATGATAAAGAGCACTAAGAAATAAATATAAAAAATAAATCTAATCTAAAACTACAGCCTATTGTCCAAAATATGAGCTTTAAAATGCAATATTGTACAATATTTGAACAAGATTAATAAAATTGTCCACATTACTTAAAAACATAAAAAATATTATCACCTATATACCTAATACTGAATACATAACAAGTGATACTACGTATTACATGTACTGCAAGGCTACCTCTGGTCCTTAAGCTACGGGAGATGATTTGGACTAGTTTTAAAATTGCCTTTTAGCCTAAGTTTAGTGCAGGTAAATTGTAGGTATATCTTTGTTCGAACGTGAACATTCTCTATCATGATTAAAAGGTTTGGTTTATTCCCAGTAGTTCAAGTAGAAGTAGTTCTGTGGCGGAACTAGTGAGATTTTTCTCATGGTAAGTACTGAAGGACAATAATTAATTTAATTTTAATATTTTTTAACCTAGTAATTCTGTTGGACCCTTTTTTGTCTTATTAATTTAGGTATGACAATAAATTATATTCTATGTCTAATGGGTAATTATGTTGGTATATGTTTTAGTTTCCACTTGATATCATTTGAGTCTCGACAATATCAGACATTATGAGAACAAAATATGTTATGCTTCCAAATAGATATTCTTATGAAGAGATAATGCTAAAAACATTAGACCTGACATTGGATAGAAATAAGTTCATTTTAAAGTGGCTTTTGTTTTCATTAAATTATCACACCTATAAGGAGTAGGTATCATACACATACTATTGGTAGATACATCTGTAATATTACGATATAGGATACGATATAGGATAGATATAGGAAACGGCATTAATAAGAAGCATAATTATATTCCATAAGTAGGTACTCTTACTAGTTTCACCACAGAACTACTCGGAATAAAGGTACTTTATATACATGCACATGACTAAACTTCATCATTAGATATGGATAAAATCAAATATGAATGCTCACAAAAATATTTTTCGCCTTTTCTAAATGATACTCTATAATTAATACAGTATACATCTAAGATAGTTTACACTTTTGTATAACTAAATGAAATAACACAATACAGACTTCACAGACACGTGTTTAGTCAAAGCAGTGAAATAAATTATTTGCAACTATCATGTTCAGGTAATATAATTAGGGTAGGTATTATTATTGCTGCAACATATCCATTCCAGGATTTGTTAATTTGTATTAGAAAGTAATAAGTAATATACAGTTGACCATTTCAAAATAACTTTTTGCTAAAGACAAAGCATTGGGACATTATAGAGCTAAGACATGACGATGATGATTGTAGGACCTATGACCATTGGTCATCATCATCACATCACATCAGGCACACGCAGTCCACTGCTGAACATAGGCCTCTCCCATAGACTCCCAGAATAACCGATCTAAGCAGCCCGCATCCAGCGCTTCCCGGCGACCTTGATGACCATTGGTAAAGAGTCAAAAATCTCAAGAGGAACCTGCTGGACCTACTGCACCAAGTATATCAATGACAAAACTACTCAGGCGCTTTAATCATCTAAATGCATATGGTATGCATTTAGTACTGATAAACTTTTTTGGCAAAAACATTGCAATCATAGTTTGACCTTATGTTGCTTACATAAGGTCAAACTATGCTAACACTTGTTATACATAAAAAAGTTGATTTCGTACGACTTTAGAACAACACATATACCTACAAGGTCATAGTAATTTTTCAATGAATGTAACCCAGACTTGGTGCCTATGGCC
The DNA here is from genome assembly GCA_963662185.1 of Eilema griseolum. NCBI lineage: Eukaryota > Metazoa > Arthropoda > Insecta > Lepidoptera > Erebidae > Eilema > Eilema griseolum. The sequence goes on along the minus strand of OY759238.1, from coordinate 14,273,500 downwards.
CATGTTTGTATGTCAATGCTTGGACGCGAAAGTTATATGTTTGCGCTGATTAGATTTGTGCAAATAGTTTGTATGTGCGACAGTGCAAGACTTATCAGCATTATACAATACATGCTCTGCGCTTTGTACACTTTGGTAGGAAGAAATATTTCAGCATCCTAGAGGGTATGGCCAGCTGTATAACTTTTAATAGATAAAACAATCGGAGTATACAATACATGCATAATAGTACATACATACTAAAATAATATACATACAGCCGTTAGAATACTTGTATATAATGCCCTTACTCGTTATAACGCCATTCGTTTCTGTATGATAAAATTGAAAACAAAATATTATCATTTATTAATTGACATCCAAGTTACGTGCGGGACACTAATTTGAAAGGTCAATTATCATAATTGAGAGGTAATCGAGTCACTACGTGTCTTTCGCTACATTCCGTCTTTGCCCATCCCAAATTCAAAATCATATAATATGCTATAACACTTATGGGTTTTTCATAATCACATACATATAGCGTAAGAAATTCGAACGCGAGTATGACACGTTGAAGCGTACCTAATACTAATAATAAATATTTATTGTCTAATTTTTTTTTGTATTAAAAATATCTATGTATATATGGTGTACTGTATGCTTATAAATACAAACCAGGTAAAGGAGGCCCACTTCCTTCTTGTCTAAGTTCAACTTCTAGAATCTTGAGCTGATGATACTTATGCTGCATTAACTTCATTATCTTTTTTATGTAGCCAACGTAATCTGAAATTAATAAGAACATAGTATATACATGTTCTGAATTATTTCGAGAACACATCGCCAGTTCCGGCAGAAGTCAAGTAGTAATAAATACATTTCTCAGTTGGAGCGCTGCAGCCCACGCGGTCATCAAACCTGTGACCTGCCGTAAAGGCCAGCGCGCCCTTTCTGTTATATTGAGGTCATCACCTTTGTTATACATTAATGTAATAAGCCGTTTTATCAGAATATGACATTAAGTCTGAGTTCTTGAAGTCGAGTCAATTTATACTTGGTCATAATGACCTATGTACCTGTGATCCATTTAAATTTTTGAATTAAGGTGTGGGCAGCTACAGATTCAATAAAAGTCAACTGTCGACTTATAGTTTTGTGCTTATTTAGAAGTGGCTTGCATTTGTCCATGCTAGTAAACACCTCAACAAAGTCTAGGGAACAAGATGACCCCAATTTTTTTTTTTCGTGTAAATCTTGTTTTGCAAATAACTGGCAGCAAATAAATAAAAATAGAATAAAGTAGATTACAGAGTTGTTCGAAATTTAAAAATAAATTTAAATAAGTAATGATTTTCGAATATGGAGGGAAAACTTTTAAAAGTGTTTGATTGTGCAGTTTCTCTGAGGCAAAATAAAAAATATTTTTTTTGATTGTAAATAACGTTTATTATCAATAATACGTCTTTTACGTATGGTTTGTGCATTTTTGTGACTGTAGTCATCATGTCACGTCGTCATTTAAGTCGCGAAGAGATGCTAAGGGCTGTTGGTATGCTGCAAGCTGGACGAACTCAACGCGACGAAGCGGATGCTGTCAACACCCAAAAAAGCGTAATTTGCAGATTATGGGCACGCTACAGGTCTACAGGGGATGTTGCCGAACGTCACAGGGGACGAAAATTAAATAGGGTTACTACCCCGCGACAAGATCGTTTCTTGCAAAATTCCGCAAGGCGGCAACCCACGATTACTGCTCGTCAGTTGGTCGCAGGCCTCCAGTCTCAGCATCAAGTGGTTATTAGCGATCAAACTGTCAGAAGAAGACTACACGAAGCCAATCTTTATGCTCGCAGACCGCTTAGGGTTCCAACTCTTCGACGTGGAAATCGAGGTCATCGCTTATTGTGAGCTAACGCACATTTACCGGACACATGGACCGACCATCAATGGGCACGGGTTCTGTTTTCCGACGAATCTTGCTTCGGTTTTCATCCTGATTCGAGAAGAGTGCGTATATGGCGAGTTCCTGGACGTCGGAGTCGTCTCCAGAATCCGCAAGAAGTTCATCCTTACCAAGGTGGAACAATCATGGTATGGGCTGGAATTCGCCTTGGTGGAAGGACCGACCTCGTTTGGATACGGGGCAATTTGAATGCAAACCAATACATTCAGGAGGTTATACACCCCATGGTAATCCCTCATCGATAGCAGTTCGGTCAAGATTTTATGTTCATGCAAGATAATGCACGGTCACACACCGCGAGGGTAGTGGTCAATGCGTTAAGCGAGCACAATATGACGACGTTGGAATGGCCTGCTCAGTCTGCCGACTCAATCCCATAGAGCATGCCTGGGATTTGCCTGGGAGAAGAGCTTTCAGTGATTCTTTGGAAAATCTGAACACTGAAGAACAACTTTTTTTACACCTTCGCAGTGTATGGAGCCATATTCCACAGACGATGATTGACAATCTCATACTAAGTATGCCACGCCGTTGTCGAGCTGTTGCTAATGCTTTAGGAGGTCCTACAGATTATTAAAAACGTTTAAAGTACGGTTAATTACTGTATTTCTTACTACCTCGTTATTTTTGTGCCTAATCATAGAAGGTTGTAATACTCAATATTGGCACTATTCAATTCTTTTATAAAAAAAAAAAAATTTGGTATGAAAATGTTTTTATTAACATTAAAATTAAAAATGGTATAAAAATACCCTTCTATTGATATAAAACACTCACTATTACAAGAAAGGGTTTTTAAATAAAAACTAGAAATGTCCTTGTTCCCTAGACTTTGTTGATGTGTGTAATTTACTCTAGTAGGAGTCTAACTAGCCGATATTCTTATACACACATTACGAAACAGTGCATTCGCTTCAAATTCTCTATTCAGAAAACGGTAATTTTTGTTCGAGTAAGGAGTGAATTCACATTGCACGCCTATATCTATAAAGAGAAGGCATAAACAAAAAATACCTTTAGGGAAGTCCTGTGGGCTCACAAGCTCCCTGAAGAATGCTTGTGCCTCATAAGGCCGTTCATTTGGCGGCATATGAGGTTTAAACCAGAATCGTAATGCACGTGCTTCCCTTGTGTGATTTCCAGTTGCTCCAGAGACTAGGTATACGTAAAACTCCAACTGTGCATGGCATGGTTCTGATACTCCGTTTTCTGGAAAAGAATAATAAAATGTAATTTGCGCTCCACTGTGTAACTGTAACTGTCGTCACAAAGGTTCATAAGCGTGGAAAAAATATCTCTAAAGCGCATGACGAAGGCCAATCGTGCACCACTGCGTGAGTCTGTATACGATTGCCGCAGTACAAATGGTTTGTGTTGGGCAAATTTTGATTGCAATTAAGCTTGCAATTAACCCGACTGCTGTCTAAAAGATCAAAACAAGTTTGACAGCAGGCTGTATCCATTAATTTTTCTTTCGATTTATGATTGGTTCTGCTATCAAATTTGTTTCGATCTTTTAGACAGCAGTCGAGTTTACTTATTTCGATCTTTAAGACAGCAAGTCAGTTTTTTATGTTATAATTTTATTTATTTGCCATTAAAATTTGCCTAACACTGGCATTTGCCCATCGAGAGCCATTGCGTAGACACTTCCTTGGTTTACTAAATTATGCTGTAAATTCTACTGCATTTTCTAATTGGACTGCTTGCGGAAGGCAGAGGATCGGATGAAATGGCGCATATTGGGTGAGGCCTATGTCTAGTAGAGGACTGCGGTGGAATTTATTGAATGATTGTATTTTCTAATTAATAGGTGCGCATTATCTCGCCTCGGTTAATTACATGGCACTCTGATGTTTTTCTATCACGTGTTCCGATAAGGTTCGTTTATAGGCAACACTTCAGTTAGGCACTTAGGGGATTCAAGCAATAAGTGATACATACGATACAGATGACAGATACATATGATATCTAAAATGTATTTTCTACTGTAGGTAGAAACATAATTACATTCCCTACGCCGCTACACTTGGGACTACTTTTTTCAACAGCTTATTCATACCTAAAGTTGCAACATTCATTTTTATCGGATATATAAGCAACAGAACAGTAAGGCATTGTTTTATTGAGTTCAATGCTCCATGGTCTTAAAGTTGCTTAATGAGTTGATAAATCTAATTAACACTAATTTCTGCTTGAAGATTGAACTCTTTTAGATTCCTTGTAGACATCTGCTATCTTAATTACCTACTTGGCTTCTAAGGGCCGAACTGAAAGCGCCTAGGTAAAATATTACCCCATGATCTGCTTACTTTACGGTCTTGGCGTGGGAAATAAATTCTATTCTATTTTTTTTTGGTTGATCTAAATAAGTACCTACGACGTGGAAATAAACATGCATTGTTGCACCACCATGAGTGTTGTTTGTCTTTTATCCACATTGAAGTTGAGTAAGTTTTTGGACCCTTTTGGGAAATACGACTAATGCGCGGTCGAGGTCAGTCACAAGTTCCCATTTTTAACACGCTTTTATTAGCATGGTAATAATTTTGTATCAACCTGACGGCCAGCCTGGAAACAGTAGGGAGAACCCTACCTGCAATGCGAGAGGCCTATGTCCATCAGTGGAATACGGTAGGCTATTTGATTGATTGAATAAGTTTACATGTGTGTAGGTTTGGGCTCAATTTTGTACTCCAAAACCTCAAATTTGATACTTTTTTTATATAGGACACGCCAATTTGACTTCACCTCGCCTAATGACAATCCTAAGGTAAAGTCTCAGGAAAAAGGGGTACTAATTGTGGCCCGCGACTTGGCGCGCGTATATATCAATTATTGCGATCAAACATAGTCTGTCTTTTTTCAAGGTATAGTCTATTTCTGTATTCAATTTCTTAAAATCAGTTCAGTGGTTTAGGCGCGAAAGCGTAACTGACTGACAGACAGATTTACTTTCGCAGGCAAGTAAGTATGTAACGAAAGTTATGAGCTCGATTTTTGAATACTTAAACAAAAGACGAAAGTAAAAATAAAAGTGTATGGTGGTTACAACAATCGTCATTGAGACAATGCATTTTAGCAATAAAATCTTAATGTTTTGTTATTCATTCTATTTTCTAATTTCAAACTCATTACCAATTATTTTTTACTTTTCTATTAAAGCATGCATTTTTTAAATATCTTTATTTTTATCAATATTGGTCTGCTAGACTAGACCATAGAATGTCTCAAATATCATGCTTAAGAATGGTATCAACTGCATAGCAATATTATATTGCCAACAAAAAAGCAGTACAGGCAATAAGATTGGACCCTAAGGTGTGCCAGCATTTCTTTTTCATTAACCTGCCTAACAACTGGGATTTTAACTTCATACAATGAACATAATCAGTTCATTGTATGTACAAAAAATCCCAGTTGTATAATCACAGAATGATCATAGGGTCTGGACTGCTTGGAAAGATGCAAACTGCATTAGACTCTTGAAAGTTTTGTGATTAAAGATTCCATGTCTTTCGTCTAAAGATATCCATAGTTGGATATGAAGTTAAGACATGGATCTTTTGAACCTTTTGAAAGTACACATTTCCGTGGTAATTACATTTATTGTTTGATCATCAGTACTTTTCATAATGCATGTGATTTAAGAAATTTTTCAGATTTTCATTCATTTTTTATTCCTTATGTTAGATTATTGGAGCTTTAGCATGTTTTTCTAATTTTTTTTGAAAATATGAAGTCCTCTGGGTGACATACACCTGGGTTACATATAGCTACCAACTGGTGAAGATTATTATTTAAATCACTCCAGTAGTTTTAGAATTAGAATTTAATAATTTTAGAAATAATTCATATACAAAAATACAAATTATTCCTCTTTATTTTAATACAGAGGTATAAAATATATCAAGCTACATGTATAGAGCAAAAATAACCACAGTTCCTTGTTTCCTGATGATAAGTGGTATGACCTCATTAAATGTGCAAAAAAATATCACTGATTACATTGTAACTTAAAGGAAATAGTAAAGCTTCATACCAGATAAGTGTAGTATGTACATACAGAATAATAACAGCAATATAATGGATTTATTGCTGGAGTGTAATATTATAAATGAAAAAGTAACTTTGTCTGTCTGTTACACTTTCAGGCCTAAAACATTGAACTGGTTTTGATGAAATTTGGTAGAAAGATAGACTAACGGCTGGGAAAAGATACTGTGTTTGGTCATAATAACTGACAATGGCTACGTCTAATAAAAAGTGATACAATAATAATGACCAATTAAAATAAATCTAAAACAGGTATGACATTGTGGGGTGTACAAATTTTGACATGTTGAAAGCTAAAACCTTGTCACTAAGGTTAAAATAGTTTATCAGTTATTGATTACATTTTGAATAAGTCTACTACATAATAATAATATCTCCATTTTAAAGTACCTTCTACAAGTGCATACATACCATAATTGTTTTCTTTGTTTATAATAATTCCTGTGTGGTCTCCTCCAGCCACATGAATTTTATCACTTGCCTCTGGTTCTACAGCCTTTCTTTCAATAACTAAAGTAGTTGAATTAGCTGTTTTGCACTTAGGTGTCATTACAACTTTTTCTTCATTTTCCGCCATTTTCTTTGGAGTGATTTCTGTAAACAAAACAGCAATAAGTATGTAACAGGATTCTAACTGGAAAGGATTAGATCAGCGCTACTAAATTACGAACTATGAGTCATTCGTTTGACTTAGATATCAGCACAGTAAGCTATGGACAACATTAAGTATGTTGCTAAAGAAGGTTACAACTGCCAATGGGATACCAAGAGGTACAAGAAATATCAAATGTGTTGTTAGATCGAACTTTCACAAGGTAATCGTGTTTAGATGGTAGGACAGAACGTAGCAAATCGTGGCATGTATTCAACAAACCTTCACCTCAGGTTCTTTTTATGTAATTTCGTAAGTCAAGTATAATCATACAATAATCGAGTTTCCAGTTAAAATAACGATGATTTAATTATAAAAAATTATAATCTCACTAAATTTATAAAATCTATTTACAGTATTCACGAAATCAAAACATATATGACACTGACAAAGACAGTTTAATTTGAATTACTTTTTAACAGATTGCTGCGGTTGATAGGCGATACGGCTTTTAAGCTACTCAGTCTTCCAGGTGTAGGTATTAATTTAGTAACAGTAAACAAGTCTAGCAATAGTATATAGTATGGGTTCCCATTTTATTACAGCCCGTGGCGCACTTACATGTTTAGTAATTCATATCATGAACAGTGGTATATCTTTAATAAGTGCTGCCATGTTTTGATGGTTTTGTGACGTTCGTTCATGAAAAGTAAGTTGTTGTTGGTGTTTGCGATTATGGGCATTTCCCATACATATTCGTGTGTCGTGTAGGTTAATGTGTTGTTCTATACTACCCTTTGGTGATGTTCACGATAGGTCAATGGCGTATTTCTAGGTTTTCGGTATCGAGCCCACTTCCTGAACGTACCCTTCTCATCTGTCATAAATGTCATAATACGTAGCTGCCGATTACTGTCTACCGGGAATAGTCATCCAATCCAATCCAAGTAAAGCAATCATTGAGTTTGGAGGGAGTGAATGCCAATACTTGATGATACCTAAGTGTTTCGTTTAGTACTTTCTACATTTACAAAACTTATAGGATATAGTAGTAAAATAATTAAGTCAATTATTAAGTGAAATCAAAATGCAGTATAAGTTATGTTTTATATTTCTGCTCTTTTCAGTACTTGTAAAAGAATCTATTAGTGCAACTTTACAAAGTGTAAGTGATGATGATCTTTTGGAGTTAATTAGAGACAAAGAAAAACTTATTGTTCTTTTCAGTGAGTATTATAATATTTACATATTGATAATCATTGATTGTTATGTTAATAATAATATTTAAAAGCACTGTTTAATAGACTATGTCACATTATTTATTATTAAAAAATATCTATTCCTCTTCAGCTAAACCAAATTGTGATAAATGTGTGCTGTATGAAACCCACCTAGAAAATCTAGAAGAAGACTTCAAGAAACACTTAAATGCTGTTAGTGTAAAAGCTATTACTAGTCACTTGACTCGCCTCTACAATCCAGCAAAAGAACCTGCAATTGTTTTCTTCAGACATGGGGTGCCTTTATTATACAGTGGTAAGAATTAAGATGAATTAGATTTAAATGTATCTATCAGATTATGACATATATGTTGATATATTATTGTAATACTAGCTGGATACAGACCTACTAAAACAGCACTCTGTCTCAGACCTCAGCAAGGAGGTACAGGTGATAACCTTCGTCATCTGGTATGAGAAGTCGGAGTGTGGCCTCTAGTCACCCCCCAATGATGGGTCTTACCACCACTGTTACGGTGTGCCCTGAGTGTGGTTGCCCAAGTTGGCGCTCCGACTCTGCGAACATATCCCTGTGGAGCTGAGATCAAACGGCTCAAGTTTTTCCAGGTTTTGTGTTCCCTCTCCTACACTTCCTTTCCATACTGGTATGTGGATACAATGCATGAGAGAGGATAATGGCTAGGAAGGGAATAACTCAATGACATCTGATAAGAATGTATGGAGGAGATATATTTGCACCAACACTAAATAATTGAAACAAGGCCAGGTAGATGATGATTGATTTATCGGGATATTTGCACATCCTGATCTGGATCAGGATGTGGCCCCAGACTCCTGAATATCGGGACAATTGTGTAAATCAGCACACCTGGCAACTCTAGTCATGATTGTATGTTTGTTTATACAGTGCAGATGGGTATATGGGCCTTAGTTATACCTTTACTTTTATCATTATCCAAATCTACAACTGCAACCAAATTTCATAGCTATTAATTGTTATCAAGGTTCTTAAGAAGGATAGCAATTGCATGCTGCATTAGCTAATGCTATTTACTCAATAAAAAATTATATTTTTGGATTGTATGTAATGATTATGTGGTTTACTTTGCTGAGTTTATAGTACATTAAAAACATGTTTTTAATTAACCTGATTTTCTATTGTTGGCATGACTCTAACAACAATTTAATCCTGTTAATTTAGTTTCCACTGTATTTTAATTCTTACTGTGTTATATCAAGTTACAATATTTAATATTCCAAAATTATTTTTCATTCAAGGTGAACCAGACGACAATGAAATTTATGGGTTCTTTGAAAAAAATCAGTCACCGGCAGTCAAAGAACTCACTGATAAAATTTTTGAACATATAACACAGGCAGCTACTGGTGCCACTACTGGCGATTGGTTTGTTATGTTGTAAGTATATTGGAAATTTTTTAAGTCTTTGTTAGGAACAATAATGGGAACTTAAACAAAATTGATCATATGATGACTTCAAAAGTATGCACTGAGGGGTAGTCATCACTATCATGATAAGAAAGTGGATGAATTCTTCCAAGTTATATGGATTGTCCAAGTATTTTTTCTTTCTTTTTATACCACTTGGTTGGCAGACAAGCACACAGCCCACCTGATGGAAAGTGGTTACCGTGGCCTATGGATGGATGTGTGCAACGCAAAGGGAGTCACAGTCAGCGCGACTGTGACTCCCTTTGCGAACCCTGTAAACACAAGAGTTTCTGTACTGTCAGTGTAAAAGATAAAGCAGGACAAGCTTTTGGTCTTCCCGCTGACAGTACAAAATATCTTCAATGAGCTCTGGATACCCTACTCACCGCCGGAAACACAACACGAGGTTATTATTGCCGTGGTATTCTGTAGAGCGTAGGTACTTCCCCAGTCGGACTGCTCAATTGGACAGAAATACAGCCGTGTCCTACCTCCTAAAGGTAATACCGCCGTGTCCTACCTTCTAAAATAATAAAAAAGGAAGGTTCTGAGTGATTTGTACTATTGATGGCACTTGGTGGAATTTGTTGTTACACATACTGAGACCACACTTCTTGTAATTGCAATGTCACGAGGCTCTGCCACAGTTACTCCGTGATCGTTATGTAAAATGGTAGGTTACTGACTTTGGATGTGACTTGCTGATATACCAGTAAAATCTCTTGTGTCCTGCGTTTATTATGTCTTGCTCATAGGCTATGCGGTTGTTTCTGTTGTGGTTTATTAATTAGTTGTTTGCTTTTCTATAGTCCTTATAATGTTCATAGAGGCCTGTTAGCTGGTATCGATTCCACAATGCTATTTTTCGATTTATAAGTATTTTGCTTTCGTTTGAGATCCGTGGCTAGTTCATAGTATCTTTACGTATTTTTCGGGGTACATTTATATTAATAACTTCTTTAAGTGCTTTATGTAAGACATTGAATTGATAGTTCACGCAATGTTTGTCTGTAATATTTCCCGGCAATGATAATCGGAGATGGTCGTTTATTTTGTCGTAGTTCGCTTTGTTGTAATTTAGTTTAGTGTTGTGTTGTGCTTGTTGTATTGGTGCTTGCAGTTCTATGGTGGCTAATAAGCACATATGATCACTTTTGCCGATTGCGGCCTGGTAATCAATGGTGGCTATGAGCGAGTCATCGTTTGTTAATACAAGATCCAAATATGAAGGTTGGTTTCCTTGCTGAAATCTAGTATGTCTGTCGACTAGTTGCATAAGGTTACTGTTATTATACCATTGCATAAAGTTGCTTTCTTTTGGTGTCAGGTATCCACTGTTTTGCAGTGGCCACTGCACTCCCCCGTAGTTGAAATCACCCATTATTATCACAGTATTAGTCTCAGAGACATGGTGCAGTTGATCCAGTAAACAATTGTCTTAGTCCATTGAAGATCCATGTCCTCTATACACCCCACAAAGAGAAAACTTGGTTGCTCCCATATTAATATTCAGCCATAAACATTCAGAAGCTTCATATTTTTTGTTATAGATGGTATTTTGTTTTATTGTCAAGGCGTCATTTTTCTTTAAAGCATATACTGCAACTCCTCCGCTGCGTTTACCAATCCTGTCATCTTGATGCAGCTCGTAGCCTGGTATTGACACAACTGAGTCTGGTATATTTGGCTTGAGCCATGTCTCTGTGACAATGATTAGAGTAGGTTTTAGTAAACAGACTCTGGCTATTAGTAAATCCAATTTGGATGTCACAGGTTGTATATTGGTGTATAGGATTGATATTGTATGTAGTATTGGTCGAGATAGTCCAAAATGGTAAGTTGTTAAGTTATGCTTTGGTACTGTATGGTGATTTGTAGTTAGTTTTTTTGTGTGGTAGTTTTCACAATAGTTGGGTTCCCTAGAATGTATTTAATTGTTATATCCGTTTCACCTTCACTGGCACGTTTATTAAGTTCTTCGCGTAAGTACTTTATGTATTCTTTTTGCATGGAAGTTTGATCCGATACAATGCTCGAGGGTTCTCTTAGCTTGTTCCTATTACGAAGAACTTCCAAAGCTTCCGTCTTACTGTTGAGGACGACTTTCAATGGTCTCGGCCTGGAGGCGGCACCTTTTTTAAGCGCACCTAAGCGAAACACCTTGAATCCTTTGCAGTTGACTTTGTTCGTGATGGTGTTTAGTATAGCTCCAGATTTCTTTATGTCGTGTTCCTTCCTCTCATCGGGTATACTACTTGCTGATTCGGGTACATCGTACATAATAATATTGTTCGCTCTGTTTGCCTTTTCTGTCACTGTCATCTCTTGTATTGCTGATTCAGTTGCAAGCATACTTTGGCGCATTCGTAATTGCTTAACCTCTTCAGAGAGGTCATTCAGTTTTTTCATAATCATTGGTAGCTGAGCCATAGCAGATTTGCAATCACTGCACAGGAAAGTCATTACGCGTGCAACAGTCTTCAACTCCAGCACTCTTACTTCAGTGGGTGACAAGCCATGGCAATCTCCACATAAAATAATTCTACAAGAGTCACATGACACGGATGGTTTTTATCATTTGGCGGCTTATTGCATTTAGCGCATGTCACCAATTGTATTTTTTTTTATTTGAACTCATCTTTGATACCAAAATAAAGTACCTGTCCTGGCAACACTGGTTGTCTATGGCTAACGTCAGATGTCAGTCGCCGTCAGGTTTGACAGAAATTATTAATAAGATAGCGGGTACTTTTAAAAACTTTTTACAAGCTACTTGTCAAATGTAAATTATTTTGCACTATTTCTGCTTCATAACACAATATTTAGAAGAGATAACATTCGCACATAACCGACGAATATAGTTTAACACTTTCAAAACATATCCAATCAGCTCCATACACTTTCACGCACAAAAACAATATTAACTGAGACCGTGGTTGTTCGTGTGACAATATACTCCACTACGACCATTACTTTCTTCATCATCATGTCAGTGATTAACATTTTTTAATAATAATTATAGATATAGAGAATTTAGGATAAGTCCATGGAATTAGATATTATTTTAAATTGGAAGATAAACATAAAATTTTTTTTGTGAAATAATATAATAGCAAGCAACTAATAGTCTACTGTATTTTAAATTGACCATTGTTCTCAAAACTAAACAAGTAATTTTCACACATGAAATATTGTGACCATGAACTACTAACCTGTATTATTACATTATACACAGTCAGGTCATAAATTCTATCACATGTTTAATATAAAATAATTGAGACAAGTTTATTCATTATTTATATACCAAAATGAACTTAACAAGACATAGATTCTTATGAGAATAAAGTTTATTCAAAATGACCTCCGTGATTTTGAATACAGGCCTTCAATCTGCGCGGCCAGTCGTCTATCGCAGCACGAACAAGGTCCATATCAATATCGGTGGCTGCCTTAATCAAGGATGTCTTGAGTGACTCCAAATTGGGATGAGGCTTTGAGCACGCTTTTTCCTCCAAGTGTTGCCATATCTTACAATCTAACGGACTCAAATCTGGACTGGAGGAGGGCCAATCTTCGTGCTGGATGAAGTCGATTTCACGCGCCGCCAGCCAGTCGTGTGCTCTTCGCTCTATGAGCTAGCGCCGAATCTTGTTGGAATACCCAGTGCCTGTTATTGAACAGGGTATGAGAAAAAGGTTCCACACGGTTCATCGGGACTGTATTTTGATACACAACTGCATTCGTTTTTACACCTTTCTCACAAAAATGTACCTCTGTTAAGCCCCAATAAGAAACTCCCAACCATACCATGAGCGAGGATGGAAAATGACCTCGTTGGACACGTGGAATACGGTTGCTCACCTTCTTCACTACTGTGTGCGTACACCTATCATTTTGTTTGTTGTAGCTCTCTTCTACGGTAAAAATTTTTTCATCCGAAAAAAGAATTTCCCCATAATTTTTTCCCGTGTATCGCACTTCAACAAAGCGCGGCATCTCTTCAGTCTCAGGTTCATTAGACGAGCATTCAAACGATGTCCTGTTTTTCTTCGATATGCCCGAAGCCCCAAGTCTTCATTTAACACCCTTTCCACCGGGGTTAACCCATCTGAAGGGCCAACAGTTTCTGCTTACGTTTGGGATTTCTTTGAATTCGAGCCTTCACAGCTTTTATCACTGCTGGAGTCCTAAAAGACCGAGGGCGACCACTTCTTGACTTGTCATCTACACTAGAGTCTTTATTGTATCGTTTGATGGTACGATAAACGAGTCTTTTGGTTATATTAAAATTTTTCAGTATATCAAAAATTTTAATTGGCGCGTAACCGCAACGATGCTACGCAATAACTGCAACACGGTCTTCTTTAAGTGTCCACTCGATATTTACAAATGAGTAAAATTCTAACAAGTACTTATACATTTTTATTTTCATGAATAATTCGAAATTCGAATTCAATTAACTTTTTTGTGGCCAGCATTCTAAAAGAAGTGTGACAATACTTATGACCTGACTGTGTATTCATCCTGTGCTTTTCCCAAGCGATTACAATATGGGGTTCTTCAAGAAGGGCATTAGGTTTCTTCAGGCTTGGCAGCACAAGCATAGTGCCCTGGTGTTACATACCATAGGCCACAGTAACCACTTCCCATCAGGTGAGCTGTGTGCTTGTCTGCCACCTAAGTGGTATAAAAAAATCATATTATATTTTCTCAGTAAATGTCTTATTACATTATAAGTTAGTAAATACCTTGCTTGACTGATATTCTATTCTTCTTTTTGAAACTTAATTTAACTTTTACTTTCTTCAGTTATGGAGCTTCCTGTGTGGAATGTCAAAGACTGCATGCTGTATGGGAGAGTGTGGGAGCAACCTTAAGAGGTCGCATCAATGTGGCGCGCATGGATGCAAACTTGGCAGGATTGAATACAGCAAAACGGTTTCATGTAACTAAACTGCCTAGTTTTCTCTTGTAAGTTCTTTATAGAATGTATGAAATGATGAATATTGAAACTATAGTTTGTTTGGCATAACATTTTTGTATTGACAATAAATTTTATAGGTACTTATGACTATGGGGTTGCGGCTGCAAGTTACCCTCATCCACTTAATTACACTCAATTAAAACTAACAATCCTAATCAAATTACTATGTTCCAGATTCCGACTAGGAAAAGTGTACCGGTATGATTTACCACTGAGTGATGTGAAGTCATTTGTGACATTTGCTCAGGATTGGTATAAGAATTCCAAAGGAGAACCTGTACCTCTACTTGCATCTCCATTGTAAGTATTAACTCTTGAATATTGAAGATGAAGCTTCTGTGGCGTGGCGCCGAGGTGCCGGTTCGATCCACGCTCAGTGAAAATATTTGTACGCATGAATTGCATGCATTGGGCTGGTCGTGCCTCGGAGAGCACGTTAAGGCGTCGGTCACGGTTGCCATACGAACATCTATGGCTGTCGTTACGGATAGTTGGAGCCCTAAAAATTCAACAACTGGTCTATATCCAATGCTTCGATATCGCCATTGGGTTGTGGAGTTCAGATGGCAATTGCTTCACGAAACATATCGAAGTTTAGTCAAATTCGCAGATAAACTGGTAAAGTGGACCCCAGATTCCGAGGTTGAAAACTTGCATCAGCCAAGGTGTTTCTATCATATTCCTCTTTGCATTACTCCTGGTTGCATTCAAAGGGCTCACCTCCCAAGTCGGGAATCTCCCTAATGATGGTTTTATGGACCACACTGTAACATAACCAATATTTTGGGGTCGCAAATCACATCAGTCACCTCACACCGGCGTATACGACGTATAAGGCGGCAACGCATGCAAAGACTTCTGCTCCTGCCCCACTGCACTACCAAGCCACATTACTAGTACTCCCGTAAGAATTAGTTAAATCTATTGCAACAATGACAAAACATTCAAAAATTAAAATCACGCGCCAATAGTACGTGATTGGTGTTGCTTCTCATGCAGATATTTTATTTGTTTCAGTGACGAACTTGTTGATTGGTGTGTGGAAATGATAAAATGGAGTATAGCTTTCGGACTTGATATTTTAGCGAAATATCCCTGGATTTGGCAGACTGGATTAGCAGGCTTTGGTTTAGTGGCAATCACTGCTATTATAGCTCTTTTCATGGCTGGGCGATCTAGGCCTGCCAAGAAAGACAAGAAAGAGAAAAAAAGTAAATGATCATTCCTTGCTTTTGTAGTACTTATCTAATATTGAATTGATGATAACAAAATGATATTTTTGTGCATTTATAGTTATTATTTTTTATAAACGTTAAATCTTGTAAGTAAGTCTTACATCATAAGAAATGTTATTTGCTCACTATATGTATTTATAATAAAAAACGTAATTGTAATAATGTTATGTTGATTCCATGATGATGGTGTTTGTTGGTATCTATTTGTGCGAGTTCTCAATATTTTGAGTTATTTTTTATATTATGGGCTATTGTATTTACACAGTCTGTGATATCACAATACAAACCCAATTCAAAAAGACTCTGCCTTATGCTGACCATCAGTCGCAGTGAAATCATATTAATGTGACCATTATACAAAATAGAAATGCATAGTACAAACAGTTGCTGACCACTTAATAACCTTATTATGCAATAATAGCTGTGACAAATTGGTTTGGTTCTAGAAATAAAAGAAATTTGCTTAAAATGTTGTTTTATTCCTGTGCGATCACAATATCTTGTAATAAAAACCTACTAGTTATTGCACTCAGAATTTTGCATACAAATGACAATAGAAATAGTTTTTTTTAATTATGCATGTGCATAAATAATACATATTCAGTGAATTAAGACTTATTAATAATATTATATGCTTAAACAAAGCTTTGGCAAGTGACAAAAAAACTAAGAGTAAAATGCAATTAAATAAATACCTACTTATTTCGCTAAAATGTCATAAGTGTATTTTTTTTAAATACAGTTCTGAAAATGCAGCTTACCGATGTTTCAATTTTTTTTACGAGATATCAGATAATCTCGTGAATTTTCAGTCTTTCTATTATAAATTAACTAAAATTAAGCAATCAATTTGTTATTTCATTATTATTATTAACTAAAATTCGTATGTACAGGAATGTACTTAGTGAATTACTTGGGCCTTAGTTAACTACCTTGTATTTCGAGATGAGCCATAGGGAAAACTAAAAATGTGTTTCTGTAGCTAAGTGATTCAAACACACTAAGTATACTATACATTACACAGATACACACACACACACACACAATTCAATACTAACATTACTGAAAGAGTGTAAAGGAAACTACTATGTGACAAGAGATTTATTGTGTTTGGGTGTTTTAATATTACTAAAAATTTGCTACAGGTAATTCATACAATGAATAGCCTAAGTACTAGTCATATTATTATAATAGAAATAAATTCAAATTCAACAGTATGTGTACACTAGTACACATCCAGTTGAGAGATCTATAACTTTATTAACAACAGTGGAACATCCTCAAAGTCATAGATTAGACTAGATTCAACAATGAGATAAACTATAAATAATAACTATCAAATAGCACACTAATTTATTATTTTAAATTATCTTTTATGTTCTCAGTAAGTAGCTCAACCTCAAGACCTAGCCATCAAGACAAGACTCAACCAATCACTGCTTGAGTCTTGTCTTGATGTTGACTTTTTCCAATTTAAATATTTTTTACATACACATTTTTTAATGACTTGGTTATTGCCTATATGAGACTAAGGACTTGGTCATTACCCTGTACCAAACTGTCTGGCCAGTGTGCAAAACAGTAGGTCAAAGTCTCCCAACATTGAGAGAGGCCTATTTCCAGCAGTGAACTGTGATAGGCTTGATTGCATTGTTGGTCATTGCCTGTATGAACTTAAGGACTTGTATGAGCCTGTGATTCAAAGGAGTCATCAGGCAAAATAAACTACTTGATGTAAGCATACCTAATTGGTGGATGCGTTTTGATACATCATAAGATTCACATTTAAAAACACTAGTCTATAATTTACTATAATGTGACACAAAAGACACATTGTTGGTGCTTGTACAGGTGCATTGAATAACCTACACAATGACAACACCTTAGTAAATATTCATAATAAATTTTTCACCTACTTAACTATAATAATCTATAGTTCTGTTGTGCATAGCAACAACATGATAAATAAACATACATAGTAATGAATGAGGCCAATATTATTGGATATATATGTCCATAAGTAAAATAGGAATTAAATAACTATCAAAGATTTAAATACTCAATTGTAATAGTAATAAAAAAAGGTTTCATTACCTGCTAAGCAATGGTGAAATAATGTTATCAAGTGTTTCAGTCAAGACTGATTAAAGCTGTGCTATATGCTATTATATTATATATGTATTGCTTAAAAATGAAGTCTACATGTAAACATATTAAAATGTTATTTGTTATACATTATCTACTTCAATGTTTATTCTGAATACTGAAGCTGGATCAGCCAGTTCCAATCTGACTGCATTTTCAAATCTCTTAAAAATTGTAGAAAATTCCATAATATTTTGAGGTTTGGACTCTATCCACATTTTGTCGAACTCATAAAATAAATAGCAATAAAATCTATGGAATAGATTTATATTAGGCAAATACTGTTTAGCATTGAACATATAGGTCTTAGCTGAACCGTCTTTTAATAAATAATAAGCCATTGATGTAATATTTATGCCAACAATTGCATAGGTATATCCATATACAGGATGCAGAGAATGGCTTAGTACATGTCTGGCAACTTGTGGATAGTCAGTAGCGAAATACAGTAGATTTTCTAGACCAAGAAGGCCCATACCTCGGAAATCAGTTTTCGGATCATCACCCTGAAAGAAGTTTTATCATATTTAGAAAGGTGTGCACTAAATAAGATCACAAAAGGGAACCAATATTAGGTTAAAAGATATTAACTAAGTATAAGGAAAAATACCTGAAATCCAATAAGTTGCCATTGTTTTGTCACTCGGCCTTCAAGCGCAGAGTCAGGTACGAGCAGAGACCATAACTTAAGCAACTTTTCTTCATGTTCATCATTATTACTATCAAATTGAGTCTGTCGCAATTCTTCTACTTCATTAATAACTCTTTTATAACACCAAATCTGCTCCAAACAACGACGAATTGACACGAGAAATGAGCTATGTAATTTTGGATTTATGTTTTTTACTCTAACTATGATAGCGATTGACGGATCTAAGATTTCACGAAAGTTGTTAGGAACGAACCTCCTTTGCAATACTGTGCTATCTAGATGAGAAACAACTTCTTGAACATCTCGAGTACGAGATAATAGTAAAGATTTCTCGATATTACGTGTTCTTTCAGCTCCAACTCTGTCACCGTAACAAATTCTTTGTAACTCGCACAGTCTTGTAGTCTTTCTTAGAAACCACTTGATGAAAGGCCTCAAATACCATTGTAACACTGACCAAATATTGAAAACAATCATTGCTTTTGCTCGCTTAGAAATAATTCTTGTATAACAGGCAACTTATTTTATCATTTCAATCGGGCATTTCAGTAAATTTCGTTTAGCATTGACCCGTTGTCACCCGTTGTCATGACCACACTTATTTTTTAATTTGTTCTTTTTTTAAGAATCTGGTGTGGCTATATGACCTTTAAGCAATGTCTTATTTTGTATTTAGTATTTAAATTATCTTAGTTGGAATTATTGTTGAACACAGTTGTTGATGATGATGATGATGAGACTAATAACCGCGCCGCTGAGCGGCAAAAACAAAACTAATTATAGGTATTAACCTACTAACCTAAATAATAAAGATTGTTCTGCGTAATAGATTTGCTCATAACAAAATTAGAGTTTACATACCAAAAGTAGGTATGTAAACTTTTACTCACGCCTTTTTCCTTCCGGGGTAGGCAGAGGCAATAGCCCGTCACTCGACTCTATTCTTTCATGCTTCAAGAGCTTCCTCTACTGTTATTACATACATACCTACATACATATACATACATAAAAATGTGTGATTATATGAATAATCGCATATTTTTTCCCGGAGGGTTAGGCAGAGGTGAATTAACACCCACATTTCACCAATCATTGAATTTGGTTCCACTTAGTAGGGGGTAAGCAGGCCTGGACCTAGGGGTGGGAGGCGTGGCCCTTGGCCCCAGGTCCTGGTCTTATCCCGCTGTTGACCCGGTGTCTCTCCCAGAGCTGTTTGGAGGCATTATTGGCTCCCTGTTCCCAGCGCGGACGGTGGAATGTCCTGCGTCTGTTTCGGCCGCTCAGGCGACGGCATTCCAGGTCGCATGGGTACTAGCTCTATGTGAAGATGCTCTCGAGTCTCGACTGAGAGAGCTCCTCAACACATATGAAGAAGACGGGGATACTGGTCTCCGTCCGAAAGAAGGGGCGCCCAGCAGACTCCCCGTCCGCCTACCGACCCATAGTGTTACTTAACGAGGTATGCAAACTCTTTGAAAGAGTTATAGTGATGTACCTCATCGATCAACTCTCTACCTTAAACGCCGTTACGCGCGTGAGGGCTCTGGTGATGGAATCAGTTGCCCGGGGCGAGATAATGTAGAGATGTTCTTAGACATCGCCAACGTGTTCACATCTTGCATTAGGGAGGCGCGTCTATCAATAAGTGCTTTGCTACCTTCGACGCATTGTCGGGGTGTAACTGACGGAAATACCAGCCTTGGACGGCGTGAAATGTCATGCGGTATTCCACAGAGACTGTTCTTGGAATCACTTCTGTGGAACACCGGATACGATTGGATACTTCGCAATGAGACGGTGCCACAGTCACGTGTTATGTGGATGATATGCTCGTGAGGGCGTGTGGTGCTACTACCACCAAGGCCAAGAAAGGTCCTGTGTCCCGAACATTGAGAAGTCAATGCCGTGAAGTTCTAGCATCACCAGGATATTATTGCAGAGCGGAAAGAACGACTAGGGCGACCGAGCGAAAGGCGCGCCGTATTATCAGCGGTACGATAGGTACATCGTAAAGGACTAGCTAGGGAGGCGACGTGGGAGTCTGCCGTGCCAGTTGATGCAGGTGATATCCGGGGTAGGAAGAGAAGAGGCCAACGTTGGGATACGTCACCATGATGCACGCGAGAACTGAGGGCTGCACAGGGGTGCCCGGTGTGGAAGGTTCCAAGGTGGGCCCGCAAGGTGGAACAACGCTTTGCTCACAGTGATGGTGCGGAGCGCGAGCGTATGCGCTGCCACCGCCTCCCTCTACGAACAAGCAAGGTTCGAGAAGGAGATGGCGGAGCGGGCATGAGAGAGACTCAGGTATCTCCCGAACCATAGAACTCGTGTGGCGTGGATGTGTGTGTGGATGTGACAGGATGTATGTCATCCTAGAAGATGGCCCTGGATCAAGTGGAGTGAGGGATATATCGGTTACAGTCATAGGTTTGCTTAGAACTTGAAAACTTCCCCTCCTCCTCGGTATCCGATCTCCGTACGAAAAAGTGAGTGGGGGCCGCAATTTATACGTTTTGTCTCGTCTAAAGAAATATGAAGATCCGGGGCTGGGTGAGCCTATCGCCGTCTTCCGGGCACTATTGTTGACTCGAGCCATGCATCTCAGGTAGAGTCTGAGCTGTATATATCTCTTTGATGTTAAAGAGCCATATGCCTTAGTCGCCTTGTAGTACGACACCGTATGGGAAGAGATGGGATGGGGAAAATACTACTCTGCCGGGAACCACGCGGCTTATTAGAATATAATATAAATAACTAAATTATGGAACAAAGGAGTAGGAAAGCAAATCCTGAGCCTTAAGACGTGGGTTTTGCATGCAGCCGGGATTGGCGCTAGGATAAACAAGCAGTGAGCTAAGAAGACCCGTCATGGAGGAATGGCTGGAGAAGCGCCACGGCAGCATGTTGGTATATGCGATGCTGGTAGTCACCGGAATGTTTTAGCAGATTTTAGCCTGCATCGCATAGACCTGAAGCAGACGTACGTATGGCCACCACTGTCATAGATTACATTATAGACACGCCATGTCACACACTGGTAGAATGCCCAGAGTGGATAGAGTGGCGCCGTGTTCTGGGTGTTGTCGTTCATCGAGCAGGGAAGCCTCACGCAGCCACTGGTGCTGGCCATGGTTGGCACTGAGAGAGTGCGGAACAACCCTGCGTTCTTTTGTGAGGCAATGATGCGTTCAAAAGAGGTGACGGAAAATTAACGGGAGAGACCTAGTACCTACTGTACCATACTGTAAAAAGCGTACCAGGTAGCGGTGATAGTCCTAGCAGAAGCAGGGTGGTGGCGCGTCGTGTTTTCTCTCTATAGGAAAGGAGGATTTCGATTTTAATAACATGTTGGGGTCATCGAATGATTACGGTATTGATTGATATGATCCCCTAAACGAAGACTACTGGATCCAAGTAAAATAGTAAAGCCCTTTTTAATCCCCTGGGAAGGTTTTTTTAAAGAATATTAGAACCGAAATTACTGATATTCCCTCTAACCCCTCAAGCTAAGCTAAATTGCTTGTGTTAGGAGTGGGTTCACGTCGGTAGTGTAATGGCCAGGATTCAAACCCTTTTTTTTTTTACGTGCGCAATATCCCCACGGATACCTCCCCACCGGAGCCGGTGGAGGAGGTTATGTCGGACTCGAACCGACTAAAACGCACGCCGCCTGTGGGTCGCTTTGGTTGCCGAAGGTGAGGTTGACAGGCATATCCCTCGCACCCCGGCCGACCCAGGGCCATCTCTCACGATCAGGCCCTCTTCTCGGGTGTGGGGACTACAGAGTCCCCAACGGCCGACTCGATCCTTAACCAGTAAGCTACCGACGCTTGTACCGACACGTGACCGAGGTTTTTCCTTGCAATCCCAAAGAGCCCTCGCTTATTATTTTTGCTGTCAACTTTTGAAGAGAATTTCAAACTAAGTAGTTATGTACCTAGGTAGATAAGTACTTACCTTAATATCTTATCGTACCTACTAATTCTACTATTTTTCTGAGGAATGGTAACCGACATAAAATAACAGTTTCAATTCGAATTTGTGTTTTATTTGATGAAAATTGTAATTCATAAATTTTACATTAAAATTATTTACAATGCCATAATACAACACGAACGGGCGGCCAGCGTGCTGACATATTATATTTACAAAAGCAATTGTGATTTCTTTCATACCGCAACGGTATTTACAACGTAATAAAATATTCAACTACTTACTTACAAATGAACATTGACATTTCAATTAACTGCTACCGGTCAGAGAGAAATGGTGATTAATTAAGTCGAGTAAGGAGGTACATAGGTACAAACCTATTTAAGTTGGATTCCACCAGTGAAAATAATTGTGATCAATTTAAACTACTCAAACCGGGTTCTCACATTTTAAGCAATGGTACCGTAATTTAGTTTAAATTGATCTTGTTTTCTATCATGAAATTCACTCATAAAATGTTGAACTATAATACATGAACATATATTTATTTTTGTATTTAACAAATAGATTGTACTGATCAAAATTAAATACCTAAGGAATTCTGAAATCTCAAGTTTAGCCTCGTTTTAAAATTCACGCATAAGTAGATACTGCATCATGATCATGATTCATGACAGATTTTATTATGAAAATATTAATTGAATACTTAAATATCTAATGTATTTATCTAATTGATTGCTTGAATACAATATACATAGTACCTACCATGTTAAGCAGAGTCTATTAATTTTTATTGTTAATATAATGACTTGTAAATATTGTACTCTTTGCCCCCCAAACGCTATATATTTCAACAGTAATATAAATTTTAGGCATAAAGCAATAAACGAATATAATGACTGTTATGGAAAGTCAACATGAAAGACGACTGGTGACTGACCGTGGCTAAATAAGTAGTACAACGTTGGTTATATCTCATCTATATCATTTAATTCTTCACAGCCACAACCCAGCCAAATCGGAATAACACTGCGAGATTGCGTCTTTCGACTCAAGGTACTATGTTGCTTCTACTCATCTTGGGTTTATCAGACTAGATCGTCTATAAAAGGACGTGTGCGGCGCAAAGGTTAGCGTAGAACGTTCGACCTACTCAGTGCAAATATAAGTAATTATACTTACGCACAGTAACGTCTCTTTCTTATATAGCTACCGGCATATATCTAAACTCTTGTCACGTCACAAAATGTAGGTACCCTATATTCGCAGAATGCGTTGTTGCGTGTCTTTTTGATGATAGCGGGGCTACAGCGGCGGAGGAGCTCAAGCCGCACGCACCATGACTTCGTTTCGCTCGTGATTTGGAGTCAAGATATATTCCGGTAACTGAACCATATATTTGTGTGCATAAATATGTCTATTTACATTGGTCTGGCTGTACAATCGGTACATTGAAGCCTTTTTTATACTTCGTATTTAATATTTCGTACTTAATATTTGTTCATTTTTTATAGTACTTACACAAGCATAAATGATCAAAGTCAAAAGGTACAATTTTAGTAACTTGTTTATCTGTAAGTATTATTTTGCTTATTAAATTTAAGACACATAATTTCAAGCATATTGAGGTGCCTAATAAATTATTGAATATGATTCCTATGAAAAATAAGGCTTTTACACAATTTAATTTGAGTACATAATATGTCTAATGTGAACTCAATTTTTAAATTAGTTTGCCAATTTGACAACTTTTCTTGATATTATGCGATTTTATATCATTACCCTAATTGTATACGTACCTACAATTTTATGTGCGATTTCTACAAAGCTTGCACCATGCTTGCATTCGTGATGCTGGACAAATTTAGCTAGATACCTACCTAATTTCACCTAATAATGTTTTCATAACAAAATATTTGAGTGTATGGCAACCTATTGATTGATATAGGTATGTTCCGATATTTTCGATGATTGCACTGAACTTATTAAAAGAAAACACCATTTTTACCATTCCTAAGACTGCAACATTATACATCGATGAAAAAGTTTATTATAATTAAGTACTTTAAACAATGGAAAACTTTTAATTATACAAAACAGTTTCATTGTTTTTTGATACCTAGTATCTCACTAATGTCTTTTCATTCATCAAATTGTTGACAATAAATCCTAATTACTATATGTACTAAAATTAAACTATACATAGGAATATACAATTGTATCAAACCCCATGGCGAAATATTTGTTACTTTTATATACCAAACCATTACGAGAATCTTAAGGAAATTATTTTACACAATAATTAGGAAATTATTTATCAAATGACTACGTCTCGTAACATTGGAATGTGCCATAATTATAAAAATATTGTGAGGATTACTAGTACATGTACTACTAGTACCTGTAGTGGCGCTACGAGACTGTAGCCGTTCGTAGATGGTTCGTAGACGTTTTGTTAACTCGTAGCAAACATTCAACTACATTCTGTGCCATTCTAAAAATAAAACTACACTAGCGATTGTAAGTTTTATTTAGGAAACCATTATAAATTTAAATAATAAGAAGATTTTGTGACACCAGTTCTAGATTTGCATCATGCATTTTAACCTAAGGTAGGCAAACGAAGGCGGTGTTATTTAGTGGATTTCAATGAGAATTCTACTTGTATTATTGTTTTTATGGTACAGCATACATAGTACAGTAGTACTTATGCAATATATTATATTCGCTTATATAATACCTATAATTAAGCGGCTTCTAGTTAGCATGTCCTGCGAAGCATTTGTTTAAACTTTATCCTAAGTTAAATTATTAATATAGATAATTTGCAGTTATATTACAGGTAAAATGACTAGAAAATTTGAATATGCAATATAATAGAATATATTAGAAAAATAATCATAGCTTTAGGATTTGCAATAGACATAGATCAACAATAATGTCATTTGTTACTCAATAATATATCTTTATAAAACGTAGATGCTTAAGTATTTTAGAATTTAATTTAGTAGTAGGTATCGGATATAATGTTATTTAGAACGAAGTTAATTATCATCAATAAAATAATTTATAGTTGAACAACATTAATTAAATAAAGCAGAGCTTCATTAGGTTTCATTTTAAAATTTAACAAATGTCAACAGTGCATAAATGTAACATTTCCGATTTAATAATTTCCTATCATTCTAATAAAGAAATAGTTGGGACTTGGTCCAGATAATGATACAGAGATTTTTATAATTATATTTCATTTAAAGTTCGTGTTAAACTATGTATATTTTTGTTGATATCGTTTTCGTTATTGGTTACCGAGTTCGATTTCCGAAAAATAACTGCCAAGAAAACAATTTTTATGACTAGTCTAAAAATGTTATCCAAATCTGGGTGTAGTTCGTTATCGTTTCAAATATTTTGTAAATAAATATATTTTTTATAGCATGAAGAGTTCAAAACGCCAGGTTATTTTTTTTAACAGGCTATAGGGAAGGACTCTGCAACTGCCTTATATATGTCGTGGCCCAATTTTAACGATTGATTTGAATTTGATGAAATTTGTAATTCGAAATTTCATCAAATTTATATTAAATATTTAAATAGATTAAAATAGGAAAAAATTGAATCAGTTCAGGTGGGCTTCAAACCTGTGATCTTTCCCTTACAGGGGGAATACTCTAACCACTGGGCCATCGAACAACGCCTGAAATTTTCCAAATCTTCCTATACATATCCGTCTTACGGCGACTTAGTCGATTTGAATAGTTACCATATTCAATGCTTTAAAATTTCATTGAAAATAATAAAATTATTTAGTAGAGACGTTCAATCCTGAGGTTATATACCCATAGACAATAAAGTAATTAGCACTTTACATAAGTACAAACATGTACTTAATATTCTGAATATAATATATACCGACCAAACAATACTTACTTAGGGCTTTAATTAAATTCAATTCGGAAAACGAATACGGATCGTCTGTATATTATACTTGTCGAAGTAACTCTACAGAGATTGTTATTGATATTACTGACAAGTCGTGCCATAAATGCTACTAAAAACACAACAGTGCTTGACTTGAAAACTGGCACAGCAGGAATTGGCAGATGAGAATACGATCATGATTAGCAAATATTATGACATGTCATCATTCAATTTATAGTTAAAGTATTCACATAATGCACCAGAATAAACAATACCTACCTACATAGCAATTACAACTGACACATGTTTATATATTATATATATTAAAAGGCTGCATAGAATATATTATTTATTTATTTTACAGGATAGCACGATATATAGATATCATATAGGTACATTGTTGTTTCTTAAAAAGCGAATGATATGTTACTTTTATCTTACATTTTAAATAGTACCTATAAAAAGTAGCGAATTTAAAATAGTATCACGTATCTATCCAAATATATAAGGAATGGTCTCATTGTACTTTAGGTATGAGCTTATAGATAGAAAACAGATATAAATATTGTTAGACTGGCAATCTATTTATTATTGAAATATACCTACTAATCCTGTATCCATACTAATATCTACCATAATTGCTGTTGTGATTTTGTTTGTCTGTCTGTTACACTTTCACAACTAAACCACCGAAACAATTTGGTACAGAGATGGAGCAGTCTGAGAATTTTTTTCAAAATTTGATCGTCGGGGACGGATAGGTAGTTATTAATGTATCATCAATAAATAGATAACTTTGCTTAAAGGAACTATGTAACATAAAGAACTACACTGAATAAAATAAAAATAAACGACACGGGAGTTTTTTTACTTGTATTATTTAGAATATAAAATAATATATGTATTTACCATTATTAATAGATATTTATGCAAACTTTAGATAGGTGCACTGCCATGAAATCGTGTATCTATTAGAGGCATTCATGCTGAAGCATTTTAAGGATTTTTCTATATGATATAGTTTGTATTCCAAAATTAATGTTATGCTATGCCCAATCGCCATTACTTCTTTCCAATTGCGTCCTCTTATCTTCTTATTACTCTATCGGTGTTACCTCTAATGTATACGCGGCTTTACATCACGTATAACGGACAATCCATTACATCAAATGAATACAGGATCATAAGACATCGTTCTAGTTTTAATTTCAATTGATATCAATAGACACCTCATTAAATTTTCGATTAAGTTTTAAGATTGACAAACATATTTAATAGGCACAGAAAAAAGCGTCGTTTTCTATTCAATCTTAGGTACTCTGCCACCTTGACCACCCGTTAAAAAAATGTTTACCAAATTTAAAATATTATATAATTTGATTTCAAGCACAGCCCAAACGCCTTTCCTTATTATTTATAGTAAATTACAATAATTTTGATATAAAATCTATGTTTCAAAACAGTTGACGCGTTGGTCCATTCTTTTAACAAGCAAAAGGCATAATGTCGATGATGTTCACTCAATTAAAGTAGCAATAAACTCGAATTGAGTATATTAGGAAATCAGTTCATTACCATTATAAGATAAAACAAATATCATTAGCTAAAAACAAGGATGTTTTTTTTAATAAAACGGACATAATACCTACCTACAATTATACGGGGCGAATAAGCGCAATCGGATTGATTTACATACAATGTTCAGTTTAAAGTTAATTATACCTACATATCGGCATCTATCATTCGTGATCACTACGCTATAATTATAAAGTGTAGGGAGCGGGTCCAGTATTTTAAGATGTTGACCAAAGGAGATGAAGTAAGGAAGTGAGCAAAAATACTGTAATTTGACTCATGTGTGACAATATAATTTGCCTAATTGACTTTCAAGTCCAAGATCCCAAAGTCATTATTTACTTCCAAGTTGATACTGGGCTTACCTTAATCACTATTCTGTAAGTTTACAGGTTTCATCATCATCTCAGAACTTTCGTATCTTCAACATTCATATTCAACGCCCTTCTTAACCTTACGCTGAAGGATGTTCTTGGACAATTCGAATACTGAAAAAGGTTGCAGCGACGCGCGGTCCGAATTATTGGGAACCCTGAGGTCACGAACACCCTCGAGCCTTTGCAGATGCGTAGAGATATTGCTTCCTTGGCTGTATTTTACCGTCTCTACCACGGTGAGTGTTCTGACGAGCTCTTCCAACTAATCCCACCATCTCCTTTCCTACATAGGACAACACGTGCAGGCCTTAGATGTCACCCTCACACTGTGCAGAATATACGAGCAAGAACCAAGCGGTTCGGAGACTCTTTTCTTTGCCGCACCACCAAGACCTGGAATTCATTACCAGCACACGTGTTTCCTTCTTCCTACAGTCCCGGGGCCTTTAAGCGGGGCGTGAAAAAGCATCTGATGAGGCCGCCAAGCTGAGTGCCACCATTGTAGCACTTAGTGTCTGTAATGGTGACCCTCTTTCCTGAGACTTTGCCTTTAGCTTACCATCAGGCGAGGTGAGGTCAAGTTGGCGTGTCGTATATAAAAAAAAAAAAAAAAAAAAAAAAAAAAAGTTTATAAGTACAGATGTTTGCAAAAATCTACTTGGAGTTTAGTAAATTTTATTTAGAGTTGTTACTTGGAATATTGAGACCCGCTTACTGCAATTTATAATGTAATAACCCCGAAAGTTTAAAAATATGAACTATATCTAAGACGGTGATAATAAAGAACAATAATTTATTAATATTACAAATATCCTAACTTGATGAAGTAAACTCTACTTACGCAACAAATTAGGTGACGGTATGGTCTCACAGCACAATATTCGTGATACTTATAAGTATCTAGTTACAAGTTACAATATATACTTTCATTAGGTTAGTATACCTTACGTATTGGTAGGTGTTATTTAATTTTATTTACAGTCAGCGTTATTTCCACCAGTTCTCGTTACAACTACTAATAATACATCAGGCAAAAATAATTCTTTGACATGTAGAAGGCATGTTCATGGTACAACATCAACACAACAGGTATACGCTTACTGGTACACCTCTGGAATTAGCGTCAAATTATTTGGTACAACTAATACATTATTTATATTAGAATATAAAGATAATAATGACTTGAGCTTCGTCTATGCATCTACAGCTATTTTTTACATTATTCCAAATTACATTATTTTGTAACTTAATAATCTTGATTGAAATAATACGGCATTAAATCTACGTCTCACTTTCATAAAGCAGTAAGTAAACATTATTATAATTATCACAACGTATGCAGGTGTTGGTAATCAGAAAAACTTTGACTATGGTGATTATTACCTAATAAATATAAAACGTAATCATGTCTTTTGCTATCTTACTAATTAATTTCATTAACTTAAAAGCAATACTATACGTCTGGACTGTCTTTAGGTTTGAAATAGATTTCTTTGCTTTTCAGTACGAAGGCAACATTCCGTATTAATTCCGACACTCGACAACTATACGCTCTCGCTAAAGATTTCATACAAAGTCCGATGTAATTACATCGATAGAAGAAATTTCATACAATTACATAAGTTATTGATCCCTCTTTATCCTATCATAAGTTCGTGTATTCACAAGAAAGTAAATCTTACGCGTAGATATACATTATAAACGTCCGTCTATGAACTTTTATAGAAAACTATTTCAAAACCTGTAGAAAAATCGGACTCACTTCACGATTTTAATCATTGATGTTAAATATAAGAAAAGCAGCTTTCTGCTTTCAGTCTCTTAACCTATAATTCTTAACAATACGATCACTATAAACGGGTATAATCACAATCTTAACGAACTCATCAAATATGTATTATAATAGTGAGTTACTTAACCTCATACATATTTGTGTCGCTATATATAGGTCGAAGATATAAAAAAAAACACAGTAATAGTCCGTTCACACGAAGCGGCCAGCATCAGCGGTACAAATAGAGGCAGCATTAAGAAAACGCCTTATAGTGAATAAAGAAGAAGATGAGAAACACGGCGTAGGCAGTGGGGAAAGTGATCCGCGCGATTACGTCGATGGTCTTCGCGACGCGGATCGGGTGCGGCGGTTCTTTTTTGCGAACCTGGACGAAACATGGCTGAAAGAAATTATTATGCAAATGAATGATGATATTGAAAGCCGCTACCGTGGTAAACAGGCCGATGGAACGGTGTCGTGGCGATGGAGGGATTCTGACGTCGTCGATGAAATATTTGAACGACTTTGGTTCCGATTTTTTATGACAACATCAAAACTAGTCACTATTATAATTGTTGTTCCAGCGTGTTTCTGTTACCTATGTATTCATTAACAAAACCGATAAAAATTATTTATCTACTGGTATACTTTTAGTATTTATATACCCAATCACACAGCCTAAAAAGTTATATTTTTGTTGTTGTCATATGTTCATGTGTTCTCAATATGAATTTCAAAGAAGTATTTTGAGAAGCTTGGTTAAGAATCTAGGCGCAAGTGTACTTAAGCTGCAAATTGCAGGTCACTACCGACTCAAGCTTTTATAGAATTTGTGGCACAGTGTGGAATTTATGTCATGTGTCCGTGGTCTTAAACAAAAGGTGGCAATGTACGTTGTTAGTTCGCAAAATATGGATAACATTATGTTAGCTTTGGGTGGCAAGTAGTGAAAATTACCTCTGATACACCGCCATTATTGGCGGTATGGGTACATGAGCCTGGAGCACACGCCGTGCATGACACTAGGTCTGCTGCACCAGTTGACTCACGCTTTTTATCACCCTGGAATAATTATAATCATTTATTAGAAACGTAATAATTTAAATAAAATTACTGTATTTTAGCACTGATAAACTTATCAATGCAAACAATGGAATCACAATTTCTTAAGTGGTTATAATTACACCACAATTCATCAGTTCGGTCTATTTAGCTTAGTGAAGATAATTACAAAGTGAGGAATGAGATAAAGAAGTTAGGACTGCAAGCCCGTGGCTTGTGTGGTTACAGAACAAGCAGATAGGTTCAAATATTATATCAATATTTGTAGTCGTGAAAAGTATGTATTTTGATCACGATTATACTTACAGGCTGTATCGTCCCGAAGCAGCGTTAAATAAAAATATGAGTTAGTCTCATGATATCAGAATCAGATGTGATGAGGTGGGGCTAACTATTGTCATCAGTGACATCACTTACAGCACCGCTACTCTCCGGTTGAGGCATCTCTGTCTTAGCCCACTGAAGGAATGCCATCGCCTCCTATGTAAATGTACATTAGTGTTTAGCCGAAGCGTGATATACTGTACGACCACTTTGTTTAGAGCCACGCTACTTTGTGCAAACTTTGAGAAATACCCTCACTTTATAGAATATTAAAAAGAAATACGAATAAGGGGTAAAGCGGGTGTAGAGGGGCCCAAAAAGAGTGGTGTAATAGTAAATTATGTACGTATATAAAATATGTGAAGACGCAGAAGCTGCATAAGTAAAACCTCATTAAAAGCACTGTGTTGGATGTAAAAACTGTAAGCGTTCTGTACATTACTAATTAAACGTTATATTTATAGCAATTCCCTCTTTGGAGTATTTTATTTTATACCACTTAGTGGCAGACAAGCACACGGCCCACCTGATGGAAAGTGGTTACCGTGGCCTATGGACGTGTGCAAAACCAAGGGAGACACACTCGCGCTGCCAACCCTGTAAGCACAGAGAGTTTCTGTGCCGTTAGTGTAAAAGACAAAGCAGGATAAGGTTATGGTTTTCCCACTGACAGCACAAAAACTCTTTAGTGACCTCTGGCTACCCTAATCACCGCCGGTAACACGACACGAGGTTATTATAGCTGCGGTATTCTATAGGGCGGAGGTAATTCCCCAGTCGGACTGCTCAATTGGACGTAAATAACGTCGTGTCCTACCTTCTCTTCTCACTAATGTCACTTCATGAGTCTTATATGGGTAAACAAAGTAGTAAAGTTCATGCACCACGTGACGATACCTTTCTTATATTTTAAATGAGCCATTTATATTATGACACATTATAGACTTGTGCAAGTATTTATACAGATCTGATTAAAGCAAAATGAATCCTAAAATAGAGAAATATAATCTTGTGTTGGTCATTTTTGGGATTGTTTGACGTAGTGCCCCAGCACAGGTGTACAACCAATAAAATAAAAGGGGGGTGAAAAGTTTATATAGGTAGGTATAAGTACTATGTAAAATACTACTTAATGAAGCTAGATTAAAGGACTACATGCTTTCTGGATAATTATATCGTGTTTGATAATGGTATAAAAGCTATACATATTTCTTTTTTACTGTATTTCAGTACTTTTATTCTTCACAAAGACTGACCTCGGCCTAAAAACTTTCCTCCTCAGTAAAATTATTTCGTCAAAGTTATGTATTTCAAAAATAATTATATACGAGTGTCAGTCTTCAAGAATTGTGTTCCATAAAAAAGAAATATATCAGCGATATCTGGATAGTGCCAATGATTGTGGCGAATGTTCTTACCAAGGGGCTGGCCAGTATAATGCCAATTCTGCTCAGGACTGCGGGCAGTCGCTGTGAACACATCACACACAAAGTTTGTTCACACGTGACAGATGGTCTAACGATGTGCAATCGTGAACATAGACTAGGTTGTGGTGGCCACATTTAGTTATAATGAACAAGATATGCACTTTCTAACACCCACTTCGTAACCAAAAGTAAAACTTGTCCCGTAAATTTAATGGGATGCATTTACTGAATGTTTATTGATTTGATTCAATAACAGATTTCAAACTACTAAATGATCATAAGTAAAGAAGTTATGCAACTATTTATAACCCACTTTGACTAGCAGGTGACCATATCTACCAATTAAGCAGCTATCAGTCTGGTCGTGCGCACAATTTTGGTTTGTGTTGGTATAAATCGTATATTTAAAATAGTTGCAAACGTTAATAATAATATCAGTGTAGTTATCTTTAACTTTATATATTACATTAGTAATTAGATAAGTAAGCAATTTTGAGTCAAATCAACAGCCATGAATAATTAATATTTAGAAACCGGTCAAATGCATCTTTGCAATGTTTTCTAGTTTGACACTTTCAACACATAGATTTATGGGTTCTGTTATGAAATGCAAGAAATGAGGATTAAGTTGAGATACGATTATTATTTTTCATGGTATATGGCCACACAAATTAGTCTGTTGGTGGAGTGATAAAGATATAATGACACAATGTGATGAATTCCGGCTTACCCGATAACATTAATTTAGAAATATGAGCCAAATACATGCAATATACGTCAAAAATGTGAGGCATGCTAGAGAAAGAAAACAAACAACATGACATTGCCTTTTCACGGTTAAAACTCAGCACGCACATATTTATCATGCGATGTCTTGTTGTTACAGAATTCGAAAGAAAACATTGCAAAGAGTAAAGATAGAAAAAATGTAAGACATTCACGAGGGAAGTTATCTGCTGTTATTACATGCAAGACAAATACAAGTATACATGTACAAGTAACTGCGCTGATTGGTTCGTTTGGTAAATATAGTTTAACATACAATTTCCATCGTGAAATAGTATTTAATGAGTTCTCTAAAAAAGTACCCCTAATACTGTCAACAATATATCAAAGTGCCTTAATATAACTATTCACGTATCTAGAATTCAATGGTTGGAAGGCTACAAAGACCACAGGGTAAGATAGGTTTTAGTAACATAACATGTGAATGTATTTACAGGGCATTAATTAGTTAATGTAAGTAAACAGATTCTGAGCAAATTATTAGCACCTGCACTCACGAAGCTTTGCATAGAATATAGTTTTGTAGTACATGAGCCAATTAAAATTTTGGTGCGATCATACCATAATAAGAAAACGACATCGATTACACATAAGTTTCACTTTACACAAACTATAATTAAAATTGTAAATAGTTTACACATAACTCAATTGCTCCAAATAGAGCGTTATCAGTGAACATGAAAAAGATTTGCATTCTAGATGTTGTGTTGTTTGATAACGTTCTAGTCTGTGGAATTGAGCAAGGTGTGGAGCTGTATTCACCTGTGTAACGGGGTTTTCACCAGGTCGATAAACGACGTTGTGGAGGGGCCGCTTTCTTCCGACGTAGTTTACACATACGAATTCTAGTAGCGATGCATATATAAAACACATACACACGCCGTCCCACACGTTCATCGCAGTTAAATTTGAGACGACTGGCAATGTTGATCTGAACCCATTCGATGTAGTGAAAAAATTCAACATGGTCGTTACACCTGTTTAAAACATGCACATGTATTAATCTTTTGTTAAGTTACAATTAAAATTAACAAAGTCAAGAAGACGTTTCAGGGTGAGCGAAAAGAAATCACAGATGTAGACGTGTAAATATCGAACACTTTTAAAAAGATTTGAATATTGGTGCCACAGAGTAAATAATTGTGTAGAGCGGAGTGTTATTAAATTCCTTACTCCAACAGCTGGTGTATATATTGGGCATTAGAAACCAAGGATATGTACTAAGTTTTCGTCCAATAATTATATTTTTACTAATATCTAAGAAGTAAGCATGTGCTGATGACTTTATAGAATATTGTTTTATTCGTAAGCTATGCGTAAAATAGAATCTAAATTCATGCGTTTATAAAGTGTCTACATACAATTCTACTTACGACGCCAATAATAAAATTAATCTGACCATAACTACAATTGTTTTCATATTACAGATAATTTGTTTTCGCGTAGAACATCCCAAGGCAGTAATTCTGTATAATGATGAGAACAAATGCTATAAGTAGTGGTTGATCAAAAAAAAATTGTACACTAGATGAGAAACACTGCTCTGCTACCTAATCACAATATTGTATCGTCGTGTAAAAGAAAAACCAAAAAGATACGGCTTAGCATGTAGGTAGTCACTAAGACGTAGTTGGCACCCACCTCGCGTAACACATAAGTAACAGAGCTAATTTTGTAGTGATGCTACGTAAAGATCTACATAACAAGTCAAGAGCTCTTGCCAGCAGTTTATATGATAATATTTTGCATTTGGACTAGTCTATACGCGTTTATTACGCGATTCTATGAAAAATTCTTCAACAATATAAGATAACATTTGGCTAGAGACGGAAAGGAGAATGTCACTTCTTTCAACTACTGGCGTGCTCAGTGCCTCCTGTTGAAACCATGTCGCAGATTTTACGTTTTGATTTGTATACACTGTACCGATTGTTTCGTTTCCTGTACCAAACTGTATTAAAACTCTGACAAGTTTGAGCTTCATCATTTGAATATTAGCTGACTTAGTTCAGCATTTATCTACTCATATAGGGGAAAATAGATAGCTTACCAGCTCTGGCATAAATTAAAGTTTAATATATTATATCATCTTGTATGGGTAAGTAGTGAAAATGTAACATTAGAAGTACAACAGAGGAAGTCGTAAAAACGGAGCTCGAGATCAATAACTGTTTTTGTTACTGTAAAACCGAGTTGGAAACTCTAGCATTGTTTACAGAATACAACAACCAGTGCGATCGAACATATTTCTTTTATCATCGTACAGAATCACAGCGCAATACTTACATATACAGTACTGAAAATAAAAATGAGCCCTGATTGTATTTATGATGGGCAAATAAAAGAATTACACCAACCTATCATTACTCTAGCAGGTACAGCATTCCATTCCAGCCAAAAAGTAATAAACGATGAAGTCACCAAAATAATTCCCGGAATGAAAACTGTGGTGAAGTAAAACGATCTATCCCGCGTGAAGATGAGATTGACTTCGAGGCAGCTATAATTACCTAAAAATGTAAAGCAGAATAAAAAAAAAAGAATAAATAAAAAATAAAGTGATGTGATATGCCAACTAGAACGATCGACGCCAAGTGCAATTTTGGGTGAATATTAAGGTTAAACTTGAACGGTTTTAGTGTAAAAATAATTAAACAGTTATAAATATACAGTTATGAAACTATAAGAATATTTTTCATATCCAACAATTAACATTCGGCTTTGGTAATTTAATACAGCTAGTAAATTTGAGTGTACCGCATTTGTTGTGTATCTTTTGTGCCCGCTACCTTTGGATTGAATAATTATACAATATACATAGAGAGAGAAAGAGAAAGTGAGATAGAGAGAGAGAGAGAAATAGAGATAGAAATAGAGAGAGAGAGAGAGAGAGAAAAGGAGAAGTTACTGCGTAATTGGTATAATACAATTCAAGTGAAACCTTAAATATCACCTTTAAAATCGCTCGGCTTTTATTAGGAAGTGGCATCACAGTATTGCCTATTAGATCGGCCAGTAATCACCAGCCGAACTGCCAAATTACTTGTCATAGATAAAGTTATCTATTAAAGTAACTTGGGAATTTGATTGGTTATGTCCTGAAGTTTAGAATTTTCTCGTGTGGATACAGAATTAATACTTATTAGATATTTACATATAGATAAGAAGCTAAACCTGCAACAGATAGCGTGTTATATCGACAGCCCCAGCCACAACTACGAAGAGAAAAATTTATGCGATGCAAGACCGAGAGCATTCCCGATTACCAGCCACATATTTTACCTATCATGGAACGGGCTGGTACAGCGTTCCACTCCAGCCAAAACGTGATGAAGGAGGAGGTGACCAGAATGATCCCGGGGATAAATACTGTCGTAAAGTAGAACGCTCGGTCTCTAGTAAATATTAAGTCGACCTTTAGACAGCTGTAGTTACCTGTGGAGTGAACATTATTAGGTACAGTACAAGCAGTAGTCCTACGGCGGGTATTCGTCGTTTTATATCCAAAGAACAAAAATGAGGAGTTAGGATATAAAATTCCAAGTAACTCAATTCAGAGGCCTTGTTAAAGTTAATATATCCTATGATTAGTAAACGACATCATCTATTTATAATATCTACGGTTCTATATGCATGAGTAATGCGTGTTGTGTTCTCGTGTCATACATTTAATGTTATGAACATACATCGTAGCATTATTACATTTATCAAAAATATAGCATTCTATTTCAAAACACATGCTTTCACAGACTTGTATGAATGTTATATTTAAAACATGCATGAAAACAATGATAATAACTATGCATCTAACTAAAACAACATAAATGCTTAGTGAAAGTAGATATCGTAAGAAGCTAACCATAGGCTTCCATATTTCACAGTGGATTTTACAACACACTTTTTACAACACCATATTTAAACACAATTACGCATTTACTCACACATAAGCAAAATATATTGGAAATACGACGACACCGGACGGAATGGTGCCTCGTCCGGTGGACAAGTACCTTGCTCCTCAAAGCGTCTCTGGCAAAGATTACATGTCATCTCTTCGTCTTCTTCGTAAAGTGAATTACCCTCAGCTGCTTGCAAAGACGTTAATAAATTCTTACACTCTAAATTTTCAATTTCCTAATCGACATTTAGATGTTAGTCATAGCAAAAAAATAGTATTATAATACTCTACTATTAGTAACTGATTTACTAATGTAGTCACACTACACGATATGATTAGACGTACAATCTACATGTGCATGCTGTTAGCTAGCTTTAAACTTTCTACTTTGTATTCACACGACGTACGCTATAAAGCATCTATGTATATTTTTGGTAAGACACAAAATAAATTCAAAGGTTCAAAAATTAACTTTATATAGAAATCAAGACCAAGCTGAAAAGAGTTAATCAGAATTTCAATATAATTACGAAATCAACTTCGATCATCTCTTGTGCAAAATATAAGATGTGCTCAAAAAAACTTTGGATTCTAATCTACCTTCAAGGATGGAATAGATATTATGTATGAGTATTATAGGATAATTTTGGTTCGGTTACATTTCATAAGCGATGTCTGGTTGTCGTAAGTATTTATGAACATCTACGTATTTTACCTCTCCAACTGGCTTTTATAGGGCAGGGAATGGTTTGGTTCTGGATGAGGTACGCATTGAGAGTCGTTAACGAAGGAGACTTCCGCAGCGTGTCTTCATCGTTCTTCCACACGTACGTAATCGCTGACTGCTCGTAGGATACTGAAAAGAAATGGATATCGATTGCCACATACGTAAGTAGATATAACTTACGTATGAGGTCTATAATGGCGTAATATAAATCAGAAATTTTAGTTTTATTTATTGGTTACTTAATTTTATAGACTTTTTTGTACTTACTACTTTCTAAG
Organism: Eilema griseolum; assembly: GCA_963662185.1. Taxonomy (NCBI): domain Eukaryota; kingdom Metazoa; phylum Arthropoda; class Insecta; order Lepidoptera; family Erebidae; genus Eilema; species Eilema griseolum. Next base: position 14,235,118 of record OY759238.1, on the reverse strand, counting down.
GCAAATGAACACAATGGGTCATCAAATGGAAATATGTTGAGCCGCCCCTGACAGGACAGGATGAGGTGACGCCGCATCAAATAATTTATTGTACCGTTGCGGTATATACGCAAAGCGAAATGCATTGGTATTATCGGATCCTGAAAAATATATTTTATTAAAAACTGGACCTTTTCGGAAAAAAACAAATAAATGGTAAGCTTTGCACTAGTTAATAGTAATTGTCCTAAATACTCCTAATAAAAATACGATTACTTGTCACCAAAACCACTGGACCGTAATTTAATATGAATCTACGAAAATTAATTCCAATTATCTAGATTACATATTTTTAAAACCAGAAAGAAATCGAGGCGAGCAGAATGAAGTGTTCAGCTATAAAAATACTTTGTATATACAAATAATGGTCCATTGAAGTTCATGAAGCATTGTATGTAGTTATAAATACCCATGAGTGCTGGGAAAACTCCTTCAGAAGAAAGCATGGTGGAAATAATCATGTATTATAAAATTAGATGGTAAAACATACAATTTCTTATCATAAGTAACTTTGTATATATTTGTAGAGTACCTTAAAGTCACCGTGCATTATGAAGTAAGTATCCGGTAGCCAAATATCTTCGTGATGATGAATTGCGTTTAAAAAGTCGTAATGTGACTGGTTCGAGTACCGTAACCGAGGATCGTACCACTGTTGTTGGAGTAAAAATTCCACTTCGTATTTCTGGAAGCGGACATTTTGTTTAGATAGAAGTAAAATAAAGATACTATGTCTGTCATAGCGCAGGATATAAAAGTTGTTCTAGACTATTCACGAGTTTTCAGCGTCATTATGTTTACTAAAATCTCTATTTACTAAAAGCATTATTTCTTCTTTAAATAGGCTTAAAAGATATAATTTATAAAAATGACGATCACACTTTCTTGTATCCTCAAATTCCTTAAACACCTTTCATGAATTACAAAAAAATTAAAACCATGATCGTTATTGTATTGAATGCTTAGAAAAAAAACCCAAAACTTTAAATAAAACAGCATCAAAAGAGCTATTTGATATTTTTGTGACGTATTTGAAAACTGTTTCTTAATTTAGATAAGTACTTACGAGACTAGATTCATCCGGAGAAGCTAAGCTAAGAAGTAGCACGCTAACATTTACGGTGAGGACACCTGAAAATAACATAATATATAACATTGGTATTTTTTCACATTGCAGATTATAAAACACAACACTGACATACATGAGTCCATGCTTTTCTAATAAAAGTGCTTGGAATTCAGTAGCCCTAGCTGACATTCCAGTTGATACTCATAATGGAAATCAACCTTATTCCACCAGTTAATGTAGATGGTACCAACTGGGATTAAGTATCGTATCATGAAAATGATTAGGAGTATATTGTTTTTAGTTTTTCATATATAACATGTCAAAATGTTATAGAAACAAGGAATGTAAGACACAAATAAAACAAATTAATGATAATAGATATATGTTGCAATAATAATGAAAACTTAAAAGTAGTTGACAGATCCAATTTCTATTGGTAAGAGATGTATGAATTTACAACAAACTATACGAGGGAATTTAAATTTGTGTTTGATGTTTGTGAAAAGAGAAAAATATTATAGGTAAGAAGCATGATACCAAATGAAATGTATTTTAAAGGAATGGATTGTTAATTTATTAAATTTTAGTGTTTCTTTTCATCGTAAGAGCGTAGTATCTTGTTGTATTTGTGTGCAAGGTGAAATAAAAATAAAATACTATATAATACGAGAGTAGAATACAGTGGCAGTTGCGTTCTAACCTAATACATCAATTTTATCAAGTGCATTAATGTTGGTAGAAAGTAAAAAGTTGCCCCTAATTTACACAATTACAAAGGTAGGTACTCAAAATAATCTAAAGCTTACAAGAAAATATCTACAATTGCGTGAGTAAGATAAAAATGGAGATGCGTGCAAGGAACTGATCGCAATACATATTTATATAACGTAAATGTTGCTACGGTTTGTATGGTGAAAGGATTTCTCTTTTCATAAACATTGAACACAACGCACCACGGTTGTGCGAGCGAGGCCGGAGTGACGATAGCCCCACAGTATTTTGAGCCAAAGAGTCGTTGGGCGAAGTTAGACCACAACAGAATTCTGGATCTGCAATTTCACATCAATACTGTGTATTGTTCGGGACATATATTTTGAACGTAAAATGTACTCTATACGCGCAGTACACATTTCAGGGGTGCCTTTTGGGGTTAGCGCGGAAAGCTATGGCAGTGGACGAGTTCAAATTCACCAAGCATAGATTAATACAACACAATTCGCTCGGCAAGACCTCGGTTATCTCGCGAATTAGGTCCAAGATACGTGTCCCGAGGTATAACCTATATACTAATCAGGGAAAACATATAAATACGTTAAGTATTCAATTGGGTAACATACACAAAAGCGTAGCAAAAATTTGCCCACGATGGATCAGATAAATACTGTTGTATGTGTGGTGCATTTGGATGTCTTGCTACGCCTATGCATATAAAACAAATACACAAACACGTAAGGGAAAATAAAATGACAACATTTACCATCTACTGGTGGTAGCAGTCTTTTGTCGTAGCGGGAGTTTTTCAGCAGATTGTCCAATATTTCTTTGTCCGATTTTCCCGCTGCAAATCTGCAAGCAAAAACTCTAGGTTCATTTGTATGGAATATCACTATGGTACCTATGCCTTATTTTTTGTGATAATTATGTACAAATAAAGGTAAGATGACCCAAAATCCTATGTGAAGTGTTTTGGCGCTAATTACCACTAAATAATATTTTTTATTTACTGTTTGTCGTGGGAAATTTGGAGTGAAACACACCTCAAACAACCGATGCAAACAATAAACTTTGACAAAAAGAGAGAAAAAAGACGGATATCATTAAAATTAAAACTATTACAACACTACCAACTATAACTTTCAGAATTAGAACAATTTTTTTAAAAGTTTTTACAGATAATATAATCTGAGGGGGAAAATACCAAAGTTATTTTTTCCCTTCATATTAAACTCCGCCAGCCAGCGGAAGATGGTTATGTTAGACTTGAACCAACGAAATCCACACATTGTCTCAGGTCTCATGTGTATATAAATACCCCATCTTTATACCTTAGGACCTACTCATACCATAACTAACTTGAATATTGGCACGTAGATGGTAGAACGAGTATTGATTTCATATTAACACTTATTACCTTGCTAGCAATAAAGCCCCTCAATGAAGTAATAAACAGAGCATCGACGCGGTTGAATAATAAGGCAGGTTTCGAGTTATCACAGTAAGTGTTAAATAAATTGCTAATGTGTTAGAATTAAAAAGCCTAGTAGTTAATTTCGATAGGGTATATCGGTGATTTTCTTTTTAGGCCTCTTCCCTGAGAAAAGCGCGATTACAACGGCCGGCATCCAGTTAGTCTTTGATAATTTGCATTGTTCCTATTGACATTAGCATACATACTGGTACCACGAAGTTCTACGAGGTTAAAATCCAGTTATACCAGAAATCTTACGTATTTATGGGTTAAAACTATACGGAATGATACAATAGAATAATAAACATATTTGGATCATCCCGATGAAGTCGCTTTTAACTGATTCCTCCAGGGGATTCTGCAGCGCTTTTTATTCCACTAAGATCCTCCAGAGAATCCTACAGGAACAGTTACGAACTACACTACGAAATATGTTGAGAGAACACTGTCAACAGTGAACCGAGTATTATCTGAGAACTTCTAACTTCCGCTAACTCTATTACGTACGTAACAATAGCGTTGTTAGGTTGCAATCTTGTGTATTCAACGTAAAAGTTATACAAAGACGTATAAATGTATAATTGCATTGTCTATGATTAAATCAAAATCTGCACAGCGAAGTTTCCCAGTAACTTTGTCTTGTCGAAACTTCTTTGATTTAACTTTATAATATGCGGGTAATGTACTGCAGAATAAGTATATTTTTGATTAGATTTTGTCCATATATTTACCTTGTAATGTATATATATGTGATATTGGGTAATAGTAAAGTATTACTGATAAAATAAGATGATTCTGAAGGGAACATACAATAAATTTGTGAATGTTGTGAAGATATTTCTCAAAAATATTTGTAGAAATAATAATATATTAAACACACTTTATTTCATAAGTAAACTATTTAAAATTAGCTACTTATAATTAGGTTGTCTGACTGGACTGTCTATCCAATACTGCGATTGGCTGTGCTGCTTCTCGTAGAGTCATTATTATATGTGGAACCTTACATCAAATATACTTATTGAGCGAGCAACATTATTATAATTTTCCATTATTATTTTATTTGTTGGCTTCTAACTAATACCAAAATAATAAGAATATATTCCCACAAATAATTTACAGTTCGTCCACTGCCGGAGGGTTCATAAATGAAGCGAGGAACTTTACGGTTCGACGATCGCGGGACAGCCAGCGTATTACATACGCTTCGACGCCTGTCGCTCGCCAAACGTCCTTTCACGCTCGATACGTCATCATCTACAGCTATATACTATATTACGGTTATATTACTTTCAGAAGGTATTTTACTGTTACCGTTTTATGAACTATTTGAAATACGCCACTATAGAACGTGCTGTATAGCTAACAGCTACCTAGCGATGCCGTAGGTAACAGAAAGGTAATTAGATCAGTGAGATAGATAGTGTTATTTTATCCTATTTGTAAATTGATGGCACTAATGCACGGAAATTATAATATTGTAATTATGAGTTTATGTGACCTTTTTATGTGAATGTATTTGTATGGTAATAGGTAATGGGTTCGTCAAGAAAGTATCAGGAAAATATCAACCATTCACAAAATGTTAGTTATTATTATAATCTTATTTGTTTTTATCGCCTTCGAAGTATGTTCCTTCAGAAACGATACACTTACGCCAACGAATAGTACAATGATTTAAAATCAATGATGATTTTGAAATGCTTTTTCCGGTATTGAGTTCAGATCTCGTCGCAATTTCTACTTTATGATTTCTACCGAATGAAAACGTATGTCATGAAGCTGTAGTTTGAGTTTAGGAAAGAAAAAGAAGTCGCTATAGGTATATCTGGTGAATAAGTTGTTGTTATAAAGTTCGTTACAATGATGGGATATGATTTTGGAGAAAATTTTGGTCTTATGAAACTAGCCGAGCGCCAACATGTTTCATACCCAAGTGAATTAAAAATAGTGCATGCAAGTGAATTAGAAATTTCAGCGGCTATCTCTCTGAAAATGGAATGAGGATTTTCAGTCACTATTTCTTTCACTTTTCCGATGTTAACTTCACTTGAAGATGTTGATGGCCTACCAGCGCGAGGTATATCTTCTATCACATCTCGCTCGAGCTCTTTTAAACGCTTTGTACAACTCGCAACCATTTTTTTAATAAACTCGATTCAAGGTAAGCCTTCTGTAACATTTGCAGTTACTCGGGGTACAAAATTCCACTGGCGATTCAAAAGTTAAGCCTAAATCTCTGTTCGATATTTTTGTCCATAGTAAAATTCGCAATACGATATGATCTAACTAAAAACAGCACTCTTCTTCTAATCGCCGCGCCAAAGTGGAAGACAGTTGTGAAAATCTAATAGCAAAAACAAAACTAAGGTTGGGAACCATGGAAAGGTTTATCCATTCACGATACTTTTTTGACTGAATGTAAATATGAAGGTTTTCTCAATAGCTTTATTTTTGTGTTAGCAGAAGTTTCAATTAAATAATATCAAGAATTTGTCGTTTTTGGAAAGAATAAAAAAATTGAGAAACTAATATCGATTTCACTTATAAAAAATCATATTATAAGTAGGTACAAACATTTTACTGTTTTTTTTATGTAGGACACGCCAACTTGACCTCACCTCGCCTGATGGTAAGATAAAGGCAAAGTCTCAGGAAAGAGGGTCACCATTACAGACACTAAGTGCTACAATGGTGGCACTCAGCTTGGCGGCCTCATCCGATGCTTTTTCACGCCTCGCTTAAAGGCCCCGGGACTGTAGGAAGAAGGAAATACGTGTGCTGGTAATGAACTCCAGGTCTTGGTGGTGCGGCAAAGAAAATAGTCTCCGAACCGCTGGAACCCCCCTCAGGTAAAGACCTCCTCCAAAGCTTTCCATTTCTCTCTGTCTTGGGCTGCTTGTTGCCATTCTGGGCCAGATTTTTTTAATATCGTCGTCCCATCTAGTGAACGGTCTTCCTCTACATCGTTTGCCCGGTGGGCATTTCCATGATGTAATTTTTTTAGTCAATCTATTATCTTTAAGGCGAGCTACATGACCGGCCCATTTCCACTTCAACGTTTAGCTGTATTTGAGAGCATCTATTACTTTTGTTTTTGGTCAAAAACAAAAGTAATAGATGCTCAATATAGTAGTAGTAGTTGGTAGTAATAGACAATACAAAAAATAAACCACAATAAAATACGGTCGTATTTTATCTTGGTTTATTTTTTGTATTGTCTTGATATTTAACATACTGCGTTCCGTTCCTCGCTGACATTTGTTTATTTTATTCTTTACTTTGTTGGTATACTTCCATGTTTGACATGCATATGTCAGACAAGGAATGAGACACGATTCCATGACTTTTTTTCAAGTTGATAGGCATTTTCCTTTTAAATATTGCGTGGCGTTGTACTTATAGGTAGTATATTCAAGAAGAATAGCTCAAAACTTGTAGAGTCAAAGATCACGTGACTGATAGTGTAAGCACCAAGAATTTCGTTATATTGATTTTTGTATTACGAACTGTTGACCTACTAGTGAACTACTCTTGGGAAATCCAACAATGTTAAGATGAGTAGTTCAAACAATAAAAAGTTGATAGCTTTTATTCTAAGTATTCGGTCATTTTATCTTATTTTGATACTCTATACTATTCTAGGAATATCCATTTTTGTAGCTTTGGCTATGGGACATTTCAATCATTTGCAAATTAACTACTACTTCAAATTGATGTTCAATGACACAGTCCCACAGATATATTTTGAATTGATGAATTTTCATTTCTTAATATGAAAATCATTATTTCTTGAAACTGCAATGAAGACTGCTTGCCTGGCTTACTTGGCAAGCAGACTTCATTACATCTGAACTTATGTGTAAAATGACTTATTGAAGTTTTTAAATATCCTGTAAACTGCTACTTACATGTCTGAAGTGAGAGCTGATGCTCTGCTGAGCATGAGGAAGATGGCCACAGCGCGTGCCACGACGCATGACCAACCCATATTAGGACATCTGTAATCCGTAAAGAAAATTAAGTTATATCAAATAGTACCACTTACATAGCGTTATAACCCTCACAAAAGAATTGTCACAACCTTATCATAATAATTTGAAGAAGGTCATATTATATGAAAATGCTAACCCAAGTCGTATATTTAAATATGTAAGTGGTCAAATTACCTTGTTTGTTGTGAATAGTGTTCACAAAACAGGGCAATTTACACACATAAACAGGCTCGTTTATCGACTTGTTTACAAAATGACCATGCAGACTTGACTGTCACAGGTTTGTCTCTATTGTATTTCTATATAAAACAAGAAAATATTTAAGGATGTCGGAACTTCTACTGTTTTATGAAGGGTTTACCGTTGACATTTTTGGTACTCTTACCGTTTTCAGGACACATTCTCAGAGTGCGTACTACGCTTACTATGTGCTATTGTGTCTATTATTACATCTTGCTAAAACAATGGACTTCTTACCCTAAATGAACAAAAGAGGCGGTGGTAGCGTAGTGGCTAAAGCACTGGACTTGTAATCATGAAGTTGTGGGTTTGAACCTTATCAATATGAAACCATCTGCTATTAGCACAATTGGCTTTAGCTGAGCTGAAGTGGTTGGCAAGATTAAACTTTATAAAGCTAAAAATGTTGCATTAGATAATTTCGAATATTACAAGATATTTAAAATATTCAAACTAATGGATATATTATGTATTCCTTGCATTTATATTAAAAATAAAACCACAAGCACTACAATTTACTTTCAGTGTAAGCGTGAAATATAAATTCTATCTGAAATAGTTTACCTTTAGATAACTACAATATAAATACTCTTAATATATATTATTTATGTACCTGCCTAATTTAACATACATCCCTATAATGCGAAGGTTTTAAGCAAAGACACTTTACCAAGCCAAAATTTCTCAAATAGAAAGAAAGCAAACCCATATGTGAGTAAATCAGATTAGATAAAGTGTAGGTTGAGAAATCCGTGTAAGAAAAATAGTCTGTAGTTTTCTTTTGTAAAAGTCAAGCCACAGAATGAAATGGTACAATGAAATAAGAGACACGTAAACAGTTCTTTCGAAATTGGAGTTGTTTTTGTTCTCGTTGGAAATTGTTTTCTTAATCTGAGTGAAGCAAGAGCATGAAATGATACAAAGACTAGACTACTTGCATGTTTTGTTTTAAAACATGTTTGGTGACTTTTTGTATAATTTATTTTGATTTATGCAGTGTATAATAAATACCTATGACTACCGTATGCAAGCATGAAAATTCTTCGGCTTATATCATTTTATATTCATTTGAAAAATATATTATTCTAACATATAGTTTTTCATATGAATTGGCTTACCGAATGGCGGATCATGTCAACGTAGTATCGTTGTTGGGGTAGGCAATGAGCGTGTTGCAATGCCGACCGTACATGATATTTTTTTGCTGTGAGCGCGGGTTGAGTAGGTACATGACCTACTTTCAAAAGTTGTATTAAATTATGATTATGACTATGACGTCAATACGACACGGCACGCGAATCATTGGCGCGAGTTGCACGCCATTCTGGCCATCGTATTTTCTGTATTTGTAGTTACTACATTTTTTTTAATTAACAACACATTTTTGATTTTGTCATATCTTCATATTTATTACTATTTATTTTTAAACCACAAGTTGTAAATACAACTTATGGGCATTCCGTTGATATACCCTACAAGACTGTCATCAAATTAGTAGAGCCAAGGTTTCACTATGAAGGAAACAAACAATATTGTTAAGGATATTGGGTTAGAAACGATGCCCTTATTATTTATTTAACAAGAATGTATATTTGTATTCGAGTAAAATAAATTGGGAGAGTTTATTGAGTGAAAACAGTTCCAAAAGGTTTTAACTCTAGTTACTTGTGACATATGAAGTTGGAAAGGTACTGTCTGGGGAAATATCGAAATTTATGATGCGAGACTTATTTTATACTCTGCTTTATTTGGGAACTTGCCGACCACATTTCTTTGTGATTGCGGCGGCTTTGCGTAACGGTCAAGTTCCATTTTCGATAATCTTCGAGGCATAAGAAATTTATAGATACTTCTTTATTTTTTTATTTCATCTTTGACGTACGGCATTGATCTGTTGGGTCAATAGGTATAGCGTCTGATCAAAGCTCTTTATCAAGTTTACAGACTGCTATTCGCATAAGTAGATCTACTGAATATCTTTTATGGAATTGGATCTTGATCATAACGATAAAGATGAAGTGATGACAATATGTAAAAAATATAGTTTCATTCACTGGCGAAATTTAAATATTTTATTTGTTAGAGCCTTTTAAGGGGTTTATTCAATATACCTTTCTGCTGACTGCAGAGCTCTGTCGACATGTGGAGGGATGGTTCAACTCGCCCGCGCTTCTTGTGATCTCCACAACATGTCGCGCCAAATATCTGGAACAATGTCATCCAAACAAATTAAGATGGAAAAATCGTACTTATACGAGTACAGCGTTAGTTGCTTACACGTTTATTATGATTGTGATTTAATAATGACTGACTTTGAAAGTTTATACATATTAACAACATGAAACGTGAAAACTTATTAAATATATAGATTAACGACTGGCAATATTTCTCCGCCTATTTCGATTAAATCAGAACATAGGGAACTGTCATTCATGTATGCATTCAAGTTTACCAAAAACAGAGCGTGGTTGTCTAAAAGGTTGAATTTAATAGATACAGACAGCCAAGCAAAGTTCTTAGAATAATATAAGACCACACAGAGTTAAGTCTATTTGGGGACCTACATAGTTAGCACGTGAGAAGCGTAGGTTGAAATTTTGTTGATCTTATTTAACAAATGGTGTTGGCACGAGAAAACTACTCCCTAGAAGCGAGTTTAGGATAACATGACTGAACCTTGAGGTTAGAGGATCTTCGTCAGCGAACTTTAGTTTTAACTCTTACCTCAATAGAGCACAAATCTTTTGAATAACTAAAGGAACTATGTAGAAAAAACATAATTATTACAATTTTACAACCTGTGTTACCTATATTCATTCCTAAACTCTGACCTTGTATTATCTATCTCATGCCTAGGCGAACGCTAATTTATTATCAAAGCTATTATACAATATTTCGCTTGTGAATAATATAGTTAATTTGCGGTCGAAGTATTGTAATCACACTCACACTTATTACGCCAAAACAATAATTTGTACGGAAATGTTGCCAACACGCCAGTTCGAGAGCTTTCCTTGTATTCTTGAGTTACATAATACTATTTCATATTGATTTTGCAAGCTCTAGACAACTAGCAAAGGTTAGAAACCTCAAGTAACGGAGATATTGAGTGTAAATTTTTATTATTATAATACTATTTATCTACAATTTTGCGATAGGTCGTAATATTTTATGTGAACACGTACCACGGGGAGATGGTACCGCTTGCGACCTTGCCGTCTCTTACCGCGATGAAAAACTTAGTTTCATTATCAAAATTAAAATGAGGTCATTATAAGTTATTTATATTCGCATTAATTTATGGTGTGTTTTAAATATTCAGACCGGAATGAACCATTAATATCTTTGTAAACCTTGTCACAAGGCTGTGTGGAACATTTTGCGTCGTCTCTAAAGTAATGGCGAATATAAAAGTATATTTTCATTGTGGACGACAATATTGCAAAATGTTTGGGCTTCATTACTGTTGAATAATGTTGCGAATAAGAGATTGTTATGGTTTTTAATTTAGAACAAAATTGCTGTACCCTTAAAATCACCAAGTGTTCCTGTGGGACCACTCTAATGTTTCTCACAACATAAACCCTTTTTTCATTTGGGCCTCCCGAGTTTAATTAATTCCACAAGTGCCAGCGTATTGTAAGCCAGCCATTGTGGCTAATAATGCTTGCTTTTTTGCGAGTGCGTTTCCCAACATTTCTGTTCGATTCTGTTTAATATCAAAAATTACTTTGTAGTTACGATTGACAAAGAGTAGGTACATTAGCGTGTCTGGTTTTACGTATCGTTAAATTTTTATACAACCTTTTCCTTTACGATAGGTTAAGCATAATCAAATTGCTGTATGTATGTTATAAACCTACTGACTGATCCAGAAAACATTATTTTGCCATGTAATTTATTATCTTTGGAGAGGGCCATGGCTTCATTATAGTTTAATTCTACTTTAAGTACCAGTACAGTACACCATTCATGGCTCGCGCCCGTCTTTCTTAATTTATATTATCCTGTTTTTGTTTTCCCGCACTAGACGCCAATTACCGTTAATGGGCGCGTTTTACAGAACTGAGTTATATTATTAAAATAACAGAAAAACGTGATTTGACAAACAAATTCGAATTTCATGAACCACAGCAATTATTAAACAAAAGAAGGACAATTACAATGACGTATTTGCTTTATGCGACAATCCTTGACTTTAACCTGTATAACAATAACAAAGCTTCTACACGGGTATAATTAAATAACTAATTACTCTACGCCACTCGGCTAAAAACGACTGTTATAACTGTATAAATAAAACTTATCATTTACTATACCTACCGTAGGAATAGCCATTATGTTTTTACTTACGCACTTATTTTTTTACATAACCCATAATTATCTGTTTGTTACTCAATCACGCTAAACAGATGAACGGATTTGGTTGTAATGCAGGAATTTAATCTAGATTAAAACATACGCTACTAGCCTTTTTACTAATCTAATAAATATATATATTTAAATCTGTAATAGCGTTTGGAACTGTATGTCAACACATCGTAGTAATGTTGATTTTCTATGGACATTATTGTACATGAAGCTATGATTTTCCTTTCACTGTTGGCCTAACGGCAGTCGTTCCCATGAAATCAAAGAGCCTAATCAAGAAAAAGGATAGAAAATGAGACCTCGCATTTTAAAGTGCAAGCCAAAATGGAACAGGGACTAACTAATGAATGTTGCCCCATATTGGGGCTTTGGCGACTGTAAGTGAAAATAAGAAAGTTTCAATGATAATTTTTCGATCAGTTATTAATACTTAGTGCTTGTTATTCGATCTGTTCGAAATGGTCTCATTTGTATTTGTTTCTTTTTCATCTCCAAGCGCTCCAAGTTTGCGGATAATGGTAAAAGACAATAAAAACTTGTAATTCATTTTGTGGAGACGCGTCGCAAATATCGGATTAGGCTAATGCCGTTTGCCATTTGTAAATTTCCACGAAGGAACTAAATCACCTTATTAAGACAATTCTGAAGATTTTTTTAGAATAGTAGCTTTTTACACAGGAAGTAAAAGGCAGCAAAAAGATACTATTAATATTCTTAAAATATAATGTTCACGAATACTGTTTGTGAAATTGTAAGTAGATAATTCAATACATTAAATTACATCTTCGGATGGGGCAGTATGATAGGCAGAGGTATGTCGACCACGACAATTCAGCAACTGGAGTGCTTTTACGGATTAGAATCAGCTAACAATTTCCTAGCGGAGGATGGCTTTGGGGAGGTTGCTTTAGTGTCTATCCGCTAGCTCACTGGTATCTTCAAATTGTAAAATTCCTACTAAATTCAAATATTTTCATTAGTTTTCCACTCAGTTTCATGCAATCAGTCTTACAATTAATTGAAAGATACAACACGGTCTAAATTGTTTGATAAATACTAGATACTAGTAGAGGTATAACCTCTAGGGATCCCCTGCTCACCTCTACAACAACATCCGCACCTGTTTGTCTGCCATTTTAATAATATTATTCTAATTAATACTACAAAATATAAGAAGTATCCACATATAAATTCTTGATTATGATTTCAATTACAAACCGTGCGCGTTACCTAGACATACTAAATATTTAGTAGGTAGCTCTTGTGTATATTAATATGTATATGCTGTATAAACGTAAGTAACATGTACCTACAACAGTGTAGTGCCATGTTTGAAAGTTTTGAATTAATTAGCGCTATTGCTCGATTCACTGGCTTGCGTACGAAATTACAGAACGGTATACGGGTCCACCGAACTTTACAGTGAAGTTGGGATCACGCTCTGATACATTCGCTAATAGGTACATAAGTATAGAGAACAAGGTGTATATTTATGTGCTAAGTGAGTCAAATACGATTCATTAATTGTAAAAAATCACGTTTAATAAATTGCGTTAATTATTCTTTGTGCTAGAAATAAATTTAGATATATAATACTTTATTGGACATCAATAGATTTATAGTAGGGACAAGTAGGTAGTGTGTATACAATTTAATGTACAATGGGCGGCCTTATTGTTTGAAGCGATTTCTTCCAGGCAACCTTGGGATGGATAGTAATGTGATAAAAATATAAGATGTAGTTATCATAAATTTATTTATTTATTTATTTAAAAAATCGTGAAAAAAATCCCACGGATCAGTCCCCGCCGGAGACGGTGGGAGAGGTTTTGTCGGACTCGAACCGACTAAAGCGCACGACACCTGTGGGTCGTTCTTGGTTGCCAAACGTGAGATTGACAGGCATATCCCTCGCAGATACGTCCTCTACATCTACCTCGCAGATACTGCTTAATACATGGTATATTAAAACAAACAGAAAGAGAGTAAGAAAAACTAAATTAATATTACAGCTTTATGCAACGTATTATAAACATATGCAACTATATGACATAAATAAAAATACAGAATAAACAGTATATATTAATATGAAGGGAAAATAATTAGTGAACATATAATTACGAGCTATCACAGTGTACACGATGATAGTGGTCCTTTACCATTGTTTTAAAGATGTTATAGGGTTTTGCCCTTATGACATTCAATGGCAGTTGCATTCCATAAACCTTGATATTGAAGCTGTTATATGACTCACAAAGAATAAACATAATTAAGTTTAGTAATTTGTATTTCTTATACCTCAATATAAAAAAAAATCTGAACGTACATTTCTTATCTAACTTCTCGTAAACAACTGAACCAATTTAGGTGAAATTATGTGTGCGTATTTAAATAAGATCTTGCATGGTTTGAAAACATAATTGGTAAGTGGAGCTGCTATCGGTATGTGCACTGTCTTTCCGGGTACTCAGATCTGTTGGTATATAAATGCCTAAAGCTTCATTATGTATATATATGTATATATAGTTGTGAATATTATGTATATACACATATTATGTATATACAGCGTGCTTAATAGTCAAACAGCAGAAATATCTTAAGCTGATTGTAGGGTCAGCTGTCACTAATAATATCATGTCAATCAATTACCCAATTGCAGTACTCAGTATTTTGATGGACATAGGCATCTCGCAGTGTGCACCACAGCAGTGTTACATTGGATCATAAGATATTTGAGTTAAATAGTTTAAAAATAAAATGAGAGTCTTTCACGTTAATTTCCGCCCAATTGAGCAGTCCGACTGGGGAAGTACCTCCGCCCTACAGAATACCGCGGTCGTAATAACTTCGTCTTGTGTTCCCAGCGGTGAGTAGGGTAGCCAGAGCTCACTGGAGAATTTGTGCTGTCAGTGGGATGACTAAAGGCTTGTCCTGCTTTGTCCTCTACACTGATGGCACTGAGACTGTGCTTACAGAGTCAGCAGCGCGAGTGTGACTTCTCTGGTGTTACACACGTCCATAGGCCACGGTAACCACTTTCCATCATGTGGGCCGTGCGCTTGTCTGCCACCTAAGTGGTATAAAAAAAAGCTACATTGTCTTTTTCAAAGTTCCATGGTTTGGTTCTCGATGTAGTAGAATCACCTCATATTTGGTCGTAGGTGTCGTAGAAGGCGACTAAGGGATAAGACTATTCTCCATCTATTAAGATATAGAAAAAAATGAATTGGTGCAGGCGGGATTCGAGCCTGTAATCTTTCCCTTACAGGGGGAATGCTCTGACCACTAAGCCACAGAAGCTTTGCCCGAATCCATCCTAATTCAATGTAAAGCTATAAGTTAGGTTCCACACACGTGGTAGATCCATGTGTGTTATAGTTTTATTATTACGATAAATTTAATTTATCGAACAGTCTTGTAACTTTTACTTAATATCTTTCCTAAATGTTCTTCAAAATATTCTGAACAGAGGGTCCACGACGGTTTGTTAAGAAGTTAGTAAAACTCCGTAGCTAATGAGAACGTCATTGGTACAAATTAAGGCTATTGTTTTGCAGCTTATCAGCTACGCCGGCTGTTAATGTAATTACGTAGCGACGAGTGGAACGGGGCGACGGCACCACGTAGCTGCTATAGACGATCTACGACGCTACGTTACTTGTAACAGATTGAAAATGTTTGTTGAAACGTTTGAACATGAAATTTATATGATAATTTTACTGTTGATATTACCTTGACCTCTTTTTGAAGTTTTGAAATAGGTATTTCTTATTTATATTATGATAACGATGAAACACGATCGTGAAGGGCGTGTTAGTTTTTCCATGTACTTTGGAAACGAACGTTTTAATTATTATTAAGTGAAGTTATTTGTCTTCGGTTTGTATATATGAGTGAGTATTGATGCATGCACACACATATATACATAAAAAAATTAACGCTTACTGTTCTGAATTTTGAAGAACTCCTTTATTAATGAGTAAGGGATAATTATTTTAAAAGTTTTAGCCTTTACTGTGTATTAATTATTAGACTGAAGTCAGGATTCTAGAGAACTTTTTATGGTTTATGTGTTGTATGTATGTTGGTAGGTAAATTGTAATCAAATAACAAATAAAAATTTACAAATATAAAAGTACAATACATATGAACCCTTCTTTTTCATCTGACAATCCTTCAAATAACCTGGCGTATTTTACATCAAGTGGTCGTATAGCCAGCAAATCATGTAAAAATGCTTGATTATATCACACAAAATTTAACGGAACCAGCCCTTTACCTAAAAATGGTATATTTTTAGACAAAATGGTTCACAGTCACACAAAGGAACATAACTACAAATGCGTACATATTGCGTAATTTATTCAAATTAGTATCAGTGTAAGATGGAGGGCTGACAAGCTACACGGAATTCTAAATCCCTGTGGCTGAGGGAACAGGATGCCGAAGTATAAGCGTAAGTGCTTTGTGTACGTCGTGATAGGGTGATGAGCGACGCGTGTAGCGGGCATGAGTAATTTCAGATATATTAGTGATGAAACATCTGTCACCAATTCATTAATTTGAAGTTCAACATGTAGCCTACTAGAATAGTTGATGAATGTAACCTCTACCGAATTTGTATTTTATTTATATAGAACTATTGTTTACATGTAATAAATATTTACGTACGGACGTACATTGTCGTTGTCATGCATAATATATAAAGCCGCATGAATAAGTAAGAATGTATCACTATACTACTTTCGTTTGGTGTTCCATGTCCAAAGAATTTAGGGTATGAGCTTAAGCTGTGTACTGAAAAAAAAGAAGTGTTTATATTTTGTCTGATATAGAATACCGTCCAACTACGTAATTATGTTCCAAGGTATTTTTGTGTATGTGACTCTTATATAAGGTATATTATTCTTTATCTTAATGTTAATCCCAGTCACATTCAAAGCTTTCACCTCGGAGTTTGGGGTTCGCTTTACCAGTCTAACTGCTTATTTGGCTGAACTTCGATATTTTCCGTGAAGCGCTTATCATTTGACCTCCATAAGCCAAAGGCGATATTAAAGCATTGCAGTTAGACTTTTTAGGGCATCAAGTACCCGTAACGACATACTGATATACGCACTGAGCACGGATCGAACCCTCACCTCCTGCGTAGCGGTGGTGTTCACTACCGCTACGCCACAGGCTAAATTTTGTTATAACAATATTTGGATCGTTAATATTTGTCATCCAATTGCATCCATATTCTGGCTTCCATGATTGTGCGTCTTCAGTGCATTTTTATACCACTAACCAACCCCATGGAAAGTGGATACCGTGGCCTATGGACGTGTGCAACCCACTCGTGATGCCGACCCTGTAAGAACATAGAGTTTCTGTGCCGTCAGTGCGGAAGACAAAGCAGGATCAGCCTTTGGTCTGATCATTGACAGCACTAAAACTCTTCAGTAAGCACTGACTATCCTGCTCACCGCCGGGATCACAACATGAGGTTATTATTCTGTAGGGCGGAAGTCTTCCCCAGTCAAACAGCTCAATTAAAACGGAAACACTTAAATCTGTGCTAGTGTTACTTTATAAATATTTTATGAAAAGTTTTAATTAAATTGTTATTTTGAAATAGACAATTTTAGAATGTATTATGCTTACCTAGAAGAAAATTATTTCCTCAAGATCAGAATATTTTTTGATTATTACTTCCTAGAAGTATAGAAATTATCAACAACACGAGAACGTAGGTGGTAAAGTGTACAAAAAATTTAAAAGGGAGGTCGTTAAGTCTCATTCCGCTAGACGCACCGCTCGGAATATCAACAAAGCGTTACCCCAAGTGATGTAGGTCGACGTGGATTAAGGGATGATGCGGCGGAACCCGCTTGAAAAGATCCGCAGGCAGGCCACTGAGTAATACCTTGTTGCTTAGCTTATACCGGACGTTATTTTTCGTTTTAGACTATGTTAGAACGAAGAATCGTTAACAAGTTCCCATTATAATATTTGGAATAAAGTTTCTTAACGAGGCTTGCGCTTAGAGCTGCCTGATAGAAATCGTCACGCAAGGAAAAAGCGTCATGTCAGTCTCGTGTTCGGCTTCATCCGAAACTTATTCATATTTGTTAACATTGGGTGTTAGTATAATAAGAAAGATAAATGTACACACACCACATATAACTTTATATGAAATAATGTATACTAAACTTATCTCTTTTTTCGTGTGTATATACAAACAAAATATTAATTCATAATACTAAAAGAAAAGTAGGTAAATACTTAGGAATCTTAAAACCATTGTGAAAACATCCCCAGAAGACTGGCAGGATTGCTATGTTGTGTGGGTATACCTTGTGGAGGTTACCAGTCTTTTGCGTTTAAAATATATTTAATATATGTAAAGTTATTTAAATGTAATGTTGCTGTGCGCTCGTAGACATAGCTTTTCCAAGCACATAGAGCCTCTAGAAGCATTACACGTCTTCCAGAAGCATTTATAATTATACTGGTCATTCTACGTTCACCCGCCGGCAGGGAATATTAAACTCGTTCCCATGATTCACTGAAACTTACTTCTCGAGGTAAAAAGTAGCTAGCCTTAATCCTGGTCGTACTTTACTTAAGCGCAAAATTTGAGTCAAAAGATTATTTGAATTTTTACCATATTAGGTTAGATATAACACTTTGATAACATTAGATCAAATGTCTTCATGTAAAAGTCACGAAAAGTACGTTATGACGCAACGTATGAAAGTGTTTGTTTCTTTTCTGTACCTCTTTCTCGTTTCTAACCTCCTCCACCGGCTCCGGTGGGGAGGTATCCGTGGGGAACTTGCGCACGTAAAAAAAAAGGGTTACCTCATCTTTTCCTATGGGCATTGTATAAGGCGATAAAAAGATAGGGTTTTATTACTATCCAACTTAAAACATACAGCACACCAAATAGTACTCTCTAACCGCTGGAATGATAATTATCATTGGTTGCACTTTGGATTATGGGGTGAGGTACGGCTGCAAGGACCCTGGACACGGCATCTACTCACCACCTAAGCACCTGGAACAGTCACCCACGACGGCAGAATATTTATTAAAACATACCTCCCAGACATACATTAACCTACGATTATTACCTATTTTTATAAATTACCAATTGTATATTACTACTGTACAACAATATTTTATTTAGAACTACCGGATTAAATTCGCAAAAGAATTCAGTATGAATTTTATAACAGTTCGTCATCTATTTTACACTCTTAGTCACAGAATAAATAATAGTACTACATCTTAGTAGAGATAGAGAAGGTGTGATTGTATGTGTATATGACGTAATACAAGAAATATAGCATAATATGTCCGTTAGCTCTATTCGCTTGACTGTGAAGATTACTAAGTAATCTCCCACAAAATGTTCCATTGGGTTCGTGATAAGACTAGAAAATCCTACAAATAAAGCCAGACACGTTAAGTAGGGTTTTGATGTTAACTATGTGTTTTTGTAAGCCTGGCTTAGCTTTAGGCTACTTACACATTGTAGCGGACCCCTGAGCTCTATAGTGGAAACTTTGGATACTACTGGGATTAAGATGAAACGATGATAACACATTACCTCGGCATTAAATGGCAATAAATCAAAGCATTTGACTATCTTTAGTTAGTTTACAAAAAACAATATTAGCCATATAACTTTATTTTTGTCAGATTGCCAAGAAAGGCTTAGGTTTTTAATTATGTGTATAATGGCTGCTTTTTCATAGTGTGCAAAATGTAGTGAGCGAAAGTAATTCAAAATGGTTTACGTAAAATACGTTGCTTGAAGGTGCATAATTTTTTATAAACTTCTGTATTTATAAGTAGATTATATTTCCCTCTCAAATTATAATTAATTATTCGGAAGAACTGTATTTTAATTTACTTAATAGGCCTCAAATAGATGGAGCGCTGTCGTTTTCGTTACAGGTGACCTGTGTATTAGGAGTGTTTTGTATTTTGTTGTTTCTTACAAGCAGATTATTCCTCGTTAAAACCCTCGCTCGTAATAATACCACGTGTAAAACGAAACAGACTTCTACTTTAACAAACATTATTCAGCAAGCTAACACAATTTACTTAAAATATTTACCAACCTACCTTCATGTAAATATAACATAAACTCACGCCTATATCCCCAAAGGGGTAGGCAGAGATGCTAGCACCCACATTTCGCCAGTTTATGTTTAGGTCCCAATATAATAGGTGGCGAGCCTATTGCCATTAACCGGGCTCTTATAAACCTGCGATAAATACACACTTAACTTCGAAAAGCATCGAAAAGGCATTGGTGTGTGCCATGGTAAAACCTAGGGTTGAACCCGAAACCTCGTCTCAGCAGTCCATTATCCATACCACTAGGCTATTATTCATGTATTTAAAGAAAAACGTCTTACGTTCAGATATAACTGAAATGAACTACCATTTTAATGTGATTAAAAACCGGTGTTTTAACCATCGAACTTTCTTTAGAACTGTATAATAATAATAATACCTAATCATTTATTCATCAGAGAACATTAAGTCCGTTTGGTTAATAACAATCAATTTCTTATAGTCTATGTTAGAAAAATAAAAATAAATAAATGAAAATAAACAAAATAAAATCCAATCAAATTAAATTAAATAATCAAATCAAATGAAATATAATAAATTAAAACAGATCGAGTTTAACCAAACCAAATTAAATCAAATAAAATTAAAATAAATTAAGTACATCATAATAAATTCTATTATTTATTACATTTGACTGAATTATTTCTTATCTGTCCCACGGGTCCATATTGACTCACCTAAAGTTCTTTATCCGAAATTGTTCTTCCTAACGATTTGTAATCCGAATGATCACTCCTCCTAAAATTTTTCATCCTAAAGTTTTTATTCATACTATTTGTAGTGCTACCGTCGATGTTCGTAACACTCATGTTTCCGAAAATTGTTATCAATAAAATCGTTAACATACAATATTAAAGCTCCTACTGTTTTTTATCCTAACATTTTTATCCCTAAACATAATTACCATAATATTGTCACTCATACTTAGAAAGAAACATTTATCTACCAAATGTAATAAAAATATATGTCGATAGAATTATATTTTATTTATAGTTTTAATTCGAGGGTATGATTTTTATTTTGGGGTATTGTGGTTATGTGGCAGTGTCCCTTTTTTTAAAGCGCTGGATGCGGGCTGCTTTAGATCGGTCATTCTGGAAGTCTATGGGAGAGGCCTATAAATCTAAACAAAAAAGGTATGACTTTCAATAATAGTGTAAAAGATGGTTATGTTGACAAAATATAGGAAAAGAAATAATAGTATAATAGATGTTTATTGCTACCGACATTATGAAGTTAAATGATTCGGAATTAAAACATTAGAGACAGAGTAGTTAGGAATTGTGATTGTTAGGATGAAAAATGTTAGGAAGAACATTTTCGGAGTTCAAATTTTCGGAGTTGAAAATTTAGGTGAACTTTGGCGCACCCCTGTCCCACCCAATGTTATAGCACGGGACAGTCTATTTTAGGAACAATTGCCTTCAGGACACTGTTCAAGCTAGCCCGTGTCCTGCGCCACAAAGAAGATATTCTATTACGTCGTATAGCGTAAAAGTCCTCGGTGCGTTCTTGTGCAAACATTAACGACGCGCTACAGTAACGGAGCAGCCCCAACAATACCCTAAAGGAATTGTTGTACTGAACTCGGAGAGCATCGTAAGCCTTACGAGTATAGCTGACTTAAAGGGTGCTCGTGTAGAAAACCTGACAAAAAACTTTGAATATACCATCAGAAATAAATTTCACTTCTAAACCGTAAAGGAAATTGTCGAGATAAAACTTGCATATCTGACGCATTTTCAGTTATATTCTCGAAGGTTTGTGAAGTCTCCCAATCCTTATTAGGCTTGTATCGTAGACCGTACCCCTTTTATACTGATTGGAATTTCAAACCCAGTTATGGGTTTATCAACATAGTTTCTATATCTTAATTAATTTGAATAGTTAGCATATTAAATGCTACAAAATTTCATTCAATTGCTAATGCTTATTTATGTTCTTATCCATAAAGAATTTACACTATTTATATTAGCATTAAATAAATATACTAAAATGGTATAATACAGTTCTAATCCCTTAGAGGGTCGTGTTTAGATTTGAAGCAGATATAGATAGACAAAACATTGTATCATACTTCCTTACAAATCTGTTTTCTTATTCTTGTACTAGTGTTACGAAGTAAATTTATTCATTCTTAAAATAAGAATTTATGGCAAAAACAGTACAGCAGTTTTTTTGCTGCCTTCACGTTTTTCATAAAACGGTTTTTCCTCTGTCGTGCATACCTAAAATATTGCTCGGAATTGTTTTACTGAGATATATATTTCGTACATTTCTGATCGCGAGAATCGTGTTATTCATTAAAACCGTATTTGGTTTTAATTCTGTGTGTCTATGTATCCTGATTATGTGCACCAGACCCTAATTTGAAAGATCAAAGTTACGTTGTATACGGTATTATGATGTCATTTGCAAATTGAAATTGATAACGGTCCCAGGTATATTTGAATGAGAAGCATTATTCTAATGTTACTTTAAACCAGGTACTTTAAACCAGGTACTTCAAACCAGGTACTTTAAACCAGGTTCTTTAAACCCGGTACTTTAAAAACTATACATCGCTTGCACTTACCATGAAGCAAATATTAGTACAGTGATACTGTGTAGTGACATTGGTAAACACTCAATGTCGGTTCATTTTCATATCATTGATAGATTACTTATAGGCTAGGCAATTCGAGTATAAGCGTACACTAAAGGTGGGCTAACTAATTGAGTCAAATGATCATATTAATCTAACCAGAGTTTAAAGTTTTTGTGAACACTAGATGTTATAAATAACATCAAAAGTTTAGATGCAACAGCCCTTGACTCAAACACAAAACTTCAGTAACGCAAGTGGAGTGGCCACTCAGTTAAAAATGCTGGGACAGTACGTTATGAAGAGAAACAGGAGACAAGTGTCTAACTAGCCTTCTTTCTTCTTTCGTTTAAAACTGAAAGAGAGAAAACCCATTTAACTTTAAGTACAGGTAAGTCGAGTCTCAGGTCTACGTCTATGCTACCCTTAAAACCTAACCTAAACAAGTCTTAGCGTGTCATCCAAAACAAGAATGGATGATGGGGAAAAAGTGGCCTAGAAACTTATTCCGGTAGGCTGCACACCCTCTTTGTTTTAGACAGAATGAAAAGGGCATTGCGGAGTCAGGTTATGCTTTCATTTTGTTTAGTACCTACTTTGTATTTTTGCTAGTAATAGTACATTGTATTGTTAGAATCGACCTATGTATATATGCCTTGTTGTTGTTAAAGTCGACCTATGTATAAATGGATAACCATTTCGTACGAGTTTTTTCATTTTCTATTGAAAATATATAATCTATATGTATATATTGTGAACAACATGTCATCAAGTAGTTTTCACTTGTATTAGCAAACGATGGAGTGAAATATGAAATATATCTTTTTTATGTGTTATCTCGACTCAAACTTTCTTAAATATAACCGAGACTTGGACCAAAACCAAGAAAATCTTGTCTTAAATTAAGAAGTTTCTTGCGTAATGCGAACAAGATTCATAGATTTCTAAAAGAAGTCTAAGATGATATAAAGTCAGTTACTGATTGATGAGGCATATAAATATCACTTGTAAAAGAGCCACACTCTAAGAAAATAAATGGTGCTGAGAATCTTTCTCTTTAGAAGATTCCTTCATATGGATATAAATATACACAATACATCAGATGAATAAAATGTCCAGTGAAGTCTACTTTACTTTAATCCTAATCTACTACTCTAACTATAAAACTGCCCGAAGTTCATTGACCGTAAGCTGAAATTGTGATCTAACACTAGATATTTATCTAATGTGCTTAAATGTTAGTACATACAAGATGAACTTGTTCGATCGTATTTGTTGAACTCTGCAGGCGTTTCACTGTGTACCTAGGCAAAGTCTTTCGAATCGATACGACCCAGGTACAATATATTTACCGTCAAAGTACTCGCAATCTCAGCTTACGGTCAATGAACTTTTGGGAACGTTTTTTAAACGGCAAACAGTTCAAGCAGTTTTACTACAATATGTTATGTTTAGTATGTTCAATTTCAATAGAAACATACAAATTAATAAAGTCTTAGTAGTAATTTAAAAACTTAGATCAAAACTATTAACCTACAATGTTGTCGTAATTATGACATTGACATTTTAACAAAGATAGACAGACTGAAAACAATTATTAGGTACTTAGGTACATATTCATTAATTACTTAAATATTGAGACTGTTTCAGCTTGATGATGTCAGAACATAATTTTAAGTTCCTACTGATTGAATCGTAGCTCTAACAATAACATGTTATATTACGACGAAATAAGGTGCAATTTTATATCCGTATTGTTCAGTGTATCATATAATTACAGTCAATTGAACGTTTTATATTTAGGAACTGTATGTTTGATATCTATTCAACTGATTTGGTTTATATTTGCGAACACAATAAAGATCACAAAGTGACTGTCAAGCTAACACTCATTTATATAATTTCATTTGAAGCTTTCCATGTCGAAACTCTGATCTACTTTCCTGCTTAATTTAAAATTTTTCGTTTCTTAAATATTTAACAGTATATCCTACGACACTTCTTTGAAATATTCGTAATATATGACTTCTTTCCAATTGCGTAGCTGGTAGGTTAACTAAAAGAAAGTTGGGAAAGCCGCTCCTTCAAGATGTATATTTATATGAAAATATTATATAAACGTTAAAAAAGGCCTATTAATGGGACAAGGCACGCAATGGATCGTAGACCCGGCTCGACGCCCGCGCCAAAAATAAATAACTGCAATTCCCCTACAAGCTACGTGACATTGGCCTATTTATCACTATTTTTTTCACCCTATGCAGCAGCTTGTCAGTTATGTTACATATTTGTTTTACACCTAGTAATGTAAGGCTCTTTAATTATATCACGTTATAGTCTCGTGTCACTGCCCTGGTGCATTGTGTGCACTTGCTGCATTTGTGTGTCGCACTGATTGCACGTTTGTTGAGTTTGGAGTTTGAAAGCATGTTTATTATTAATGTGTGAACATGCTTCCAGTACTTCTAATGGTATTATAATGTATTGTGTAATTGTCTATGTGTGATCACTTAGCACTAAATAAATGTTTCTTTCTTTTTTCTTTCCTTTTTTCTTTTCTTGTTATAATAAAATAGAAAAGTATTATGCAGTAATATCTAAATCCTTCATGAAAATAAAAGCGTATAGATGCGATACTAGGGAGCACCAAGTTGCACTGTTATGTACCTACATTAAATTTATTTGCCTTAAAAATTGTATGCAACGAGGTGTGAGGGCATGCCGTGCTGTGACCATGGTTCAATGTACCCTCTATGAACGACGATTGGGCCTTGGACGGGAACCTCGGTTTTGTAGCATTTATACTCTATAATGTAGCCTTACAGTGCATATATAATAGTGCTACTAGAATTAACTACTTTAATTAAAGTATACTCAGTATTTTAAATCTGGGCACTCTATTTTATTATACTTGAGCATATTTCAGTTACATCCTTTGTCACAGCGCACACTTAGGTATTACGTTTTATTAACCCCCGACGCAAAAACTACGGTTTGTATTTAGTTTTTTTTGTTTGAAAGGTATTTTTTGCTTTAAAATGTAAAATCATAATTTAATGAAATATTTAAAATACATAAACAAACAAACAAACACACAATATTTAAAAAACATTCTCCAAAAAGTTGATAATAAATTTTGTTGGTTAGATTAGGTTAAATAAAATCTTTATTTTGCTTTCATAGTCACTGCTAAGATGAACGAGACAATTTATGTGACGTAATTTTAACACGATATTTTCTTTTGTTAAGGTATTATTCCGAACACTGCAGCACGTAACAGTGTTCCACAGCACCATGTACCATGAATTAGACTTAAATATGATAGTTTTGTTTATTATTTTAATTCATTGCGGCTTCTTAATTATTATTATTATTTTATACCACTTAGGTGGCAGACAAGCACACGGCCCACCTGATGGAAAGTGGTCGCCGTGGACTATGGATGCGTGTAAAACCAAGAGAGTCACTCGCGCTGCCAACACTGCAAGCATTGAGAGCTTCTGTGTCATCAATATAAAAGACAAAGCAGGATAAGCTTTTGGTCTTTCCACTGACAGCACAAGAACTCTCCAGTGAGCTCTGGCTACCCTACTCATCGCTGGGAACACAACACGAGGTTATTATGGTCGCAGTATTCTGTAGCGTGGAGGTACTTCCCCAGTTGGACGGCTCAATTGGGACGGGAATACCGTCGTGTCTTACCTGTAAAACATCCCATCAAGACTTCATCATACTTTAAGCTTTTATAATATCTCATTTGGTAACTCCCTTATAAGTTAATATTAAATATATCCTCATAGTCGTCTGTCTTGTATTGTCACTACAATCATATTTGTAGCCTTGAATTTAATTTCAATGTTGCTCTTTTAGATAAGCAGCGCAGCTAGTTGACCTCAACCTATTTTTATTTGGCCTTTTGCAGCATTTTATCTGCTAACTTTGTGGTGTTTACTATTTTAAAATTTTAAATAACCTGCTTATCAATATCACAGATACTTTAAGCCGAACGGTTATGTGCATATTTTACAAAAATGTAAAAAATAAATGAATTATAGGAACACAAAAGATAAAAGTGCGCGTAAAACTTTTGTTGAAGTCGGTGCAAAGCCATGAATTGAGTCATATAACAATTAGGGTAATTAGAAATGTAATTTGTTAAAAACCAACTTAATAGATTTAATTAGTAAATTTTACAATCATGTCAAGAAATAATTTATAAATATTAAATACAATAAAACTATAATAACTATTATACAACTTATAGCTAAGAAGAATTAAAATGCGTCGTGGAATTCCTCCGCATCGCATGCCTCTTGCGGTAGCGTTCCCAGAAGACTGGCAGCATTGCCACGTTGTATGTACCAACTTAATTATATCATAATATTATTTATATATCAAGTTGTGTCTGAAAACGGTAAGTATAAGTTCAGGAGACTACTCGTAGCGCACCTCTGTAATAGCAAGAAAGTTACCACGTAACAAGCACAAGTTGATTAATATTATCACGATTTCTGCCGAAGATTTCCCATATTTATGTTACGTTGGATATAGGAAAAGCATTATCGCTAAGCGTATAACAGAATATTGGTTTCTAAGTCTTGCCGTAGTCGAGGAATAGTTACGATCGCTAAATAAGTTTGATCACGCAATGCTTCTAGCTAACATTTGAAAGGTTATAGTTCATTTGAGAAAATGTCTTCGCACAAAGATTTTAATCTATGAGAAACTATTGTGACGTTATGTTTTATTCATTAAATTGGTATTTATTAAATAGTATCAACTACTATACCGTGTTATACGTAAGTAATTGCCAATATAATTTCAAATATTCCATTTCGTAAACTTCTTACAAAAATAGTCGTTCTGAATTCAGAATTTTTACGTGCTCTTACCAAACCCAGGCAATGTAATTTTGTCCAATCTTGACACCTTAATATAATGTAAAAATGTAAACCAGATTAAAGTGAATTTTCCAGAAGCCCTTCTCTTTGTCGCACCATAAAGTCTTGAAATTCTGTATCAGCACATGTAAACAGCGGGTGCTTTAAGCGAAGCGTGACCCTCACTACTGAGACGTTGCTTTTATCTTACCATCAGGTGAGGTAAAGTTGTAATGACGTCATCACTATTTGAAAATAAATACAACGACAGGTACACATACATACATACATACATATAATCACGCCTATATCCCCAGAGGGCTACGCAGAGGTGAATTAGCACCCACATTTCACCAATAATTGTATTCGGTCCCACGTAGAAGGGGGTGAGTATATTGCCGTATTCCGGACACTATAGTTGACTCGAGCCATGCATCTGAGGCTGAGTCTGGGCTGTATATATCTGTCTGATGTTAAACAGTCCTATCCCTTAGTCGCCTTGTACGACACCGCATGGGAAGAGATGGGGTGGTGCAAATTCTACTCTGCCGGGAACCTCGCGGTAAACGACAGATACCAGAAGTAAAAAAAATATAATTCAACGAAAAGAAGTATTACCCATTTCCTATTGTTATCAAAAAGGATCGCTTCATCAAAGTTTATGTTATTACACGAGGAAAACGGTTTATCCCTGTAAAACTTCCTAAGCTCATTATACCTGTAGGTATTAAGATATATTTAACAAAGTTGAGCGTGGAGAGTTGAGAATATAACTTCCTAATCTCTTGTCGAGACAGATCTTAGAAGAAGGTCTCGGTCGTTACTTGAAGGTACACAAACTCATTTAGTTGGGGGCTTGTTACTTTATATGATGATTCACTTTTTTTCTAAGGTAACAGTTGTAGAGAAGTTTAATATGTATCTGATGAGACACTATCTAACACTAGCTTGTCTTGAATAGAAATGTAGTTTCTAACGACATACGGTATTTCATACTGGTACTTCCTGGTACCGTAGAAATAGGGACATTCACCAATACCTAGGAGTCAACCTTGTACCTACTAACTCACGTTAATTCGTGAAATTAAATGACTTGAATCTTTTTACTTTTAAGTCATTAAAAAAAATGTGTAATGTAGATTTCTTGTACAACGCAGATTACAGCCAAATAGTAATTTATACATATTTCATACAGTTAACGTGAAGAGCTAGCTATACATAAGGAAAATCAAAAAATGCTACTCGTATATACCTATAATTTGGTGTTATATAACATGATAATCTCCAAAAAAGTAAATGTATTTTTATCTACCTGTCAACGCAGTATCAGTAGTTATAAAATCCTTACAAATACTCTGCTATTTTTCGTATTCGATTCGTTCCGTGCCCGATCTGCTAATCACAGGAGGTGGAGAGCATAAAACAAGATAAATCGGAACTGTTCAATCAACATTCTTCGGCAGCTTAATTACCCACATTGTAATACAAGATATAGGGCAATATTTACATTTTACTGCATCGGTACGAGTGACGTGGTTATCCAACCGAATGTAATTGGTGCGGCAAGTGACACCAAATTAAACCTATTTATAGGTCTGGTATATGTCATAGGTGCTATGGCAGAGCATCAAAGAGAACCTTTACTTTGTAAACTATTTATAGGTGTTTATGTATACTGGGAAATAAGTTATATATTTTTAACTATACAAACTCTATATCTGAAACGAGGTCATAATTTGATAGTGATATGTAACATATTAATGAAGCTTTAATGGAGGAAATCTACTTCGGGAAGCACTTCCGAAGTCTGGGCTCCAAAATTGATGGCACGGCCAACGCTCTGGCACGGCTACTGCCCAACCTGAGGGGCCTGGAGGACTCCTGCAGGAGACTCTACGCGGGTGTCGTGTGGTCCATGGCCCTGTACGGGTGTCCCGTGCGGGCGGACACCCTGAGTGATCGGCACATGCCCCTGCTGCAGCGTCCGCAGCAGAAGTTGGCGTGCCGCATCATAAGAGGGTACCGCACGATATCTTTCAACGCGGCGAGTCTCCTCGCCGGATCGCCACCATGGATCCTGGAAGCGAGATCCCTTTAGGCGCTATACCGGTTCCGAAAGGCGGCGCGGGAGCGAGCCCGAGCCCGAAGAAATTCGGGCCGTGAGATCCCGGCTCCACAGGGAAATGGTGGCGGAATGGGAGCTACGACTTGGGCGACCAGGCGCAGGGCGCGCCGTAGTAGCGGCGGTAAGACCCATCATGGGGGAATGGCTAGAGAGGCCACACGTCAGCCTCTCGTACCGTCTGACGTAGATGATCACCAAGCACGGGTGCTTCGGAAAGTATCTGCGTCGGATGGAGAAAGAGCCAACGTCCGAGTGCCATCACTGCAACGCGAGCGAGGACTCGGGGCCGCACACGCTCACCGAGTGTCCGGCGTGGGAGACGCCGAGGCGGGAGCTTGTGGCGGCCCTGGGAGTGAGGGTTATCACGCTTTCCACCTTGCTCGCGGCGATGGTCTGCTGCGCGGATGCGTGGGCGGCCGGCGCCTCCTTCTGCGAGCAAGTAATGCTCGTGAAGGAGGAGGCGGGGCGGGAGCGGCAGCAGGAGCGACGAAGGATCGCAAGCCAAGCTGCCCGCGTACCAAGGGAACTCGGGCGTCGGAGGTCGATGAACGACCTCCGCCCCCCATGAGCGCCGGCCTGGGGGTGACAGTCCCCGTTTTCCGGGAACGGGTTGGGGACTCTGTATTCCCCACGCACCCGAGAAGAGGGCCAGATCGTGAGAGATGGCCCTGCGTCGGCCGGGGTGCGAGGGATATGCCTGTCAACCTCACCTTCAGCAACCAAAACGACCTACAGGGGGCGTGAAAAAAAAATGGACGAAATCTAATTTCTAATATTTCTCTTCTTAAGTATTTTACTGTACTAGTCTAAAGTCATCTAGGTTCAAAGTTCTTACCGCCAACTAAGGACGAATATGCTTTATTGTTTTTTTTATATAACTGTGGTGTCAAAGAAATGCACGGCCCACCTGACGGAAAGCGGTTACCATGACCTATGAACATGTGCAACACCAGTGAAGTCACACCAGTGCAACGGGCCCTGTAAGAACAGAGTTTCTGTGCCCTCAGTGCAGAAGAAACAATCAGGACAAGCCTTTAGTTTTCCCACTGATAGCACTAAAACTCTCCAGTGAGCTCTGGCTACCCTACTCACCGTCGGAAACACAACACGAGGTTATAATAACCGTGGTATTCTGTAGGGTGTAGGTACTTCCCCAGTCGGACTGCTCAATTCGGACGGGAATACCGTCGTGTCCCACCTTCTGCTCATATTACGTCAGTAGGTACCATTATCTATTCTGTGGTTTACGTGATCCTTCATACACATTTCCTCTAATACCGAAGATATCTCCACCAATTAATATTTATCTATAAATCAAAGTTTAAAAACAGTATACCTACGTTACACAATCTACATAAAATATAAATATTACATCGATCAAATATTGGTTAAGTCGGTAGAGTTAGTATCAGATAGATATTTACAAACTACTCAAACTGATCGTAATGCCTTGGTTTGTCCCCCTTCAGTTCGGGTAATAATACAAGTTAAATCTATAAAATATTTTGATTTACTCGTAATACCTTGTATTAAGATCATTTTGAGACTGAATCAAGATCCATAATTCTACTAGGTATCGGGACTTCTCGCGAATTATATCTTGGAACTTACCATTTCTGCCGACGTTTCGGATGCGTTGCAGCACCCGTGGTCACGACTTGACTAGTCTTCGAGCGTTGAGATGCACGCGGGGAACATTTTTTGAGCGCCTACCCACCATTATACTTATTATGAACGGATAGGCTGGCGACACACCACAGTCACTATGTCAGTTTTTAACGGCACTGTGTTTTTTGGTTTTAGTATCTTAATCACTGGATTCCACGTTCCGGATAGCTTGAATCCATCTTCCCTATTGAATTTTTTATATTTTTTGATTTCAATGGCTTCACGCACAATCCGTGAATAGTAGTGGCGATCAGTGGAGAGGACTTTGGGTTGACGAAGCTCAATCCAGTGATTGGTACCCGAGTCAAGGAGTTCTGCTGCTGCCAATTTGTTAAACTGACGGTTTTTCACAGCTGCGATAGGTTCTCTGACTCTCTGCAATGGTTCGCTTGATCTGGCCTATGTAGGAACTACCGCAGCTGCAATCCACTTTATAAACATCCGGTGTTTGTAGAGGTATGACGTCCTTCGATGTTCGCACGTATTTCGCTACTTTGGCGAACGGTTTAAAAATCGTCTTGATGGAAAACTTCCGTAAGCAAGATCCGATTTTGTCCGTTACACCTTTCACATACGGCATGTATGCCGGTTGGCGGTCAACACCCGGCAACATCTTCCTCGGTGCACGTCGCGGCTTTCTAGCATTTGTACCATACCCGTTCACCACAAGAACCTCTAACTCCTGCTGTAGGTGCTCAGGGTCACACAGGTCATTAGCTCGCTTGATGAGTGTCGAACTTACGGATTTTAAGTGAAGTGGGTGATGATGAATCAAGATCGTTCTGACGCTGTACATAGTACTATTATTTATTCTGTGGTACTGGTAGCCCAAGTAAAGAGAAAACAGCAATATGTTAATATTTTTTTACTGAGGGAGTTTGATAAATCGTTTTGGTCGTTAAGTAGTACTTAACCGTTATGAAAAATCTTACTCAAAGTAATATTTTTTCATTCGGATCATTTAAAAATTAACGCTGGCAACATATATTTAAGCGAACATGCAATGTTATAAGTTTTCGGTGGATAAAATTATTTAGCCAACAAACGAATAACTGCGGCATAAACACAGTTATTCGTGTGTTGGCTAAATGATTAATTAACGAACACGCCAGGTATACAGTCGGTAAGTAGTAGTCGAACTCAACATAATCTTTTAAAATTATAAATGATTTCTCAGAAATAGTCTACCATTACTAGTCTAGATTCTGCTGTTTTTTTTTTAAACTAAAGTATTTCATTAATGAAATAAGAGTACAATATCTTCAGTAGTGTAAGCACTTTAAAGTCTGCAGCGAAGTTAAGTAGTAAGATATATTTTTATTTTTTAATGCGGTTTTTTTATACCACTTAGGTGGCAGACAAACACGGCCCACTTGATGGGAAGGGGCTACTGTGGCCTACGGACGTGTACAACACCAGGGGCGTTACACTTGCGCTGCCGACCCTGAAGAAACCTTTTTGATTGTAGGCGCTTGGGAAAACCGCAGCAGGGAGTTCATTCCACAGCTTGAGTGTGCGTGGGATGAAGTTTTTTTCAAACCGCACAGTGCGCACTGTCTCAGGTTAGGATTCCCTGCCTATGGTGAGCGAGCGGTGTGATGATAAAATGTCAAACATGTCGACATCATATCAAACAATTCATCTGAGTACAAACTATTGTATAAGCGGTTAACGACTGACCGCCTGATGTTATGTAGTACCAATGTCTGTTAAAGTATCATATACAGAGGATAGAATTTTATCTAGGACACGCCAACATGACCTCACCTCGTCTGATGGTAAGCTAAAGGCAAAGTCTCAGGATAGAGGGTCACCATTACAGACACTAAGTAATGTTACAATGGTGGCACTCAGCTTGACGGCCTCATAGATGGTTTTTCACGCCCCGCTGTAGGAATAAAGAAACACGTGACCTGATAATGAATTCCAGGTCTTGGTGGTGCGGCAAAGAAAAGAGTCTCCGAACCGCTTCGTTCTTGCTCGTATATTCTGCACAGTGTGTAATATATAATATAAATACCCCGTAATCATGCAGTACGGGGCCACCGTAATATAATCACCATAAATACTACACTGAGCTTGTAGTACCTATGTTCACTCTACATGGATTTTTCATTAAGCGAAAGTATTTTCTACCCTAGAAAACCATTTAGATATTTGGTTATACGAATAACACACAAAGATTTTTAACAGTAAGTAAGAATTTTGGCGAGAGAAACAGAGGCGCCTATATTATTTTTATTACATATATCTCTAAATATTTATACTCTAGCTAGTAAAAGGTACAATATAGACACTGTAGTCCTGTAGGACTAGACATTACACTACACTACAAATCTGCCATCCGGGAAATATGATTTACCATTACAATGGCCGTGGAAAATACTTCTCAATATTGGAATGGTTTTGATGTTGAACGAAATAACTTACTTTGTTCTTAATAAATTGGACGTCGAATTGTTTAGCTTGTGGAGTGTTTCGAAAATATAAATTGGGTAGCCGTTAGCAGTCGTGTATTAAAGCAGTATTTGCATTAGAATTTCAACTGTGTTATGCTAACGTATTTTCTTATATCTATACAGAAAACATATACGGTACTGTTTACTCAATGTACCTGAGTGCTCGAGATTAGTTTTTTCAAGGAACCATTACCTACAGCAGTTTCTGAGATAGGTGATTGAAAATTCAGGTTTATCAGTTACCTCATAGCTGCCAGTGCCAAGCTAGATGTTTCATTCTTGGTGTTTTGTCTGTATTGTAACCTCGAAAGCGGCATCAGCACACGGTTCGACCCCAATGAGCCTTTGGAGCCCCGAATGGAGAACAAAATCCATTTGATGATGTCTCAAATATTTTATAGTTTACCTATAGGTATGTACTTAAGAAAAGAAATCAAGTATACTAACAGTAGTAAGTAATTTGATTTATTTCGTATGGAAGTTATAGCTACTTATTTTGCTAACTGCCGCCCACTATATCTATCTATTTATCTAACTCACTTCATCCCATGGTTGCCTGGTAGAGATTGCCTTGTGCAATAAGGCCGCCTTTTGTTATGCCATAAAACTGTACCAAATTTTTGTTTTTATGTATCCATTCTCTGTACAATAAAGAGATATATTATTGTTATTATTATGTGCTTTTCAGCAGACATGGTCACAGAGAGTACTCCATGCCATGCTGCTAAAAAGCAGCCGCATTGTGTGTGTTAAAGTAACACAATATAAATAGCGAGAAAATCTGTTAAATTCCGTTTCAACATTCTATCAAGATTCGTTGGTCTAACTTTACAGAATATCGTTATCCCTTCAGGTTAAATAAATCAGACGAAAGCCTCTTCACGGACAAACTAATCTTTCGCCTAACTTGGTTAAACTAAAACCAAGTCCTCAGTAAGTACTTAGGAAAACAAATAACACTTTGTTGGAATTGTTTTCTATTTAAACCATTACAATATGTACAACAAACTCGCATTGAAAGATGAATACATATAAATTTGAAAATAAAAAATGGTATATTTTACTGTAGAAATGTAATTTAGCTGCAAACAGAAATGATTTAATTTAATTAAAATTTGAGTAGGTAATCCTAAAGATTTACAATTACTCAAATTTTAATTAGTTCACTATAGGCGCGTTCACTTGAATATACATACCGGTTTTATATTGATATTTTCGCGAAATTTTGTTTTAAATTCAATAAAGAATGCTTCAAATGTAATCTATCAATACAAGCCAAATTTCGACTCCCGAAATAAGCAATTTCATCGATGACAGAATCCAATTTTATTGACAAAATAATGTTTGGTTTTAACAGGAGTGAAGGTAGCAGTCGCGGCATTCGCTTTTCAAGCTACTCTGTTCGTTATTCGTCGTAACGTTGAAATCGAATGGCGAGTATTTGTTTGTATTTTATTACTATTGCCGAGATTGTGGCGGATCGTATTGTCTAAGAAAAGATGGGGGTGGCTTGTTTTATCCACTGTAACACATATATTATTCACGATCTGTTCGATATAAAACGTACGTAAACGTGTAACGAAACAGCTTGATAAGTATTTTTACAAGTATTTTTACTCCGCGGCTGTAAGTGGATCACAGATGAATGTGTTTTAAGGCTTTATTGGTAAGGTTTAAGGATATTTTTTATCAATGTTCCTAGGAGTATTAAATATTTTTTTTTATAAATAGGACACGTCAATTAGACTTCGCCCTGCCTGATGGTAAGCTGAAGACAAAGTCACAGAAAAGAGGGTCACCATTACTTACATTTACTATGTGAGAATGGTGACACTCGGCTTGACGGCCTCATCATATGCTTTTTCACGCTCCGCTTAAAGGACCCGGGACTGTAGGAAGAAGGAAACACGTGAGCTGGTAATGAGTTCCGGGTCTTAATGGTGCAACAAAGGAAAGAATCACCGAACCGCTTGGTTCTTGATCGGATACTCTGCACCGTGTATATAGTAGTATAATATAGCTATACATATTGCTTAGCTTACCTATATGGTGTGATTGATTTATGGATGTAGGATTTCCGAATCGTGCAGTGTTATTTTTCTTATATAAATTCTAGTTTTAGGTAAAGGAGCAAAAGAAAGTGTTGAAAAAGTGAATGCTGACAGTCAACTTAATCTAGGATAAATTAGAAGTTAGATACTTACATAAATAATGTTGAACAAATACATTACTATAATGTTTCAACAATGCATAATCAATGTAACATAAAAGAAAACAATTTGAATAAAATTGGACGAAAGGTTTTTAATGGCCAGGTATTATAATTACTTAATAATTCCACTGAAGCTACTAATTTCCTGGGGCTATTGAATTATTTAATTGTATTCGTAATTATCTAGAACCTACCTTAAATTAAAATGAAACCTTGTTACCATTTTATATAAAGAATAATAACAAAATGGTTTGAACACGTTTGTGACGAATATAATACAGGTACAGTCAGCTAAAAAGTGATCTACCAGTTTTACATATTTATTAATCTAAGTAACGCCCAGGTTAACTTTTCTGAGTGAACGAAATGCCACTCTCATAATATTATTGTGAAGAAAAATAAACCTTGTTGAGTCTTAATGGGGAAATTAATTTTAATCGTAGGGCAGATATACCCCTTTTTTGCCTACTGTGTTCAGGTTTTGATTTAGCATGTCGTCGGTGTCTTTGAAAAGAAGAGTGAGAGTTAGCTAAGTTTGGCAGGATTAGCTTACGTCGGCTTTGTAAAGAGATTTTGATACGCACGTAGATTATGTTATTTGATGGTAAGCTGAGATAGAATCCAAAGAATTGTGGCTGCCATTGTGTGCAACCAGAAGCTCTTCGTAGAACGGCGGTCCGTACCTTGACGGTCTCGACAGAAGATTTTTCACGACCCGATAGATTAATAGTCATCGTAGATAGACTTTTTTGCCCAGGAATAGGTAGGAGAACGGTATCAGCATTTTATACAAGCTAGTATTTGAATTATATCCATCTGTCGTACTTTACAAGTTAAATAAAGGATTTAAGGCTATGTCTAAAACATCTTTTATTTTCAGTAATAAAATTCAGAGCTGATTAATATTTTCCAATCTTTGGTGGAGCGTCCCTATCATAAGTAAGTGAAAGATAAATCTCTTGTCTCAACGGGTGGCTCTATTTTTATTAAGTACTCGTACAATGCTGCTTAAGCTAACTCAATTACTTGTATTCTAGTAACAATGCAAAGTATAATATGGCATGGAAATACTCTACGTCCGCTCAGTACAGTTCAGGCAGTGTACCAATTTAATTAATATTAATTATAGGGTAAATCTTTGTATAGTCTGTGGAATTACCTACCTGGCAAGTCCATCCGCAGCCTAGCAGAGTCCAATTAAGTTTTTTTAAGTCCATAAAAATAACTGAAAATGAAGTAATACGAACTCTCTTTCTCTCTCTAAACTTAAGAGCCGTGCTCTTGTCAGTGACGTAACCGCTACTCTTCTCTCGCCTCCGTCAATCATTTGACCTCCTGATACGACGTACTCGTATCATTTCTTTTATCATTCTGTGCCATAAACGTTCCTCTTAGTCTACCTCTTCTCCTCTATCCTTTTGTCTTTCCTTCAATGATATTTTTTACAATAATAATAATTTCTTCGCTTTGAGAAATGCACTCGAGTCCACCTGCCTAGTGCCTAGAAGTCGTGCTTGTATCCTTTTGAATTACTTACGCAATACAAATATAAAGCAACTAAATACTTGACTTAGTGAAATTAAGTATTATAAAATACGTACTTTTTCATTTTATAATTTAGAATAGCTACTTGTGAACTGTGAATAAGTCAAAAACAACAACACGCCTGAAATTGCTTTCTGCCTTCTCTAATAACAAAGTTTGCAAGTAGAATAAAGTCGGGACGTTGGCATTAAAGCACTCGGCTACATCCGACGCAGAATTCTAATGGGGCGTGCCCAGCAGATGAGCTAAGGCCAAAAAGCGAATGCGAAAATTTGATGTTTCAGTAAAAATAAACGAACCGATGCATGTTGTCGTTTATCTGAGACCTTTTTTCGTCGTAATGTAATAGGGCGATCGTCACGTCTGCACTAAAGCATGGACGCGCAGTTCGCAGAACCGTGTGACCTTCTCTAACTTTGGTTAATTTCATATTTGAATCATTTTTTGTTGTATGTAATAATGGAATATATGGATAGAAAAAATGGGCAATTGCTTACTTGCCAGCGCATGCGGATTATATATGAATGCCATATCGTATTGTTATAACAAATAAAACTGGTCAAGTGCGAGTCGAAATCGAGCACCGAGGGTTACTTCAAAAAAATTTTTTTGCACTCGACACCAGCGCGCTTGCTTTGTTTAATGATAGTGCAGAGAGAATAAAAAATGATGTAACCGTGTGCAAGGATAGATACAGGTTGAGAATTGTGGCTTCTGCCTACCCTGAAGGGAAAAAGGCTTGGAAATATGTATTTATTTTCGTTAGTTATTAGTTCCCCCAAAATTAATCCTTCAAACGTATAATTATAATATTTCAATTGTTGGAATGGAATGTAAAGAGGACTCTTTTGTTCGCTCTTAGCCTCTTTTTTGGGCCATTTTGCGAAAATAGTGCTGGCAAGGGCAGCCAGCCTAGCTCCTTGCGATAGTTATAGCACAGAACAGATGATAGTACTACTGTAGTTATAGTTATTCGGACCATATTCTACAAGTACTTCCAACACTTGTTATCACTAGTTTTTCCTCGGGAAAAAATTAATATAAAATTGCACAAAAAAATATCGGGAATAATTGTATTGTCACCAAAATCCAAAGTGTATACAAAATTTCAGATTAATCGGTTGACAGGAAGAGGGTGAAATTTGAATTACTAAATTTGACCCAAGAATAAATAATAAATAAAACAAACGGGGTGAGCTAAATAAAACCGTTTAAAAAACAGAGCTTCGCAAACACAATAACATTTCCCTGAAGTGCTCAGAGAATTCTTACATTTGCCATTGATTTTGTTAACATTTTTAACATTTTATAGACAACAGGAATTTATTTGAAACCCGTTTTATTAATACGATTAAAAGTGCTCGAGGTCAGTATAAGCTTAGCTTATTGACGGAAGCATAAACCTACTTAATGGAACATAGAATCATGAATATGGGTCATGGGAATGAAATAAACTTTTTCTTAGAGCTTTATACAGAATAATCATTCAAGTTAAATGAAATTTATTACCTGCGTATTCCAAGCCATAAATAAAATATTCTATGGCCCAATGGCTTTACACTCGTGGAATACTGATCCCATTCTCGAAACTGATAGAAACCTATTTCCGAAATAAAAAGACTATTTGATATTGGTCGTACTCTGCTTAGCTGCAAAATTTAGCTAAATCCATAAGGGTTGAATCAACGAGTTCTGTCGTATGGACAAGTTGATTAGAACAAAAAACAAATTAGTTATAAATAAAAACCCGTTTACTGTCTAAAAGATCGAAATAAGTTTGTTAGCAGGCGGTACCCATTAGCCAATGATAAACGAAAATAAAATTAATGGTTACTGCCAGCTATTAAATTTGTTTCGATCTTACAGTAGACAGCAGTTGGGTTTTGATTGTTTAATTTTTTTTATCAACACACTGGCTCATAAAGTGGCTCTAATTTCACCGCGATTGGGCACATAATACCCATAATCAAACAGTGACTTTTTCCTTGCTATAATTTTACGAGTTACCTATAGTTTTTTTAATTACATTGGTTGAGTTGCTTCCTTATAAAAATTCGTGTTTAAAATATATGCAAATAAATTAATAGCTCATTTCATGCAAC
The DNA here is from genome assembly GCA_963662185.1 of Eilema griseolum. Taxonomy (NCBI): domain Eukaryota; kingdom Metazoa; phylum Arthropoda; class Insecta; order Lepidoptera; family Erebidae; genus Eilema; species Eilema griseolum. The sequence goes on along the minus strand of OY759238.1, from coordinate 14,195,508 downwards.
TTAGATTTTAATTTAAATAGATAATTTCAACTTGTTTATTTATTAAACCAGTTTAAATTTTCCCTCAAATACTTATGTTTTCTCTATAAAAAAATTAAATACCCCATTTTCTAAGTTACGAAAAAAAGAAACCTCATTCGTTCAGTCTATTGTCTATGCTAAATGGGTATGGCGCATAGTAAAACTAATTAATTTTTCCTACTATTGCGAAAATAATTCTCATCTCATTTTCACCGTTGAAAATAAAGGTAATTATACTGTATATTAATGAATTGTGCACAAGTACTAGTTGTGAAAAAAATGAGTTATGCTGTTCACCGCCCGATATAAGATGTGAAGCCCTTAACGTTATGGAAAGTTTACTACTTGAAAACAACAAGTGTAAATATCTATTTTAGTATTATTTTTTCGCAAGTGTGTTGAATAACGTCGTATGATACACGTGTGTATCGATGATTATGGTCTTCGGCTCTCAATAGCACCTTAGCGGTATACACCAACGTTACACACTCGTACAATAATATACTATTATCTTATACTATTTCGTAATGATATGACGTATATGTATTTTATAATCTTCTTCTTCTTATTCTGGTACACTATTCAAACAATTTGTATAAAATTTTAGCACCAAAAATCCACCCCACATTTTTTGTTGACATTTTACGTGCATACATACGCGCGATAAACATTACCCTCGCTGGCGCTGTCGGGTAAAAATTATGGCACAGCTTCTGGACCAAGCGGGAATGAGTTTTGAACGTGGAACTTGGCGCAGGAATTGCGTACCTACACGGTTTATAAATCTTTTGTGTGTGTGTTTAAATTGATATCAGCTTCTGGTTCTGTATTGCCAGTCTAGTACCTAATACACCTAGAACCCATTGGATTGAATAACATACCAGCCCACTTACGCGTCTGTTATATTAGTTAGCCTATTACTGTTTATAAGAGACTATTTTAGTACTTTACTTTAATATTATGGCGAGAGTTTAATTATTCTCGTCGTAATTACATTCACACACTATTTACTGTAACAGGCGTTATAATACCCCACCATTTTTTTACACATAAATCAAGGCCCTTACATGATTACAACTAATAACAAGGTTTACAAGGTTACTGAAGAAAGAAATATAGCTTAATATTCTGTAACGCCAGAAATCTTGACTTTTCTATAAATCATTGAAGTAGATTATAATACAAAATAACACGCTATGGAAAAATAATTACTATTAGAGCTTGATTTTTTAAATATATATAGTCAACCTGTGCGTCTCCAGTAGGTATAGTGCATCTGCACTGCACAAGATATTTGGTCGAGCGAGCGTAGCGAGTGAAATTTTCCGTTTCGACAAGGTGGCCAATTTAGTTTTTGTCCGTACGTCGGTTTGTCTATCAGTGTCGGTAGAGGGCGCATTTGTTAACCGATGTTCACCAAACCTGACCCACATGTTCTTTGAGTTAAAACACATTTTTTGTCGAGAGCTTTTTTGATAGGAGGTAAAATGGGGAAGATTGCTGTCGCGTTATTTATGAATTAATCTTAATGATATGTGATTGAAACGTCAAGAACATGATTCCTCACAGATTGTTGTCAAGATAAGCTGAACTTCATTATGCAAAAAAACAGATGAGAAAAAGGGAGGGAAGTGTGCTGTAGCGTATTTTAAGAACGAGTCGACATTATTGAAACATCCAGGTCTGTTTGAAATAAGAAGATAAGTAACAGGCAAGCCTCAAATGCTTGGAAACCTAAACGCTGATTTGCGAGCCAATTCATCTTCCCAAAGACAATGGGACGTGCCGCTTTGTCAACATGGTAAGAAAACATCTTATTCTACTTCTACCAATGTTGCGGAGTGTGCTCGCCTTTTGGCTGTGGGGGAGTGGGAACCCGGTGATTGGCTTCAGGCCCTACCATCGTCTAATATGGTTACCATGTTGGACGATAGCATCTTCCGTATCGCTGCTTGCCTTCGTTTAGGTGTTCCTTGCGTTTCTCTGCATCGATGTCGCTGTGGAGAAGAAGTAGCCTTGGACACTACGTTCTGTCATGCAGCAGGAGCACAGGACTCGCGGCACGAGTATGTTAATGACATAATTCGTCGGGTTCTTGTCACTGCCGGCGTTCCAGCCGAATTAGAACCTACTAGCTTTTTCATTGGTGCCTTGGATTGGCGCCACGCGCGCCACCGCCGCGGCCTGCTTCTGCCAGGGTGACAGGCGGCTTCACCTGTCACCCCCAGGCCGGCGCTCATGGGGGGCGGAGGTCGTTCATCGACCTCCGACGCCCGAGTTGCCTTCGTACGCGGGCAGCTTGTCTTGCGATCCTTCGTCACTCCCGCTGCCGCTCCCGCCCCGCCTCCTCCTTCACGAGCATTACTTGCTCGCAGAAGGAGGCGCCGGCCGGGAATCATGGGTTGCAAGTGTCCGTTTTTTGTTTAGATACATTTCTAAACTTTAATAGATGGTACCAGTAACCAGACGGCTGGTTTATTCCTTGCGCAAAGGATTTGCATTGCCATTCAACATGGCAATGCCGCCAACCTTCTGGCTATCCTCCCGGTTGACATCGATGGGGCAGATTTCTTTGATGCCTGAACCTGCAGGTTTGTATAGGTATATTTTATATTGTTTTTTATATTTTAATTTAGATAATTCCTATATAAATTATGTAAATAAGAAGATACGTATAGTTTTTCTTTTTTATACCAGATAAGGGTTTACAGAAAAATGTGACAAGGTATGCTCGCGAGGTCTACTGTTCACAGAACTACTAGTTTATGTACTTACCAGAAATATTATTTACTATTTTCTGTATCTAGAGTACTAGTATAAAAATAGCATGTCCTTAACTGATAGACTAAAATAAATCTGAATGAAAAAAGTAACATGGAGTTAAACTTTTTATTATTTTTTATTTATTTATTATTCTCTCCACTATACTCTATACTCGAACTCTATACTATATACTATACTCTATACTATACTATACTCGAATATCAACAACTGTTAGCAGTACTATTGTGTTTGCAATGTATGCTTCAATTTATAATACTTGTACAATAGACAGTAGAAACTCAAAGCTTTGAACAAAAGTTTTAGATCCAGTTTAAACGAAGTTGCAATATTAATATTCTAGAGAACTTAGGTAAGTATGTTATCAATTTAAGTATTTTTTAAACTAATCTGAACTATATAGGATAGGCCATTGAGTAAAGACAGTAATGAAAAAATATTTAGATTTCAAAAAAAGAACTCCTATATAGCACCAATTAATAAAAATTGTAACAAATGTAATAGATTTGGTAGGAAATAACTTTCGTTTCAGTATTCTTTAAGTTTTGTTGCCATCCAATAAAAAAATAAAAATGGACTTCGGCATTTCATGACAAGGTCCTATCCTATGCCAATATTTAGAACTGTTTAATGGGTTTAAACGTAGCGAAGCAATTTCATTGATGATTTACGTGAATGGCGTCCTTCAATGGCAAAAGCTAGCAAATACTTGAAGATAACGTGTATGTTGTGCGAATCAATATAGAAGCTGGATGAAACGGAACAACTAGGTAAATTTAAGAATGTTTACAACGCATTTTCTATTTTTAGCGCACTTTTTCTAATGATTATAGAATTATTTAAATTTCCTTTTACTACTAAGTAAACCTTCGTTATGCAGGCTTCACGTTATTCTTTCACAATATTAAATCTAGCATAAGTAGCTACAAATAATCTATTGTATTATACTGATGTAAGTACTTAATCTTTTGCTGTGAAAATATATGTCAGTGTAGCTTAAAGTATAATCTGTGTTTAATTAAGTTCTACTACAGCGACATGTGCAATTAATTACAATAAATGACCACACTAGTCGACACGGTACAAGGGATGTCTACCTGCAGTGACAGGCTATTATCTCCACCGCCGTTTACTGCTGCAGTTCATTGTTCAACTATCTCCTAGACCTACGATGACACTTTCGTGTTCGATATTAGTTAATCTTAAACATCCATACATTCATATAACTCAAAAGTTTCAATTTAGTTACGTGATAAACGTTTACGTAACTTTTTTATGAGTGATATTCGCCCATAGCTGAGATTTTTCTTATAATCTCACGGTCATATTTAGCGGTATCTACAAAAGCGAACCACGAAAATTCTAAATTCACAACGTACTCTGACTTAACCCGTATAACTCAATTACCTAACAAAGTTGGTTGTAGGTACATGCTCCAGCAAATATTACGGTAAACCCTGGCACATTTTACCATATTCCTACTTGCATTTTATAATACTAGCACTATGAAAACTTGAAGGATACTTTGCTAATTACACAGATTCTATATATGTAGCGAGTATTTATGTGTACTAAAATTAATATATTTAGTTTTGTCGCCAATTGGTCCCCTTTGGATCCGTGATAAATGCAGTAAATACATACATGAATAACTTTAATTGTTCTGATATCGTGAGAAATATTTTGAGTCGTAGTCAAATGGAAGTTTGGCCCTCTAGCCTACCTCGCCCGCAAGCCAGTCGGTACATATGTTAATTGATGGGCTATCTACCACAGACTTTTCACTTAAGGTTGAGAGGTTATATAACAGTCGCTACTATAAAAGCCAGGATATAAAACAAAACCTATTGAGATGGACTAAGGCGACTTTTCATTTGCTGCTACACTACACCACTGTCTTTCATACACACTCTTCTGTGCACATGCGCTTAGCTATAATAAATAATCGATTGTGCTATAGCAAATGCATAAAAGTGTCAGTTAAAAAATTATGTTTTCACTTTCAACCTGAAAATTACGCAAAGAGGTGTGACGTCAGAAGAGGCTAACCACATTGTCACTTTTTTTCATAATTTTCAGGTTGAAAATGAAAACAGAAATTCTTTTTTTTTCATTGCTATTTGTGATGTTGGCATTAATTATAAATGGTGTTCCTTTATGAATTTGTAGCTTTCACTGGGAGCGAATATAAAAAGGTACTGGCATGCATTTTGTAATAAAGAAGTGAAGTTGTATGTTTTTATGAAACCGCAAATGAACACTCCATTTCCATCCATGGAAACAAACACACACATATATATATATATATATATGTATGTATGTATGTATGTATGTATGTTTTTTATTAATGTAAATATTAGCATAGATTTAAAATACATTAAGTGTACGTAGGTTAGGTATATATGTCAACTCGAAAATTAATTTAAAAAACATAACATTAATCTATGCTTTAAAAACAAGGCCGTCAAAAAAGGCCACCTTCTGCTTAAACATTATGAATTTTCAGCAGATCTAATAGATTCCTACAAAATTCGTTAAATGGTTACTCATCATCATCCTCCTGCCCTTATCCCAATATTATTTGGGGTCGGCGCAACATGTGTTCTTTTTCCATTCATCTCTAGTTGCAGTCATTTCAACATTCACTCCCTTCTTAACCATGTCATCTTTCACACAGTCCATCCACCGCATTTTGGGCCTCCCTCTCCCCTTGTAGCCATCCACTTCCATAGTTAGTACCTTCCTTACGACATTACTTTCATCGCTACGCATTACATGCCCGAACCAGGACAAACGATTTCCTCGTAGCTTTTCTATGATTGGTGCTACTCTCAAACTTCCTCTAATATATTCATTCCTTATCTTATCCATTCTTGTCACACCACACATCTTAACATTCGCATCTCGACTACATGCAACCGTCTTTCATCCGTCACCTTTACTGGCCAACTCTTCGATCCATACAGGACGGCAGGCCGGATCATGCTCTTATAAATTTTGCCCTTCAATCGAAGGGGCATTCGCGAGTCACATGTAGTTGCTGTAACCTGCCGCCATTTCATCCAACCAACGTTAATCCGGTGCTTTACGGCTCGATCTAATTCTCCATCGCTTTGCAGTAGTGAACCGAGGTACCTAAAATCGGAGCAGATTGGTATAGGAGCACCATCAAGCGCTATGACTGTGGAACTAGAGAGACCGCCGAAATCGCAGAACATGTATTCTGTTTTGGTTCTGCTAATTTTCAGGCCAACATTCTCTAGCCTTTGTTGCCACTTTACTCTGGACATCGGTTACATCCTCACCAACAAGGACAATGTCGTCGGCAAAAAGCATACACCAGGGTGCCTCATCCTGTATATCCGATGTCAGAACATCCATTACTAACAGGAAGAGGTACGGGCTTAAAGCCGACCCTTGGTGTAAGCCAACAGCCACACTAAACTCATCGGTGTTACCCGCGGCCGACCGGACATGCGTATGAGATTGCCGGTACATAGCACGGATTAACTCTACATACTTCACTGGCACACCTTTCTCCTTCAGGGCCCACCACAAGACCTTTCGTGGTACTTTATCGTACGACTTTTCGAGGTCCACAAACACCATGTGCAGGTTTTTTATGGGCACGTCTATATTTTTCACATAGATGGCGTAATGCGAATACGGCATCTGTGGTACCCCGCCCTGGCATAAAACCGAACTGGTTTTGGGTGATCTCACTCTCCTCTCGCAGGCGTTTCTCTATTACTTTCTCCCACACTTTCATACTATGTGATATGAGCGTTATGCCTCGGTAGCTATTGCAGTCCTGTATATCACCTTTGTTTTTGAAAATGGGCACTAGTTCACTACTGCACCATTCGCTAGGGATCACCACTTCCTGCAACGACTTATTGAAGAATAAAGTCAGCCACCGACATCCATCTTCTCCCAATAACTTCCATATTTCCACATTTAAATGGTTACTCATGTGAGCCGAATTCATGTACTAAGCAGATTCTAATTTCGTGTAAATATCGCCTGCAAAGAAAATATTATCCTAATATATTTTTTAGACCTATATGTCATTTAAGGTTGTGTAGGTATCCCTAGTTTATTACTTAACTGCCATACTACTCAACACACAATGTTACAAATGAATAACAATATTTTGTTGAAGGTACAAAAACAAGTGGAAAGAGGCGATGCTTTGACCTGTGAGTGATTGATCTTGTTTCATAACAAATACAGGCAACATCAAATAAATCCTGGTATGAATGATTGATGTTTTTCATCCCTATTGGTATCGACTTTCTCGAGTCCCTACCATCCACATAACAATTTAGGTATTTATATTCACAAGGGTAGCGAAAAAGCATATAACAAAACAAATTTTGTATGTTACCAAATTTCTTTAGCCTCACAATGCCTCTGTGGCTTTATAAGGATAGGTACTTATAAGCATATGCCGAATCGTCCTAACAGGGGGACCCTTGTCGTTAATATAAGTGCGACACTCCTCGCACGCAGGTGATCCACCAGTTCCACCACGGTACCTCCTGACTCGATCCAAGGAAGGACTAAATGTGTGTCTTTACAGCTGCTCCCTCATCCACGATTGGTGACATTTCTTGTAAAGCTTATATACAAAATATAATATATATATATATATATATATATATATATATATATATATATAAATAGTCCAACCATTTATATAATAAATATATAGATAGTCCTACTACCAAAATTGTGCATGTGATCATAGTCACAATACTTATAGTCGATACATGAAACTTGAAGTCCTCTATATTCACCGAATTTTGACCGCTGCTAATCTGGTTTACGATCTTCTCTTTGTTGTTAACCTTGGATTGACACATGATTGAATTTAATCGATACAATGAAACAGTATACGTCCCAAGCATGCTCATGATTAGAGCCTGGAGAATGGTCCTCTCACGGTCGCCATATAAGAATGGGTATCAGATTGAATAAAACATCTCAAAGACTGATATAAGACTGTATTTAAAGAGTACATTTGTGTTTTATATAGGTACACCACACAGGATTTATTTTGTTTATTAAATGTTTTTTTATACCACTTATGTGGCAAACAAGCACACGGCCCACTTGATGGAAAGTGGTTATCGTGGCCTATGGACGTGTATGACACCTGAGGAACCACACTCGCGCTGCCACAGAGTTTCTGTGCCGTCAGTGTAGAAGACAAAGCAGGACAAGTCTTTAGTCTTCCCACTGACAACACAAGTTCTCCAGAGAGCTCTGGCTACCCTAGATTGTTTGGGTGATCAAGTTGATGCAGTATGTAGGTGTCGATGTGTTGGGTAAGGTCATCTGCTAGGAGTTGAGCGACCTTATGAATAGGTTTGATACCTTTTTTTTTTTTTACGTGCGCAAAATCCCCACGGATACCTCCCCACCGGAGCCGCTGGAGGAGGTTATGTCGGACTCGAACCGACTAAAACGCACGCCGCCTGTGGGTCATTTTGGTTGCCGAAGGTGAGGTTGACAGGCATATCCCTCGCACCCCGGCCGACCCAGGGCCATCTCTCACGATCTGGCCCTCTTCTCGGGTGTGGGGACTACAGAGTCCCCAACTCGACCCCGGAAACGGGGAGGCGCGCCACCGCCGCGGCGACATAGGTTTGATACTGTAAAACCATAAGGCCTCTCTCTGTTCAGCGTTTACTCCAACGGTTATCGGTCCTTCGAGAAATACCGAGCCCATTGCTATATAAGTTTCCTTTTGCTAAGAGTTATGAAGACGCCTATCGTAACTTTTATAATTTGAAATATGAATATGAGAGTAAACTTTATCTATTTCTATTATTTACTGTTGTGAAAAAATGGGCACGGCCATTATGGGATATATTTTGCTGAGCGTATTTTCACTCCACTCTCTACAGACCATGATGTCTCCATCATATTTTGTAAGTACAACTATTTTTATATTGTCTAGCAGACAAGACTAATACAAGAAGGTAAAGAGGTCACATAAATCAATTATTGATTAAACATAACTATAATACAGTCACGCAATCAACGAATTTGACTAATTGGTTAAAATTCACTTGTCACTCAAATGTGAACTTATTGCACTAAACATACAACCAAAAGTGTGTTTGAATCAAATTACATAACTAATTTTGCTAATATGGAAAAGTGAATCTTCCTTGGGAGTTAGAGACGTATCAAATTGTTCATAACATTTCATTTGAATTGTAAACTATTATCAATTAATTAGCCCACCGCAGTCCACTGCTAGACATAGGCCTCACCCAATGTGCGCCATTTTATCCTCTGCCTTCCGCATCCAGCCTCTCCCAGACACCTTTTTCAGGTCATAGTAAACTATAATCATTAACATAAATATACTAAACCAAGGTTTCTATAAAATTCACGCGATTTGCACTTTTAATATGGCTTAGTCCTGATGAATACAAATGAGGGGGGTCGATGGTAGTTCGTGGCAACCGCTTCTTGGCAGCGCCACTACACGCCACGTACCTTACGACCAGTGTAGTCAATAACCTTGGCATATATTTGCTGTGACACCCCTCTTCTCCGCATAACGTTTGGATACTTCACAACTAAGTATTTTATGATATTATTCAGAATGAAATGTTTTGATAGGCAAACCACCCAAATGAGAAAGGATTACTCGTGGGTCGTGATTACAAAATTGCGGCCCGCGTCACTTTTCTTCAATGATGTTCATTATTCACTTTTTGGCTGTGAAGTCTGTTATTAACAACAAAGACGTACTACCCACTTCAAAGACGTAATTTATTTAAAAAATGATATCTTGTATGACTGACACTGTTATCTTCTTTGAAATTCTTTTTGATTATAAATAATATAGGTTAAGGTTACTGGAATTTTATTTTTTCATTTTCAGATTTTGTGGAGAGTTCTATCTATAGTTCAACAGACTGACAGTTTGACACCTTTACGAAGTAGATAAAACAATGTGTATAGCGGCATTTGGTTTTAATTAATCTAAAAGTACCTATTTCAAACTGTAGGCGTGCGCTGTGCGATAGAAAGAAAGCCTTATAAATCATCTCTTCTCTATTACTCTTCTTTCCGATATGCCAAATCAAAACCTTAGGAATTGCACATAATCTAATTTTAATTAAAACAAAATAACATGATAATTAACAAAGTACAAAATAAAAAAACGGTGTAGTCCACTTAGATCACCCAGCCGAAGAGCACCTGCTTGAATAGCACCTTGCCTAAAAGGAAATATAGGAAATAGAGGAAATATGTACACCTAAATGCCCTGAAATATTCTTTTCTTATTTTTTTTCCCTCCATCCTATGATTGCCTGTAAGAAATTGCCACAGATAAAGCCGTCATCTGTACGTACTACAAAACTTTATATCTTCTTATTGTAGGTAGTGTAATATGTTATTGGCGTACAATAAAGACGCTTATTTATTATTATTATTAGATGGGCCTCGTCAGCATTGGGCTGCAACCCGTCTAAGAGAAGGAAAACTCTGAAATCAAAATCGGGGAGACGGGCCTCGTCAGTATTGGTCTGCAACCATCTAGGAGAAGGTCACTCCGAAATAAAACCAACTCTCAGGGAGCATACCCGAGAAAAAACCCCGATCCAAGGTGTTAGCCGACCCGTGCCAAGGATTCGTGACCAGAGGGCAAGCTGGTGTAACGGAGGGTGTCTGTGTTGGCGGTCACAGGACACACTTGAGATTCCGCCTTACCTCCGTAAAGGGCTCTGCGGGGGTGGACCATATTTTCCCTATGATTCGTGGGAACGCAATGGTGATTCCAAAAAAAATTAATCATCCGCATGGCGGCGACGCGGTACGCCACCCGTCACGTCTCGTTTCCCGTGGGGGCGAAAAGTGGCTCACGGAGAGCCGTTTTGCTACGTTGAATGTTGGAGGAGGAATGGAAGAAAAAATGAATGATGTTTGTAAGATGATGGATGAAAGAAGGATTGATGTTCTTTGTGTGAATGAGACGAAGAGGAAAGGATGTGACACCACCAAGCACGGACCCTACACCGCGTACTGGTCGGGAGTACCCAATACCGACAGAGCTTGCCAGGGAGTTGATGTCATCCTATCTGCTAGAATGGCTGAGTGTGTGAATATATTCGAATGTGGGAATGCTAGACTGATGTGGATGAGAATGAAAGTGGGACTCACTCGTATTTTTGTCGTAGGGGTTTATGCTCCTGTAGACTCCAGTACGAATACGTCACAGGACGTACAAGAAGAAAGAGAGCAGTTTTGGGAGAGTTTAAGAGATGTATTAAGAGAATGTAAGGATAATGAAAGAATAATAATGCTAGGTGATTTTAATGGATGGGTAGGACTGAAACGAGATGGATTTGAAAGGGTTCTTGGCAAGTACGGAGATGAAAGAGTGAACGAAAATGGTAAAAGTTTGCTTGAAGTATGTTTGGAATGGAACCTTTGTGTGTCAAACACAATGTTTCGACACAAAAAGATTCATATGTATACAAGAGAAGCGAAGAATGTCAGGAAAAGTATGATTGATTTTGTAATAGTGGATGAAAGATTGAGAAAAAATATTCTAGACGCTAGGGTATATCGCGGTGTGGGTATCCATACAGACCACTTTTTGGTTATGTGCCGTATAAGTGATCTCTTTGAAGGATGGAGACGTAGAAGGCGTGAGCCCATAAGTGTTCTAGAAAGAATAAAAGTAGAAAATTTGCAAGAAGATAAAGTGAGAGAGGAGTATGGAAGCAAATTAACTGAAAGGTTTCATGATCTTGATAGTATTTGTGAGATTGAGGAGTTATGGAAGGTATTCAAAGATGAGATTGTGAGTGTGGCTTCCCAAGTATGTGGTGTAAGTAAAAGAAGTAAAGTGCAAAAGGTGAAGCATGCATGGTGGGATAAAGAAGTGCAAAAGTTGGTATGTGAGAAAAAGAAAGCGTGCCTTGACTGGCTAATAGTCAGAGCTAATGAGAGAATGCAGCAAGCTACAATTGAGAATGTGGATGAAGCGAAAGATAAATATAGAAGACTGAAAGGGATAGTGAAAGGAGTGATTGCTAGAAAGAAAAAGGAACAAAAAGACGTGTTTGATGAAAGGTTATCTGGGGATTTCCAGACGAACATTAAGTTCTTTTGGAAGACCATTCGTTTAGCCAGAGGAGAAACACAGAGCTCCGAGCTGAACGCTATTAGAGACCAGAATGGAAGTATTGTAAAAGGTGAGGAATGTGTGTTAAAAAGATGGCAGGACTATTTTGAAAGCTTATTTGAAAGAGAGGATGGTGTACATGTACTGACTATGTTGATGCTGATAAAAGTGGTATTAGTATGAATGAAGTTGTGAGTGCATTAAGAAGTATGAAAGCTGGTAAAGCAGCGGGATATGATAAGGTGACAGTCGAGATGCTGAAGGCTGGACAGGGCCTTGTAGCAAGTCAGTTGTGCCGCCTTTTCAACATATGTTGGGTTAGCGGTCGTGTACCAAGTGATTGGTGTAAGGCCGTTATAGTTCCGCTTTACAAAGGAAAGGGCTCGCATCAAGACTGCAAAAACTACAGGGGCATTAGCCTACTCAGCGTCGTCGGCAAACTGTATGTGAAAGTGTTGATTGAGAGAGTTATGAAAGAAACCGATGAGAAAATATGGGATGCACAAGCGGGTTTTAGAAGGGGAATGGGATGTACGGATCAGGTCTTTTCATTGCGAAGCATAGCCGAGAAATTATTGGCCAAGAGTCAAAAGGTCTATTGCGCATTTGTGGATTTGGAAAAGGCCTATGACAAAGTGGTGAGGAATGAACTTTGGTCGGTACTGTCTATGTATGGGGTGAGCAGCAACCTTATTCGAGCTGTGAAGTCTCTCTATGAGGACTCCAGAGCTTGCGTGAGGATACATGGGTCATACAATGAATGGTTTAGTATCCAAAAGGGGTTTAGACAGGGATGTGTAGGGTCACCATGGCTGTTTAACTTATTCATGGACAGTTGTTTGCAAGATTTGAAAGATAAAGAATGTGGTTTAAGAATGAAGAATTTACTCGTCAAATGTCTTCTTTATGCTGATGATCAGGTTTTACTTGCGTCATCGGCAGATGAGTTGCAGGAGATGGTAACAACTATGCATGAAGCTTTTGAGAGGAAAGGAATGAAAGTGAATGTTAGTAAGACAAAAGTTATGGTTTTTGAAAGAGATGAATGCGTGACAGAGTGTAGGATTTGTATAGATGGAGAAAAAGTGGAACAAGTGAATGAGTTCATATATTTGGGAACATTGTTTACGAGAGATGGAAAGCATGAAGAAGATGTTGAAAGGAGAGTGATGGCTGGAAATAGAGTGAATGGGGCACTACACAACTTTATGAGCAGCCGGAAAGTGTCCGAAAAGGCACGACTGGCTGTACATGGAGGAGTATTGGTGCCGACTCTTATGTATGGTAGTGAAAGTTGGGTGTGGCAGAAAAAGCATCAGAGTAGAGTGAATGCAGTAGAAATGCGTGCGTTGCGAAGTATGTGTGGCTTGACCTTGAAAGATAGAGTGAGAAATAGCGTGATAAGAGAACGATGTGGAGTGATAGAAGATGTAGTGATGAGAATTGAGAGAGGAATGTTGAGATGGTTTGGTCATGTTGAGAGAATGAATGAAAGAAGACTAACGAAACAGGTGTATGAGGCGAGTGTGGATGGTACCGTCGGAAGGGGAAGACCTAGGCGCACATACCTGGACCAAATCGGGGAAGTTTTAGAAAAGGGGCAGGTCAGGAGTACTCTAAACCGACGAGCATGCATGAAGAATGTAATGAGAGTAAATGAAGCGAGTGTAGTATGTCAGGATCGTAGCAAATGGAGATCCGTGATCTCTGCCTACCCCTATGGTAGACAGGCGTGATTTTATGTATGTATGTATGTATGTAAATATAAAGTTTCCAAAAATAAGAAAAACTTTGACAAATCCCCAACAAAACTCAATTTGTACCGTGGCAGAAACGAATGTTTTCTTTCATTTTATTTTTAATTCATGAAATGGCACAATGGAGCTATCGCCGGCTGCTAGTGAACTTTTAGCTCTCCCTCAGGAACTATAACAACCACGAGATAAAAAATGTACTGGATAAATGGTCTTTGATATGTACGACTCTGTTTATAAGGGATTTATGTAACAGTAGAATACTTCCGTTGCTTTTATTCACTTGCGGTGTTACTAGTAAATAACTACATTATATCGAAACGTTACCTACCTTACCTTAAATTATTGTAACTTCGACTTTAGAAATCTAAATAGCAAATTGACATTGTGTGATTTTGATGGTTTGTATAAGTTTAATTATTGTGGTCCACTACCATTGCATTGGGTGTAAAGATGGTAGCGTGAGGACCAAAAATATATATTTAAAAAAAAGAAATATACAGTGGATTAATAATTTGGAATGAACATCTTAGCACAAATATAGCATCTTTGTAGTATAGTTATAGGTGAACATTGCCGAGGCGGTAATATTGAAATCAATAGACTAAAACCATACGGTATCATACCATAGGTACGGTTTTTATCTAAGTTATGTATTACTTAAGTAAAAAGCCAGAAACGCTTGCAGATCTTGGCCACATGTCGATCAGTAAGCGGTCCTTGTAAAAACGCATTGTCCTCTGATCTAATCAATTTGATTTTATTTTAAAGAACTTCCAAAAAACAAAACGAAAATCGCCATAGGCAGGGAATTCATCCTCACACATTGCGAACTGAGACGGTGCGCGCTGTGCGGTATGAAAGAAACTTCATCCCACGCACACTCAAGCTGTGGAATGACCTCCCTGCTGCGGTTTTTCCCAAGCAACCACAATATGGTATTCGTCAAGAGGGGCATCAGAAGGTTTCTTCGTGGTCTTATATAATATTTTTTTACAACTTAGGTGCCAGACAAGCACACGGCCCGCCTGATGGAAAGTGGTTACCACGATCTATGAATGTGTGCAACACGAGAGTAGTCACACTCGTGCTGCCGACCTTGTAAGAACAGAGTTTCTGTGCCGTCGGTACAGAAGACACAATCAGGACAAGCCTTTGGTCTTCTCACTGACAGCACATCTAGCTGTTGCCCGCCTTTTCGCCCGCGTGGATGTTGGGTATCGCGACAAATCATAACCTATATCCTTTCTCAAGGTCTAATCTACCCTTATACCAAATTTCATCAAAATCTGTTCAGCGGTTGTAGCGCAACAGCGTAACATGTAGACAAACAGACAAAGGATTAGTCAGATAACTATTTTAAAACGTTTTACTAGAAGATCGACCAATCTTAAAGACAAATCGTTCTCTAAAGCCAATTTGAAAGCTCTGTGGGTAGGCGCGTGATCTACGCATATGAGAGTGAGTGATACACAAATTAGTATATGTTGACCTCTTATTTTTTTAATGTATCTAATTATGCAATGGCCGCCTGGTCAAACTAGCATAGTAGATCATAGTACATTCTTACTAACACTACTCAATCGCACACATTTCGTTCGACAGAAAATACGTGATCTTGGTATTTGGTATAGTCCACTTAGGGCACCCATCACACTACAGCACAGGGATCTTGATATGTGGTATAGTCCACTTAGGGCACCCATCTGAATACTACCTTAGCGAATAGCACCTAGGCAAATATGAAACAAAAGCTACTATTTAATGGTAATATAATTTCGATATCGTTTTCAATTATTTCCTATGACCAAAAATATGTGAGTACTGAGTATTTAATAACAAATATCCTAATCACCGGCCTATAAAACGTAAATAATCGGTCTAAAAGATAACTTTTAGTGATAAAACCACCTACTACGCACTCAAACTGATATTGAAATAAAATCTAACACGCAATGTCACTCACGAAAACCATTATTGCCTACTATCATTATTTTCTTCTCTCAAATTAGTCATACATTACAAAGTGTAGACTTACTATTGCCATTTTATCGTGTGCAGATACAATACTTATCTACATAATTCGCCTCTAGCCCTAGTGGCTAGAAGGGTGGCCGAGATCACTGATCATTCTTGGTTTTAACTTCAGTATCGTGTCCAAATTATCTTCTCTAGTCAACTGAATAAAAGCAATAAGTAAAAAGGAACTTTGTAGCTGTATAACGTTTCTTTAAAATGCAAATGGGTCAATATTTGCTTTTCAATGTGTACAGTATCTGGGTGAATCGCCAGCTATCCGAACCCATTTCAGCTAAAAGGGTTTTTCACCGAGCGTAACTTTTTAGAATAAAGAATGAAAACAGTACATTTCCACTCACTTTACACTCCATTGTAACCTTTTACTGTGAAAAGGACAGGTGTTTGTTGTTATTATGAAATACCTTTTGAACAAACATAATTATCCAAGTGGGAGCTTTATTAAAAGGGCCGGGCGGTACTAAAAATGAAAACTCTTTTGCCTGGATAAAGAGTATTAAAGGCATTATACGGTTTAAATTAGAATGGGCATAACGAGATTGCCCGTTCTAATTTGGGGCCTCTCGAAATTATATCCGCCCTCAAGAAAACAAATCTATTTGCTTAGTGGTCTTAAGGTGAATAGGTTTGCTAAACCTCCTAAAGAAGAAAAGGTCAGAACTCACCTCTGGTCTCGGAATCGGGTCGTACTGCACTAGTTTGCCTTTAAGTAATAGTAGATTTGAATAGACAACATGGACAAGATTACAATTTAAGATATTTCAAACTTATTAACTTTAGCATATTCGTGAGGCGTACCCATAATTGTGATTAGATTTTTGAACATACTTGCTCGTAAAGTGGATCCAATTTCACCGCTGTTAGGCACATAATGACACCTGTAATCGAACTGTGACTTTCAACGCTTTATTTTACAAGTGAGTTATTTTAAATGTTCAAAATAGTACAAATAAATTAATATCTCATTTCATGCAACTAGTATTTAAATATATAATTTCAACTAGTTTATTTATTAAACATGTTTAGTATACAAAACTTTCACTCAAATATAACTTATGCTTTCTCGGAAAGAACTTTAATTTCCCCATTTTCTAAGTTCCGAATAAAAGAAATCGCATTATTTTAGTCTATGGCCGTTCATAGATGCGCGTGCATAGAAAATTTTATAGCTATTGAGAAAAAAAAATCTCAACTCGTTTTCACTGTTGAAATCTTAGTTTTTTTTATACAACTTAGATGGGAGACAAGCACACAGCCCACCTGATGGAAAATGGTTACCGTGACCTATGAACGTATGTAATACCAGTGGAGTCACATCCGTGCTGCCAACCCTGTAAGAACAGAGATTTTCTGTGCCTTCAGTGCAGAACACAAAATCAGGATAAGCCTTTGGTCTTCCCACTGACAGCACAAAAACTCTCCAGTGAGCTCTGGCTACCCTACTCACCGCCGGGAACACAACACGAGGTTATTATAGCCGTGGTATTCTGTAGGGTGCAGGTACTTCCCCAGTCGCACTGCTCAATTCGGACGGGAATACCGTCCTGTCCTACCTCCTAACATTACATTAGTTAATTATTACTTAAATTGTCTAGAAGTACTTGTTATGATTTATAATACATACCGCTCGATATAAGAAGTGAAGCCCTTAATGTTACTACCTGAACACCACAAGGGTAAATATCTATTGTAGTATAATTTAAGATTTTAGGATGATTTTATGTTGAAAAATATCGTAAGATACACGTGTGTATTGATGATTAGCGTCTTCGGCTCTCTTAAGAACCTCACCTCATGGCTCGGGTGTCAATGGCACCTCAGCGGTATTCACCAACATTGGACACTTGTACTATAATGTGCTATTATAATATTGACCTCAATAGACTATTTAAAATTTTCGTACACAATTATACCTACATACTATCAATCAGATTTCTTTTCATCGTGCTTTGCTTTGCCAGGCCTTTTAAACATTAAGCAATCTGGTTGATGTATCAAAATGTCCTTGTGGCTGAGCGTAATGGCCCGGATACAAAGAGTAAGTTGCTTTCAGCCCAAATGTATAAAATTGTATGAATTCCATCAAGAGATTACTTGAACCAAATACACTTTTGAATAAATAAAGAATTAATACTTGCAATAAACTTTTAACAACAAAAACAAATTTCGCGCAGTGCAGAGAAATCTGGTCATCGTATGTGAAAATATATTGGGGATATACACATCCTTCTCTTCTATATCCATTTTTTACTAAGAAATATAGCGATATAACGAAGCAATGGAGTATTCTTTATACAAGATAAATGAATTCTTAAGTGATTGATGAAATCTTAGCAGGAAATAACCTTCACAAGGGTAGTATGATGGGTAACTTTGATGGTTGGGCTGAATTGCTTTCAATCATTTAATATATTATGTCACGTAAAATGGAAAACTAGTAAAGTTTTAATGTCATTATTACTGCTTCAATCAATTTTATTACACGACTTACTGTTGTCAAGGACTTCATAGGTACGTATGGAATTCTGAAACCATGGGGGCCAAACTATTTTAGGGATAAAAAAATGCACCTACTATAGGATATAAAACAGCGTGAATCTTATTTTATTACTTTCCTTATAAACAGAATCGTAACCTTCAAAGATTCAGTACTTTTATCTCGTGGTTGTTATAGTTCCTGAGGGAGAACTAAAAGTTCACAAGTCACCAGAGGTAGTGCCCATTGTTACGTTTTATAAATAAAAAGTAGTATTCGTATCTGTCACAGTGTTAATTATATTTTGTTGTGAAATGGTTATTTTTTAACCATTTCTATTCGGGATATTTTGTAGATCAAAATGAATGTAAATAACATAAAATTTATGTTGATTTAAATTGATCCCTTAAGAAATGTTATGAATTCATTGAATCTACCTATGATCTATCTGAGATGATTTTTATATTAAAATTATGTGTTTGTAGTATTTCCTTTGGTTTTGAGAAATAGCTGTTTACAATTAATAAAAAATATTTACCATGTTTCATTGTTTTGAGTTTCCGATATTTCGGCGCTGTTACAAGCACCATGATCACGGAGGAACTGGAGTAGTCGCGGTGAACAGAGAAAAGTTTTTTCCTAGGAGTAATTATATCGATCTACCCTCTTTCGAGTTCTTTTACTACGCGTATCTGCACTACCACTGGTTTCACTCTCCCTACAAACTCGAACCCAATCTCGATCACGTTCACGATACACGATGCTTACTGTATCCACTCGCGATTTTGTTTTGGCTTGTTCCCGGTTGTTTTTTGGAGTTTTTGCCCACATGGGCACGACAACTCCATTGTACCATAAGCTAAAGTAACAATCACAAATTATGATTATGGAATATAAACTAATGAATCTGAACCCGAACAGCCATTCTATATGCAGTGTGTATATAGAATAACTGTGTAGGTACATGCCACGGTATTATGAAAGAGAGTCAATAGGGGACATCATTGCCAAACTGCAGAATTTTTGGGTCACATCAGATTTTGGATTTGACAAAATACTGTTGATTAGTCCAACATCTAATCTATTGAGATTGAGTTCCTTTAAGACTGATTCTCTTTCTGTGGCATTGTGTACACATTCCATCAGCAAATGTTGCACGTCCTCCAGCCGATTGCATACAACACAATTTGGTGAATCAGCCTTTCCCATTAGGAATGCAAACTTTGCTGATGGAAAGTGGCCGGAGCGGAGTCTTAGTACAAGTTTCACATATTTTCTGCTTAGAGCTTTGTCATCAAACCAAGGCGACTGAGGTGGCTCACTCTGAATAGTCTTATACCATATTCCTTTCTCTTTTGATTTCACGTTAAAAATATCTGTCCACTGATCGAAGCAAGTAGCTTTATATTTTTTATGCAACTCCCAATAGTCTGGTAGATATGGTAATATTATTCCTTCCTGTACTGCTAATTTTGTAAAGATGAACCACTGGATGCCCGTTTATTTTGATACTGATGTGAGTGACCATGATAGTTTAAATACCTATATAATTAATAAAAACTTTTTTTCATTGATATATGTATATAGGTAATTACTAGTTTCCAAGATTTTGACTACATTTGGATACTGGGCGAGTATGAAAACAACAACAACGAAGTAAAGTAGACATTACTTACTCTAAGAATATTTTCCGACGTGATAATGAGCCAGCAAGGCTTTAGAGGCTCTACATGGCGCGAACTTGAACACAATAAGCCGCTCACGGAAATATCATCAACGGTTCCACTGCGGTACTACTTTAGGATCTTTTAAAATTACTTTTACAGAAAACTGTCTGCCGTATTCACGTAGAGAAGGGTTAACTTTATTGTTTCTGTCTGCCTACTATTTACTTTTTAATCCCTGTGTAGGAAGTTTCGGTTGCGAGACAACAAACAGACAACGAGATTGTGGTCATGAAATAATGACGAAAACATTACAACAGATTAATGAAAAACGAGATTTCAATTTTTGTTTGATGATCTTGTAAATAATAGGTGATAAGCCTCTCCTCCATTATTAATTTTATAAATATGTATTATATTTTACTTGACCTTGGCGAGATTGCGGCAATTCTTTTGAATGCAGAGCCCATTTTAATTAAAAGAAGAAGACTAAACGCTTTGGAATAAAGTTTACTTTTCATTATCTGAAATGAAAATGACAACAGATAAAATTTTTACGAAGAAACTCCAAAGCTAAATATTTAGATGTGCACATAACGTTATATGTAAGCTAGAAACAGTTCATAAACTAGAAAAATACACAGCTGCTGTTGTTTGTCAAACAAAGTTAGCTTGGGTACTAACAAGTCAGAGCGTTTTGAAATTGCTTTTTGCTAAGTTTAAGTGTGTGGCCAATTTTTTAACGATTATGTAATAAGTACAAAGTTTTTGCATGAAAAACAAATTTTTGAATTTTAAATTCATCACCCTTTTGCAACTTCGTATGTTTCTAACTAATGCACCAATTATAAAACATTAACGTTGTCAAGGTTAAAAGCTATAAGTTTTAAATGTTAATCTATGAGTCTAAACGGTACTTATTTTTGACATGCAGACATTTATTAATGATGGGTGTTTGGTTCTTAGAGAGTACTGACCTACCTCATAAGATTAAGACGACTGCCTTAATCGTAATAAGAACTCGTTGCCGTATTCGAATGTTCGGTTTTGAGTCATTTTAAAAGTTTATTGTAATGTATATTTTACTATTATTAGCAACAATAATGTCTTGTTACTTCGATTTTTTTCACAAGTTTAGATACTAGATATTATTATAAGTAATTCAATATGAAATCTTTTCTCGAAATAAAGTCCAATGGAAGTAAAATACATCCATTATAAATTAAATTAGGCACAGATACGAGTACAAAATTAAATGTCTAAATAATCTATCCTTCAATTACATATCAAACATCCAGATAGGGTAAGTGTAGATAATCAAAGCCTCACTTAGCACAGCGTCGACTGTCATAGCCTAATTAATTGACTGAACGATTCAATCAGATGGCAACTTCAGAAGGGTACCAAGTTAATTAATATACGTCTAGACGTTAGAAGCTAGGAGCTGAATGAACGAACAATGGTTATTATTTTGGTCTATTTTTAGTACCATCACTACCCAAGGTCAGGAATCGTGGTTCTCAATTTTGCACGGTTTTCGGAATCCATGGTAGTGAGACCTCACATGTCATCTCTCTACGACGTCGGCAGTTGTACCTAGTATGCGGTTCTATGTATGCTTCGGAATCATACCTTTTTCCCTCTTGTATCCTAGTGCTTTTAATAACTTCAAGAATCACGGATCCAGGGGGCGCGGGTTCGATTCCCGCTCAGTGCAAATATTTGTATGCATGAATATTTATATTTGCATTGGTCTGGGTGTTTCTAAGAATAATGTGTATGTTTTTACAAAAAAAGTAGGTATATATGGTATTGTCCGCAGTCTAGATCCCATAACACAAGCTGGTTAAACTATGCTTACCATTATAGCGTTGAGCAGAATGTTGTAGAATATTAGCTTTTTTGTAATAATCACTTTGGCATACAACATCTCTTGGTCAAGCGTGAGTTCGCCACAAAATTAGTCACATTGATCAAAATAATGCATTCAGATCAACAGTAAGACTCGCAGTTTAAGACTTAAATATGATTTCAAAAGTGTGGCTCTGTCGTTCTAGTAAATATTTTGCGAAATCTGAGCGCCCCGTGAACGATCAAAATGTTTAACAAATTTTACGTGTTTGTCAAATTATTTGATAGTGTGCAGCTATGTTTGAAGTATTTGTCAAACGATCTACGTGTTTGACGTGTTTGACATAAAGGGCCCCGTTAACGATCAAATTTGTTTGTCAAATTTTACGTTTTCATCAAACAATAGCTTAAACGATCAAACCACAGATCAAACAAATTTGACGTACATTCGGCTGTGTCCTTTTGTAACATAACGTAGTGTTGTTCTTTTTCCATGAGTATACTCAAAGAGTATATGAGAATAGTATACCATTCTCCGCACTGCCATCATTGGCCGAGACGTCCTCCATGATGTCAACACAAAAACCACAGAACAAATGAAATTTTGTTTGACAAATACCGCCGTACACGTTCAAACTTGTTTGTCAAACGGGTATTCAAGGTTTCAGGTTCTAATTCTTAATAACATAATAATTAATAATACAATATCTTGTATAAGTGGACTTAGTTAAGTTTAACTCACACACACACACACACACACACACACACACACACACACACACACACACACACACACAAAATCACGCCTTTATCCCCGGAGGGTTGAGAGGTGAATTAACACCCACATTTCACCAATAACTGTATTCGTTCCAACGTAATAGGTGGTGAGCCTATTGCCGTATATCGGACACTATAGTTGACTCGAGGTCCGCATCTGAGGCTGAGTCTTGGCTGTCTGATGTTAAACAGCCCTATTCCTTAGTCGCCTTGTATGACGCCGCATGGGAAGAGATGGGGTGGCCCAAATTCTACTCTGCCGGGAACCACGTTTAACTCTTTATTTTTTAATCTTCTATTTGGTTGTACTCCTACCATGCATATTCCTATATAAGTCGTATATATTCGTAAATGGAATTTATTGATTGATTCATAAAATAATGGCCTGAAATTATAATATGTTTGGCTATTATTTTCATTGCTAAAGTAATAAACGACTTGAAAATAAACGGTCGCATACACAAAAATCAATTATGGCGTTCTAATAACTTGCTCAGCCTTGACATGTTTGTGTTAATATATCTATCACGAGCTTTTATATACCAGTAAACACTAAAAATATATTGACCGTAAGGTGAAATGAAGTGAAGACTAAAAATGTAAAAAGGTTACAAATACGGCTAGAAGTCATCTATGGTCAAGCGGCTAGAAAACATCTTCGTTATTCGTCTAATGGAACAGAAATTGCAACATCTTCTTATTTTCAGAGACTTATTGCTTCCGCCGATGGATGTATTGAGGGACTAAGATACTTTTTTTTTTTTTTTTTTTTTTACGTGCGCAAAATCCCCACGGATACCTCCCCACCGGAGCCGGTGGAGGAGGTTATGTCGGACTCGAACCGACTAAAACGCACGCCGCCTGTGGGTCGTTTTGGTTGCCGAAGGTGAGGTTGACAGGCATATCCCTCGCACCCCGGCGGACCCAGGGCCATCTCTCACGATATGGCCCTCTTCTCGGGTGTGGGGACTACAGAGTCCCCAACTCGTCCCCGGAAACGGGGAGGCGCGCCACGCGCGCCACCGCCGCGGCCTGCTTCTGCCAGGGTGACAGGCGGCTTCACCTGTCACCCCCAGGTCGGCGCTCATGGGGGGCGGAGGTCGTTCATCGACCTCCGACGCCCGAGTTGCCTTCGTGCGCGGGCAGCTTGTCTTGCGATCCTTCGTCGCTCCCGCTGCCGCTCCCGCCCCGCCTCCTCCTTCACGAGCATTACTTGCTCGCAGAAGGAGGCGCCGGCCGCCCACGCATCCGCGCAGCGAACCATCGCCGCGAGCAAGGTGGAGAGCGTGAGAACCCTCACTACCAGGGCCGCCACAAGCTCCCGCCTCGGAGTCTCCCACGCCGGACACTCGGTGAGCGTGTGCGGACCTGAGTCCTCGCTCGCGTCGCAGTGATGGCACTCGGACGTTGGCTCTGTCTGCATCCGACGCAGATACTTTCCGAAGCATCCGTGCTCGGTGATCATCTGCGTCAGACGGTACGAGAGGCTGCCGTGTGGCCTCTCTAGCCACTCCCCCATGATGGGTCTTACCGCCGTTACTACGGCGTGCCCTGCGCTTGGTTGCCCAAGTCGTCTCTCCCATTCCGCCACCATTTCCCTGTGGAGCCGGGATCTCACGGCCCGAATTTCTTCAGGCTCGGGATCGTGACCCCGCTCCCGCGCCGCCCTTCGGTACCGGTATAGCGCCGAAAGGCATCTCGCTTCCAGGATCCATGGTGGGGATCCGGCGAGGAGACTCGCCGCGTTGAATAATATCGTGCGGTACCCCCTTATGATGCGGCACGCCAACTTCCGCTGCGGACGCTGCAGCAGGAGCATGTGCCGATCACTCAGGGTGTCCGCCCACACGGGACGGACTAAGATACTAGTAGTAGTACTAGTAGTAGGTACTTACAACATGTACACGCGGCCAAGGAAATACGTAGATATTACACCTTCTTATGTAAATGTACATACTTATTTGGGTACCTAACAGTTTTTCAACATACTTGCTCATAAAGTGACACCAATTTCACCGCAATTAGGCACCGAATGGAACCTATTTTCAAACTGTGAATTTTTCCTTGCCATAATTCACAAGTGAGTTACAGCTTTTTACCCGACTGCGCTATGTGTTACACGCTTATATATGTATGTATGTTCTTTGTTCCCTTATCCAGGCCTAAAGACTACTTTTCGATGAATGGGGTCTAATGAAAGGTATTCATATCCAGAGTGTCATAGGGTAGAACTAGATAGGTAAAACTAAAACGTGGATTTTTGGTGCTAAAATGCGGGTAGACAAAATTTTTTTTCATTCAAATTTATTCAGTAGGGTATCAAAATGAAGGAAATTTGAATGAGATAACAAAAATATATACATGTCATATCATAAGTAAAAGGATTAAAATAAAATTATTTCTTAAAAAATAAAAATCTCGAATGCGGTCTAAAAGATCGAAACAAGTTTGATAGCAGGCGATCTCCATAAATTTTCTTCCAGTTTAAGATGGCAAAAGAATACCGCCTGCTATCAAACTTTTTTCGATTAGACCGCAGGCGGAATTTTTATTTTTTAAGAATTCAATCTTTAAATGTTATTGGTTGAGTTGCTTTGTTCTTTAAAAAGTGATCATATTTAAAAGTACCTACAAATAAATTAATATACCCACTGCTTACTCATTTTATGCAACTTCCTATTTAATTAATTTCAGTTTAGGTACATAAAATATGCTATTATAATATACAATTACTTACAAATTTATATAAAACTATGCTAACTATACAATATATACAAAAATGGAATAGTGAAAAAGAGGGAGACTGCAATTTTAGACATCGAAAAATTCCTCCCCATCGATCTCTACTGGTAACGTGCCCAAGAGGCTGGCGGCATTAGCACGCTGAATGGCGATGCCAATTCTTTGAGCGAGGTAAAGGCCAGCCTTATGGTCACGGGAAGCGTCGATTAGTCACTTCGCTATTTCTATGAATAGCGCGCTCGCGCTTGGACCCCTAGGACCCAACGTTTCGACTCCAAACGGCTCAAAAATATAATTACCATTTAAATTGGAATCGTGCTTGGAAGATGGGTAGGCGCCAGGTTGTCGACGCAAGTTGCATCCCACACCAAAGGCCTACCCATTTTCCAAGGCATCAACGACATAGCGTTCGGTCTCTTACCATCGTCGCGTGCCAAGCCAACAGGTTCAAGTATAGCTGGCACGCCGGCGGTGACAAGAGCTCGACGGATAATGTCGTTAATATTTGCATGTCGGGACGTGCGGCCTGCGCTCCTGCTGCAAGACAATCCGTGATGTCCAAGGCTATCGACAGCTTCTCCACAGAGACACCGATGCGGAGAAACACACGGTGCACCCAAACGTAGGCAACGTAACTTCGTATTTAAATAGATAATTTCAACTTGTACTTGTTTAATAAACAAAACTATGCAATTAAATACAGTTCATTACTAAGTGCACATTTACTAATTGTTTCTCTAAATAAACTTTTCATATGAGTAGGTACTTACTATATAATAGTAGTTTATTAATTGTTGCATAATAAGGGTTCTTAATCCAAATATGTGCAGTTTCATACGCTACCTATTTTATCTAATCACATGAAATAGTTAACATAATTACGTAAAATTACAAAGTTATTTTTAGCGTCAATATCCATTTGCTGATCGCATATACGTGTTGCGCCGCTTCACCACAAACTATGTAAAAAAAAGTAAAAAATAGAACAAATAAACAATGTCATTAAAGTTGTTTTTAATTTTTAATGTTACATGTCAGTATGAGAGTGTTATATGATTATGATTTTTAAGTATTATTTTATTCGCGAGTGTGTTGAAGAACGTCGTAATGTATGATATCTACACATGTGTATTGATGATTACCGTCTTCGGCTCTCTTAAGATCCTCGCCTGTCAGTTCGGGACTCAATGGTGCCTCAGCGGTAATCACCAACTTTACACACTTGTACCATAATATACCTACTATTAACTTAGGTTTACAAGCTTTTAAGGTCGTTACTCAATGCCGTAAGGTGACGTTGTCATATTGAAGGCTTTTTCAGTAAGGCAACCGTACAAAAGTAAATGTTTAGCCTGAGGGTTAGATGTTAATGTTACTCGTACTGTATAGCAATATCTGAAGTACTTTTTTATTTTTTAATAACCTTTACACAATTGTAAGCGGTAAATACTGATGACGGGTTTTTTTTTAATATAGGTCACGTCAATTCGACTTCGCCTCGCCTGTTGGTAACCAGGATCAATGCTGATAATGATGATAACTAAATGGTCGAGCACGGCATAAAATGCGAAAAAACTGCCCAGTAATTTGAGAATCTCCTCGTTTCTTGAAGTCGGTTATTGTTTTATATTATATCTATTGTGCTACGCAAATTTTTATTGTTTCCTCGTCATTTGACGTGATTATTATTACTTCGACAAAGTAACAAAGGAATCTACATACCAAAAGGGATGCCAAGAAATACGTCCCAGTAAACGTGTACCTACGCGAACAGACGTAGTGAATAATTTACCTGGCATCGCTTTGAGTACGGTGCTCCGCCCCTCATGAGCAACCTTTCCCATTTACCTATTATAGCTACGCCCGCTACAACGTCGTGGAGTATGTAGGTATACATTTTTTAAGCGACTCAATTAGACAGAAAATGTCTCAACAAGTTGAATGGAGCTGCTAATTGGTTTTGTGCGAGCATACATTTTTCTCGTTTCAGAATTTCAATGGTTTCTAAGCAAAACGTGTTGAACCGCGCTTTGTTTGTACACGAAATTGGTAGCTAAGGTATAATTTTTAGCTTGAGGTAAAATATTGTTGAGAATTTTCTGATTAAAATCAAAATAGCGGGTGAAAGCATCGGTAGTAGAACGCCTAAGGGGTTTTTAATATAACGCAAAATCATTATATTTTTATTCGAATTTGAAGATATAGGGCTACATTACTTGGGCTTGACTCGATTCGTATCAGGTACGTAGTACTATTTTAGAGTACTTAATACGGATACTTAGTAGATACCTAACATCTGATGTAATTTTAATGTACCTAAGTTACTTATTGTTATCAATCAATGCAGTATAATAATGCTATACACTCAAGAAAATGGTTACTATTAATCTAAGTAATTACCTGCTCTGGCTGTACTACAGGCAAACCTGGAGTGCAAGATAAAAATGTGCTTTCTTATCCCATCAAGAGACATAAAAAGCTGTGCATGAGCTGACGGTTTCCTCTGTTTGTTTTAATGTATTGATTAATTTGATTGTATTGTTATAGTATTATTATTATAATATTGTATTGATTGTAGAAAATAATAAATATATTACTGTAACTAAAACACTGCCACTTCTAATAGAATATGATGACTATTTGAATTTCAAATTGAATTAAGTAACTTAAAGCGCATTGCGGTAAATTTCAAATTTACTGTTTTATTGCAAAATGTAAATAGTACAGTTACACCAAAGAGCTTCTTGCTTAATTGAGTTCATTGTAAACATGATATTGTAAGACAATGAACGAACCCCATAATAGGATTGATAATAGAATTTGTTGGAGAGGAGAATAATTAAGCAAAGTTATCTGAAGATCTCTTCAGTTAGATTGACGTAATCATAATCTGTATTGAGTATGAGTTGGACAGTGTTTAATGATTTTATAAAATTAGATTAGACTTTAAATTTTAAGATCCGTGACGGAGGAATGACTGGAAAGGCGCCATGGTAGTCTCTCCCACCGGATGACGGAGGTACGTACTGGAGATGCTGATGTTTTTTCAAGGATAGTTTTAGCTAGTAACAGAAATTACTAGTATACTCTTAAAGGCGGAGCGGATGAGAACCTTGTCCGCTACGAAACAAATCCTTGCCCATGACTCGACGTCACTGGATCTATCTCCCTAATTTTACGGTAGGTGTGATGTGCTGTGCGATGAGCTTCATGAGAATAATTGTTTACCAAAGTTTTGGAAGTATTTGTCTTCGTACGAGGTGGTTCAAGGAATTGATTTAATAGAGTTACAGTTCATAATTGATGATATGCCATATAATTATTACACTCCCGAGAATTGGCTCGTCCAA
The DNA here is from genome assembly GCA_963662185.1 of Eilema griseolum. Lineage (NCBI taxonomy): Eukaryota > Metazoa > Arthropoda > Insecta > Lepidoptera > Erebidae > Eilema > Eilema griseolum. The sequence goes on along the minus strand of OY759238.1, from coordinate 14,166,898 downwards.
ATTGTATTTGGTAGTTAACAGTTTGGACTCACTATTAATGTTTACAGCTCTAGAAAGCAGAAAAACGATAAACGAAGCTTGTAAATGTTTCAAATAATTCTTATAAAATTTACTTTAACATTAAAATCTTTTATTATATTCATGTAGTTATACCGGGGTTATGTTGTACGTTTTTATTGCTACTAAAATAATCCTAACTTTAAATAAACACCTCTTTGATAAGGGACCTAATAACGAACATAAAATGTAGTTTTATTTTTTTAGTATACATTTTAAGGAGTGTGCACTGCGTTAAGTGTTGCATTGTATACATATTCGAAGACGTGTTGGTATGTGTGTGGTATGTGTACGTATGGGTATGAGTTTTTAATTTATCAGTAATATGACAGTCTGTATTTTGATTATTCACATTTAATCTGTGCTCAAGCAATATTGGCAGCTAGGCGGATTTTTCCCCTAAAACTGGTGGTTTAAGTAGAAATCTCAATTTGGGTTTAGAGACTAGTGGTTTTCGCTAGTGGTTCAGTTTCCTACAGTTAGTGGTAAGAAAACATTAAAGCTGACAAGAAAACAATGTGTTCTTCTAATTCTCAAAATACTTGGACACAACAAGTTCAGTCTGCCTTTTATCGTAAATAACGATAATAGTGGGATAGAGTAGGGTGTTAGGATGAGTGTTTACGAAGTAAACTCATTTAGTGAAGTGTTATCGGAGATTTGATATCGAAGTAAAGTAGGTCTAATCAATATCATTGAAGTACAACGGATAGGCGCCCTCAGAAGTAGGGCCACACGCTTCAAGTTACCGAACACCTTTTGATTGTGGTCTGGAAAACGGTTTTATAAATAAATCCGTCGCGATCAAACCCAGGTAAACAAATATTTCAAATTAATATTTCTAAAGAAGAGCCGTGTGATTCCCTAGAATTTGGACCATCTCATCTCTTCCCAAGCGGTGTCGTATAAAGCGAATTAAAGATAGGGCTATTTAACATCGGACAAATATATACAGCCCAAACTCAGTCTCAGGTATCAGGCATGGTCTGAGTGAACAATAGTGCCCAGAAGACAGCAATATGCTGGGACGTGGGACCGAATTCAATGATTGGTGAAATGTGGGTGTTAATTCACCTCTGCCTAACCCTCCGGGGATAAAGGCGTGATCATATATACAGATACAGATAATCACGTCTTCAACATACATTGCGGTTTACTTACCTACATATGTAAGTAAAGAAGAGGCTGTTGTGGACCGCCTATAAGATTTTATACTAGAATATTATATTTTTATCCTACTACTTCGGCAGCAACATCGTTATTAATCCATTAGTGCATAAGGGGGAGTAACCAATGAACCTGCTGAAATTGAATCACAAAATATCTTTTACAGAAGTGATCCAATTTAAGCGCCAGTTCAATATTCAATAATCTCCCCTAACACTGAGAATGAGCACAGAATGCAGTATCCCAATGTAGGCCTACACACTTTTCGTGAAAAACATTAATGTACTTATTATAGTCATTAGACGTGCAAGATTTATCATAATGACGCCTTCATTGCTTTAGCACTTACAGTAAGCATTCATTAATTTGTAATAGGGACATTTCGGAATGTGAGAGGTTCGTGGAAGCCATATGAAACCACTAGTACATTTCTGCTTGTAATAATATTAATTTAGCGACTAATATGCGTTTCTCCTAATTTGTCTCAAAAGTTATACAACAATCTAATAAAATATGTAGATAGGATTTACAAGTAGCAATAAGTTTTGTTGTGACAAGATCATATTTTTCGATTTAGTCGATGGTATCTTTATAATACTTACTTTTATTGGCATATTGAAGAAAACATTTTTTTTATACCATTTAGGTGGCAGACAAGCGTACGGCCTACCTAATGGAAAGTGGTTACCGTGGCCTATGGACGTGTGTAACTCCAGAGAAGCCACACTCGCGCTGTCGACCCTGTAAGCACAGAGTTTCTGTGCCGTCAGTGTAGAGGACAAAACGGGACAAGCCTTTAGTCAGTACAAATTCTCCAGTGAGCTCTGGCTACCCTACTCACCGCTGGGAACACACCACGAAGTTATTATAACCGTGGTATTCTGTAGGGCGGAGGTACTTCCCCAGTCGGACTGCTCAATTGGGCGGGTACACCGCCGTGTCCTACCTCATATATATAAGTATATAATACCTATATATATATATATATATAATATATATATCCTATATATATAATATATATAATACCTACCCATGGACAATGTAATAACGCATGCTAGATTAAGAACCCATGTAATATACTGTACAGCGATTATGAAATAAATTTGATTTGATTTGATATTATTTCAACTATTGCAATCAGTACCTACCTACATTTAAAGTTGAACACGACAGTTAAGTGCCATCAAGTTAAATGTGAATTCCAGACATACTCTCGTACTGAGTTATTCTCCTTCAACGGGTAGAGGCATGCAATTACGTGAAAATTTATGCAACAGGTTTCTTATAACATATGAGAAAAAGGTACGATCGTATATTGAACTCGTTTCGGTAACTTATGGGGACAACTTACCGATACAATAAGAATGTGCTCTTTCAGAATCTATCCTTGTATCTATTATCTATGTATGGAAGTTGGACCAAGTGCTACCCAACATGACCATTTAGTGCAAATTTTCCACACGTCAATACTATATTAAAATTCTGTCCACGGAGTCAAGAGAAAAACAAGTTTTTCGATGATAAATATTCAGTAACAAAAATGAACTTGATACAAGCAAATGAACTATTTTTAATAATTATTGACGATTTATATTTTTACTGACCATAAAGTATTAATAATCACTATTATTATTGCTTTCAATCATCTTCATCTTCATTTAGGACTTAATATAACCTTCTTGGTGCCAGGCCCATCTAGTTGTGCGACGGTAACATCTATGTTGGCTTCTCCTTTGAACCTCCGTGCTAGGGAACGAAAGCGAGGGGGCTGGTGGAGGTACACTGGACAACGTTTAATAGACTCCTACTCTTAGGAACTCTTAGCTGTTAATAACCCAACAGCTGACTCCATTGCGGCATTGTTGGCCTTTCATCCTATCTCTGATTGCAGAGGACATTTTGGGGGTAGACTGGAGTGGATATGTTCTTCTCCAGGGTTAGGTTACAGGTTCAGTTATAGGTTATTCTATAGGGGACACGGTCTGATACAGACCACTATTCGGCCAAGCCGTAAGCCTGACCCAGGTCAGGAACAGTAGCTCCTATGGAACTACGAAGAGGATAATCTATAAAACATTACACCCAGTTGCGAACGGACCCGGTCTGGTGCAAACCCATAATACTGACTAACAAGACCGGTGGATATTTGGATCCGTGACATATAGAGGTTACTGCCTCTATAAAAATCTCCAAACCCAAACTCTGACACCTGACGAAGTGATGAGTGGCTGGCAGGAGTCCTTGGATAGCGCAGACATCGAGCTATCCAAGAACGTTGTTATTCTAACAGTAGGAAGTTTTCTGAATGGTAGGTATTTGTCCCGTTGGGCACACATGTGGAGGTTTTTTTATAATAAAGTATTGAAAACTTTGATAAGTCATAAAAAGAAAATCTTGAGATAATTATTTTTCAAAATATTTTTTTTAAGTAATTTGATCTAGAGCATCATTGGAAACCAATCATATGTCTGGGCAACATTTAGTCCAAACCCCGTCAATAACCTTTTATCCAGTTCCATTAAGCCAATCGAGTGTGATTCTAATGTATCCATTAATTCATCTAAACTTTAATATTTAATTTTATAATACTGAGTAATTAGTACAATTAAGTAAGATTACCATAAGCTTTACCAGCATTGGTAAAGCTTAATTTTATAATACCGACTAATTAGTACAGTTTAGTAAGATAATGCTCATATACCTATTGAAATGGTAGAAGTTACAATTCAATAAGAACAGACATGATGATTTAACAAATGGTTCAAAAGAAAATAAAGTGAAAAAATAAGAAACATTTTTTTTTTAAATAATTAAGCCGTAAATCTAGGAACTTTTGTCATGTGGTGGTAATTTTCCATTTATCCTGTACCTTTTTAGAAAGCCTCACTCGAAAAAGAACTCAAAATGATCTTAATGGCTTGGTTTTCCCCTTTCCTGTTGACCAATTGTTTTGATATTCGTCTTGTTACCTTGATGGAGGTAGGACACGACGGTATCTCCCGTCTCAAATTGAGTAGTCCGTCTGGGGAAGTACCTCCGCCCTACAGAATACCGCGGTTATAATAACCTTGTGTTGTGTTCCCGGTGGTGAGTAGGGTAGCCAGAGCTCACTGGAGAGGTTTTGTGCTGTCAGTGGATAGACCGTAGGCTTAAATTGACACCACTGACTTGTAGGGGCGTGAAATGTTGGCGCGGCGGTCAGGGAGACCCGGTGAAACGGTTATCCGCTGGCCGCCCGCAGGTTGTACGGTTCCCGAACCTGGGGATCACTTAATCTCCGCCCCAGGAGGCTGAACCAGCAGCCTGTGTAAAGTGCCCAATGCTGTAGTCGTGCCGGAGGAGGAAACCGGAGTGGACTCGGCTACAGTATTTGGGAGGGGACAGGGGGCCCTTCCGCCCGCCGCGCCAGCCACTCACACAACCCCAGCTTGTCAGTGGTGGTACGAAGCCTAGCTTTGTCTTCTGCACTGGGAGCACAGAAACTCTCTATACCTTCCTCCCCCCCACCCCCCACATAGGTCATGAAAGGAAAAAATAAGAATAAGGTTACTACAGCGGTACCATCATCCACAACACATGTGGATTTCTGTAACATCAGGGGCCTACACACCAACCTCAACGCGGTCCATCTACATTTAGAGACCGCGCAGCCCACCTTGTTTTTTCTGACGGAGACGCAAATATCATGCCCGGCCGATACAGCCTACTTAATGTACCCGGGGTACAAACTCGAGCATAACTTCCTGAGTCGCGCCGGGGTATGCTTGTACGTCCGGGATGATATTTGCTGCCGCCGTCTTCAAGGCCTTGAAGACAGGGACCTGTCAACTCTTTGGGTACGTACGGATCACGGTGGCCACACCCGTATCTTTGCGTGCCTCTACAGGTCTCATAGCGGTGACTTGGGTACAGCTCAATTGTTTCAGCATCTGCAGCGGTCTGCGGACAAGGTAATTGAGCAATACCCTACCGCAGATTTAGTATTCTTGGGGGACTTCAACGCTCACCACGTAGAGTGGCTGGGGTCTCCTAGAACTGACTTTGCGGGAAGGGCTGCTCATGACTTTGCACTGAGCTACGGATTCTCTCAACTGGTGCATTCTATTACTAGAACACCAGAAATAGAGACCCATAGAAGCTCTATACTGGACCTTCTGCTGACTTCACGCCCGGACGAATACTCAGTAACTGTGGAAGCACCACTTGGTACTTCGGACCACAGCCTCGTTCGGGCGCAAGTGACTCTCACGCGGCCTGAACCACCGCGGCCACCTCAATGGCGGCATGTCTGGCACTACAAGTCGGCAGACTGGGATGGACTGCGAGAATTCTTCGCGTCGTACCCGTGGAGGCAGCTTTGCTTCACTTCAAATGATCCCAGCTCCTGTGCAACAGCAGTAGCTGATGCGATCCTAGCGGGTATGGAATGCTATATTCCGAACCGCTGGATCGCAACAGGAGAGAGCAAACGCCCTTGGTTTAATAGGCCCTGCAGAGAAGCAAGAGACCACAAGCAATCTGCATACAGGGCTTGGACCACGGCTTTAGCCAATAAAGATCCTAATATCACTGAAGTGAAGCGAAAGTTGAATGCCGCCTCGAGGTCTAGTAAAAAAGCTACGGCCAGGGCTAAGTTTGAGTTCATCGGCAGAATTGGCGAGCGGCTTGCGCGCTACCCATCTGGCAGTCGTGCATTTTGGTCGCTCGCCAAAGCTGCCGAGGGAAACTTCTGCCAGTCTTGCCTTCCACCGCTGCAAAAATCCGATGGTAGTCTGGCCCATGGCGCTAAGGAGAAAGCCGATCTGTTGGGTAATCTCTTTGCGTCAAACTCGACTATGAACGACGGGGACGCCGAACCACCCATAATTCCCAGCTGTGGTGCTTCCATGTCTGAAGTTAAAATCACGCAACGGGCGGTCCGGCGTGAGCTTAAGTCCCTAGATGTTCGGAAGTCGAGTGGGCCGGATGGGATACCGGCGATGGTGCTTAAACACTGCGCCCCTGAGCTGTGCCCTGTACTTACACGCCTTTTTGCACTCTCCTACTCCGCGTGGCAGGTCCCAGCCCCGTGGAAGACCGCATTCGTGCACCCTGTACCTAAGAAAGGCGACAGGACAGATCCGACCAATTACAGGCCTATCGCTATAACCTCCCTACTCTCGAAGGTTATGGAGCGTGTCATTAACACACAGCTCCTGAGATACCTTGAAGGAAACGATCTACTGAGCGACCGACAGTACGGCTTTCGCCACCGTCGCTCAACCGGTGACCTTCTTGTGTATCTCACAAACCGGTGGTCGGTGAGGCACTAGCGGTCAGCCTCGATATAGCAAAGGCCTTCGATCGGGTCTGGCACAAAGGTCTTCTTGCGAAGTTGCCGTACTATGGACTCCCCGAGGGACTTTGCGAATGGATCGCCAGCTTTTTGTCCAACAGAAGCATCCAAGCTGTCGTCGACGGTAGCTGCTCGGACCGCATGAACATAAACGCTGGTGTCCCACAAGGCTCCGTGTTGTCTCCGACGCTGTTTCTGCTGCATATCAATGACATGCTGTCTGATGGCTCCATTCATTGTTATGCGGACGACAGTACCCGGGACACGTGTTACACGGGCCGTGCAAATATCCCTCAGTCCGAGGTGGAGAAGAGTCGCGAACAACTTGTGTCTAAAATCGAGACTACTCTCTCTGGAGTATCCGATTGGGGACGACTAAACCTAGTCCAATTCAACCCCACTAAGACACAAGTATGTGTATTCACCGCTAAGAAAACCCCATTCATGGTAGCGCCGCAATTCCTGGGCACACCGCTTACCATCTCCTCGAGTATCGGGATCCTTGGTGTCGATATCTCCAGCGACGTCCAATACCGAAGTCATTTGCAGGACAAGGTTAAGTTGGCATCAAAAAAACTCGGAGTGCTCAACAGGGCGAAGCAGTACTTCACTGCGGGGCAGCAACTCCTTCTTTATAAGGCACAGGTCCGGCCTCACATGGAGTACTGCTGTCACCTTTTTGCTGGAGCACCTGCATACCAGCTTGACCCCTTCGACTCGTTGCAAAGACGGGCATTGAGGCTGGTTGACAATCCCATACTCACAGGTAGAGTGGAACCTCTTAGCCTTGGGAGGGATTTTGCCTCACTGTGTGTGTTCTATCGCCTATACAATGGTTTGTGCTCAGATGAATTGTTTGACATGATGCCCGTAGCTTCATTCTATCATCGAACCTCTCGCCATAGGCAGGGAATTCATCCCCACACATTGCGACCTGAGACGGTACGCACTGTGCGGTATGAAAGAAACTTCATCCCACGCACACTCAAGCTGTGGAATGACCTCCCTGCTGCGGTTTTCCCAAGCGCCTACAATATGGGGTTCTTCAAGAGGGGCATCAGAAGGTTTCTTCATGGTCGGCAGCACGAGTGTGACACCCCTGGTGTTGCATACGTCCATAGGCCACGGTAACCGCTTCCCATCAGGTGGGCCGTGTGCTTGTCTGCCAACTTAGTGGTATAAAAAAAAAAAAAAAAAAAAATACCTTAGTATTAAGAACATTTTCAGAATTTTGTAGTCAAGGTCGTTCTGACGTTGACTGTAGTTTAGATAAGTTAAGAAATGGTAGTTGGAATCTATATCGAGAAAAGGGAATCGTTTTTTTTTCATATCATTCTACTTTTCTGAGTGAAAGCGACGATGATGAATCGAGAAATATCTCATTTGTCAGAAGCAGGTGCGCGTCTAAGAAGAAATTAATAAAATCTTTGCAAAGTGGCGGTAATTTTATTAAACTGAGTGAATTCTTGTAAAATTAAACGTCGCAATTATTAAGTGGCTATAATGTTGTCCTCTTTATTTTTTGTTTTTCTAACCAATCATTGGTGTGTCATTGTCATTTTTCATTTTTGACTTTTTATTTTATAATTCATGGTTTAATAGTAGTATATTTTCCCTAACTTTTGGGAACAGCTGTAGAGAGGATTCAATATCAATATTCAATACATACATGATGTATAACAATACACAATGAATACAATTTGTATATATTTAACAGTATTGTTGAAACACTTTCGACTTCGAAAATTTTGTCTACATTGCCGGGGAACAGTAAAAACTAAAATTATTTATTTAAATTAAAGTATCTAAAGCTCTGATTTTATAACAGTGACGTATTCTCTGTAAGTTTACACACAAAATTAATTGACAGACATTCTTTCGAGTTGTTTTGAGATTAAAAAGAAATCCTTCAGGCAGAGTTACATAAAAAGATGAAAAATCGGCAATATTAGGTATAAAAACTGCTTGGAATATAACCAAAAATAAGTATAATTTAAACAGTTCATAATTTATGTACCTTTAATTATATACTAAAAAATTAAAGAGGAGCAAAAACGTACATAATTAAAGCATTGAAGAATTATTCCGAGAACACATATAGGAGATTTTCAGTTGTGAACTATGCTATTTAACCATAGCGTGTTTTCACGATGCGACAATTCAAATAACGATAACAGTAAAATGCATTAATTTATGGTGTCGTTTTAGTTATAATTATAAATATGAATCACCTTTAATTATTTATAATAAAAAAAAATTATACTACTTAGGTGGCAGGCAAACACACGGCCCACCTGATGGAAAGTGGTTACCTGAGACTGAGCTGTACCTGTTTGATGTCAAACAGCCCTATCTATCAATTAGTTGCCTTGTAGGACAACGTATGGGAAGAGACGGGGTGAACCAAATTCTACTCTGCAAAAGAAAATAAGTCACCGAAATTTCTAATAGGTATTACCTATAACCCATTCAGCCAATCTATATTGTTATGAGTGAGTTCACGACAGTAGTATAATGGCCCCGACCCAGGACCACTCGCAAGGCCAAATTCTTAACCACCAGGCTACCGAATATTTTGAGACTACCGACCTATGGATGTGTGCAATTCAGTATAATAACTAGTGGAAATCCTTATAAAATGTAACTCTAGTTCAAGCTCAGTAGTAATCTTTCACTGATATCAAACTCATCAAGGTAATTATTTTACAATATTTAATATCATTGCAAAATATATTATATCGATCCTATATACTTATATATACAGGGAAACGGGATTTCCGGTTCATACCGCTTAAAAGCAGAACGATGTAACTTAATCGTTTCGACATTCCGCACAAACCCAAATCTTTCGGAGTGTCAATTAGTTTCTTAAGGTTGCCTTTACGACCATTATCTCGCAGTAAGCTGTAAAATTAGGAAAGGATTTTAAGTATAATTTGCAAATCTTTACCTTTTAGGGCTCGAAGTAGGAAAGAATTTGACCTGATGGTCGATCCTGAAACAAAGAACAAGTGGTTATTGGAAATCTAAAAAAATCCTTTGGAGTTTACTGTACAATTATATAAAGACTAGGCGACGACGTTCTTGCGGCTTATCCAGGTTGCGTTATACCTTCAACTGTTGCAGTTAAGTAAAATAATTCAAAATTGCATTGATGAGGCTCTAATATGATATTATTGATGCATTTAAATTCCTGAACCGAATCATTTATAAAGAAACCGTTGTACGTTTGTTCACTCGATTTATCCACTAGTAAAATACAACTGTAGGTATATCTAAATATGTTGTAGTTATAAGATATTAAAAAGGGGTAAGTAGGGAGAGAAAATATATTATATTCTGATATGGAAAATGGAAATAGTTCACAACAATCACGCCTTTTTCTCCGGAGAGTTATGCAACGGTGAATTAACACCCACATTTCAGCAATCATTGCAATCGGCCCCACGTGATAGGGGGTGTGCCTATTGCCGTCTTTCGAGTGCTATTGTTGTGTAGTGTATAGTTATACATATATTAGTTACATGTTGTATGCTATAAATGAGTGTGTTCAATGTAATAAAGAACAGTTATTATTCAGAAGTCCGACTTATCATTTCTCTCTCAACACATGCCTTTATATGGCGACCCTGCCAGGATGTGATGTAGGGCATCAAATTGCGTCTCGATTCGAATAGTGACAATGTGCAACTTCAAAATCTATGTAACGGGAGTGCGTACTGTCGTGCGAGTAACGTGTTCTATAAACTGTAAAAATGTGTAACACAAATACACCAAAAACACAAGAGGTCACCATTAACCAAAACGGAATTGGTTCAGCTATCGCAGCTAGCACGGAGCAACTGCAAATTCAATTATCAACAATAAGTATTGTGATGGTAATACTGCTTGGACTGTGTCTGTTGGTCGGGGTTTACTTCGTGTGGCGATGCTACAGGAAGTGTCACCACGGTTGGATTTCTGACCAATTAGTAAGGGAAAATTTGAGAAGGTCATTCACTCGACGCAGAGATACCGCCTACGATGTTAGATATACGTGTGAAGCAGGACACAAAAGTGTCGCCGTGTCGCGATAAACATTAAACGACCATGAATATTCCTATCGAAGATAGAAAGTGAAAGTGCAGTGCAAGGATTTTCGTTCGTTGTGGAAAAGTTGAGGTACTTATTTTAATGTATTAGCTTATTGTTGTATGGTTAACTTTTATTTTCTCTCAATTTATTGTATCAGTATAATGACATACTCGTAGTATGGCCCAAGAGCTCAAAACAATATTAGCTAAATTAAAGTTAAATAAAGAAAAATTAAGTAAATTGAATTATAACCGAAGGACACCAGAACTGCTAAAAGGAAAGTTAGACAAAGCAGAGAGCGTGTATAACGAATATATTACTTTAATACCTAATATTGATGAGCAAATAACTAAAGAACAAATTACTGGAGAGAGTTTATTATTAATTCAAGAGTAGGTATAGTACTGAAATTAAGGAGTTATATTTAGATATTGAAAAATTTTGTAATAAGATTCACGTTAAAGTTGTTGACAAAGAAATAGCTGGGTCAAAATCAATTTCCAAAATGGAGTTTAATTTGAAAACTGCTTTGAGTTTGTAACCAGTCATGGATAATAATGAATCAACTACCAGGCAACTAATAGATGGTATCGACTACTACAGTTCTATGTTAGGAAACGACATGTGTAAGTCAAATTTAATTAATTTTATATTAAAGAACCGACTGTCACAAGTTGCAAAGTTGAAACTTTCCTCTAATTATACTTCTGTAGACGCGTTATTGGCTGATATGCGCATGATCCTTTTACCCAAGAAGAGCGCAGTTGCGTTACAAAATAAATTACAGACTGTAAGACAGGAACAAAAATCGATTGACGACTATGGCAAAGAGCTGACAGAATTGTTCATGGAACTGACTATTGCACAAGCCGGCGGCAAGACCGAATCTCTCAATATTTTACGACCTATAAACGAAAAACAAGCAATTAAACGTTTTGCCGACGGTTTGCGTAATAAACGACTTAGTACGATAATAGCAGCGCGTAATTTCGACTGTTTAAAGGATGCTATACAGGCAGCATTGGACGAGGAGGTTACTTCGCCGTTGCAATCAGAAAATATGTTATCTATGAATAAAAATAACGAAAAAAGGTTTTCAGGTTCTATTCATAGGGGTAATTTTAGACCTGGAACATTCAACCGACAGATACGAGGCATCCCCCCCAATAATTATTATAACAATAATTATCGTCGTGGCAATTTAGGTTACCGAGGTAGCGAACGGGCTTACCAGAATTCAACCAGTCGAGGGAGATCGAGGCCCTATCGAGGTTCGTACCCTAATTCTAATAATAGATCCGATAATTCTGTAGGTCACCAAGCTACACTTCATAATGCAGAGATTCAGGTTGTTGAGGAGGAACCCGTAGAGAATAGCGAATTACAATTTTTTCGTGAATAACAAAGGTGATGAGTATATTTGTGCAACAGACAATACTTGTTGTATACAATTAAATATAGGTAGCTATAATTATTCATTCTTAGTTGACACGGGCGCTTCCATTTGCGCTATTAAGTATAAACATATCAATGGCTTGAACATACCGATCCATAAAGAGAACATAAAGATAAGTGGAATTGGCGGTACAATTGATGCAATCGGATATGTTTATTTAACGCTTAGCAACATCTGTGACTTATCAAGTGGCTCATTACAGCCATAAGTTTTATGTTTTTAATTCCTTACCATGTAGGGCACATGCTATTTTAGGACATGATTTTCTTGCAAAATATAATGCTATCTTAAATTTTAAGAGTTTAACGTTGACTCTACAGAATAACTTGCATAAAAATGTAATTTTTCCTTTAAAAAAAATTAAATGACAATAACAATTGTTTGACCTTGCCACCAAGATCTGAATCGATACATTACATTCGAACTGATTTTTCTGAGGAATGTCTTGTTTGTTCATCCGAGTTAGGCGAAGGAATTTTCCTCGCTAGTTCGTTAGTCAAACCAATAAATGGTATGATACCAATTTCAATCTTAAATACTAGCGAGAGTACAGTTCAACTTGACGATTTTAAACCAAATATAGAGAGTATTAGCGAGTACAATATATGTAGTTTTAATAAATGTGAAAATGTAAATGCCGATCGAGTAAAAACATTATTGAGGTCATTAAATTTGAAACATTTGAATGACGAAGAACAAATTACCATAGAAGGTATTTGTGCCAAGTTTTCGGATATATTTTTATTGCTAGGAGATAAACTGACAACCACAAATATTTATAGCCACCGTATCAATTTAAAGCCTGACGTTCAACCAGTTTACAGTAAACCATACAGAATACCCTACACACAAAAATGTGTGGTAAGCAAACAAATAACCGACATGCTGCAAGAGGGTATAATAGAACCATGTCAGAGCGAATAGTCTAGCCCAATTTTACTGGTTCCAAAAAAAATGGATAACTCTGGCATTAAAAAGTGGCGATTAGTTATAGATTATCGAAAATTAAACAATAATATAAGAGATGACAAATTCCCGCTTCCAAATATTACAGAAATTCTTGATTCTCTTTCGGGATCAGTCTATTTTTCTACGCTTGATCTATCTTCAGGCTATTACCAGTGTAGCCTTGACCCTGAATGTCGAAAATATACAGCATTTAGTTCAGGTCAATTTCGAGTTTCAGAAAATAATACAACCGGTTCCAGGGGTACTGCCTCCGCTTCAGGTCAGATGACCCGTATGCCGATGGGGATGAAAACAAGCGCCAGTTCGTTTTCAAAAATGATGACTATTGCAATGTCAGGTTTAGCATACGAAAAGTGTTTGGTATACCTTGATGACCTTATAGTTTTCGGGAAATCATTATTTTTTCATAATAAAAACCTTATAGATATTTTTACCAGGTTACGACAAGTGAATTTAAAGTTGAACCCCCATAAATGTAATTTTCTTAAGAAAGATATTTTGTATTTAGGTCACATTATCTCAGGTGAAGGGGTATTACCCGACCCTGAAAAAATTCGTGCATTATCCAACTGGCCGGTTCCAAAAAACGTAGAGGAAGTAGTAAGATTTGTTGCATTTGCAAACTATTATAGGAAGTTTATTAGACAGTTTGCTTGCATAGCTCATCCTCTAACTCAATTAACGAAGAAAAATTCACCCTTTCTATGGGACGAAAAGTGTCAGAATGCATTTTCAACCTTAAAATCTATTATTATATAAACTGACGCTTCACAATACTCATAAACATTTAGGTAATTTCCTTAGAATACAAACCGATAACCATCCGGGGTCATGGAGTACATGGCTGCCCTTTTGGTGTTTTTCCTATAATACTTCAGTGCATAGTTCTACTAAATATACCCCCTTTGAATTGTTATATGGTAAAATTTGTAATATACCATCAAATTTAAATCAAGATAAAGTAGATCCACTTTATAATCATGACGATTACCCTTTAGAATTAAAATATAGGCTGCAAACATCTCAAAAAGAAGCTCATGAAAATTTCAGTATCAGAATAAACGGGATATTTACCATGTTTCATTATTTTGAGTTTCCGATATTTCGGCGCTGTTGCAAGCACCATGATCACGGAGGAACTGGAGTATTGGCGGTGAACAAAGAAAAAGTTTTTTCTTCTAGGAGTAATTATATCGATCTACCCTCTTTCGAGTTCTTTTACTACGCGTATCTGCACTACTATTGGTTTCACTCTCACTACAAACTCGAACCCGATCTCGATCACGTTCACGACATACGATGCTCACTGTATCCACTCGCGATTTTGTTTTAGCTTGTTCCCGGTTGTTTTTGCAAAGACGGACCACTGGATGCCAGACGTTCGGCAGTTGAAACCCATCCTCACGATTGAAATTTTTATACTTTTTTATTTCAATGGCTTCCCTTACCAGTCTTGGTATATAGTGGCGTTCTGTCGAAAGCATCTGAGGGTTATGTAGCTCGATCCAGTGGTTCGTACCGGACTCCAATAAATGTTGAGCGATTGCAGATTTATGCGGTTCATTGTTTTTGACTGCCCTGATGTGTTCCTTGATTCGGCATGTAACCGTTCTTTTTGTTTGTCCTGTTTTGTTTGTGTGTGTGTTTGTGTTTTGTTTCTTTGTTCACCGCCAATACTCCAGTTCCTCCGTGATCATGGTGCTTGCAACAGCGCCGAAATATCGGAAACTCAAAATAATGAAACATGGTAAATATCCCGTTTATTCTGATACTGATGTCAGTGACCATGATAGTTTAAATACCTATATCATGAAAATTTATTACATAGTAAGCGCGTGAGGAAACAAAAGTATGACCAGAACTGTCATCCTATAACATATAACGAAAATGACTTGGTACTTGTGAAAAATGAGACTGGAAACAAACTCCAAAGTATATAGGTATAACGGGCCATATCTTGTGATCAAAGATATTTCACCAAATGTTGAGTTGTTAAAAGATGGTAAAAACTATGTAGTTCATAAAAATAGAACAAAGTTATATTGTGGTTAGATTTATTTTTACGTTTAGTTCTGTTATTAGCTTGTAAACACGTATTACCAACCGATGATATTTTATACACTCTATGTTCTACTAAACTCTCATAAGTATACTCCATGTACTTAGTATTAATATGTTGTGTCTATTAGAACTCATTGTAAGCAAATATTTAATAACCAAACATGATGTAATGACAATGTTATTAGTTTTAAGATTATTATTCTAAACGCTAGAATAAACCTATGTTATTAAATTAAATAATACTTATTGTAACCAGTATTATTTAAAAAAAAAAAAAAAACGGGTGAAGGTGTAGTGTATAGTTATACATATATTAGTTACATGTTGTATGCTATAAATGAGTGTGTTCAATGTAATAAAGAACAGTTATTATTCAGAAGTCCGACTTATCATTTCTCTCTCAACACATGCCTTTATAGTTGACTCAAACCATGCATCTGAGGCTGAGACTGAGCTGTACCTGTTTGATGTCAAACAGCCCTATCTATCAATTAGTTGCCTTGTACGACAACGCATGGGAAGAGATGGGGTGAACCAAATTCTACTCTGCGAAAGAAAATAAATCACCGAAATTTCTAGTAGGTATTACCTATAACGCATTCAGCTAATCTAAATTGTTATGAGTGAGTTCACGACAGTGGTAAAATGGCCCCGACCCAGGACCACTCGCAAGGCCAAATTCTTAACCTATCGAATATTTTGAGACTGCATATCCCATTTAGCACTTTTGCAGAGTTCAATGACTTACTGAAAATTCATAGCAGCGATTCCACATAAATTCGTACTTTGTGAACACGGCTGTAAATAACTTATTCCAGGTAAAATTCTCAAGAAACTATTTTAATCCAAAATAAAAATAACTGAGAGGCTTAATTCGCTCAAGATAAATTGTTTAGGTTCATCGTTTTCTCACGATTTTAGGGCGTTTTAAACTTCTGAAACAATTTCGTTGCTGACTGTACTTCACGTCCGACATCTAGTGCTTGTCCGTGAACGGAATCTGTTATTCCAGTGACAATACTTATCCTTTCACAACGTTCCTTTGTGCCTTTATCACTTCCAAGCCAATTTAAGATTCTGTAATTTCAAAATTATGCGCCTTGGATAGGAGAATAAAGGGAAGAACGGAATAATTAATTTGAAGCATGAAATGTTTAAAACACTTACATACATACATAATATAATCAAGCCTTTATCCGCGGATGGTTAGGCATAGGTGAATTAACACCCACATTTAATTAATCATTGTTTTCGGTCCCGCGTAATGCGGCTGAGCCTATTGCCGTTTTCCGGGCACTATTTTTGACTCGAACCATGCATCTGGGGCTGATTTTAGGCTGTATATATCTGTCTGATGTTAAACAACCCTTTCCTTTAGTCGCCTGGTACGACACCGCATGGGAAGAGATGGGGTGGCCCAAATTCTACTCTGCGGGGAACCTTTTATATCTATACAACTTTTTATAAAGGTGATATTTCAAAATATCTATCAGAACCTGTAATTTGGAGGGTAAGTAGGAGTTTAAAAAATCATAAATAATGCAATGCATCAAATTTAAGATGGCAGGATTTGTTCATATCTCCAAATATGCATTAGTTATCGATAGCGCATTTTTTTTTATTATCATTATCAGAAAATTAGCTATCATATATATTATACATATCATATAGTTATCATAATATAGTTTGTGTAGTACCTATGTAAGAGATCGTGGATTCGATGCCCGTTTAGTGCAAAAATGTACATTACTCTGGATGTTCCCATGGAATAAAAAAAAAAGTCAATTACGAACAAAATGTATCCAAGTATGGCATATTTGTTCCAAACTCATAAGCTTGGCTAAACCAAGCTAAATGAGCTATGCTTATTTCGGATCTAATCTAATCTTAATCTATTCTTCTTTTTCTATTACTAGAACATTATTATACGTGTGTGGAGCCGCGGGTAGCTCCTAGCATTGCTCATTTGAACCATTATAATCGTCGAACTTACCACGGGCTAAACTACTCTACACATTACTCTTAGTATGTTAACATATTAATTACCTAATTATTCAACATTTTCATTCTTTATTTTAATAGAGATAAGACAGCCGCCATTCAGTCGGTACCGGTTGCCACACGAACACCTATGGCAGTTGTCGTGCTAGTCTATTAACAGAACTTCAATATCGTCAATTGGTTGTAGGGTCATCTGACCCTACAACCAATTGACGATATTGAAGTAGAATTGAATACTGAACTACTGCCATCTGGCAGTAGTTTCAGAAAAAATATGAAAGTTCAGCCGCCCATCTAAAAACACCGACTCCAACTGAGTTGGCTCGGAGAAAGACAGTCGGAATTCAACATGGTTCTAAATGTTCTAATTGATATGCCTATCATGCTTACTTTGAAAAATACCTGCAAGCCCCTTGGTTGTTAGTATGCATTACGCTTGATCGGTCGAGACGTATGCGGCGTATTGCGATGGTCATCTTTCACGTTTGATGTAGGTCCATTGTTACGTCCATATTATGTCTGTCTTAAACAGTTTTACCTTGTTAAACTTATGAGATTCTTCTTTTAAATATTGATCTCTTTCTTGAAAAATATTTACCTAAGTAGTTTTTTTATACAAGTTAGGTGACAGACAAGCACACGACCCTGTTTGTATGTTTCCTTCTTCCTACAATCCCGGGTCCTTTAAGCGGGGCGTGTAAAAGCATCAGATGAGGCCGCCAAGCTGATAGTGTCTGTAATGGTGATCCTCTTTCTTGAGACTTTGCCTTTAGCTTACCATCAGGCGAGGTGAAGTCAAGTTGGCGTGTCTAGACTAGTCGGACAAATGCCATAGGTGTTCGTATGGCAACCGGAACCGATTGAATGCCGGTTCCGATAAAAAAAACCTGATGAAAAGTGGTTACCGTGACCTACGAACGTGTGTAACACCAGAGGAGTCACACCCGTGCTACCAACCATGTAAGAACGGAGAGATTCTGTGCCTTCAGTGCAGAAGCATGATAATGTGTAAATATTTATGTTATTACAGATGTAAAGTAAACTCAAACTCATTTATGCATGTGCGTCACAAAATTATACTTAAGCATGAAGGTCAAATGTGAACGCTTACCTTTATAAATGTCATTTAAAACCTGTCATTTAAAGGTAATTACTTATTTTGTTTCAACTAACAAAGTACCTACCTATTTTTTATAAATGAGTCAAATGTAGAACATTCTACAACACTGCTATCAATGGTGAAGTGTTATATGATACGATTCTCATTTGCTTGCCTTGGCTTACGATTAAATACGATTGAAACCGTTTATATTTTGCTGTCGCATTGCAATGTGTATAAAAACGTAAAAACAGAATTTAATAAAGCCTAGTACAAATGGTTAAAGCATCGTATTTGTAAAACATGATTTAATATAAAATAAATGTGTTAAGTTATAACTTATCCACAAGTTCTACGTGTGGATAAGTTTTACATTAAAATGATTTTAAATATTAATGAGTTTATCGAAATGGGAAGCTTAAATTGAATCTATTCAAAAGGAAATAAGGTAAACGATAGTAACAACACTACTAAGTCTCAAAGAATCAAAGAATCAATCAAAGAATCAATTTCATTTATTCAGTTTAGGCACATAAAGAGCACATATGAACGTCAAAATTTTACAAATATGTATGTCAAGAAATAATATAAAAATATTAAATAATTAAAAATAAACCATTGGAAAATGATTCTTTCGCTGGTTCGGTAGATTAGTAGTTTCATGACCATTGTAAGTGTGAAAGGGGGCAAAAGCTTGGGGAGGAGTTTCAGGCTACTAATGGTGAGCGCTAACGATAAGAGCGTTTATAGGCGCTTACTACCTTGTAATGTCAAAATATTTTAATTTTTTTTTTTCTTCAGAAGTAAATTTTTGAATTATATACTTTTCTCTTCATTCATTTTGAGTCTAATGGTAGTAGGTTAGTCCCAACGTAGGGTACGTTATAAAACCACTACACTAGAAGAGGGCGGAATTCTTGGTGTGAAAACAACTCAAATAAAACCCGTACAATATACGAGATTAGATTTAGACTATAAAACCAATAAATATAGACCTAAACGTGTACATACCTACGTGTACGTACTTTGTTTTGTATCTGTAAACTTTCTCAATAAGAACGCATAATACTTCACATAATTACATAATGCTTGTAAGGTTAATTATTTATCAGCAGACACATTTGAGAAAACACAAAGCAGTAATACCTGGTCATTGCACCATTATCGTTATCACCACTTTGTTAGGTTACTAATATGTTTACGTAAGACACCACCAAAATCAAGGGGTATAGAACACAAAGGAAATTCAAAAGGGTCACTCATGCCTTCAATTAGAGCCTCTCAGATAGTCTAAAGGCTATACTTACGTTGGGAACATACTCTGAAATCAACCTGATGTAGGAATTGGGTGAATTGTAGTAGCGATTTCTTAGAATCGTTTTCTGGAAATACTTAACACTATTGTGATGTGTTTTAATGAAATAAGGGTCGCCAGTATTATGGCGTATTGTGTTGAATGTCGGTCATGGGCAGTCTGGCCAACTTGGCAAACGTATTATAGCTGTTTAATTGTATCGATCCATCCTATACAATCACCTTGTTACAATCTCTTGGCCTAGACGATATTTCCTGTAGAATTAAAAATAAATAAAACGCAGCTCATTCAAGTTTAAATCTTTAAAGGTTTCGATATTCTCGTAGGAAGATGAAGGAGTGTATTTACTAAACAAATTGACAGTAATTCCTCACGTAGAGAAATATTATGGCAATGGAAATTATAAAATAACACGTTTTTCGCAATGTACTAAAGAGAATATACATAATATGAATAGGTACTAAGGAATAACTATTATCATATTGAACACAAGGATCAAACTGATGTGATAGCCCGTGTGGTTTTATATTAATGATAGGCCGACCATAGACAATTTCCCTAGAGTGCGATAAGGAGCCAATCTGAATTTATATCCTCCAACATTATAATATTATATTTATCTTCATTATTATGCATACGTAAAGTGTGAATTACTTCAGAAAATAATTAAAATCATAAAATACAAAAAAGTTACATCTGTTTTCAGTCTATTTTTAAATCTACACGTGAAACATGAAATATCCAGAACGTGGTAGTAATTCACATTACATCCGCAAATATTACAAAATGTAGTTAAATTCATTTCATAACGTACTATTTGTGAATATAGCTTACTAAATATATTTATGTAATCTTCATAGTTTCTATCGACGTTACAAAGAAACCAATGTTGTTAGAAATCATAATTCGGTCTGCCTTATTTTGTATGGTCTGTCCAGCCTATGAGCTTTTGCAATACTGCTAAACATATTTAAATGAACACCACTCAAATACGCACAGTATGGGTACGCCCATTAATTAATTTACGAACAATATAGGTACACGTGTGCCAATGATTTCGTGTATCAAAAGCTTTTGTATAAAGACGAGGTAATAATGAAAAGCTGCCTCATAAATCCGCGTGAGTGACAAGGGTTGCGATATCACTCAGCTATCGTGTTATCTTCAGACAGCAGAAAGTAACGATACGCTAGATTTAATTTGTTTGTTCTGTCTTATATA
Organism: Eilema griseolum; assembly: GCA_963662185.1. Classification (NCBI taxonomy): domain Eukaryota; kingdom Metazoa; phylum Arthropoda; class Insecta; order Lepidoptera; family Erebidae; genus Eilema; species Eilema griseolum. The sequence goes on along the minus strand of OY759238.1, from coordinate 14,146,143 downwards.
ACAGAAAGCTATACGTTATAGAGAAGTAAACAAAACTATAAAAGTGAAAACGATCTAACAAATAACGCACTTCTAGGTTTAGTTTATGTACTGTATTACCTACTTTAGCTCTCTGTTGTTCAACTCTCACTTTCCTAGATACTTACCAAAAAAAAAAAACAAAATTTGGAAGGTAGAAAGTTGAAAATTTAGTCTCAGACAAAATACGTTATTATGTAGTATAGTAACATATTTATTTGTCTTCGCTCGTGTGAAATTCTGATCCGCAACCATTGAAATGCACACCCACATCCCATTGAAACCTATTCCAGAGAGATAAAGTGCCTTGTCCCAAATTACCCGAGAAATAGTAAAGTACCAAGGAACCAAGTGATGCACATTACTCAGTTGTTGTTGTATATTAATATTTTGGCATCCCATTTTTTCTCATAATGGTTTTTGTCCTAATTTTAATTGTCATAACAAGTTAGGCATCATTTTCTTTGTCATAATAATAGTGTGCCATAATTGGTTTTTAGCATACTCTGTTATTAAGCATAAATATTGTATATCCTAATCATTTTATTCATAACTTTGATATGCATAAATTTGTAAGGCATATTGTTTATTTGATTACAAGATAAGATAAGATAAGATTCATTTATTTGTAAGAATATTGTATAAAAGTTGTTACAAAGTTGGTTGTACATAATATTGAGAAAGCCCCTGAATCCGACTTCGATAGATTAGGTTAGAAGGCTATTGTATGCTTATAATAGTTATGGTTACGCGTCATTATGTTTAAGTAAACTTATGCTTTGGGATAGTATGCTTATAAAATATTATACTTATAGGAAATAGGATTTAAAAAATTATGATTAAAAAGTTATGGCAAATGAGTATTATGCGTAAATAATGTTAGGACAAGTAACATTATGCAACGTTAAATTATGCCATAAAATCGTAGGAGTAAAAATAGAGAACCTAATATTTTTATATATATCTATATAATATATATAAATTATGATATAAAAAACCTAAAACTATTTTTAATTGCTGCAAAACTAGGTGCTTAATTTCCTGATCTATCATGTTTCGATCAATTTTATTCATCTCTCTAACCATTCGAAGATATAACATTATAGTCCTGGTCGACCGGGCTCCGGCAACTCCACCTCCGGCAACCTACGAGCGCCAGACAGGGTGCGTTTAAGTCCGACATAACCTTCCTCAACGACTCCGGGTGGGGATTTTACAAACGATAAAGAAAAGATATAACATTATAGGTATAGGTAAAGATCTTTTCTTTTTCATACCACTTAGGTGGCAGACAAGCACACGATCCACCTGATGGAAAGTGGTTACCGTGGCCTATAGACGTTTGTAACACCAGAGGAGTCACAGTCGCGCTGCCAACCCTGTAAGTACAGAGTTTCTGTGCCGTCAGTAGAAGACAAAGCAGGACAAGAATTTAGTCATCCCACTGACAGCATAAATTGTCTAGTGAGCTCTGGCTACCCTACTCACCGCTGGTAACACAACACGAACTTATTATAGCCGCGGTATTCTGTAGGGCGCAGGTACATCCCCAGTCGGACTGCTCAATTGGGCGGAAATACCGCCGTGTCCTACCTCCTTAAATATGTTGAAATGGAAAAGAGTTTTTGGTTAATGATGTTGCAAGACAGAACTTACATTTTAAAATTAAAATTATACTTTTATACGTAGGCATAGTAAACGACGGATGACTGATGATATAAACGCTTTGAAGTTATATAATTTTTATTAGATTTTTATTATAAATACTATGTAAACTACATATGTTAAAAATTCATTGTCATGTAGTCCGTCTGTATATAAATTGTACGTATTTAAAGTATCTGGTGATGGTGCTTGTAATAGTGCCGATATATCGTAAACTCCAAATATTACATGGTAGGTAAATAGATAATTGTATGATAACTGTAATTTAAATAGTTAATATTGATTGCAATCAAAACTAAAAATAAGCCGCGGTAGCCTAGTGGTATGGATAAGCCGCGGTAGCCTAGTGGTATGGGTAATGGACTGCTGAGACGAGGTCTCGGGTTCGATCCCAGGTTTTACCATGGCACACACCAATGACTTTTCGATATTTTTCGAAGTTTTGTGTATATTTATCGAAGGTTTATAAGTGCCCGGTTGGGAATTGGGACATAAACATAATCTGGCGAAATGTGGGTGCTAGCACCTTTGCCTACCCCTTCGGGGATATAGGCGTGAGTTTATATATGTTGTGTTATGTCAAAATGCAGTTACCTTAGAGTATTGAACAGTGCTTGAATAATTAATACGTTTTATTGTAGAACACTTGAAATATATATTGCATGCAAAATTGAACCAAAATCAAAGCGTGAATACTCGCTGCTTAAAAAATCTGTTTGTTGAAGCCGATTGCTCCCCGTTTATTGTCAGTTTGAAACGTTGAATGGGATTTGGTCGAATCAGCTTCATCTAGAGTTATTTTTACACAAACGATCGATACTGCTGATACTGATTGCTCCTGACTTGCTTAACCTAATTTAACAGTTCATTTGTGAAAATAGTTTTGCTGTTCTTACTATAATTAATCGTTTTATAATAGTAACTAATAACGTGAAAGCGAGGCAGGATGTGTTTGAGTGTGGATGTTTGCTACTCTTCCACGTAAAGACTACAAAATGGATTTGGATGTTGGTACAGAGATAGATTATATTCTGGCATGTCGACAAACTCGTATCTGTTAGTTTGAGATGGATGCAAAAATTACAGAACGGATTTTGATGTGATTTTTATTAGAAAAGTCTAACTAAGTCAGACTTAAAATCTGGTAGATATATGTTTGATAGGAATTAGCTACTGAAAACGATAAACGATATCCACGCAGGCGGAGATGCTGACAGCAACTAGTTTTCAATTAAAATTTATGTTCCAGCTGGTGAGTATTGTATAACCAAATTGAACATTGCGAAACATGTTTGTGTAGGTTATTGGTTTAACACGGCTAATATTGATGTACGATTGTAAGACGGTGAATAGCTGCCAGTCCTGAATACGTCATTATTACAGCTTTATTATAAAGGATGTAGGGTAGTCTTGGCAGGTTTTATGCAAAGCCATTGTGAATTACGTCATTTTGTCTTTTGTTGTACTGATTTACAATTATATACAGTTTTATGTCTTTTTTGGCTCCACATACACGGATGTTGGTTATCAAACATATCCCATGTCCTTTCCCAAGGTATAATCTTAATTACATCAAAATCAGTTCAGTGGTTTAGGCGTGAAAGCGTAACAGACAGTTATCAATTTGGATATTTTGAGGGGCTCGTGACTCGAATAGGTTGCAAAGCTGCCACTTAAGTTGTGCAGCGCGTCATCATCTGAAATTTATAATTTGATAATCACTTTTGAATAGAACGTCCGGTTTCAAGAATTCAAAAGGCTACAACAGATATTTAAACAGTCTTGAATATGAAATAATTTCAAACAATACAAACACCTAGTCTAACAGGACAATACTTTCTAGGGAAAAGTGGTATGCAACCTCGGCTATCTTTGATATTTTCTCGTTTAATACTTTTTAGGGCGTGATTTCTTCAGTAGTCGGGTTTTAGTATTGAATTTAATTTTTATTTATATTATTCTGGGGCAAGTAATAAGTATAATTTACACATACATTTTAGTTTATTCGAATACAAAAATATAAATATTTATTCTTCAATAGATGTACGGAAATCTGACGGATTATCGACATTTATTATCACTGCTCCGCTTTCTTTTGTAGTAGCGTGATGTAACATGCCTATAACATTTGTCGATAAATGGAATATTCAACGGTAAAATTCGTTTTCAATTCGTACTGGTAGTTCCTGAAATTAACGTGATCAAAGAAACAAACTCCAGCTTTATAATATAGAAGCGTCAGTAGCTTAGTGGTTTACGATCGAGAGGTCCTGGGTTCGAATCCTAGCTATTCCGCCACCGACGTGAACCCACTCTTAGCACAAGTAATTTAGCTTAGTTGGAGGGGTTAGAGGAAATATTAGTAATTGCGGTTGATAATGTTCTTTAATAAAATTAAAGTAAATTTTAGTATAGATACACATATATACGTCAATCAAGTTTACTATTTAAGAACAATGCAATTCTTATCTAACAAAATGACAACATATGTTCTATAGCTTTAACAGGCCCAGCCATTCCGAACAATGCCAAGTTTGTACATGAGTAAGTAGTTATATAAAGATAAACCTAAATATTGGAGACGTGCGGCAGTTCAAATCACCTGACCTTAGGACAAGGTTCCGCCGCAGAGCAGTATATCGTCTCTTAAGGGCCGCTACCCGAACAAAATCCGCAAGAACTCGTAAAGTAGCCGTGGTTCATATTTAAATATTTTATTCGTGAGATGGTGCTTTACTATGTATGAAACAACAAAGAAATTGAGCCGGAGCAATCTGCGGGCGGTAAATGGCTTCAATGTTTATTTTGCTTGCGCTGACGGCATCGGCGTACGGTAGTTGACGGTCGCTGACGGTACGAAATTTAAATAAAAATATAGTTTAGAATATATCACACGAACCATCTAGGAACAAACTAAGCAGAGCTATCATTATAGGTTCTAAAAAGCGGATAAACATAGTTATTTTAAAATTTTGGTACTAACCAAAAGAAAGATTACTAACCGAAGGCTTAAATAAAAATTATAATGGATTATTATTAAAGCTTACACAACAGTAATAGCACTTAAAATAAATTTCAAATTTTCCTCAATTTTCTTGCAAGCTAGTTTGGCAGATAACTTTGAATGGCCGAAAGAGAACTGTAGTGACGGTAGGTCATCAATTAGCAACTGACAGAATATGCATTAGCTGCGCTCTGTAGGCTTCGTTAGCTCATAAATATAACATCCCCAAAACGGTCAAAGGCTAAATAGGCCAATCACACTTTACAACAGCTCAGCACTTAATGGTTCAATTCTGTTCTTTTATGGGGCTAATGTTGATTATCTCCAGAAGGTGTCTAATCCTGTATTCAATTACAATGCTAAAAGGCGGCAGCTTGTGTGACCCTCTTAGTAAAGGTTTTTTTGTTACGTGAAGAATCTGAGAGGTAAATACTTACGTATATGTATTTGTAAACACAAATACCTACATATAGATCGACATTTGAAAATTTGGTGAAAAATAAGGAAAATCAGAATTTTGAATTGAACTTTTATCGTTATTAAATAATGAAAATTCTTGTTTCACATGTATTTCTGAAACAGTTTGAGCTACTGAAAGAAAATTGTATAGATCTAGATAGAAATGTATTACATGCAACAATTTATTTAATTTCCTACACGTATTCCAATGCAGAAAAGGATAGGTATGTTATATGGTGTATGGTGTATGTTCTTTAGAATAGTATTTCCTAGAATAAACCACCACTAACCTAACCTAAATTATCAAGAATTTAGAAACAGAAGCAGTAAATCACTCTTTGCCTAAAGCTGTCGCCTTTCATTTTTCCAACCTTCATAGTTAACATTTTGGTGCTAAACTTTTTTGTCGTTTGTTGTCCCTACCTACACCTCTCTCAGCTTGTACATTTAAGTACATTTAAGTACATTTATGTACATTTAAGTACATTTAAGTATATTTAAGTACATTTAAGTACATTTAAGTACATGTAGTACGATTAAGATATGAAAAAAAATTAATCAGTTCAGACGGGATTCGAAACCACGATCTTTCCCTTACAGGGGGAATCGATTTGAATAGTTGGCATACTAAATGCTTTAAAATTTAATTAAAAAGGTAACTACATGTTCTTCAGTTTCCAAGTGCTAGTTTCAGATAACATGAAAAATTTGAACTGAACTTTCACTAAATGACGCGGGTCGGCTCATTACATGGGCCTTTGAAAATCGGGACGGTCTGTTAAATGAGGACAGGCTGCATTAGTAGCTATATAGCGAGCTCAGTGATTATGTGTCGAAAATAGGTACAAATTTTACAGGTCACTAACTTATTATGTGCTAGGGATTTACTGTATTACTTTAGTATTACTTTTTAGAACTCGCTAAGTTGCTTATCTTCTGTTTTTTATAATTTTATTTGTTGTATAACTTAGCTTTCGAATAGGGTCACCTTATGAAGTTACACCTTCATGCTTAGCAGTTTCCATAAATCTGCTGCGTGCTTATATTTACTAATATATTATCTGCTTCACATTACCATATTCTTGGTACTTCACCCTACGCTGTTAGGTTAGGTTTACTTCATGTTATTTTGCAACATTTGTGTTATTTTTCCCAATCAGAATGATGGAGGTGACGTCACTCTAAACCAAAATACTTATTATTACAAGAATTCTGCAGACACGTTTAACAGATCTGTATATTTTTTGGCGACCTATATACAATAAATTGCAATATTGCCGCAAAAATACAACTATACAATTTTATTGGACACAACACCAGTGCTCGTTAGACAGCAGCTAGGTATCACTGCAGTTATGAATATTCAAGAGGCGATCGTTAAACATCGTTTGGAACTCGCACACAACGGCTAGTACCAACAAAATTTTATAGAATTAGTCGTACGACCGACAAACAATTGTAACTTGAAATAGAAATAATAATAAGTATCACTGTTTCACACAGTTTTAATAAAATCAGTCAACTTAGTAATTGTTAAAGTTATGTATGTTACAAACTATTTTTTATTTACTTTCATGCTTTTGTTTTCATATGCATTGAACAAACAACCTCACCTTTTTTTTCATACCACATACTTGGCAGACAAGCACACGACCCACCTGATGGGAAGCGGTTACCGTGGTCTATGGACGTATGCAACACCAGGGTTGTCACACTCGCGCTGCCGACCATGAAGAAACCTTCTTATGCCCCTCTTAAAGAACCTCATATTGTAGGCGCTTGGGAAAACCGCAGCAGGGAGGTCATTCCACAGCTTGAGTGTGCGTGGGATGAGGTTTCTTTCATACCGTACAGTGCGCACCGTCTCAGGTCGCAATGTGTGAGGATGAATTCCCTGTCTATGGCGAGAGGTGCGACGATAAAATTGTCAAACAATTCATCTGAGCGTACCTATACCTACCTACACTATAATAGATTAAAAGGTTAGAATTATTCCAAGCGTAATTTTAGGCGAATAAGAGTCTAGCTGTAGATGTAGGCATATACCTATAGAACATAATATAACACCTATAAAACAGACTCAAGTAAAATAAATGACGACCATTCTAGGTTTAATTATACAAAATGCTAATTAAGCTGAAGCAACAATTTGTATTTAAGCACATATGGCTAAATGTTTGACGCAATCGCGTGACATTCAACTGATTAGGGATCTGCCGACAGGGAGCGCACTGTATTGTGAGATGTCAGACCATGTCCTTATTATTTTTATTTTAAAAGCAGCGATAAACACAATCCCGTCAATGGCAAGTGAAGAATAGAAACAACATATAAGTAAGTAAGTTTCTCTATTCGACTAAGCAATCAAAGAATGTATACGACTATAAGGTATATTAAGATGCAGTACTTTGTCTTTTATTACGGAACACAATAAAATTCTGACTATATGAAGAATATTAACTTTCAGATGTAGAACAGTAGGTACCGAAGGACGCATAAAAGTCAATGCACCTTATTTGTCTCCTCACATATTCATAACAGCTGTTCCTTTGAAACATGCTTATGGGAAAGCTCGTGTACCACAAAGTGTCATAAACTTTTTACGTTAGAATCCGCTAAAAACTGTCAGAATACAAATTAGAGCCTAAATTTGGCGAAAGAATTGTGAGCAGAATATATTTGTAGACGATGCTGAAACAGTGTTAGAAATCGATTTCGGCTGCGGCAAATATTTATGCCGTTCACTACCTGCTAGGAATTTCAGGTCAGGTTCTATACCAGTAATTTGAAGGTGATTCAAGGTATAGTTTCTTATTAAATTCCGTATCTCACATTACTAGCACTTGTTCGAATTATCTTTTAATTCCATGACTAAGGAAGTTTGTGTTTAATTTTGTAACAGCCAATTAAGAATGGGGACATGGATAATCACATAAAATTAATTCCAATGTGACTCTTAAGATTAGTAAATTATGCATATTATTATGGATGTTGTGTATCCATAACATAACATAAACTCACGCCTATATCCCCGAAGGGGTAGGCAGAGGTGCTAGCACCCACATTTCGCCAGTTTATGTTTAGGTCCCAATGTAATAGGTGGCGAGCCTATTGCCATCAACCGGGCACTTATAAAACTGCGATAAATACACACATAACTTCAAAAAAAATCGAAAAGTCATTGGTGTGTGCCATGGTAAAACCTGTGATCGAATTCGAGACCTCGTCTCAGCAGTCCATTACCCATACCACTGAGCTACCGCGGTGGTGTGTGGCATATGGACAATTTCACTTGATAACTATGCAACTAACTAGGACAAGAGGTCAATTTAGAATGGCTAAATCTATAAAAGTTGTGTTCATTTGCAATCGCAGGTCTTCACATTAGGGTAAATCTGTCGAGAAGATCGACGCCAAAATCGAATTTTAGATAGTTAATTTTGGACCTTTTTTTATACCACTAAGGTGGCAGACAAGCACACGGCCCACCTGATGGAAAGTGGTTCCCGTGGCCTATGGACGTTTGTAACACCAGAGGAGTCACAGTCGCGCTGCCAACCCTGTAAGTACAGAGTTTCTGTGCCGTCAGTGTAGAAGAAAAAGCAGGACAAGCCTTTAGTCTTCCCACTGACAGCACAAATTCTCCAGTGAGCTCTGGCTACCCTACTCACCGCTGCGAACACAACACGAAGTTATTATAGCCGCGGTATTCTGTAGGGCGAAGGTACTTCCCCAGTCGGACTGCTCAATTGAGCGAAAATACCGCCGTGTCCTACTTATTAGCTGTATTTATGTCTTTGATGAGTATATATCTTCTTTTCTATAAGATATGATTCTCAATATAGACTTTTTACGAGAACCTTAGCGTAATAACTAACTCTTACCATTAGCAAATTAAAATAAGATAATTAGGTCGCTCATAATTTTATACCCTAGAAGTTGCTGGCGGTTAAGTGTAGCGTGAACTTTTAAAAATTTATGTACTATTCTTATTTGCTTTTTATCTACTCTACCTAAGTATATGCATGTATTTCTTTTGACATTCACATTATAATAACTTTATTGTATGAACTATCTATTAAGGCTATTAACAGAAGAAGAATAGGTAATTGTATTAAATATAAGTACAATTGCATAAAATAAGAAATTGGAAATTGAATCTGTATAACTGAACGCCAGTTCTAATTTATAGATAACTGTTTTTTACCACTTAGTAGGCAGACAAGCACACAGCCTACTTGATGGAAATTGGTTACCGTGGCCTATGGACGTTTGTAATACCAGAGGAACTACACACTGGCGCTGCCGACCCTGTAAGCACAGAATTTCTGTGCCGTCAGTGTAGAAGACAAAGCATTTTCAAATCATTTCCACACTGTACTGAGGGTAATTATAGTTACTCAAAGATAATGCCCATTGTCATTGAAGAATTAAAGCCCAGCTCATTAAAATGTATCATTTTATGTTTCACAGATTGTCTCGAGTGACATAGCTTACTGACGACAATTATTATTCATTAGATCGTTGTCACAGAGTCCTTTCATCACTGACTCAAGTCAACTCGTTATGCCTTATTCAGACCTCCTCTTATGTATATTTTAATAAAAGACTGCCTCGGGCAGGCGTTTTACTAGTAGGTAAATACCTACACTACAAAAAGATATTCCTATCGATTTTGAAAAAAAAAGCAGCTATATACTTACTAAATTAGTAATATTTATATACTTACTAAATTAGTAATTTATTAGGCCCTATCGACTACGGCAGTTAAATAAAATTTCTTTCGTATGCTGAAATACAGCTTATTGTTGTGTTATTCAAAAATAAAAAAGCATTTTAATAAAAAGACATGAATATTATCGATATTGTTCAGTGTTTATTTAATACGGTTACGGTTTCGTTACGGTAAACATGACATACGAGCACTTTTGACGTGCTAGATCTTAACGTAACAATGGATTTTCTGATTCGATTGTCTAACAAAATGTTTTTTAAAACAAAATACATTCAAACATTGAAAAAAAGTCTGGCATCGGGCGGGCATGGCGTATCCTATCGAAAATATCTGACTGTATGTGCTGCTACCAGTGAGAGAGTAAGCTCACCCCTTCGGATTAGTTCGGATGAATCGATTGCAAACTTTAACAGTGTTTTATAGTGTAGGCTAGCCTTTGTGAGATTTATTGTGTTCTACTTTAATTTAGCACTACAAAAACACTTCGTTTCTTTCTTCAGTAATCTGTAGTTTTTACCCGATCACGGTGAAGCAAAAAGAGGGTTATGATTTTGACAGGCCATGTATGTATGTATGTAGGTTCATCTGTTCCCTCATAGCTCCTCAATCACTAATTAGAACTGAACAAATGAGGTATCGTTAGAAGCATCTTAGTCCTCCTCTGGTTATAGGTTATATAAAGTGTCACTGAATGTAATGTCCATAATGGATCCCCAGCTCCGCATCCTGCAGGCGAACGTGGGCCACGGTGCCGATGCTCAGGGTCTTCTGCTCCAGAGCATGGCACAGTGGTCCATACACGTCGCCGCTGTCGCCGATCCGTACACTCACCGGCCCCTTGGGCCTGCCTGGGTGGTCGACCTGGATGGGTCGGCGGCACTGGTTTACAACGCCGCTATGGGTGCCCCCCCCCCCCCCCTGTTGTCGTGGCAAGGGAGCATGGCATCGTAGCGGCGCGTGTGGGGGAGATTGCTGTCGTGGCCGTCTATCTCACGCCGAGCCTACACCGACGCTTAGGGGAGTACCGGCAGTCGCTGGAGCGACTGACCGACGTCGTTAACGCCTGCCACCCTCATCCGGTTCTTGTGCTCGGGGACTTCAACGCCTGGTCAGTGACCTGGGGGTCCCGGCACACGAACCCACGAGGTAGGGCTCTGGAGAGCTGGGCCGCTAATCACGGTCTAGTTCTCCAGAATCGCGGGGCCGAAGCCACGATCGTGGCCGCGGAGCGCAGTTCGATTATCGACCTATCGTTCGCAGGCGCTTCGCTGTCGCACCGTGTGCGGGACTGGCGTGTTGTTGTGGGGGTGGAGACACTGGCGGATGGCGGATCACCGATACGTTCGGTTTGATGTCTCCCCCCCCCCCCCCCGCGGGTGATGCGCCCGCCGGTCATACCGGCCCCACGCGAGCCACGCTGGGTGCTTGGGAGACTGAATCGGGAGGTCCTCCTGGAGGCCGCCATCGTACAGGCCTGGGCCATTGCGCCGGACAGGCCTGTCGATATCGACGATGAGGCGGTGTGGTTCCGGGAGGCCATGACTCGTGTCTGCGATGCGGGTATGCCTAGGGCACCACCCTATAGTCCGAGGCGTCGGGTCTACTGGTGGTCTGCGGAGATCGCGAGGCTACGGCAAGCCTGCGTGATCGCGCACCGCCGGTGGACCAGACTCCGTAGGAGGCGTAGCCGAACCGCAGATACGGAGCCCCGAGTGACGGAGCTTCATGTGGGATACAGGGAGGCCAGAGATGCCCTCCGAGCGGAGATTAAGCGGGCGAAAGCCGCGGCTTATAAGGAGCTCATGGAGACGCTGGAGCGGGACCCATGGGGGTGGCCTTACCTTATGATAAGAGGAAAGCTGCGCCCCCGGGCCCCGCCGTTGACCCGGGTTCTCCAGCCAGCTCTGCTCGGTGGAGTGGTCGAGTCCCTGTTCCCGGCGCGAGCGGAACACGTTCCGCCGCAGATGACTCCGCCACCTCGGTCGCCTGTGGCGCCCAGTGTGGTAGTTGACGACGAAGTCCCCGAGGTCACTTGGGTAGAACTGGAGCTGGCGGTGCGAAGGCTTAGAGCCAAGAAGAGCACCGCCCCGGGACCCGACGGCATTCCAGGCCGCGCGTGGGTCCTAGCTCTGGGAGAAGACGGTCTCGAACCCCGACTGAGAGGGTTCCTCAGCGCATGCTTGGAGCGGGGCCAGTTTCCGAAGATGTGGAAGACGGGGAAACTGGTCCTCATCCGAAAGGAGGGTCGCCCGGCGGACGAACCGTCCGGCTACCGGCCCATTGTGTTGCTCGACGAGGTGGGCAAGCTCTTTGAAAGAGTTATTGCGAAGCGCCTCGTCGAGCACCTCTCTGGTAGGGGGCCGGACCTGGCGGATGCCCAATATGGCTTCCGCCGGTGGCGGTCCACCGTGGATGCCATCATGCGCGTGAGGACTTTGGCGGAGGAGGCAGTTGCCCGGGGTGAGGTGACGTTGGCGGTGTCCTTGGACATCTCCAACGCGTTCAACACCTTGCCCTGGAGTTGCATCAGGGAGGCACTCGTGTACCACGGTGTGCCTCTCTACCTCCGCCGCATAGTCGGGGCGTACCTGACGGAGAGAGCCGTCATCTACCCAAGTGCGACCGGCGTCGGTCGGCGTGAGATGTCGTGCGGTGTTCCACAGGGATCGGTTCTCGGGCCGCTACTGTGGAACATTGGATACGACTGGGTGCTTCGCGGTGAGCTTGCGGACGGCGCCGCCGTCACGTGCTATGCGGACGACACGCTAGTGACGGCGAGCGGGGCTACATACCGCGAAGCGATCCTGAGGACCACGACCGCGGTTGCTCAAGTCGTGGAACGGATCCGGCGGCTGGGCCTTGAGGTGGCTTTGCATAAATCCGAGGCCATGTTCTTTCATGGACCTCGGCGCACGCCACCACCTGGTTCCAGTCTCACAGTGGGAGGCACTCTCATCGGCATCAAGCCCCAGATGAAATATCTGGGGCTCGTGCTCGACGGCCGGTGGGACTTCGGGAAGCACTTCCGAAGTCTGGGCCCCAAATTGGTGGGCACAGCCAACGCTCTGGCGCAGCTACTGCCCAACCTGAGGGGCCCGGAGGACTCCTGCAGGAGACTCTACGCGGGTGTCGTGCGGTCCATGGCCCTGTACGGGTGTCCCGTGTGGGCGGACACCCTGAGTGATCGGCACATGCTCCTGCTGCAGCGTCCGCAGCAGAAGTTGGCGTGCCGCATCATAAGAGGGTACCGCACGATATCATTCAACGCGGCGAGTCTCCTCGCCGGATCGCTACCATGGATCCTGGAAGCGAGATGCCTTTCGGCGCTATACCGGTTCCGAAAGGCGGCGCGGGAGCGGGGTCACGATCCCGAGCCCGAAGAAATTCGGGCCGTGAGATCCCTGCTCCACAGGGAAATGGTGGCGGAATGGGAGATACGACTTGGGCGACCAGGCGCAGGGCACGCCGTAGTAACGGCGGTAAGACCCATCATGGGGGAGTGGCTAGAGAGGCCAAACGGCAGCCTCTCGTACCGTCTGACGCAGATGATCACCGAGCACGGATGTTTCGGAAAGTATCTGCGTCGGATGCAGAAAGAGCCAACGTCCGAGTGCCATCACTGCGACGCGAGCGAGGACTCAGGTCCGCACACGCTCACCGAGTGTCCGGCGTGGGAGACGCCGAGGCGGGAGCTTGTGGCGGCCCTGGGAGTGAGGGTTCTCACGCTCTCCACCTTGCTCGCGGCGATGGTTCGCTGCGCGGATGCGTGGGCGGCCGGCGCCTCCTTCTGCGAGCAAGTAATGCTCGTGAAGGAGGAGGCGGGGCGAGAGCGGCAGCGGGAGCGACGAAGGATCGCAAGACAAGCTGCCCGCGTACGAAGGCAACTCGGGCGTCGGAAGTCGATGAACGACCTCCGCCCCCCATGAGCGCCGGCCTGGGGGTGACAGGTGAAGCCGCCTGTCACCCTGGCAGAAGCAGGCCGCGGCGGTGGCGCGCGTGGCGCGCCTCCCCTTTTCCGGGGACGAGTTGGGGACTCTGTAGTCCCCACACCCGAGAAGAGGGCCAGATCGTGAGAGATGGCCCTGGGTCGGCCGGGGTGCGAGGGATATGCCTGTCAACCTCACCTTCGGCAACCAAAACGACCCACAGGCGGCGTGCGTTTTAGTCGGTTCGAGTCCGACATAACCTCCTCCACCGGCTCCGGTGGGGAGGTATCCGTGGGGATTTTGCGCACGTAAAAAAAAAAAAAAAAATGTGACGTCCTCTAGCGGTCATAAAGTACTGTGAAAAATATTTGAAATAAATATGTCGTGTTTGGAATCAACTGAAAGGGCTTAATTAGTACATTTCAAATATGTATAAATTGTACCTATGTTTTGCCCCAAAATAATGTAAATAAAAAAATTTATTAAAACTAAAACCCAACTACTGAAAAAGTATTCAACGAGAAAATATCTAGGACAGCCGAGGTCGTATGCCACTTAGTCTAACATAACAATACAGTGTAGGAAAAGTAATATAAATAGTCAGCCTAATAATTTTAGTTGAAGTAGCTAGGTAGGTAGACGATCATTACTCTACTTATTACTGTCAAGTTTACAGGAGTGGTGTGTCGTTTGCCTAGGTGAGGATACGTAGGTACTTTCCTAACCGAGGGACAATCTTAAAATCGTAGATGGTCTGGGGTCAGCTTGGTTGCGAAGAATATGCTCTAGGCAACTAACACCCCGGTTGAATACCTGAGATGGTGTACTGTTTTTGTCGGTCCAAGTCCACAATAACCACCCCACATTAGCCGAGGGGATGGTATTCCAGAGGATTTACCCAGGAAAAAAGGGGGTAATGGAGTTTGTTGTACTGTTGAGTCCTAAATTCAATTTTAAAGCTTGAACTACAAATTCATATATTACCATGAAGCATGCTTGTTTCTAAAATATTATAATATACAGGCGGAAATAATAACTTTGAACTAAAAGCTTTTCAGCGTTTTCTCTGCAGTATTTTATTCACTCGGCATTTTTAACAGTTAAATACGGCTACGTCCTCATAAGGATATTTAATTTTAAATTAGTCTGCTGATTTGTACACTGCTCTTGAACTTTTAAGTTGGCAATGATATATTTCAAAGAAAGCATTGTTGCTAACATTTATTTTCAGGTTATGTTCATACTTTTTTAAATATCTGGTATTAGTAGTAGTAATACATTGATTACATAACTCCCATGGGACTACCATAACGTGCTATATCGATCGTGTTGTGAGCGACATAGAATATGGAGTAATGTTATAAAAGTTGTATAGCTCTATTCCTTTTGTCTTGTATTACACATCCAAGTTTATAGATTTATCTTAGACTGGAATTGCTATAAATCGGTGTAACACAACAAACACAACACATCATACACAATAAAAATATAATGTACTTGAAAAAAAACAACAGAACTTACACAGTGACCGCAGCTGTCTACAATTACGTAACTCTGCGTGAAGAGCAATAAAACGGATAAGGGACCAGCAATTTACAGGAAATATTCACTGGTTGAGAAGAATGCGTGATTCCGTACATTCCCAAGACAATCCCGGCAATAATAATATGTGGGAGATGGTGAAACTTGATTACCACTACATGCTGAGCTTATGGCCGCTACTTGTAAATTTATTATGAGAGAATTCCGTATAATGATGTTTACGTAAGGATCGTGATACGAGTTCATTACTGTTATCGTCAGTTTAAATGCATTATGTAAACATTACAAAGCGTTTGGTTTAGATTTAAACTTTTTAACTGCAATAAGAAATAAATTACTGCATCTATGTATATTGTATTTAGGGGCACGTGCTACAAATATTCGATTAAATCACTTGAACTCTTCCACAATATTTATTAAATTAACCTGTTTGGAATCACGTTATTTGCAACAGCTTTTATGTTAATAAAAGTACAAGTGACTTAAAATTAATTACTAATATTTTGATTATTGAGGTCCGGTAGTAACTCTACCGGGTTCTAATTCTGTGGTGACTACCTAGATCTAATTATTCTCGAATGGAAGCTGAGACATCGACTTTTTAATTTTCTTAAATAAACCTTAAGATTATCTATAATATATACATTTTAATAAACTTCAAATAAAATTCGACAACAGATCACCTTTAATAATTCTATCTGGCTTCTGTGTTGAAGTTTATCATTCATTAGCTATTCTCAGTTTATTTATGCAGATAAAGAAGAAGTTTCTCTTGATAAATGAAGTAATTATAATTACCTAATAAGAAAGATTTTAGTAACTACGTCAATATGAGTCTTTTTAAAACAACCATTAGAAAATATCAGAATACCATATATGGAGTCGATATTTAAAATGTTGTATTCGTACATATTTTCTATGTGATGGCTTGTTAGAGCCGTTATGGGTCGGTTCTATCTTTTCTTTGATGCTATTTGGTGATAAAGTACCTTAATGTGTCCGACAAGATTATTGGCTTTAGAAATTGTACAAAGAACGTGTTCAAAGGCCCGTCACGTCACGCACGAAAACTAGGAACCAAATTCCTAGTTTTCGTACGTGACTATAATATTTTTGCTGCGGCATGTTTTGCAAATAGCTTTTTCACTCGTTGACATGATATTAGATATATGTGAACCAGTGCTTTTTCACTGTCCAAAATTTCTAGTTTTTCAGTAATAAGAGATGGGAAACTGGGAGCAATGACGCACATCGTGAGAGGTAGATGTCCAGCAATGCACTACAATAGGCAATTTGATTGATTGTGTGGGTTTTAACTAAAATATGTGACCGACCATCTTAAATATTTCATACTTTCGTGTTGCAAGTAGACCCCTTTCCTGTAGAATTCAGTGGGTACAGAATGAGATGTTATCTACAGAGAGAGATATTATGCTTTGATTATAAAAGTTTCTTATAAAAGACATGACTAGTGGCTCAATTGAAGATGTAAAAGATGTGCTTAAAGCCAATTAAATTTACACATAAACAATTTAAAAAAAAAAGTCTTTTATTAAGGGAAGTGCGTATTATTTTGAAGAGTTTCCATTAGCATACTAAATGCTTTAAAAAATTCATTCAAAAGTTTTCATTAGATTTTTCATGCAAAAACCATTACATATAAGGTTTATATTATCATCTGTAGACATAAATTCTACTCAGTTGACGAACTTGTGTCAATGGACAACAATGTAAATAAATAGCATTAATAATCAGTTGACATTGTAATGTTTTTATTGAATTTATGGTTTTATTTTTTACTTCTGTGACTTGAAATCTGACATTTTGAAATGTGAATACATTAATTGTAGACACTACTGTATACCTGACATTATGATTTTAATTTCCTTTTTTTGGTTTTGCTGTAATGTACATTATGATCGATCCAGTATAATCAACTAAAAATATGTGCTGATATGTATTATGTGACGTAATATTTTTACCAATAAATGAGTTATGAGTTTAAAAAGTCTCATTTGTAACTCGTTAAAACTGAAGACAGGTTTTTCGTTAAAATATGTAAGACTGATCCGTGTCTATATTACTATGGATAAACAAAGAGTTTCACTCATATATAAACTTAATTTCAAATAAATTTGAGATGTTTCATTTTTTGGAAATTGTGTATTACTCATTTTGTGTTTGATCCAACCTACAGATTTTAAATATAGAAATTGGCTACCATCCATTGATCAGAGTTGTTCCATAAAAACTTGTTCCAGTAGTTTAACTCACTAACGCAGGCCATAGAATAAATGAATATAGTATAAGATTTTGATATTATTCTGTTGAAATTGAATCAGTACTATTTTATAACTCTCTTTATAAAACAGCTTATAAAAACTGTTTGTAAACCGACAAATAGGTTTTAAAGAGCAGTTTGTGAAATAATATGTAGAAGTTTCAAATAACAAATACTTCTTGTGCATTATAAAGCGTTATTTATTCTCTTCGTAGCAGTTCCCTTATGACTGCCGTGAGCTTATTTCGACACAAATTCTCATCTAATGCTTGCACACATTTACCTATATACAACCTGTAGTAATATATACGTGAAACATGAATGTTGTTTGCTTAGAAACGATTTCTGAATAGGTTCTGAATATGTGTCTACAACCTACTTAAACATATAGTCAGCATCAGATCGATCTTGACTAGCAATGTCTCAAAATGATCTTACAAGAGGTTTTAAGATTAATTCAAACTGTTTCATTGTTATAAATTGTATGTATTGTATTGTAGCACAATACTAAATGTGTGTACCTAATATCTGAACAATCGGTCAAAAGAAAGGGCGTACTATTCTGAGTACCATGCTAATCGAGATCAATCTGATGCTAACTGTATAATCTTTAATTTTAGCCAGAATAACTACTAGCTCTATACCAAATTTAATCTAAGAACTAGTTCCTAACAAACATTCATAATCATCAATTATCCATCCGCATCAATTAATACTAGCATACTTTCTATCTAGTAGGTAGGTTTATCTAGTAGGTAGAATATCTTGATGTTATCTTAAAGTCACACGTATATTATTCATCGGAATAATATACGTGTAGGACACGGCGGTATTTCCGTCCAATTGAGCAGTTCGACTGTGGAAGTACCTCCGCCCTACATAATACCGTGGTCATAATAACCTCGTGTTGTGTTTCCAGCGGTAAGTAGGGTAGTCCGAGCTCACTGGAGAGATTTTTTACTGTCAGTGGGAAGACCAAAAGCTTGTCCTGCTTTGTCTTTTACACATACGGCACATAAACTCTTGTGTTTACAGGACTGGCAGCGCGAGTGTGACGCCCTTGGTGTTGCCACGGTAACTGCTTTCCATCAGGTGGGTCGTGTACTTGTCTGCCAACATAGTGGTATAAAAAAAAGTAATTTTAACGGTTCTATCGTTTATTGTATCTCTACAATCTCCACTGCACGACGTCTTGGAGAGAAAGGCCTTTCTGGCCTTTCCCTGATTAGAAACTGAAAAAGACCAGACGAAGAAGAAGAAGACAGTCTCTAGTACACTTATATTACTTGTTATGTTTTGATTAGACACGAGTGCCTTACAAGAAACTCTAATTGTGTTTGTTTGTTCACACCATGATGACATTAGGGGCGTAATGTAACGTTACACAAAGCATACCCCGCCTTTGCGAACGTTTCGTTATTCAATTAGGCATGAACGTTACTATTATAACGTTATTACTACAGTTCACTCCACAAAGTGCTCCTTTCATTCATCATACTGATATGGGTAGAACATTTAATGGCAGTTTGCCAAGAATTTGCGAGTATAAATTAAAATAAATTATTATATAAGATACCAGATACGCGTTTTGATTACCGGCCCGTAATTTTGTAAAGAGACTTAAAAGGATTTGTAAGGGTTACATTTTCTTGTTGGAGATCAGATAAGGACTACATTTTCGACTGTTTCGATGGTTGAATTTTATTTTGGTAATCGGTACTGCAAATAAAAAAAATCTTAATAGAAGCTTTAATTATTATGTTCGTTTAGTTCTGGCATACTAAATGATCCAACATAATCCCGGTTGCATTGGAATCTTGCACTTTGGAGCTCGAGGTTGGTTCTCTTACTTCTTTTCCTAATTTCCCTAATGGGTCTGACCCCCTAACCATGAGGTAAAAGCCTGTGAGATAGACTCATTCATTAATCAGCAGGCGTAACGGCTAGCAGTCAATTTTGGCTCGATCCCAAAAAAATTTAGGGGTCACCATATAACTAACATTATCATGTTATCGGTATGGAAGCACCATTTCATGTGACAGTTGTCCCAAAAGATTACTTTCCCCGAGATCAGGTTCGTATTAAATTATGTAATATTATTGGATCTAAACACTATGCTTGTTATCCAAAAAGGGCAGAGGAAAAGCACCTACATTTCACTGATTATCTGTATTCGGGCCCACGTAATATAGGGTGTTTTTGTCGTCTATTGGGTCTGCTATCCACTTATTTTACGTAAGATAAACCAGTTTTAGAAGATTTTTAATTTTTTTACCTATTTAATGACGGATAGAAAAAATTAACATCATATTTTAGAGGCCATTTCATATTTTCTGTGCATAATTAGAAGCTGGAAGCGGACTTCTATACAGCTATTTATTCCTTTATCACATTAGCGAGTATATGTGGAATTAGAGACCTTTTATATGATACTATGTTTGTTACACATCATAATCATAAGAACATGAACACGAAGTAGCACATAAAGTTTACCAAGAAAAGGACAAGGTACGGAAGACCTTCACCTATTTTTCTTTCGATTAGGGCAAGATTGGTTTATACAATAATGTATACGGGTATTAACGCGATCATAGTATTGATATACCTCTGATTTGCCTGGCGTTTTGACCATGTTATACCGGCCGTGGGCACAGGCTGACTGGCCCAGTGGTACACGCTGCCGTCTTTGAGTCCGTGAGGTAGTAGGTTCTTCATCTATCCACACATACTTTTTATTTTTCAATATTTTTGTTTCGTCATGTACCGTTGCATACCTCACTTACAGTGTCCTCCCAATTCTGTAAGCAAACTGTCCGCAGTTTATCCGACTGCGCAGAAAAGCGAGATTGCATATTTTTAATCACTGGAATCCATGTTGCATTATTCCCGTAAACATTATTGTATATCATGGAACGCGAAAGTTTAATAGTAAGATTGGTTTATACCACACAATGGGTAATGGTAGCCATACCAAAGACTCTGTTACATATATTATAATCTATATATCCCTAGTGATAAGTAAAGACTACTTGGTCATATATTACAAAACCCATTTCATTGTTGAGTTATGAGAATTTGGGTCAGTGTTATAAAGTTATATGCTATGCTTTAACATGACCATTCGTCTTGCTTTGAACTAGACTGTTACACTTTTCAGCTGATGTCCTGCTGTTACACCAATGAAAATATAAAAGTGTGGAAACAAGCAAGACTTGGCTTCGCGCACTAATGCGTGTATGTACCTACTGCATGTGCTGCATTCTTTATTTTGATAGCGCGGGTGAGTTATGTTGGAAAACGAGAAAAATGAATATGAAAATTTAAAAAATAGGAATGTGAGAATGTGTTACATTTTTATATCCTAATCTGATGTTCGGATGTTTTTTTACAAAATCACGCGTAAACAGCTGAACGGACTTGGCTGTTATTGGAAATGGGAATAACACATTATATAACCGCGGTAGCCTAGTGGTAAGGGTAATGGACTGCTGAGACGAGGTCTCGGGTTAAATCCCAGGTTTACCATGGCACACACCAATGACTTTTCGATGCTTTTCGATTATGTGTGTAGTTATCGCAGGTTTATATGTGCCCGGTTAATGGCAATAGGTTCGCCACCTATTACATTAGGACCTAAACATAAACTGGCGAAATCTGGGTGCTAGCACCTCTGCCTACCCCTTCGGGGGTACAGGCGTGAGTTTATGTTATGTTACATAGTATATCAGTATAAAAATAATAATCGGTATATTTACCATGTTGCATTGTTTCGAGTTTCCGATATTTCGGCGCAGTTCCTCCGTGATCGTGGTGATTGCAACAGCACCGAAATATCGGAAACTCGAAACAATGTAACATGGTAAATATCCCGATTATTTTGATACTGATGTGAGTGACCATGATAGTTTAAACACATAGTATAGACTATATTTTATGCCTGCAATAGGTTTGCCAAAGGTTGCAACAACCGGATAAGAATTCTACGCAGCCGAGCCGCGAGAAACAACTAGTGATTCTTATAAAATCACGTTATACAATGTGATGGGTGAGAATGGGAACCGGCGAGCATGTATGAAAACAATTATGAAAGTAGAAGAAGCAAAAAATCGTAGCAGGGGGAAAGCTATAGTTCCTGCCTACCCCGCTGGGAAAAAGGCTTAAATGAATGGATGTATGTATAAAATATTATACAAATACTTTCAAGAAAGTTATAACTTATTAATTATATTACTCGTTTGGAACAACAAGTCGGAAGTTGTTAATGTTTGGTGGTGAATACAATATCCATTGCGTCGAAAGATTTCCACCTAATTAATAAATTAGTTTAAAGTCGGAGCACGATTTCTATACAAGAAAGTTAAATTAAAATAATTATTTGATTTCACAAATAATACGAATAATAACGGAATTATAAATATCTGACGTCGTAGGCTTTCCTCTCAAGGCAAGGTCAAATGGTTTTTGTTGAGCATATCGCAAATAATTCCGCAAATTTACGGGAAAATTATTCCATTCGATTTGATCACGATATCATGATTTATTTGCCTTCTCGAACATTTCAGTTGTTATTCGGCTATTTAATAATGAATACGTACAGTACATAATTAATTTAATATTAATAAGTTGACTTAAATAAAATAATTAGGTCAAGGTGAACTTCGACAGCCAAAATGAAAAGAAGCATAAGACTTGTATTCATTGACATGTGACGAAAGTGCCAGCACTATTATTAATTAAAGTGAGTTGTTTGTTCTAGTTGAATTGCCTCATTGGGTGTACTGTGTCAATTAAACCTAGCGTTATTGTAGCGCTCGTATCGATCCGAAAGGTCTGTAAACTTTACCGCAGTAGCAGAACTACGGCACCATGACAAAATACATGATTAACATTGTATATAAATAGCTGACTTAATGGTTTTAACAAAACTTGTAGGCTAATGGTTGATTTTTGTAAGTACTAATGAATTAGCCTAACAGAAAGTATTCATTTTAGTTTTGATATAATTATAGAGTAGTAGGTACAAAGCATACTTAATGCTCGTCCTGGAAACCAATACAATAATGTTGCAGTTCTTATGGTTATTTGTTACAATCACAACTGTTAATAAAATTGTCAGAAGCGAACTACAGAAGATAAAATAGAATGGAAATGTTCATAAAAATCGCGCGCGGTTAGTTGATGCGCCTCAACTCTGGCCCGGTTCCGCTAGAACGGCGGCTAACCGGACCGAGGCCGACCAAAAACTATGAAGTCATAGTGTTCGCACACGCTATCTGCGAAAACTACGCGAAAATTTTTGGCGAATATGTATTCATATTTTTATGTAGAAAGCAGTTTGACTGGACAGTGTTTTTTTTTATATAGGCCACGTCAATTGGACTTCGCCTTGCCTAATGGTAAGCTGAAGGCTAAGTCCCAGAAAAGAGGGTCACCATTACTTACACATACCGTGTGACAATGGTGACACTCAGCTTGACGGCCTCATCATATGCTTTTTCACGCCCCGCTTAAAGGAACCGGGACTATAGGAAGAAGGGAACACGTGAGCTGGTAATGAATTCCAGGCCTTAATGGTGCGACAGAGGAAAGAGTCTCCGAACGTGTGACAACGAGTACTGAATGTGATGAATAAATGTTATACATCGCATGACGATTTTCTAGTAGCTATACTCTGAAATAATGTAGCCTTTTGCGCGATTTGTAATACGAAGTTGGAGGTAGGTATCTAAGTAATACTCAGTAATAAATCACGAATGAGGAAGTGCCCGCTGAGACATTCGAGAAATAGGTTTTCAACAGATCGCTTGCTATTACAGTCTGCTCGAACAATTCATCTGCAAGAATGAGAAAGAAATGGCTATAATTCGGACCCACCTAAAACTAAATCGGTTTCAAGTAGTTACTAGGTATGTTTATGATGTGACACTTCAGGGAGGCTTTGGATTTAGACCTTAAGTCCATCCAAGACCATCTAATAGAATATGTGTAAGACACGACTGTTCCCTTTATTGTGCGCACTGTTCTCTTTTAATAAGTCATACCATCGCTTATATTTAGCATAAAATCACAGCAGTAAAATGTCATACTCAGAAAAATAGTACACATCGCAAATCATGTCTAACAAAATGGTGGAACATATCATTGAATATTTAAAGTCCTTGTAATTTTCTAAATAACTTAATGGTATTGGATAGATCAATAAAAAAATAAATTATAGACTCGCTTTGGAAGCAATATATAATTAGACTGACATATCAATTCTTGAAAATGAAACTGTAAGGCTTAATATTCTAATCAATTACTTTGATTCTTGGAAAACTACATTTTTACGCTATCCGTGACGCAGTACAGTAATGGATTTCGCAGTATAGGTTTCTACGTTTCGTAACCGCTAAATTGCTATTTGGTACTGTAGTACCAAAAACACGCTCTACGGCAATTGCTACTTGGTACTGTACGTCAACAAGTTTTTTTGTTTATACGAGCTCTGTCGTCACTCAGTTTTATTTTTCTTACTATATTATTAAACATGTATCAAGATTACTCATTTAAAGTTTAGTACATAAGTAGATTAGACCTTATTAATCTAGACATGATTAATGAATATACCTTAATGAAACATCATCGCCACAGTATACTTAAATTAAGAACGGTGCAGATTTGAAATATGTTAGCACTAATTTTGATTAAAATAAAAAACAACACAGAGCATTAGACACTACCAGTATTCAATAAAGTGATCATAGTCACCGCTTGTCATAATTTGTGACAAGCATTCTTGACTAGCCATAAAGTCAGTTTACCAGCGTTTCCTAGTATATTTGTCTTTACTTATTAAGGAACTATAAACTAATAGATAACAGGCGACACAATGCAAAATTCTGATCAGCTCCTCCAAGTTAAATTGCTTGTTTTAGAATTTCTATCACGTTGGTAAGGCATTAGGTGGGGTGCAAACCATTAACTTCTCGATTACAAGTATAAAGTTTCGGCCACTACGCATCCACCAATGTTGGTCTTTGTCAGAATGCGTTTTAGAAACTTGTTTTTGAAAATAGTCATAATCTATAGCCACTCTTATATTTTTTGCTATACCTTAACGAATATAATTCCTTAGAACTGGTGGAGTGGGTGTTTCTACATATAGTATAATAATAATATATGTTGTACAATGTACTTATTTAAAGCTTGGATACCTATTGAGGTGTGTAAAATTTCTTGAAGTTTTAATAATTTTATTATCACTAGTATTAATAATGTATGAAAATGATTATAGTTTCGTCTTCCTAACGTAGTGTATATATTGGCGAAGCAGCCTGAACATAAACAAAAATACAAATTATTGTATCGGTTCCCGGTAGAGTAGAATTTGGACTACCACATCTCTTCCCATTTGATGTCGTACAAGGCGACTAAGGGATAGGGCTGTTTACCATAAGACATATGTAGGTATACAGCCCAGACTCAGGCTCAGATGCATTGCTTGAGACAGCAATAGTGCCCAGAATACGGCAATAGGCTCATCCCATATTACGTGGGACCGAATACAATGATTGGTGAAATGTGGATGTTAATTCACCTCTGCCTAACCCGCTGGGGATAGAGGCGTGATTTTATGTATGTGTGTATGTATTGGCATATCATATATAATATAACATGTTATCTATTACGCACTAATTTCTAAACAAAAGGCGCGCTCGTGTGCGTATTCGCGCATATGCGGCGACCTCAAACGCAACGAGGCGTTCAGACAGATTGACTGATAATTTATAGAATATGCACCTATATTGTCGCAACTTTTTAAAAATGTTCCACAAGTTGAGACACAGTTGGTGCACTCTGTTTAGTTTTAACTTCATTCGGCTGATCGGTGAATGACTTTACGGGTATAATTTGCGGTTAACCCAATTCTACTACAGAATAGATAAATCAGAATCTTGTATCTAAAGCTAGCACATTCTTTATTTGGGCTATTACGGCAGCGACTGATGTCTGATCTCCTAATCTCGAGAGGAAAGTCTACTCCGAAACCTCATCCCTATACTCTAAGATAGATATAAGAGTACCTAAGTACAATTCTATAACACGTTTTATGTTTATTTTAAATAACCCGGCGTTGACTGTAGTCATTTGGGAAAACTATGAACTGAGGACATTCTACAATCTGAGCACCTTTAAATAGAATGTTTAAAGACAAAGATAAAAGTAGAAAGAACAGTAAGAAAATCGTGATTCTTTTGTAACTCTGAAATGTAGGCCCTTAAATCATTAAAGTTTACAGTGTAAAGCTTTGACTACACAATGTTTTACTTTTCAAGTTCTGATGAAAAAGACAAAAGTTATTAAGGATTAAAGATACTTTCTTTTTAATGGATATGGGGATAATTCTAACTTTAAAACTTGCGCGTACCCTGATGTACCTGCAGTAACGTTTACGGGAATTAACGCAATCATGGTAAAGGCTTTACTTTTGAGTTTGCCATGTTTCGACAGTTTCGACGAATACCGTTTTTGAGTTATTATTTTTTGTTTGACAGATTGAAGGACCAGCGGCCAGGTGGAAGGACGACCTCATGAAGGTCGCCGGGAAGCGCTGGATGCGGGCTGCTTTAGATTGGTCATTCTGGAAGTCTGTGGGAGAGGCCTATGTTCAGCAGTGGACTATGTGTGGCTGACATGATGATGATGATGATGTTTGACAGATTGAATTTTGAACATTTTTTTATTAAGAAAGTTGGTTTTCTGGTTACCATAAATAATACAATAGGTAGGTATATAAGATACTGGTTACACTGGTCGTGGCCACAGGCTTATTGGTTTAGTGGTGGATTGTGTAAAATGTAGGTATATACATACCACACATGCATCATGATTGCGATAATTATGAAGGTCACTTTATTGGAATCATATTAGGATTATATTTTGTCATGCGGCGATATATACATGAAATTAGAATCTGCTTTGTTAATAAAATATTATGATTCTGCCTATAGGTATGATAGACCGTTTAAAAAAAATTATAAGAATCTATTGAAATCTACTGAAAATTCATAAAGTTACGTAAGTTTTTAGCAGAATCGCTCAATGTGGCGTTTTTAGACCCACCGGTTAACCTTATTGTATGTGCTCTTCTAATGAAAGTGATTTGTGTAAAAATACATATCAGGAACCTTGCGGGAGTTGTGATGGTGTAGATAAATGAGTAAAATACTTATTTATAGCGTGTCATCCACGAGGTGAATGTCGCGCTACGCGATCTAAATTTGTAACAAATTTGACTGACACTGACGAATGCAGAGTAGAGTAAGTACCTAGTTTATTTAGTCTGAGATGATTTTCCACTTTTTTTTTACATAATATAGGACACGGCAATTCGCTAAAGGCAAAATCTTCAGAAAGAGGGTCACCATTACTCACACTTATATCACACGTAGCATATTTCAATAGTGGCACTCAGTTTGACGGGTTCATCAGATGCTTTTGGATATTTTGGTTAGGGTGGGATATGATTGTACATTGTACGTATCTGCTTCTAAGTATAGTCTTCTATTTGTTGTATCTAGTCTGTAAAGTACCGTAGAATGTTAGTTCAATATTTACATCAACGAGTTAGTTCAGAATACAACGGTAAACTATATAAATTGTTGCGGGGATATGATGCACGTGTGCAGCATTTTCATTTCTAATGTAAGAAGGCAAGTACCTAGTCAGTATTCTAGGTACTCAAGGTACTCTAAGTATCTCTTTCGTATCTTCACCTTGGCTTCAATCTAAATATTTTATCTTCCTAATACCGTTCTCAGCTAAGTCAAGGTAAATAACTATAAGAAACTAAATCGTTTTCGTATATTTATCATTAGAGCGTTTTATCCGATCCGATATCGGTGTCTGTTCCGATATCTGACATCCGATAACCGACAGCAAAATTATAAAAAAAACAAATGTCATGTTGTATTCAATGGTTAATTTTTTTTAAGTCTGTGCTATAGAACGGAGGACGGATAAGTGGATGTATCCTTGACGTATCAGATATATGTGAAAACAGCACATGATATCGGCTTTCGGGTAATGTGAAAACGGCTTTAGACGACGTATTTATATATATCTAAAATATAATCAGAAAAATAATTCAGTTGTTCTTTTAGGAATATAATTTTGTCGGATTATGTGTCTCTTGCCATGAGGGAAAGTAATATTTTTTACTCCCTTTTCGTGATTATATTTCGTATACCCTCGCCAGTCGTCGGAGCCGATGGGGAGGAAATGTCGGACTTGAATCCACTAAAACATACGTCGTCTGAGGGTCGTAGGTTAATGGCGGTGAAGTTGCCGGAGCGCACCTTGCCGTATTTCTTGTCTTGTCTTTTTAGTAACTTGACTATAATTGTGTTGAACTAGACCTTTATGCCCTAACTATTTTCATCTTAATATTACAGATGAATTAAAGAAATTGTCAATTTCAAATAAAATATTTTTAAATCATCATTTTAACGAAAATTTATTTAATTAATTTTTAAATTTACATTATTTAATTTATTTTTCCTTTCTCTGAAGACAGATTACATAATGAATAAAAAATCTACGATTAAAAGCATCAAAGCGTCTGAGAGCTTTCTCCTGAGACCCTTTTCCAGAGTTATCCAATAAGTCTTGCTACGTGTTGGAGTTTGAACGATTTTAAAATGTGCTGTCGACGCTGACTGAACCGTTTAGAAAATTAATTAGGAGCAGAAGAGATTAAACTCCGATTAATTCAACGGGAATGTCGTTAGATTATAGCGATTGAAATGACTTCAATAAGATATTCAATCTTTTACTCGTTCTTGCGTTATTATCATTATATATTTCTATTTTTATTAGCTAGGACACGACCATATGACTTCACCTCGCTTGATGGTAGATACTTAAGCTAAAAGCAAAGTCTCAGGAAAGAGAGTCATCATTACAGACACTAAGTAATGTTACATTAGATATGTTATAGTAGACCCGTATCTAGGAAACTTGTATTTTTATTATAATATTAACTAACTGGTGATCCCACCTCCGTGGAAGTATGAACCAATTCCCGCTACCCGTAGGAACCTATAATATGACAGGATTATAAGTTCATTTGTTATTCCAAGAAACAATCTAGCCTTGTACCAAATTGTATCGGTTGAGCCTGATTGAATAACAAACATCCAAACATCTTCCGAAACTTTCACATCCAACCAATTTTACAAACCGGTATAGTTTGGACACTTTGGGTTCGCGCTGCTATCAGGTTAAAAACATTGTTTACAACATTCTCCCGTGTAAAATCAGATGGGCAAGTAAGTATTAAATCAAAAAAGTTAGGTAAAATACAGCAACCCACCAAGAGAGGTTGAACACAAATCATAACAAAACAAAGCAGTGACGTAACATTCATTAGAAATTTCCTGGAAATACATTTGGGGTTTGTGGACATGCGATAATAATCCCATGATTATGTAAATGTTTCATTTTATTTAGCAAGTAGAATATGAATAATGTGCCGGAAAGGTGGATTAAAATTAACCTCAAAAGGTTTTAATGTGCTGTGGCACCTGCGCAAGTAATACTACAAAGAACAACAATATGTTAAACAAAACTTGCAGATTTCAAAACTACATGTTAGGTATTGAGTAAAAGTAATGAATATAAATAAATAGGTAAATAGAAATAAAATGGTCATATGATTTATTTTCTTTATGATATAGGTATTTAAACTATCATGGTCACTCACATCAGTATCAAAATAAACGGGATATTTACCATGTTTCATTGTTTTGAGTTTCCGATATTTAGGCTATCCTCCGTGATCATGGTGCTTGCAATAGCGCCGAAATATCGGCAACTCAAAACAATGAAATTTGGTAAATATCCCGTTCATTTTGATACTGATATATTTTTATGGACTAATTTATTGTAATAATGTACAGAATTCAAATCGATTAACACAGGAAAAATGTAATCGGTTCAGGCTGGATTCGGACCTATTTTTTTATATAGAACACATCAATATGAAATATTGTAGAAGTAAATCACAAATATAAAGATGAATTGAAAATTATCTATAGGTAACTTAATTATGCGGGATGTGAACAAATAACTTATTAAGAACAGACGGTGGGGAACCGATATCGCTTTACTTATACATTTTTATACATTAAATAACCATAATTGCGTCATGTCATTTACGAAACCTTTACTTATATCAGCGGATATGAGATATTCTTTGTAAGCATTCTTGAAATTTTTGCAGTTCAGTCATCATCCATCAACCGCGGGAAGTTGATTATAGCGACTTTTGGTAATATCTCCTGAGCCTTGATTCTGCTAAAGCAAAACCACTGTCGTATCACGAACACTGCTAAAATCCATTTAATTTTAGACCTTAATACAATGCTTTTAAAGTCCAAAGGCTTTTTGCAGAGTGCATGTAAAATTGTAATCAAACTCTTTGGTAGAACCGAGGGCCTATTCTACTTAACCAATTGCGATCAAACATTCTGCTTTCACAATATAGGTACGAGAATATTAAACAAGTGACAGTACCTACTACGTTTAACACGAGTAAGTACAAAAATAAAATACGAAAGCAAATAAATAATATTTATACACATAACATGAAACTGGGTAAGTAATGGACACCGGTCGACTTAAAAATAAGTGAATATGATTTTTTTATTATATTTATTTTGTTGTGGTTAGTGTTGTGAGTAAACAAAATTGTAGTGCCGTACTATTTAAAGAAGTAAAAATAAATGATGAATCAAATTGCGACTGGTATTCAAGATGGAATGTATTCAAAATTGAGGTGTTGTGTTCCCGGCGGTGAGTAGGGTAGCCAGAGCTCACTGGAGAGTTTGTGCTGTCGATGGGAAGACTAAAGGCTTGCCCAATGGCACATAAAATCTGTGCTTACAGGGTCGGCAGCGCGAGTGTGACTCCTCTGGTGTTACACACGTCTATAGGCCACGGTAACCACTTTCCATCAGGTGGGCCGTGTGCTTGTCTGCCACCTACTATTAAACACTTTACTAATTACTACCTATTAAAAACTACTATTACCATTGTTAAACCATGTTTTCTGCAAATAAAGATTTCGTTCTTAAAGATGATGATATGATAGTGGAACACTAACATCAAAATGTACTTCACCTAACTTATACTCTTATGTGACTTATCTTGGCTCTTTAAGGGGCAGCTATCATTTGGCACTGACCTCACAAGGTAAGCTTGCCACAGAACCTTGTCCGTTAATTAGAAAGTCCGGGGTCCTAACTTCTACGCCTTCTGCACTTAATGAGACATATTCTGCCTCTTAAAGGGGCTGCTATCATCTGACGCTCGGGAGGTAATCTTGCCCCAGAACTTCATCAATTAGATACACCGACTCGTGAATGACATTGTCCCATACATTCCCTAATTCAATATGTAAATAATAGGTATACAAATATGGGGACAGAACAAGTATACCATAATATGGGTCGCGCACAAACTAATTGGATGAAAGATATCAGTCTGTGTGTCTCATTTACTGTTATAACATGTCGGTCCTTTTGGCGCCGTTCGTACTGAATCTAGTTGGTTGATAAATGTGGTGTGTCGTAAAAATCTTAATGGGCTATTGAACCACAACGTGACATACTCATCGAGGGATTACAACTGACCGCTAATGCTCTACGTTGATTAAATCATCTATAATGGGTAAGCAATGCGTCGGTATGCGTAAATCGTATGGTTTCACTGCCTTACTCGGTAGCTTATTTCACTGTACGGATTTGTAATGTGAGCTATTATGTGTTCACTTCTGTAAATTTAATGAGAATAATGTAAACCTACAACTTATGTAATCAATTTAGTTTGGGTAAATGAGAATAGGTGATAGTATTGCTACTTTTTGCAAATAAATTTTTAAATTTTATAAACAACTAGCTGTTGGCCTTGACTCCGCCTGCGTGGAAGTCCGTTTTCGCGACAAAACATCGTCTTAGTCCATTCTCAATGTCTAATCTACCACTATATCAAATTTCACAAAAATCGTTTCTGCGCTTTAGGTGTGAATGCGTAATATACAGACAGACAGAGTTACTTTCGCGTTTTTATATTATACAGAGAAGTAATATAGTAAAGTAATACAGTATGTATATAGTATAGATATATTTTAACATCACATTATATGTGTATAAATCTGTTACTTTCCACGTGAACTAACTTCTAGAGGCCTTATACAAATAATTAAACACATCGGGTTTAACAAGTTCTTACCATTTTTGAAATCCAAATACATGATTAAATAATTATAGTACTTACCTAAATGATTTGAAAATAGAAAGGTGTGACGTTATACCTATTCATACACTTAACCACCTACGTCACTAAATATTATCATTATTACTGTATGAGTAACAAAACAAAAGTGTACATACGTAGGAAGTACTTAGATAAAACATAATGAAACATATTTTAATTATATAATTGTAAAGTGTAGATAACTTATTAAGCACACCTCATTAATGGATGTTTTGGGCTCCATCAAGATCTTCGGGACCCAAGTTAACGTCACCAGCGAGCCGGTATGGTATATCTACTGGTTAACAGATGAGGCTTGCCTCTTGAGGTTAGTGGATCAGACGATAGTAGCAAAATTCATAGGTGCTAATATTATAAATGCGAAAGTATTTCTCCCGTCTGTCTGTATGTTACGCTATTACGCCTAAACTAAATTTGACACCTACAAAACGCCTAAACAGAATTACAATGAGATATGGTACAAGGGTAGATAAGAACTTGGAAAAGGACATATACTATGTTCGGTCGCGATAACCTAATTCCACGTGAGCAGAGTCGTGGGCAATTGCTAGTCTAAAATAAACCACGTTAAGAGAAAATGTTGAAGGACGAACTCCAGACTCCAAAGTAGGTTCGCATTCTACTAACTAACTACATATACTAATAAAATATTTCTAATTTAATTAAATAGCAAAAATCTCTGCGCTTTTTCTCAACTCAACTGGAATCGGTTTTCAGTGTTTCTTCGAAATGGTCGAATACTTTTCGTGAAGCGATTGTACAGCCTCCGAGCGGTACTCAAGTTCATCCGACAAAGAACTAAAGTTACCGATATAGCATACAGAATAAGCTGAAGTGACAGTGGGCTGGCCACGTCTGTCGAGGGACTGATGGTCGTTGAAGCAAACGAGTCCTAGAGCGGAGACGGCTAACGGAATGTAGGACACCCCTAGCCAGGTAACTGACGACCTGAAAAAAGTAGCTGGGATAGACTGAATGCGGAATGAGGAGGATTGGACGAAATGGCGCACATTGGGAGAGGCCTATGCCCAGCAGTGAACTGCGGTGGGCTAATTGATTGATCCTTGTACTAATTTATTAATTACGTTTTACTGTATTTTATTTGAGATTTCTTATGTAAACGGTTTGGTGAGAAATAAACATTATTATTATTATTGGTACCCAGTTTTGTAATTAAACCAGGTTGACCGACTTTTTAGTGGTCCGACTACCCCTAACGAATAAATACAAATGTTTGTATGGCACTTTAAGCCGTCGTTTTTTTTAACAAATGTATCACACATTTTATGTGCTCCAAATATTTGAAAAGGTTATTAATTGTAAACACCCGCGGCTGATTACTATGCTTAAACGAGGCGTGAGTACATGGTTCCACAAACTTTTTGAATTAAATGTAGCGCGTTGTTTTAATATACCTACCTACCAATTATTTATTATTATGACAACCTCTGTGCCGTGGTGGTAGAACGTTTGACTGTTACATCGGAGGTAGCGGGTTCGATTCCCACTCAGTGCAAATACTTGTATGCATGAATATACAATCCCCCAAATACATTTTCACATACAATATTAAAAAAGAACTCCACTGCTGTTTAAAAGATCGAAACAAGTTTGATAGCAAAAAATTTTTTTTTTTTAATTTTTTTTTTTGGTCACTTGGTTGACAGACAAGCACACGGCCCACCTGATGGAAAGTGATTACCGTGGCCTATGGACGTGTGCAACACCAAGGGAGTCGCACTCGCGCTGCCAACCCTGTAAGCATAGAGTTTCTGTGCCGTCAGTGTAAAAGACAAAGCAGGACAAGCTTTGGTCTTCCCACTGACAGCACAAAAATTGTCCAGTGAACTTTGGCTACCCTACTCACCGCCGGGAACACAACACGAGGTTATTATGGCCGCGGTATTCTGTAGGGCGGAGGTACTTTCCCAGTAGGACTGCTCAATCGGACGGAAATACCGTCGTGTCCTACTTCCTCCAAATAAAATTAATGGATATCGCCTGCTATAAAACTTGTTTCGATCTTTTAGACAGTAGTTGGGATATTTTATTTATTAATAATTTATTATACAGCTATATATATATATAGCTATATAATTAATTATTAATAAATAAAATTTAAAAAAGATACACTTGGTATTTTCCTAACTCCCGACTTGAGATCCTTCGAGGAACAAAAGGTTCAGATTCCCCTGAATTTACAAACTCTAAAACTTTACTGATTATTGTAGAACTAAGTGAGAATGACATCTTGTTTTTACAATATATGCATTAAGTTTATATATTAATTTGCATTAAGTTTATCTATGTATCTAAGGTATACATAGGTATTGCTTATGCAGTAAAAAAAATATAAAACCTCGTGAGGAGCCAAGCTGTTATTCTACTCCCACTTCTCTAACTCTCATGATAGAGACGAGCCTATTGCGTGAATCCTAGCCTTCAAAGCCTTTACACCCTAAGTCATAAAGTCATAATAAGTATACCTAGCCGACCAAAGCATGAATTTTGTATAAGGTGTAGGATTGCGCTTCCGTTGTCGCATCGTGTGTACCTCCAGATATAGACACAAAAGATCGTGGGATGAAGAGAACTCATTATCTTGCTTGCTAGTGAAAACTGCTTTGAGGGAGCAATGCTAGTTAAGTCCTGCTATAAGCCTGAAAATTGTTTGTTTGATAAGCATCTACAAAATTCAGTAACATAGTGATATTTTCTTAGTTTCTTGTCGGATATAGAAAGTCATATATATCATTAAATTTTTCTGTTAATGTTCATAATAAAAATACTAAACTTATAGACACATATTAGTCGCTTTGTATGTACTAGCACGTACTGGAATCGATTTCAATAATAATTTCTAATAACTTAAGCTAAACGTGATTACTGTATCTAATGGTGTCAATACTACGAACCGTATAGCGAATATTCCGTGTTCATATTATCACAGGTTTATAAGTGCCCGGTTAATGGCAATAGGCTCGCCACCCAGTACATTGGGACCTAAACATAAACTGGCGAAATGTGGGTGCTAGCACCTCTGCCTACCTCTTCAGGGATATAGGCGTGGGTTTATATATGTATGTTTATTATCATTTTAAAATAAAACAAGGGTATTTGTCTATTGAGATTTGGTAATTTATTACATAAAAAAAAATTGTAAAAAAAAGAAAAATTAAGTGAGTTAGTAAATATTCTGTGACATTCTACAGCGCTATCTAAATAGAGACACAAAATAAGCATAGCTTAACTTGCTTATATTGCGGGAACATACTTAATATTTTTTTTTGTACATACAAACATATTTTACACATAGTACCTACTTTAACTACTATTAAATATTATCTGGTCTTAGTCTTTCAGTTTCCTGGCTATTACGAATAGATAGATGTATCTAGTCGCGATGATGCATTGAAGATATAAATAGAACAAAGAAGTCACACGCGCCAATAATAATTACTTATAAACATAAAGTGTTCAGACAACTAGTACTACTTATGAAATAGTCGTAACTAATGATAGAACAAAGTAACTGCTACATTTACATAAGATGTGAAAGCGGTACTTCCAGACCTATATATTTGACCTAGTTTCCTGAGGAATATCTACGTCATAGGTTTGGCAGTATCCCAAATTTGGGAAATAAATTCGACATAAAAAGCGTATTTAAGCGATATCTTCGCCGAGCTGCCAGAAGGGGCTGATAGGGTGATAGACCCTAGTAGGAACGGGTCGTCTGGTAGACACTATAGAGACAGACTGTACATTTTACTCTTAAATATAACGAATGAGATGGTATTTGAGTGAGGTGATTAAATATACGATAATAAAACCAATTAAAAACTAGCTTTACGACTACTTTTTAATCAGTCTTATACCTTTAAATTTTTATAATGTATCTCAAACTGCGTTTTATAATGTTCAATAACAGGTAATTTATTTAATTTCATGCGTAATTTTTACTTACCTATTACTATTACAAAGCAACACTATAAAAATTATCTTTTAAATTAATGGAACTACTGTTTACTAAGGTATCTACACTATACAGTGATGTGATTGGCCCATTCCAATCAAAATGATTTATGAGTCTACCCTCGAATAAACCTCATCGTAAAATACAGAACTGCTGTCATTTCGTTAAGAGTATACAATAGAATAAAAATTCAAAAGTGGGTAATATAAAATAAATACCTTCACCACTCCCACCGCAGTATCGATTCCCACCACCAGCGCTGTCCCACCGGCCAACGGCCGCCACCACTCGCCGGCAAGCAAAGGAAAACAAAGCAAGTAACACAACACACTCAGAACGTCCACACTATTTCATAAGCGGTTGGCGAAAACCGCATCGGCACAGTTTTCGCCACAGTCAACTTTGTACGGAAACTTTAAGAACTAAAAATTAAAAGACCAAGCTGTTGTCCGATCGTTTAGAAAATTGTCCGAACTGTTTTAGAGGAGATTTGATAGGTCGGACGGCGCGCACCGCGGAAAACTTTTATTTTATTTTACGTTTCTCCATTCCGTAGGCGCGCACCGGGCGGGCGAAAGTTTTCAGCGTAGCGTCAGAAGGCAAGTGTGCTTTTGTTACGCAATTCACTGCGGCGCGAGTCCGCCAGGGGGCAGCGCGCCGCTCAGTGGCGCAGTGGCGAGCATGCGCATTGCGCGCCGCCAACCACTCGCCGAGCGCTCGCCGCCGCACGCCCGGCGCCGGCTAACGTACGCCACACCGCCGTACGACATACATCGTCATCAATCTTTTTTTATTCCTCATTGCTCATTGTTTCTTTACACAACATTTACGAGTACTATAGAGTTTAATTATCACGTATACGATCTTTACTTTCGTTCTAATTGTGCGAGTTATTGTCCATCATAAAGACAGATTTAAATGTTAACCTTAGTAAGCCGTTACATTCTGACCCACTTAGTTGTAACTGTAAGAAACAGAGAAAAGTCAATAATAAAACGAGTACAAAGGTCATGGTGCCAAGATATTGTGTGAAACTACGATAATTGCAGAATAACAGGCGAACCCTATCTCCATTTTCTAGTGAGACATACTTACCTAGGCAGGTGACTACCTACCTACCTACTTAATATTTTAGTGGTATGGCCCAATAAATATCGGTTTGCTGAAATTGGAACTCCTGTTGGAACACTCACACACAAGTTAAAAATACTTTCCGTTTCGCAAAGATGGACATTGTTACTTTCCACATCCACCATCACAGCGCCGCGGGACAGCGTATTTACAAAATGTAATGTTTGAGCTCCTGGGAAGTCATGAGCCTGGTTTTAGTTATAATATAAAACAATACAACTATCTTTATCCAAGTGCCAAGTGCCAATCCCATTTGTGTACAAAGCCTGCAGTCCAGGGTTCGTTATCCACTAGGAGACCGAACCACTTTCTAACTTCCATTGAATCTAGCTGTAAAGGAGGATGGGCATATTGGGA
This sequence comes from Eilema griseolum, assembly GCA_963662185.1. Classification (NCBI taxonomy): domain Eukaryota; kingdom Metazoa; phylum Arthropoda; class Insecta; order Lepidoptera; family Erebidae; genus Eilema; species Eilema griseolum. Next base: position 14,108,730 of record OY759238.1, on the reverse strand, counting down.
CCACACTCCAATAGTAACATGATATGTATCGTTAGATAGGTATTTTCAATTGAAACAACAATTGCTATGACAGCTTTGTTGTTACTGCTGTCCGTTTGGAGAGATGAAGCTTTTAATTACTTGAGAAAAATATCAAGACAGACCCTATTGTTTAATATAAATAGAGCGTTGCCGCACATGTTCGTGGATTTTAGAATTGCTGCAACAGCACTTCCACATACTTATCCATAACAAAGTCCACGCAGAAGATTTTTTAAATCATATAAGACACAAGGTTGATGCACTAAATCTCTTATACAATTAAGCAGAAAGAAAGCGCTTGCGACTGGAAGCTAATCAAATAGAAAACTTCCTATCGATGACCGGAGTTCAAATAGTTCTACTAGCCATAGGCACATATCAATTGAAACTGGCACTCCGTGATGGCCTATACTCAATAGAAACGCATAGGGAAAATCGGTTAGACGATCTACCTGATTATGGCATACATGAAAATGTGTGGCTTTTACGTGGACCCATTCAATCACCTCATGTCAGGCAAAGGATATACTATTGCTACGTTTTAATAAACAACGACCAAAATGTAAACAGCAATAATATAATAGAACATTATTGTATATGCCTATCAGGACGACAAACGAAGGGCACATGTGCACATATAATATCAATTATCTGGTATTTAGGATATGTAATTCATGCAGGATTTAATGTACCCGCAATATTTTTAAACGATGTTATTATAGATCACCCATGAGACCAATTAAATAATTATTTTCCCTGTTCAAAGATGTTCTCCTTAACCATTGTTTAATATTCACATTCACATTCTTAAGCAATAACAAAGCTGTCATAATGATTATTATTCCATTTGAAAAGACCTATGCAATGACATATATCTTTTTGCTATTGGAGGGTGGTCCCAAGTTCAATACATTTTTGCCCATCCTCCTTTAAATGTACTTAGGAGCAATAACCTTGTTATAACTTGAATAAAGAAATTTATTTTGATTTCAAACACAACACAAAATTATTTTAGTGACAATCTTGTACGGTGTCGAGATAGTTCTACAGTAGATAACGTGACTCCGGCTTCGGAGTGTTTAAACTTTGTACTGAAACATAAAACAAGTTTAGTTCTTATGGTATCACACGTAATCTTAACTATAGCTGTATATATTATAGGAGCAAGTACAATAGTACTCCCACCCTCATCCCAAACAACGGTTGGCACGCAGATCTTGATCGGAATTTTGGTGAGCTTTCACAATCGTCCCTTTGTAATAGAAATCTATACTAATATTATAAAGTTGAAGAGTTTGTTTGTTTGTTTGTTTGAATGCACTAATCTCAGGAACTACCCGGTTCGAATTTAAAATTTATTTATCTCTTGAATAGTCAATTTATCGCCGCTGGCTATATAACATCACGCTACTACAAAAGGGACCGGAGCAGTGATCATAAATCCGGCAGACTCAGACATACGTCTATTAAAGAAGAAATATATTATAATATATGATCTATATTATTATTTTATTGATATATTATTTTTGTATTCGAATAAACTCAAAAACTAATGGACCGATTTCAAAAATTCTTTTACCATTAGAAAGTTGTATTATCACTGACTAATAGAGATTATATTAATATTATATTAAAAAAATAGGGATCCTTAAATCTCAAATAATGCAATTCAGGTGCAAAAAAATTACATAAAAATTTCTTACATCGCGTGTACTTTGAAAATTATTTATGATAGAACAAAATAACATAGTGCGGAAATATACAACATAAAAAGTCTATCTCCCACAGTAACCATAATATACTTTTAAAAATTCCGAAAAAAATAATAAGTTTTATAACAATACAACATAAGTCCCAAGAAAGAGGGTCACCATCATTACATTATTACCACTACATTATTTTGTATTCAAGATTATTTTATTACCTGTTGATTCCTTTTTGAATTATTGTAATCAGACGTTCTCTTCAAAAGATATAACCAAATTATAAATAGCAATAACCCCATATACTATTAGAAAACTATTGAATTACGGGCATGAGTTAAATTGCACCCCGCAATGGGGTTTCGAAGTAGGAGGGTCTGCTGAACAGTAGATGCAACACCTCCATACGATACGATGCACCTTGGGCAACGGAGGCCGCAGCTGCCGCCTACGACAAATGCCGGTCCCAACGGGAGCGACCCTGTAGAAGGCTGCTTGTAGGCTTCCCACATGTTCCTCTGACCAGAGGGCACACCTTCACGTCCATTGTTCGATAGGGACATCGTACTTCCTACTTCTGAGGAGTTCATCTTAAACATTCTATCATCGCACCTCTCGCCATAGGCAGGGAATTCATCCCCACACATTGCGACCTGAGACGGTGCGCACTGTGTGGTATGAAAGAAACTTCATCCCACGCACACTCAAGCTGTGGAATGACCTCCCTGCTGCGATTTTCCCAAGCGCCTACAATATGGGGTTCTTCAAGAGGGGCATCAGAAGGTTTTTTCATGGTCGGCAGCGCGAGTGTGACACCCCTGGTGTTGCATAAGTCCATAGGCCACGGTAACCGCTTCCCATCAGGTGGGCCGTGTGCTTGTCTGCCAACTAAGTGGTATAAAAAAAACCCAGGGTCAGACGGGGAGCGCGTGATGCTCTCCGAGTCCGATATAACCACTTCTAATGGCCGACGGAACTGGTATCCGAGGAAAAAAGTTGGAAGGGAATCCGAATTTGACACGGACGGAGCCGCGGGCAATAGTATACATATATCTATAGCTTGCAAGTAGACTGGTTTACATTATTTTCATCAAGACAGTGAGGCGTACTGATTATACCCACATGGGTATTTTTTATGTGTGTTGCAGGAAGGGAATCAGAATTACGACGCGGTTGGAGCTGTGGGTACCAGGGGAAAGAGACATAAATAACAATGTTGGCATTTCACCAACATGAAACATTTTAATACAATTTATTTTGTTTTATTTTGACACTGTAAGTCGAGGCGTACATTTCTCAAGTTACGCTGTCAAGTGGGATGAGATAGCTTAGGTGCTCCCAAGTCAGCTTAAGCCGCGTGTTTTTTCACCAATCCAAAAGTTTTAAATTGCTCTTGTGCGCTTTGCTTGTGTTCTTTCATTAAAACCAAATAACTTTTTTAGAACATAAATGAGATTATCTTGTACGCAATGTTACTCACTTGTAAACTTTGGAGTTATGTGAGTGTATAATTCATTATATGTTAACATTGGTAGCTCAGATGATTTTGTATCAATTTAGAAGAAAGCAACTGTTTGAGTTCACTCGGTAACATTCATAACCGATTACGCTGATATACCGAAGTAGGTCGATTTTATAATCACATTCTCAAATCATATAAAATACAATAAAGTAGGTACAAAAATTTTTAAAATAAAAAATGTACAAAGAATTTCTCGTAGCATTTTGTAGCTCGTAGCACATGCCGATAACTTCGTAGCACTGTTAAAAATGTGTTTCTTGCGTAGTATAACGCCATTAAATTTCGACGTGGCCAATAAACACATATATTTACTTGCCTTTTCTATTCTTCATTATTTCGGTATTTTATAGTAGCAGCCATACATAGGCGGAGGTGAATGCCATTGATAAAACGGAAAAATGGAAATTTTACATTATTCCAAATCATGGCAATATTATATCATGGTATATTTGGATGTAGGTAAGGTTTGGATCTATATAATAGATAGCATTAAATCAATGATGCAGTACAAAAAATGTGAACTGACATAATGTGGGCCACCAACTCACAGTAGATACTCAACGAGTCAACGTAATTGGTTCTGTCAGTATTGCATGTCTTAACCACGTATGATTCACACCGAACAAGTGACGGACATTCACCTATTCCAGGACAAGCGTTCGATATTGATAAAATATTTCAAAGCAATTTACCAGCAAATGCCGGTTCACGTACTAAGGCGGCTAGAATGTATTTATATCGTGTCTATATAAGTACTAACCGTTAATGTAGATATCTTGTGCAGGTGTGGGTATAGAACCTCGTTTAGGGGCAAATGTATTGAACTTCGTTCAAGGGGGGCAAACATATAGAATTGGGTTCAAGGTCACATTAATTTTGTAGAGATGGTTCGTTGTAATTAGTAAAAATAAATTACCCACCTACTTGGATAATTTATTTTTGCTAATTAGATACCTAGTATATGAATATCCGAGTAGTGGCGGAGAAAGAATACAATCATCAGACGATATCACTGCGAGAGAAGGAAAACTCGAAATAAAACCCTGTACCAACTCGTCTGGCCAGCATGGGAACAGTAGGCTAAAGCCTCCCAACATTGGGAGAGGCCTATGTCCACCAGCAATGAACTTCGATGGGTTAATTGATTGGTAGGCAGGCACTGGGATTGTTAGACGAACTCGTTTTAAAAAAACTTTAATAAATAAAGGTACTAGGTACTAATAAAGTAGATGAGTATCTTGATGATTTAAATGCGTGGTCAACATAAGTCTCTTGCTTGCTCGCACAAAATAAATTGTAAACTAAAGCAAATTTAAAAATGAAAGATAATCTAGTTTGCTGGTATCTTCTCAGTAGAATTAGCCTACCGAACGAGTGAAAGAATCATTTTCCAATGGTTTATTTTTACATTATTTAATATTTTTATATTATTTCTTGACATAGGTAATTGTCGAATTTTGAGGTTCATAGGTGATCTTTGTGTGCCTAAACTGAATAAATGAAATTGATTCTTTGATTTGTTCCACAGTCTGACGCACTCGTTTCAATGGTCATATGAAATTCAAGTAAGTACCTACCTACAACTACTTGTAACATTTTATACTTAAGTAGATATCTACTGCATGTTTACTTGTCATTTGAAATTACGAGTACATCTGCCATTCTGACAAGCGGGTACTTAAATGTGGCCGAAGCAACTTCTTTGATGATTTGCAAGAAGGTCGTCCTTCTACGGCTCACTAAAGATAACGTAAGTGCGGTGCACTTATATTATGGTACGCGACGTTGATGTCAGTCAAGTTTCCAACACAGGGAGTTTTCGTAAATCTAAAGGCTTTGTTTAAGTTCTTCCAAAATTTGATGCCTTCTTTGGATTTTTTGCAATAATTACATATATAAGATATTAATATAATATATGTAGGAATGTATTTACCTATCTTTTCTATACGAAAAAAAGTAACCTAATTACTTTTACCTACATACAAATGTTTATTAATATCACAGTGTTTTTAGGCCATGTATCATTATGCTACTACAAAAAGGAGCGGAGCAATGAACATAAATGTCAACAAAGTCGGCAAACTTCCATACAATATTTGACTACTTAAATACTAAAAATTACAGGATGAAAACGGTGGTTTGAGGTTTCAAAACATAGCACGGGCATATTAATATAAAAAGATATTCATAAAAAAAAACGATTTAAAAAAAGGGAAAAACTAAATAACTAACTGATTTACATATTTACACAAACACGAGAAGACTTTCTGTTGAATTCTTGAGGCAAGGAATAGGATTTTCCTCACCAGAATACTTATTAACGGAAGAATTCAGTAGAATATTTATGACTTCTTTTTACAACCCGAGTCTATTTTAATTATAAGGTAGGTAGGTACATATATGTGGCATATTTTGGTCTGGAACCTACACATGGAGCACGCGGGGCAATGAAGACGGCAGCGCCTATCTCCTGCAGAGGGACGCTGCCGCTTCGTCAAACTTCGAGCGAGGCAGGAGCGGTTTTGTAGAGGGCTGTACAGAGATTATCCGCATGCTCCTCTGCCTGGTAGAGGACATAGAGTAGAAAAGGGGCGGGCTACTTCTCAGATCTACACTCTCGTGGGGTCACTCTACTTTGGTTAGGAGGTAGGACACAGCGGTACCTATATCCGTCCAATTGAGTAGTCCGACTGGGGAAGCACCTCCACCCTACAGACTACCGCGGCCATAATAACCTCGTGTTGTGAGTAGGGTAGCCAGAGCTCACTGGAGAGTTTCTGCTATCAGTGGGAAGACTAAAGGCTTGCCCTGCTTTGTCTTCTATACTGACGGCACAGAAACTCCGTGCTTACAGCAGCGTGAGTGTGACTCCTCTGGTGTTACACACGTTCATAGGCCACGGTAACCACTTTTCCATCTGGTGGGTTGTGTGCTTGTCTGCCACCTAAGTGGTATAAAAAAATATACTTGGTTTATTAAAGCTATCTACCATAACGGCTGCTATGAAATATAGGACCGGTTGGAGTGACAGTAGGTATAATCAATTAATTATACCTACATATTAATTATAACAGGTAATTAATATTATATTTTTACTCGACTATTACCCGACTACGGCGAAGTCAAAGGAGGGTTTTGATTCTGACAGGCTATGAATATCAATGTAAAACTGAATAACGTAAAACTGTTTTATGATCAACAGATAGTTCTTCAGTAATATCTTAACTAGTACCTAGTAATACGTCGATCTTGCTCCATTTCTTCAAAGATGGCACTGAATTTCTCAGTGAACGTCATTTTCCACACTAAAATTTCCAAACTTGTACCATATTTGTACTACTTTTATTGATACCGCATTATGCAGCGTTTGTCACATTTTTTGAAATAAAACTTTAAAATGTACAGTACTTCGTCATTTGTTTTGCTTGTTTGAAAAACAATTGAAAGTTGGCGGGAACTAGTATTTTTTAATGTATTGCATCTTTACAATGTCAACCTTTAATGGTATTAAAACCAGCCAGTTACATTCAGTACCTACAGCTAAAGAGATTTGACTACTAATACTTAATACATTCAAAATACGAAATTACTTTTGCCCTTATGTATGTAGGTTCAATGTCGTATCTCCTCAACTAGGAACTGGACAAATGAGGTATCGTTAGAAGCGTATTGGTCGTCCGCTGGTAATGAGTATAACGTCTCACTGAATCTTACGTGGCGACCTCTAGAGGTAAAAAAGTAGTGTTAAAAAAATTAAGACAAAAAATATGCTGTTTGCTATTAAATGAAAGAGCTTAATTACCACATTTCAAATATTTATCTATACATAAAAAACCGCGGTAGTCTAGTGGTATGGGTAATGGACTGCTGAGACGAGGTATCAGGTTCGATCCCAGGTTTTACAATGGCACACACCAATGACTTTTTGATGCTCGGTTAATGGCAGTAGGCTCGCCACCTATTACATTGGGACCTAAACATAAACTGGTGAAATGTGGGTGCTAGCACCTCTGCCTACCCCTTCGGGGATGTAGGCGTGAGTTTATGTTATATTTTACCTATACATTATAGCTGTTGCTTGCCTCAAAATAAAAAGAATTAAAAAAAAAATAGGTTTAAAAACTAAAACCCGACTACACACGGAAAAATCACGCTCTAAAAAATAAATAACAATAAAATATCAAAGACAGCCGTGATTGTATGCCACTTAATCTAACACTTCACTTTTCTAGGCGAAAGTGTCATACGACAATGTACGACTATCCTTGATATTTTCTTGCTTAATACTGTTTATAGCGTGATTTTTCAGTGGTCGGGTTTTAGTTTTTATTTAGACCTGCCATTTGTAGCAGACTTAATAGTCACCTAACAATGCATGTGAGACTTCTTTGACTTCGAGCTGTCAATCACTATTATTTTTCATAGACAGTTATTACCTAAGTATATTTTTACATACGTCAACCCGTCAGACTTCACCTAAAATCTACCAACTTAGTTTTAAAATTCGAAGTTAATACAGTTATCGTTTCTGTGTTCAGAGATTTTCGAGCCCCACCTTTGCCAACCTCACATGCATGTGGCGAAGGCGAAGGCTTTTCTTTCTGTGTTGGGAGGTCAGCGACAGTTGCTACCGCAAGAGCAAAATACAAAAGAAAGAGTACGAGAGCGGTTCCTTGACTCCAAAATATAAGCTTTGGATGACATGCGGGACCAATGTTGTGACGATATATGATGACATGATACCCAACACACAACTAGTTGATTCATCAGTATCAAAATAAACGGGATATTTACCATGTTTCATTGAGTTGCAACAGCGCCGAAATTCGGTAACTCAAAACAATGAAACATGGTAAATGTCTCGTTTATGTTGATACTGATGTGAGTGATCATTATAGTTAAATAACTTGTTGATTGTTTAACCCAAGGTCACACCCACAATACCTTACCTTCAGGGGTTTACAGGCGTAAATCCCTGAAGGGGTATACAGAAGTGTATTAACGCCCATATTAAAACTTATATCGTAAGCAAATGGAGTACCTATAGGAGCAACCAATAATGCGAGGAAAATGATTTATTGGGTCACCTTACATCGATTTTAGACAGTTCGGGGGGTATCTGTCGTAATTTCTGCACGAAAAAAGGAGGAATAAATAAAAGCCCATTTTATTTACACACTTTATTGAATTAACATAAGTAAAACAAACATTAATATCATATTGAAATGAACCCCAATGACAGTATACTGTAACCGTAAATACAACATTTAACTATATTCATAACATTTAATCAATTTAATTCACAAAACGATTAGATATGTAGATAATTACAGTAATATTTGAATATATGATATGGTGAAAACATTTAGCTTGTTATGTAATATAAGAAAGATAATACACTATTTTTTTTCATCTTCAATAGTTACAAAGAAGAGTTCTGGACCTCGATTCTGTTAATTTTCAACCACTGTCAAGTCACTGACATTGCAAAAATGCCATTAAAATGTTAACTTCATTGATAAGATCAAATTCATTGAATCAGATATTGACTAAAAGTTCAAAAGTAAATGAAGAGTTCATTACATTTTTCATTCACTCGACAGCATATCATTTAATTTTAGACTTCAGCAACATAGCAGTAAAGTCTTTTTTGCAGTGTTTCTAGTATGACAGTGGTTGAGTAGAATCGGGGTCCTGATGTATACCTACTAATGTGCAATGACATTTATTCACACAATTCGCGAGTCTATCATCTAGGCGACATTTTGGCAATCTAACATTTAGCGAATGTAAATTCCACAACCAATATTTATTACTATAATTTAAACTCTCACTCACATTTCACCAGGGTCTCGATTCTGTTGAAGCAAAACCACTGTCATAGTACAGACACTGCTAAAAAAATCATTTAATTTTATACTTTAAAACAATGCAGTTTAAGTTCAAAATTCAAAAGGTTTTTGCAGTGAATGAAAAAGTGTAATGAAACTATTTTCATTTAATTTTGAACTTTAAGCGTATAAAATGAAGTTTAAAATTTAATGACATTTTTTTCAGTGATGCACATGTGGGTACAGTGACAGTGGTTTTGCATTAGTTGAATCGAGAGCCAGAGTGTCATAGTTATGATTGTACATTAAATCAATAAAGTTAATTTTTAAGATATGTGTATAACGTCGCTAAATACCGCAATGCCGCCTATAATTGCTTATTGTTGGTGGAGCTAACTTCTAGATGGCCAATAAAATTATCGTATACGAGGTTTGTTTCTGCTAGCTCTGCAGAAGTTCTATGATCTCACTCTTGGCGCATTATATTCCGTAATTATAGACCAAATTACCAATTGGAATATCAGAGCCTCTGATTTGGATTATAGAACTAATAGTACTAGTTAGAATATAACAGATCTCAATCAAAAGGAGGCCAGTCTCAATTACCCAAAAGGCACTCTACATCTGACATTTTCAAAATATAATTCTGAGAACAAAAATTAATTTTAGTATTTTACTCAAATATATTCATCTCTACTTAGAATAAAGTTATAGTAGTCTGACTCTTAAACATATTATTGTTACAAATGCCATATTGATTGAAAGGTAGGGGATTTCGTGAAGCGCGCTACCCGAACACACTCTATTTCTTTAACATTCATAATGAAGAGTCAGGTTATTTATAATTATATAACAATAATTAATAGAACATAACGAATTAAATTAAAAACAAAATCTTTCATTTCCAGATCAAGTGCAGTGTAATTGCATAGAAATATTTATTCAGTAGTAACATAGTAACTATCGGGTAATGGATCCTAGACTTCAATCAAGAACTTATTTGACCATATTTAATTGTAAGAATTGGCCATCTGTCATGTTGCCAATATGTATGTCACAACACTAAATTGTAAAGAAACTTTTATTACAGTGAGCACAATGACTAACACAGAAAACAGATTTTAAACATATACTTATATTTAGTTTCGGCATTGACTAACAGTTTACTTATCCGAGAAAGATATGTAAAGAACAAATATACTTTTAGTTTACTAATAATTATATTGAATACAAAAATTAAATGCTTAACGAAATAACAGCAGTAGAACAAAAACATCAGATATTTTTTGTTGCATTTTTGATATTACAATTCTTAACTATACTCAGTCAATAATTACTATTAACTTTAATACTAAAGGTGTCGAAACTGATACATCAGCGTAGCCTACTCGCATATACAACGACAATTAAAATTGTAACCAGATACTACATTGATAGAACCACACCTCTAGTGAGCTCGTATACACCTTAAACTATGGCTTGAAATTCATATCGAGATATTATTGCGACCGACGAACGTAACTAACAATAAATCACGTAAAAGTCTAATACGCATCTTACTGTTGTGAAGAGTTAATTCAAAATATATTTCATTTATAAGCATTCGAATACATACATTTGAACTAGACAACTGTGTAAGACAATGTGAACAAATAGAGAAATCATCTGTATTATATTTACCCTGGTTCACTACAATATTATTATAAGATGAATATTCTGTAGATCTATATAATCGTAGTGTACCTAGAAGGGGACTGAAGCCAAAATATTGGATATTATATATGCATAATAAATTACACAACCCTTTTTACCCAATCGTCCCGAACCTGTATGTGAATATATAGTTTTAGTAAGACATAGCAAAATATCAATATGTATGTATATAATAGTGCTTTAATGCCACCAATCAAAACTCACGAACGAAGTAGTCTGCATTTAAACTTTTCTTTATTCAAAATATTTAAATATAAAGTAGTAATGTCAAATTTTAATATTATGTATTAACCGTAAAATTCAAGAAAGGGATCCTCGAAAACGGTGCAATAAGAATCTCAAATACATGTGCTAACACGACAATTGTAAAGAAATTCACTATTACATTTATAAATATTTGCTAAGATTGAATTTAATTACACTATTATACAGCGCAGTTTGACCCTGTCAATAAAGGCTAATATAATTTAATAACAAGATGCAAAAATGTACGTACACGTACAATTTACGGTATAACAAAATTTGCAAAAAAAAATCTAAGAACGAAAGGCACCCACTTTTAGTTTAGCGTCTTGAACACGCGCTCTCGTGGCGGATGTCGCGCTTCACTTTATGACAAATGATATTATTGATTTAAAAACACAGTTCGAATTTTCGCAACTGTTGAAAGAACTGGATGTAAGCAAACCGTAGTTAACTGAAGAGTTCAATATATCTTGAAGTTCAGGCGGATATCTTAACTAATATATTAACTTAATATTAGCGCATAATAATGGAGTGCTTTATCGCACTCATCAGCCATCATTGACATACATTTAAAAACCAATATGATAAAATGTCATAGAGCACGATACGTTTTCGGTATATACTATCAATATAAATCGGTAAATAAAATCATAATCGACTATTGATATATAACATGGTTATTGTAATAATGTCATCACCTTCTATAATTGTTAACCTAACGAGTGACGTATCGTGCTCTATAACATATTTGGCGGTTCATAAATAAGTATAATATTGAGATTATTATCAGTATTAAATACAATACACTAACACCGCACATTTAAGTACGGTGTATTTTACACACACTAAACCATTATAATATTACTTAGAAACAACAAAACAAACTAAATATAATTTAGAAGCCTAGCTTATATTAAAATTTAAAAAATTGAGCAAATAAAAATAACAATAACAATACGAATCATAATAATTGCTCTATGTAATGAGTATAATAATAAAAGATAATATCAATTTTCATGTATATAACGTCAACTGAACGTAGTAATACAATTATAGTTTATTAATAAATTAACACCTAATTATTATTATTATATACTAATCCTTTAAAATTGCATTGTACTAAATTTTAATAATATCATTGAAAACACCGATGACTTATTTAATTACATCTTTATCAGAAAGCATTTGCCTTGTCAATTAGTTTACATAAATGGTTCACCCTCGAGGGAGGCGCCCCGCCGGTGGTCGCGGGCGCGTGAACCAATAAGCGTGCACTATTCCCTACTACCTGCATCTCTATTCCAATAACGCGTGTACAGCATCCTGACGTAGCATTTGCACAAAAGTGCAACCCCGAACGTTAATCACAGCTATGAAATCTCTTCTCTTTAGTAAATTACTTTCTTTTTTCAAAATTATCTTCTCACAAAGTTATATCTATAGATTAATAATTCTATTTTACCTGTGTAGTACTTACTTTACAAAGCTCTATACATTGTCTTAATTGCAATTTAATAGACTATAAATAATTGATTTTATCAAAAATTTCATTGCTACGTTAATTTATTTGAAGCAAAACCACACAAAAATAGTATCAACTTTTAACTGCACAGATTGAATTAAATAAACATTAAAATATTTTATATATAACTCAAATACATTGATATAGAAACAAAATTTTGACTAGATTTGTATAATTTGAAAACATTCTACTCTCAGAATAATTTGACTAGCATACGGCCGACGATATAAAAGAAATACGAACTAATTCATCAATACTAACGACGTCACATTAATACATTTTAGACGCAACTTTGGCACAATCATCTATTGTTTAAATACTGCAGGGGAAGACTTGGGGAAATATGTTTTCGGGATATGTTTGGAGAATATTATATTAGCGTAAACTTACAACTAGGGTGCAAAAGTAATAAGTAGATAGTGGATAATACCATAATCTTAAGTAATTGCTATTAACTTGATATATTATTGTAAATTTAAATTTAGGTATGTCATGTTTAAAATACACGTGCAGCGATCGCGCCTTATTTACGAAATTGATATTCAAAGTATTTTGGCACTCGATATTGGTGATGTGGCACTGTTTGTCCTTTATTAAGGGAAATAATAATCACTGGAAAGACTCTCAATACAGTGGTCCTATAGTTATCTTATCCTACATTAGCCTATGTGATTTTTTTTAGTTTTTTTTTGGAAATATTTTGATTACCACAGGACTATATTTCATCTAAGACTAAATACAATGAGCACAGTCTGGAGAGGGTGATGAAATAATTCGAATTAATCGTTCTACATTACATTACTAAACATTAACTACTTTCAGAATAATTTAGCATAAATCCACAACATCATTAATGTTAAACAAACTTCAACAATCTTTGGCTTTGATCCCTAGACCAATATTATTTATTCGACTTAATTTTCTGCAGCAGCCGATGTACATACACGTCGTGTAATACGTTAGAGATCTTATTAGTTCAAATGTTAAATAAATTAGAAGACTATCACATTTAGCAACACTATTTTTATACACCTAACGTCTTTTATTGTGAATCAGACGATTTTAAATGATATACTGAATGTTCCTTCACCTGTCTTCGATTTAAAGTAAGTTTTCTTAAAGGATTTGATCCCATCGGTTTCGTATCGCCGCGTCGCGTCCGAGCGCCGCGACTACTGTAATACCTAATTGTCCAGGTCATTACAATTATTTATTTACAAATATTGTCTTTAAACCCTCTCACTCTGTTCGCTATTCTATCACTACGCTACGTCAGCGAGTCCGAGGTCGATTGTAACGCATCTACACCTATCTACTGTACGCCGACACTCGATTACACTTACTTTGAACATTATTACTTGTGGTCGGTACTGATCATAATGGAAAATAAATCCAATAGACAATTGAATTATTCAACCGCTTAAATCCATAGTAAATTCGATCAGCTTAGATAACTCCTGTTGCATACTTTGTTATAAATTCATAAGCCGTGAGCAGTGAACTGTGAACAAAAATGTAAATATTTACTTGTTTACTATTCAAAATAAGTGCTTTGTGAATTTGCGGTGCGTTCACTGATCACGGATTAGTACAAATTTTAAAATGTCAGTCATATTTTTTTCATTATTAATCTTTTTTCAAAACCCCCATACCTGGTCTCTTTGATATATAAATCACTGACATAGTCTGCTCCAATCAATCAAATACAGTGGAGAATAAATATAAGAATATCTAAAATACTTATAAAATCGTAACAAATGTAAACATACATTCAGCAAGGATCTAATGCTCAATTGTTTCACCTCGATTGATACATTGTTTGGTCACGTTCATTTGAAGAAGTATATCGGAGCCAGAGCCCCGTACTGCGGCTGCATGAGGAGCGCGCGCTCGCTGTGGTACAACTTGTACGCGGCGCCGGGGTTCTGGCCGCGGAGCCCCATTCAATGGATCGGCGCCTTCACGATGTGGTTCGGAGCGATGTAGTGGTAGCCCGGCAGCGGCAGGCCGGCGGTCTCCATCGTGATCCTGGAACATTTCGAGTACAATAAGCGACTGCTCAACTAGCGTTTGTGTAGCACAAACTAACTTCTATAAAGTCACATTTCCTCAATCAATTTCAAAACAACAATATGTGTGAGCCCGTTCGTTGGGAGTGTTTGACGAGTTAAATCTTCGTGTTAACGGACATTCAAGATGACGCTCAAATAATAACTTGGATGGAAATGGAAATAAAGGAGAAAGCTGTAAGAGGTTCAGATTTGAGAACAAATCAGATTTTTATGTAATACTCAAGAAAAAGTTAAAACATGGAAACACTAGGATACAAATTAAACGTAAGGAAATCTCTTACCAGGAATTTGGATGATCCAGTGAGCTGTAGGATGTAGGTACACGATGGAGCAGAGTTCAGCATAATCAGGTATCACGGGAATGTTTGGTACCTGGGTAGGCAGGATTGTGACCAAGGTTCTTGAGGAAGCATCGTGTTCGGAACATAATATATATTTACCTGCACTTAAGACTAGAGGCTCTGTTACATATAATTCATTTCAATGAAAAACATACGCGTACTATAATTATTTTATTTAGTATGTACTTTAAAACAATACACTTTTGCTTAACGATTCTAGCGAGTAATATAAACCTGAAACGAATACGTAAACGTTTACTACCTTAAAATTAACATGATTTTTATTACAAATAAAAATTATATTAATAGCTAAATAATTTGCATTTCCTACGGAACTACTTTTAGAAACATACGAATTGGACCTCAATTTTAAATTCGCACTAATTAATAAAAGAATGTTTAGAAAAAACAATGCCATTACTGTACTAACTGCTATAGCTTCGCTATCTCTATTGTAACACCGTTGTTTACCTTGATTCGATAAGGTCATCTAAATATAAAACAGTCCAAACCACTTATTATACTTCTAGAAGGATCATAAGGGTTTTAAATATATAATAAATTAATAATAAAAAATCCAACATTCCCATTCTATACGAAATATTTTTGGCGCAAATAGAAATACTCATACCATCTACAAACGAAATGTATCCTAGCTTCTAACATAATGAAGTCATACACAAATGATTGTGATCAACATTGTATAACTATAAACGATACACAGTGTTATAGACCGACCGCGACCGCCGTACCGCGCCGTGGGGACGCGCGGCGAGGCGGGGGACGAGGTGAAGAAAGAGAAGGAAAGTGAGCACACTTTCCTCTGAGCGAGCGAGATAGCGTTAGCGGCGGACTGACGGTCGATTAGTTGATTGATACCTACCCTGTCTCGCTGTGCGTATACCCAAGCTGCGGTACTGCGGTTACGGCCGGAAACACACCTTTACAATGTAAGAAACAACATCTCTCTCTGTAGTACATTAGTTTTACAATGTTGATCTATTGATTTCTAAAATGTGTCAGAAGATTGTAAGAAATATCAATTTAGCAACAAGTAAATGTTTAAACCGAGATGATTTATTTTAATAGAAATTCTTTCAAAAGTCTAAGTTGATCTTCCATTTAAAATGTTTATACAGAGGTACAAAAAGCCATCAAACAATACTTCTTCATATATTAAAATGATTGTGTATAATGTGGTGGGTTAAAGAATATCTATAGCTTTACTGCAATCGTCTAGAACTCTCGTGTCGTAGAAGTATAGCTTGATGTTTCTCTTCTTGATTTGACACCCTGTATTTTGATTCCAAATAGATTATATCTGTCCGCAAAAGCACTCTGTATATTTTACAGCCAATAGCTTCTACGTACTCTACTATTGTCAAGATTCCTAGTTGTCATTAGTCGTACCTATTCATTTTAAAACTTTTTGTTTTAGTCCATCATGTAACTCTACATGCAGGTAGTGTCACCATCGTGATTTTATTTTATATGTTTGAAAGACCCTTGCATTTCTGATTATGTTGTATACACTTAGTCTCTCTTTGTCAGTTCATAATAACCTTTGGCAAGTATTGATTTTTCCAATTTTGGTCAAATAAAGTCACTCTGCTCGTGATTTAAGTTAATATTAAAGTACATATATATTGATGAGTTTTATAAAATTTAAGCTCAAACGTGTACTATAATTAGTGTGTAACATACTCATATAACACTTTCTAACAAACGTATGTCAATGAACTTTTAATAATAGTGCAAGTAATCATGAAAATCATCAATATATCAAATAAACTACAAAAGATGAAAACAGTTATTCCCAAAAAATAAAAGAATTTCTTTTATTTAATCTTACAAATAATACTAAACGATAACGATAACCGCATCGGAGGCGACGAAGCGTTCGCGGGCTCAGCGGAGCCTCGCTACCGTCGTCGCGACTCGGTGTGCACCGAGCGCGACACGACGACACAACACAGAAAAGGCAGATCGACACGATTTAAATAAAATCCTACGATGACAACTGCGGTTACATGATTGCGGAGTAACAAAGTCAAAGGATCTGCGGGCGGCGCGCCTAGTACGGGTTGTACTTGTTCCGCTCCTTGGAGGGCTTGGAGGGCGAGTCGTCGTCGTTGCGGCGCTGGCTGAAGGACTTGTGGTTGCGGTGCACGCCCGTGGTCTGCACGGCGCCGGCCGCGCCCGCCGCGCCGCTCAGCAGGTCGGTGAGGCCGCCCAGCGCCGACAGCGAGCTCAGCGCGCCCAGCGCGCCCGACTTGCTCAGCAGCTGCGCCAGCGGGATGGCCGACGCCAGCGGCCCGGCGCCCGCCGCCCCCGCGCCCGCCGCGCCCCCGCCCCCGCCTCCGCCCGAGCTACCTTCCAGATTCGCCTTCTGGAGCTCCACACTGAGGAGCGGGGGAGGAACGATGTAAGGGTCAGGTGCCCGTCTGGGCCTATTCGGGCGATCGCTTGCGTCACGCGGCTCTAGCGACAGCGTTGACCCGAGTTATTCGACGACATTTTATTGGAATGAATGGTCTTGTTTTTTCATTTTATCGTAGCGTTTAACCTTACTCATTGCGAAGGTCGAATATAAATTTAGGACTTAGAAGTTTTTAATTTTGTTTAACTTCAATTTAGATTCAATTCTATTTTGACTTTTTAACATCAGCTAATCGAATTAGCCAAATTAACTTTTAAACTTTCGCGTTCAGCCAATTTACTAAAACCGTCACAAATAATATTATTTCAGTAATAATTTATATTGGTTAATGTATGTAATATCTATCGGTCCACAGATTATATGTATGATATCTTTTTTTAAACCACTTATTCATCTCCTAAACAACCTAGATTGTATGAATTAATTATTTTATTTTATTTTGTTTTCGACTCGGGTCAAACGCCAATTACATATTTCAAATGGATTTTACATTAAGCGATGAAACGTTACCGAAATGGCCCATAGGGTAAAGATAAATCAGAGGAATATTATAGGATTTCAAATAAATTGACTTTAGAAATGGACTAGGCAAGAATTTGTATGGACTTGTATGGGCAAAATAATACTCCGCTGGAGTGTCGGATGGAATTTTGTCAGGAGGAGACATGGCACATGTTATTTATAAAGTAGTATCTATATTTATGTACTTACCTCATGTTAATGAGATATTGGGCGAGTGCCACCGAGTCAGGGTTGCCTGAAATTGTGATGGTCCGGTCAGTGCTACCTCCCTCGCGCTCCTCGCAGTTAGATATCCGAATCATGGCGCCGGAGATTTGTCGGATTTCGGCAATTTTAGTGCCACCCTGTAATTATTTTATTGCACACTCAGTTGTGTTACATAAATAAATACAAGAAATCTAAGACATCTACGAGCTATGACTGAAACATAAGGATCTAACAAGTGGATATACACATTAATATAGATGATAATGCCTCATTTTTTTCTGAGCGCAGACTTATTAATCAGAGTTCCTCCCGGGAGGGGGGTTGGGCAACAGCTAGTTATAAATAATAGGGATGTTGTCTACTCTTTTTAGTCAAGATAAACGTAAACTTAGAGAGAAAATTCAATTTCTCGAGCTGCTCGAACACGCTTCATATAAAATAGATATTAGCAGGTGACGTCATTCGTTTGTAGTGCAAATGTATGGAGTGCAAGAGAGTATCGCATTTATATCGGTCTACGTTGCGTTAACGCGTACAAAGTAATTTGAAATATTATAAGGAATCTAAAAGTTACAAGGGCGATTATTCAGATTGGGCTAATTTTAATTTTGCCGGTCACTAAAAAAGTGCTTGATTATGATAGAACACAACAGTAAGCATTTTTTATTACTACAACAAAGTTCTAAATCGATTCCTTGAGATTTATTTAGGGTTAAAGATTTAGTGTAAAATGTGACGAGGGTAGATGTAAAATAGTCTTGTTTTGTCTAAACTATTATAAAACGACTATTGCTAGTTATGCTAATCTAATTAGGTTTTACGGTTTCGTATACCCCAGGTGCCTTACATACCCCATGTACCACACAATACACATCACATGGGAGCATGCCATTAAGGCAGGTGCAATAACAGTGTGCTATGGTTTGCCTGCCCGTGAGCGCCGTATCAACTCTTATATACATATTATATGTTCGTAGACACTGAATTCAGCCTGGAAGTAGGTAGAATTCCCTCTCTTCAACCTCCCGTAAATGTTCAAAAGGTATTTCTCCCCATTTTTATCCATTCTGACTCGCAATTGCGACAGAATATTGCAATACTTAGTATTTTTTTACTAACTTTTGATGTTGAATATTATCTCTCAGAGTAGGGCTTTGGTCTATTAATAAAAAATGATTATTTTGTTATACTCTTTTAGAATATAAAGTTTATTTTTGTTGGCCGGCACTTTTAATATTAGCCCAGATGTGTATTGAGAGTGAATGTTCCCCTTGGCACTTAATAAGATTGTTTATATTTTAATCAATTTTGAGAAATTAAAAAAATTCAAATCATAATTTCAATTTGATTAAGCAATAGGTTTCACTATACAATGCAGTTCTTATGCAGTAATGGTAAAAGATTGTTTATATTTTGAGAAATAAAAGTAATGAAAAATTATAATTTCAATTTGATTAAGCAATAGGTTTTACTACACAATGCACTTATTATGTGAAAAAGCTAAGACATTTAGCAGTAATGGTAAAAATACGACGATGGTCGAAATCCTACTATCCAATTTGTGTTTGGAAAGTTATGCGAGTTCATTGTAGTAAATAACAGAGGCTAGTACCTTGCCGATGATGCACCCGATGAGCTCGTTGGGCACGGTCATCTCGTGCGACTGCTGGTTGGTGGCGGGCTGGCTGCGCGCCTGGTTGGACGAGCGCAGCTGCGAGCCCGCCAGTGCCGCCAACGCTGACAGATCAATAATTTTACATTTTCAATTAAATTTAGTAACAATAATGTCATTTGCCTAGAAAACTATACAACTATTTGAACAAAGGTATACTAAACGTTATTAAAATCTATGGTAAGTATTGGAGAATCTATCATTATCTAATATTTTTGTTGCACTTTTAATCCCCCAAAGGTATGGTGGGGGAAAACTCAATATTGAGTTAAGCTCGCCTTTGTACATCAAGATGTTTTCATTTTTTTTATATATATAGAACACGTCAATTAGACTTCGCCTTGCCTGATGGTAAGCTGAAGGCAAAGTCTCAGAAAAGAGGGTCACCATTACCTACACATACCGTGTGACAATGGTGACACTCAGCTTGACGGTGATGTATTTGTGATTACCTGTTGATGTATTATTTTCTTGTGTACAATAAAGAATTAAAATATCGAGATATTTATTCCAGGATCACGAATATAGCTATATTTTTGAAGTTTTTATCTCTGCTTATTTGACTTCTAACTTCAAAGAGTGCTGTGGAAGTCGTGCACTAATAGAAATTTACAAATGTACTTACATTTAAAAGTGAGTGATACTAATTTTCAGTCATCATGCAATGAAAAAATTATTCCCATTGGAGTTTAATTCGTTAATTGAAAGTTACAGCACATTTTTTTAATTAACAATGTCTTGTATAATTACCTGCAGGGTTAAGGCCTGCGGCATTCGCTGGTCCGAGACCACCGAGACCCAAAGCAGCTAAGCCAGCCAAAGGTGATTTGCCCAGTCCTCCCATCTATAGTCAAACAATACGCTTATTTAGTAATAGTAATGAAAAAGTAATAAAAAATTAGTTTACCCAAACCAAACTTCATGTTGTACAATTTCATATTGTTTTTACAAATAATTTGTTAATTCATATCATTGTATTTTAAAATACATAGTTACAGAATGATTGTTCTGTTTGAGTTACACTACTGAATAAGTAGGTATTTTACAAGGTCATATGCAAGTGTAAACAAAAAGAAATTAATACTATTATAGGAAGAAGAAATTATACTACATGGTGAGTAGGTTTCATTGAAAAGAGACATTGAAAATATGCACTGCACATTATATAAATTTTTAAGTTTAAAATAGCTCCAGCTGCTTGTTTTCATCTTCTCTGACATGGCCGGGATGGGATCGCTGGATAGGGTAACCTGGGTAGAAACTAGATTTTACAAAATAAGTATTAATTACTTTGAAAATTCGCAAACGTACAAATTCTCATGGTTTGGATGACATTCTACAGCTTATAGAATTTGAGATTTGCGAATTTTCGAAAGTTAACATTCCACGTTGTGAGTTCTTGACTGGTGCTGCCCATAAAAATGCACCTCTAAAAATACGAAATTGGCATAAATTACTGTATTTAAACGTTATCGTATGGTTAAGCCATGCGCGTTCATGGTTAATCACCACTATAATTTCTCGTGTCGAAAATAAAAAGTAAAACGTCGGAATAGGCAAGGCAAAGGCAAAATAAGGATAGGTGCAAGTAGGTGAATAACTGTATTTAGCTGTCGTGTGCTTGAGCGACGATGTTGAAGTAGGTACATATTTCGCTCGTATCTCGGCAATGCCAGAAAACAAACAGATAAAGCTTTGAAATTGTATTTAACTACAAAACGTTAACTATTACAAAGGATTCAAATATGCTGAAGTATTAAACGCTAGAAACTACGGATCGGTTTATAGGAGAACAAATGTATTTAAGAATCATACCAATGTAAGGGGGTACGTGCAAACAGGAAACAGTATATCCATGTCTCAAGCATAAGTGTAAAAATAACAGCGCAAAATAAAATGGAATTCATTTCTACATTCCACATCACCGGGGTTCTAAAACTATTCATATACAATGTTAATTCATATCCGCTACGGGGGATCGACACCACACATCCAATTCGAGGGGATTCTGGGGCAGCACCAATCACATAATGTCACTCGGTTTACACACAACCTCATAGAGAAGAAATTATGAATACTAATAATCGAATAGTACTTTATTGCAAATAGGTTGGGCCATACTTGAGATTCAACTCTACAGGAGGCTTACTTTAGCATTGTCCACAAAGACGGAAAGTATGGCATGGCGGTACATTCAGAATAGCGCGATCAGAATTGTCGTGGAAGTTTGTCAACACAGAATTGGCTGAAGTCTGACGAAACTGTCAATTAATAGCTGCTATAGATTAGGTAGATGTACAATTTTAGGAACAGTATAACTTGGTACAATCTGCTAGATGGAGCGTCGATAGTATTTCAATATATTAATGTCTTTTCAATTCATAGACGATGAACATAGTTGACCGTCGTACCCATCTCATGATTAGGTAGCTCTGATGTGAAGCCCGAGGAGGATTACGTTTTGACAAATAGGTAGGTAGGTATTTTGACAAATCTATTATTTAATTTCTTTGCCAACTAAACTTCAGTTACTATTACAAGAAAATACTCGTAAGTATACTGACAAAGAAAATGGAATCTTATGGGCCTATGAACTTCGCCAATTCTTTGCAGACAGTAGTACGGTGAGCAGGAGACAGTGCCATCTCTATGAGGTCGGGGCGACTACCGAGGACGTGACTCACAAGGTGGTGTTCGTGCAGCGGCGACGGCAGCAGGTGGTGCGGCGGCAGCGCGCCCACCAGCGGCGGCTTCATCTCCAGCGCCAGGGGGAACACCGGCGCGCACACCGCCTGCAGCGCACCTTCTTACACTCGCGCCACTACTGCCTAACGCCTACCTACCGCCTCGACGCCTAGCTCTTGCCATCTATCGCCTAGCTCTTGCCATCTATCGCCTAGCTCCTGCCATCTACATATCATTTTTTGGGTATATCGTCGGGCTATGTCGGGATCGAACCAACTAAAATAATAAGGTTCCAGTCCGTCAGTCCTTTACCAGGAATGTCAGTGTATACCCTAAGAAGGAACTCTCAACCAACTCTCCTACCTACTGCCTTCCTATACCTACGAACCCTCAAACTCCTACACCAATACGGTTACGTTTCTCTTGAGAATATGAGGAGGTAGAATTAAGCGTACAAATTAAAATACAAATATTCAACACGGGAGTCAATGACTTTTGTAGAACCGGTAGATCTCTCCGATACCATCACATAGGTCCAGTCCAGATTAATTTATTGATAAAATTTGAATGTTTAATTTGCAAGTCAAGGTCATGACCATATAATATATGCACTCCATTATAGCTGTCGACTAGTCGCGCGCGCTGTCTCTCGGCGACTAAATATAGGCGAGCGAGTCGCGACTCAGTGTGTAGACACCTATTTGAACCAATGAAAGTAATAGTCGCTGTCGGCCGAGTCGCCGGCGACTAGTCGAAAGTGCGTAACGGGCCTTATGTCAACAGTGTTATTCAATAAAGTTCAAAGTTTTATGTTATAGCATCCTTGCCAGATTCCATTTTTAGACTTAATTTAGTTTATTCAGATTTTTGGTTAGTAAAATTTTCGACTATATTACTATAAATGTTCTGAATGCTCATTGCAGAAAGATAAAAAAATGCACCGTCAGATTAGATTTCTATGTTCTAATTTACATTCGTAATTTTGAACTGTGTTTCGACACTTTCGCTGCTAACCGGTGCTTAAAAATAAAACCTAACCGTTGTGGTTCTGCTTTTAGACGCAATATTATGTTTGGTGATATTTTTAATTTTAATACCTATATAGATTACAAAAAAGAGCCTCATACAATATTACGATAGCCATATAGTTAGGTATCCGAAGTTTGTTTGTTAGAATGTGGATACAGTTATTTCGTACAGTACAAACATGATAAAATGAGAGCAAATAATAATCAACATAATTTTAATTTGACATAATTTAGTTGCATGAGCGTAAAAAGTCGACGTAGACCTACTAAGCATGACCATTGCAAATTGGTTTAAAAAATTAAAAAATGGCAAATAAGAACCTACTTCGTCTATAGAAACTGTTGAAATTTGCGATTTTCTCTAGTGATGTTTTTTTAAATACACTTGCCTTTATAATATGTAATTTAATGTTGCTTTCAGCGATAAGGCCGCCCATTGTACATTCAACTGTATACACATGATACCTATGTGTCTCGGCTTTAAATCTATTGGTGTACAATAAAATATTATCTATCTATTCCATTAATACTTTCTTCGTACTGTACAAGTTGGCTAATTAATATTAATATAATACTAGTTGATACTCCAGATGGGGCCTAAACCTGTGATAGTGCCATATCAGGCATTGCTATTCTCCTATCAGGGTTCATTCTCATTAAAAACCGATAGAAAAATTCTTGGCTATCGTAGTGACGTTTTGTTTCTATAGTAGGTACATAATTAACGTAACACTTACATCTTGTGCGGGTACAGCATAGTTTCCTTGAATAGTGTATGCCTGACCTCCGGCTAAAATCACAGGACCGGCTACATTTGGCTTTGGCCTGTAGGGAATTGTGGCTCCTTTTGGTGGGCTCTGAAATAAGAATACGGTATTTGTTAACATTACTAGTATGATTCTTACTAATTACCCCGCTGTTAAAGCGCTCTTTTAGTGATTACCCCAATATTTATCTCTACTGTGGTTTTTGGTAGTAATTTTTTCACAGTTAGCAGTTAAGATTATTTTTTATTGATAAAAAACCACTATGAAATTCGAATTTATAATATTGTATATAATATAATATGTAATAGCTACGAAAATAACCATAAATAAGGTACATATACAGTGATTATTTATGTTTCACATGCACCGAAGCATGATACCAAACTATAGACACCGATGCCAGTTTTGCATAATTACATGCATGGTTAAATATGAATGACACATTATATTTACGTTTATAATAAACGATTATGACTGGTGTGAGTTACCTCTAGCATAACGCAGCAAATGTGGTAAATGCATTGTGTAATCGCATCGCAGGTACCGCTTATTGTCACTGCTCTTTCTGTTGAATTTGGCAACATTTCACTTGCCACCTGTAACAAAAGAGTCAATATATTAGATTTAACATTACGCACACAGTGTGATATAGGGTCGGCAGCTCGAGTTTCACCACCCTGATGTTGCACGCATCCATAGATCATGGTAGCCATGGTCACGGCTAGCACACGGTCCAGGTGGACCATGTGCTAGTTTACAACTAAAGTAGTATAAAAGAGCAATATAATTTACAACAATTGAATTTTGTAGCGTAGCTGTTGTCAGTGTAGTCCATTCGACTGCTACGCAGGAGGCGCGGGTTCGAATCCCGATCAGTGTAAATATGCATGGCATCAGTGTGGGTGTTTCCATGCCTCGTAGAGCCCTCAAAAATAATACCTATAAATTGTGGACATACCTGAATATTGGCTCCGGTCACGTCACGAATTTCTTTGATTTTGGATCCACCCTTGCCGATAAGGGAGCCGCACTGTGACGCAGGTACGATGAGGCGCAGTGTAATAGGCGCGCGGGATCCACCGCCGCCGCCCTCATTAAACTGCGAGCACCACTGAAAAACATAATTTTTATCTATATTTACAAGGTTCAGTACTTTGTAAATCCTACTTCCTATCATTATTATAAAGGTTACAGTTTGGGAAGATGTTTGGATGTTTGTTATCAATCACACTAATAACTGAACGGATCTGGCTGAAATATTACACTGGGGATAGATTATAGTCTGGAATAACACATACATGTTGGAGCATGTTCGAGACAATTCTACTCCTTATTATTTTTATTTATATTCTTTGGATAATTTAGTTGACCTTGATTTTTATGTAAGTGACTGCCATGTGGTCACCCATCCCGTGAACCCTCCTGGCTAAACTAAATTGCCAGTATTAGGAGTGGGTTCAAGTGACAAATGACCAGGGTTTAAATTTTAAACCTAGAACCTCTCGATCTTGTCACTTCCCTAACCTGTCCCGTGACAGTAACTACTTAGCTACAGACGCTTTCTTGTGTGTCTTTCAATCTGATATATGGATAGTTTATTTAATTCTTATGTTAAGGATAGGGACTTACAATAGGCGATTGTTTGAAGTAATGCACATTTTACAAACCTCTTCAAATTTTTTGCATATAAGTGTGAATGCTTTGAATATGGCACTTGTATTGCCAGTAACAGTGACAATGCGCTCTGGACATGATCCATCAGATATGTTGATTTTTGCTCCAGACTGAAATTAAAAAATATCATTACCATTACTATTGAGGTGCCATAATAAATACAGTAGAACCTCGTTAAGTCGAACCTCGATAAGTCAAAAACCTCCAAATCTCGAAAAAATGTTTTGTTCCCTTCCCTTCAAACACCAAAACCTCCATTACTTGAAATCTTGACCCTCTGTTAGTCGAAATAATCACCGAGTCCCTCCAAGCCATTTTGGTACATATTTTCACTCTATAACTCGAAAAATTAAATTTGACCTCTGTATCTCGAACATAGCAACGTTTTATTTTACAACCTTTACAACTTGATCATTTGGAATTTATTACCTCTATTGTTCGAACAAAAATAAGTTACCGACTTTAAGAACTTGCCGAAATGTGGGTACACTATTGTTTCTTAGAAAACATTTTAGGAGTATACGATAATAAATTTATGACTCACGTAAACACGTGTTTGCTTGCTTGGTGTCAGGTGTTCAATTTTGATTTCCTTTGAAATTTAGCTAAGCAAGTCATTTGTTTTCGACTTAAATACTGTCAGATGCAGTTTGGTTCTACTGCAATACACATCAATTAGTACAACATTTAACATGAGTGCTGTGAAACGTAAACTAAAAACTTTGAGTCTTGCTGAAAAATTAGAAGTGCTCGAAGCTGTGAAGAGGTGTCAAAAAAGAAAGATGTTGCTGAACAACTGCTACTGCAACTGCTTTTCTGCTCTTTATAGATTAGACAATGCTATAGATAGAGAACAACCAAATTATCTAAAGCAAAAAAAAATACTGACTTTTTTTAATGCCATATTTTTTATTTTAAAATGATTTGAAATAATGTTGATTTATAATAAATAAAAATATGTTTCTCACCTCTGCAAGTTGAATTTTTATTTATTTTACCTCTCTAACTCAAAATTTATAAGAATAAACCTCAAACTCTTTATGTCGAATCAAAATCCGCCTAAGTCGAAATCCTCCATAAGTTGAAAACTCTATAACTCGAAATTTTTGGCGTCTCCCTTGATGTTCGACTTATAGAGGTTCGACTGTAATATTAATTATTGACTATATATATTATCAATTTACTAAACGAATGATAACGAATTTTTTTAGCATACTTCGAACATTAGATGGTTCACAATTATCATTTAAATTTACATTAATACTAGGTATATTTGTAAACAAAGGGTTATTTTAATGTAAAATGTCACAACTTACTTCTTCTCTAAACCTTTTAACAATCTCTCCCTTTTTGCCAATAATACTGCCAACCTCCTGCAAATAAACAAAATTATTTTAAACTAAAATCAAGTGCAGTACAAAAATAACCAAAGGGTTCAGTACATTGGCATGTATTGTGCAATGGGTGCACGCAAATGTAATTAACGCAGTCGCGATGAGATTTATAGTACAAAAGAGTTCCTGTCTGGTAGCCAATAATAGTCTGTACAGATTCTTTACTGCAGTACACATCGGGGTTGCATCGGGACAGTTTTAGAGTGTACATGTTGTATCATCCTGGCAACTGAGCATCATGACTTCTGTAGTATGTGAATAATGTTGTTGCTCAACAGTCGCTAGCACAATAAAAATAATCTTGATAAACAGTTACTACATCAGCGCTAGTGACTAATTGTCATCAAAGTTTCTCTGATTAACTAATCCATTAATTATTAATAAGCTTGGCGTGTGACTAATGTTGTGAATTTGATTTCACAATTATAAAGGGAAATCTAGTAGCTGTTTTGCATTTTAAATGAGAAAGCTTAACCTTTATTTGGGTAATTTTAATTTGATATTCACAATGTGCTTTAGATTCTACTATTGTATATAAAATCAGAATCAACTCTTGGCTACAGAAACGTGATAACCAAGGCGTAGTAAGCAATCAAGTGTGGTTTTGGCAAAATTGGTGCTTAAAATTTTGATCAGGTTAAACACAAAATTTCAAAAATCATGTGGTATGTCAGAGGAATGGTTTGTTTATCATTAGCTCGATACATTAGGTGCAATTTCAGACACTTTTTTTAAATTTTAATGGGCATTTACTAAAACAAAATCTGGTGCCTGGTATGCCAGTGAGATACCTACTCATAAGTATTATTTATAATATCTCACTAGTTCATATAAATGTAGCATTTGTTAATTCATGATTGATTTACTTCATTAATGGCTTTATAAATAAACACTCTTGTTTAGATAAAGCGCTGGTAAAATAGCAAGGTACAGCTTTTAAAGGATATCTGGAGTTGGTCAGGTTATGAAAATATCACTGACCTACAATATACCACAAAATCCTGAATGGAGTAGAAATCGTAAAACGGAGATAAAAGACAACTCCTGAACCAACATCAAAATTATGCAGATTTTAGGATGTTTTTCCTAAGCCTATTTATTGCATTTTTTATTAATCATACTAAACAAGCACACCTATGAACTTTTGCAGTATTTTTATATAAACTACTTATAATTTCAAAAATTAACTATTATAATAACATAAAATATTTAGCTAGGTTTCCAAAATTAATATTAATTATATTTCCAAAGGAATCTACAATGCAAATAAGTCTTTACTATATTTATAATTCAGAGATAACTACAGTGCAAAAGATAATCAACCGGTTGACTGAATTAAAAATAAACAGAATCCCAGACAGTATGCACAAGGAAGTGACTGGTAAAAACAATGGACAACATTAGATATCACACATTACTCCAATTAGAAAAAGGTACAAATCGACAAGTTTGATGAACAGGGCGAGTGCCAATAGTTGGCCCAACGCCAAATGTACTTTGTATTGGATTATGGCCAATTAAAAGTACCTAGATGTAAAAGTAGCTATAAGAGAATGTTAGCATCAATACATCTCACATGTCACAGTGCAATCTAGCGACATCTAGGTGTGCTAAATTAGTAACGCTGTTGAGTAATCTGAGACTAAATAAAACACGGAGATGCAAATTATAACATGCAAATAAAACATTACCTTGCCAAGTCGAATGCAAACGTTTTACATTATTTATTTGTTGATCGAGATTTATACAGGAAAGTAAAAAGCTAGTGATAGGGCTTGAGAGATTGGGAGGTTTTAGCTACATGTGAACCCACTATCAACAGAAAACTTGGGATCCTTTGTTTTTTTTACATATTAGCAACGAAAATTATGTTTTTTTTTAATATGGTTTTTCACTCCCTGCTTAAAGGACCCGGGACTGTAGGAAAAAGGTAGTGCTGGTAATGAATTCCAGGCCTTAATGGCGCGACAAAGAAAATTATCCAAACCACTGGACTCTTAATTGGACACTGCACTGTATGCGGGTGACATCTAAGCCCTACACGTGCTGTCCTGTGTAGGAAAGGAGAGAGTGCGACTAATTGGAAGAGTTCATCAGAACATTCACCATGGTACAGACGGTAAAATACTGCCAAGAACCAACATGTCTACGCATCTACAAAGGTTCTAGGGTGTACGTGACCT
This sequence comes from Eilema griseolum, assembly GCA_963662185.1. Classification (NCBI taxonomy): domain Eukaryota; kingdom Metazoa; phylum Arthropoda; class Insecta; order Lepidoptera; family Erebidae; genus Eilema; species Eilema griseolum. Next base: position 14,079,187 of record OY759238.1, on the reverse strand, counting down.
CAGGATTCTGAAAAATGCATTGAAAAGTTGCTGCAACTTGTCAAGAGCATCTAGTAAATACTATGCGGAGCCATCCCAGAGACACGAGCAGTATTCCACTTCACACTCCGCAGTGTCTTGTAGAGAAGACATCACTGCTCTGGTGTGAAAAAACTTCTCACTCTGTTCAGGACACCGAGTTTATGCGAGATTATTTTGATGATAGTAGTTTCTGTTATTCAGGTTGCAGTGTACATCCATACCTAGGATATTGAGATTGTCCTGCAGTTTATTGATGCCTTCGCTATGAATGCACATGCTTGCATCTTTTTGACATTGAACTTGACCAGGTTATCAGAGCCCCATTGGGAAATGTGATTCAGGATCCGGTCAAGCTCAGTGACAAGAAGTCTGTGAAGGTGCTATTGTCGATATAACAAAGAACGCTGCCTGTGGCAAGCATGTCGTTGATATGCAGAAGAGAATGGGTGATAAGACAGACCCCTGCAACACGTCGGCATTTACCTGCAGGAACTCCGAAACTCATCAATCACAAAGGACATGAATACTGCGCCCGGCAGGCAGCTAACAACTCTCCCCCTAAACCCCTCCAACTAATCTAAGATGCTCGTATTAGCAGTGGGTTCACATGTGCAGTGTAATGGCCTGGATTCAAACACAACATCTTTCGACCATAAGGCTGACTCCTAAACCACTAAGATACTGATGCTTATAATATGTGAGCTTCATTAGAATATTTGTATTATTTTACTCATTCATAATCTTCTATTAAGTATAAATAGCAAAAATATATATTTTGCTTGTTGTGTACACATTTCATGATTATTATTATGTAAATCTATTGATAATGTGTAAATGCAAAGTATATAACTCAATTATTGACATAATAAACAATTGTACCAGATAATAAAATGAAAGCCTAGTCGTTAAGCAAGCCTAGATGGTTAACAAACAGGATATTGTGTTAGGAATCCATACAAGTTCCGTTCCCTAACAAGATTGAAATACCAAAGTAATATTAGATTACCATATGTTCAAACAAATACAACTCTTTCACACATGAGAATGATTTCAATATTTTTGGTAGCAATGTACTAAACAATACCATTGATTAAAAAATTATTGGTCGAAAAATGTCATAATAAAATTGGTTAGCAATAGTTTTATTTTGATCAAAAATACACACACACCAATGCTTATTGTCTCCCAAACATAACTATGGACGAACATTATGGAAATAAGTATATCAGTACTAGGTACAATAATAAATAATGCATAGCACAGATATGACTAAATAAATCTACTCAAGCAACAAACAAACACAACATAACTATAACAACAGGTCACACATCCACAACTACACTGATAAGTGTTATTGTACTTTGAATAATTAAAAACTACATCACTTATCAATTAATATTCCTGTTAATAACTATAAACTTTAGAAGAAGGTAATGTACACTTCCACAATTTAAATAGAAAAGATTTTACACAAACAGTGCCAATTATATTTTAAAAAAAATTTGTAAGTGTTCATCCTCTTACCTTCCCCTGCATAATCAGTCTGATAGTGAGGGTAACTTTGGAGTCTTCCTCATGGAGAGTAGGGGCTTTCTCCAGTTCCATGCTGGAGGAGGTGTCCGTCGTGTCTCGCGGAATTTTGGCTGCGTACGGGACTACGTGGGCGGACACAGGGGACACTCCACTCAATCTAATGGCTGGGACTCTGGGGCTCGTGGCACGCACTGCAGGCAGGGTAAGCTGGAAAACAGGTGCACATCTCAAAAGGGACGTCCATAGGTCTCGAGCGATCTAAAGGTATGGGGTATGGGCACTCTTTTAATTAAAAAGCGAAGCCGTTTACCAATATTTATTTACAGTGACTTTCAGTGGCAAGCGTAACGGAATGAGGACGGCGAATGAGGATCTAGACACTATTATGAACTAACTGGTCTTAGGTACGACCGGATTCTGCGGCGGTAACACGAGTCGAGCCGATCCGGACGACGAGACCGTTACTTGAACTCCGATACCTGTTCGCGGCTCGCAACATAACCTCAGCGTCGCGCCTCATGGCTAGACGACCAGGTTATCGATCCCAGAAATCCCAAACAATATCTCCCGATAACCGCGTCTCAACCACTTTCTTACCTCGTTTGTTTTTCACGACACAACAATAACTTAACAAATCTTAACACTAATATTATCACCAAGATGTGTATAAAAATCACACTTATCACAATTTTCTTTGTCACTTATAATTATAAAATTAAACTAAAATCCGACGGTGACGCGTCGGTGTGAAGCTTGTAATTGTCATAAACAATAGAGGACAGAGGATAGAGGATAGAGAACGTTGACAGAAGCGCCTCTGGTGGCAGTAAGACCAATTTATTTTGACAGCGGTTTTATGTTACTGTCGGTAAAGTAGGATCACAGTGCATAGATAAGAAAAGTAGCGAAGTGCTTTTACATACGACGACACGACGACCAGCAATTTTTTGCTTTTTTTTGTAGGACACGTCAATTAGACTTCGCTTCGCCTGATGGTAAGCTGAAGGCATAGTCTCAAAAAAGATAGTCACCATTTACATACATATACTATATTACAATGGTAACACTCAGCTTGACGGCCTCACTATTATGCTTTTTCACGCCCCGCTTAAAGGACCCTGGACCGTAGGAAGAATGAAACACGCTGAAAATGAATTCCAGGTCCTAATGATGCTACAAAGGAAAGAGTCTCTGAACCGCTTGTTTCTTGAACGGATATTCTGCACCGTATGCGGGTGGCATTTAAGCCCTGTACGTGTTGTCAAAACTTTATTGCAGTCATAATACATCTTCCTAGAGTTCCGTACTGGAAGGGTAGAAATAGAACCCTATTATTATGACTCCACTGACCACACCTATCTGCCTGTCACCAGGCTCTATTTATCTCATGAACCGTGATAGCTACTTGAATTTAGACAGTTGAAATTTTCAGATGATGTATTTCTGTTGCCGCTAAATAATTAATACTAAAATCAGGTTAAAATAAATATTTAAGGGGGAATATTAGGTAGGTATATATGTCTAAATAATAGTATAGGAACATTTGTTCGCGAGTCTGACTCACATTTGGCGTTGTTTTTGTTTGCCTAAATTATTTATCATGTTTACTTATAAACGTAAATATCTACTGTCTGTTTATAGTAAACAAAGACATCGCGCGTCGCTATAGCGTCGCATCGCACTCTCGAAGAAGAGTGAGAGTTCAGTTAAGTTCAGCTTGTTCCAGTTTTATAGAGCGTTCTCTCTAACTACATCCGACTGCCTGTATATTGTAAAGTATAGAATACCTAATTATGTTGTCCGTAGTCTAAAATGGCGACAAAATATTATGACGAACGTGATGCACCAAACTGACCAAACGGAGACGCGACAGTGCGCTACGTAAATAATACATTATTAATAATAAATTCTTAATAATATTAATAACATTGATATAAATAATATTAGGTATAATTTATGATGCATAGAAATTAATAAAATCATGACGTACTATTTTTTCAGGTGAGTAAGTAGCTATATTTTTTATACTTGTCTTACTTATAGGTATATCTATTTTATACGTGTTTGCGTCATTTTTGAAAGACGACATGTTCCATTGTTCCTGCATGACATATCTATTATTAATAATACGTCATTGAGTGACATGAAAATTTATAATGAACCTGTCATTATGATGTGTGAGAGCAAAAGAGAGTCTCTCTTTCCCGACGTGCCAACCCAAAGGCCTGTTTTTGTTTAGCGTTTTTGAATCGACCCGAGTGGTGACGACGGAAAGCGACTTGACATTGAAATTTTTTGTACTTAACTAAGTATCTACATGATATTTTGTCACACAGTAGGTAAGTAAATAGGTATGCATAAATTTGATAATTCGTACATTTCATAAAAATCTGAAAAAATATTTTTTGAAAGGTATCTTCCTATCTACTTTCCCATTTCGTCTCCGTGACTTACATTTACCTAGACACTAGACAGTCTTATGCCCAGAAAATTCCAATTTTTCAACTTGAAATAAAACTTAAAAACAGTAGATACCTAATACTTCATATATTAGGTACAAGGACAGCTACGTTACTTTTTAAAGGGAGAGCTTTTACAAAAAAAGCCAGTTGGTCCCCGCACGGCAATATTGGACTTGAATGCTTTGTCCCATGCAAATTTGGTCGCCGTTTATTGTCTCTCGACGGAATATTTTCTGAGGTAACCCGTCCAAAAATATATCTAAATTTACTCAATAAGAACATCGGTAGTAACTAAATGTGCTTACACTTGTAACCGATAGATAGTGATTTACAAGCACTTTAGGTAAGTAGGTACCTATCTAAAGTGCTGGTAAATTGTATTACCTATGAGTCTTAAGTACCTAATTAGTTAATGAAAGGAAATAACTACTTATCTCTTTTCTTAAACGAGAACACTTAAGTCTTGGTTTATGAAAACAATCAATTATGAGATTTTGCTGAGATTTTTTTTACCAAGAACTCAAATTTTGATTATAAATTACGTAGCGTATCAAGAATCTTTGTAATTCGCTGCAATCACTGATTAAAAAATACAATAAAAGTACTAACTGTTAACCGCAGTTCCTACCTCTTCCTACCACACTTGCCTAGCCTGTATCTTTTCAGAAGTTCTAGTCTATCTCTGTACCAAACATTAAAAAAATAATGTTCAGCGGTTTAGTCGTGAAAGCGTAACAGACAGACAGAGAGGTACTTTCGCATTTATTAATAACTACTCAAGCTCAAGTAAGTAGAAACATATACGAATTTTTATTCATATTAATGTTCAATTAAATGTTGAATCCCATGAGGAATAACTTTAATTTTCACATACCTATATCAATGTCCTTTGCAGTTTCAAAAAGGCTTTATTATTTATCATATGCCCATGATACGGCTCTTTTGTGTGCGGCTAAATCAAGAGATGTGGTATTTAACAAAATGGTATTTAATAAAATGGTTTTCGTTTTGTAAATGAATGTAGATAAAATTAAATACATGCTATTAGCAATGCGGAACATTAATCAGCCAATGATGAACATAAATTATAAACATATTAATTAATTATGCACATTGTTGTGTAATTGCTGACATTGCATGCGCTTGCCAATCATTAACAAAAACTGATTATGGAAAATATCTTGGTGTTAAGATTTTACGTTGGTAGTTAAAGATTGACATAAATCAGAATTTGCACATCTCAAAGTGAACTGATTATTTTCAATACTGATACTGACCAAATTGTATGATTAATAAATTATTGATTTTAAATATTTTTTTTATTTTTTTTATATGAGAAATATAATTAACACATTACAAATAGACAAAATAATTAAAACATTTAAACATTTAAATAATTATCCAATTTTTTATAGTAAATAGCCAATAACTTAAAAGGTCCTGATTTTTTACTCATGAATATCTAAAAAAAATTGTTTGTATCGTAGAGAACAAACACAAGTCTGCTGAATTGCTACGTGCTAGAGTATCTACTAAAATTAATTTACATCTGTAAGAATTTACACGCAATAGCGGGCTATAAGATGATAATAATATTCATTATAAATAGTTTAGTACATTTATTTGACTTTGTGTTAGTCCATTTTTACTTATTGCATGACTTCTTGGGCTGGACACACAATCTTACAGTGGCTAAATGTGAAAATTTTCAAAAAGGAAGCCCGTTAAAAAAATCTTACCTCTAATACAACAAAAACAGATACCTACATCTCTATAACGGCTTCCTTTCACAGAGTAAACCAGCAGGAATCGGTTAATAGGGACGTCTGCAATCTAACCAAGGGGGGCTTATAGCGTGCCTAAAGAGAGCAATCTTAAAAGTAGCCACGTTTCGGCCATTAAATTTTTTTCTGCAGATCAATTTCTAAATGACATGTGTGGTGCTAATAGTATGTTAATTATTTTTTATTCTTAATATTATAATATACCTTTGAATACAAGAAAATATTTATTTATAGTTTGTAAAAAACATTAATTTACCGGTATTTAAAACACAAATACAAGACGTAGGTACACAAGTCAGTACGTACTTACAGAGAAACCCAGCTCTTCAGCGTCTCATAATTCAGCGTACGTAATTAACGTTTTATTCTACGCTATTTAATTCCTTCGCAAGGATCATGAGATTCATGAACAGGTATGTATAACGATGGGTTGATTGCTAGGGCGTCTTTTATTTCTCCTCTGTCTGCCAGACAAATATCTACTCAGTCGTTCAATGCTCGTATCTACCAATGAAAAATGTTATGATAAATATTCATGAAAACTGATATATATATATGAAATATGCAGGTACTTATGGAGAGATATATGGCGTATTATTAAAAGGGTAGTTACGACTGAACATATTGGAACGGCTGTTAGTATTTGAAACCTTTTGGAAGTTCGGAGTGCAGGATTCCTCACAAGTAAAATGTACTTAGCTTTCAATCAACTTATAATTATTTTGAAGTAGCAACTCGTTTTTTACCCTGTTCTTATTTTTATACCATTCGTTTTGTAGGGTAGGTATAATAATAATAATATTAATAATAGGACCATCGCTTGCAATTGCAACCTCATACGCATACCCATCGGCTCAACTCATTTGATAGGCTCATATTTACGTGGTGGTCGCTATTTACGTGGTGAGTTATAGTGATGAAGTGGTCTACGATGAAATACCCATATCCCATTCTCAATTCCTTTGAAGTTGCTTATTGTTGTACTAATTATAAGCGTAAGTATAGGACTTGTGGGTGGGCGAAATTTAGTAATAGAAATTTCACCCCTTTCTTGTTGAAGATTGATTAAAAAACTACTAGAAAATCTAGCTAAAACACATAGGTAATGGTCTAAATGGGTCAAAAACCTATATATTTATAACACCCATACTATTTGTAATAATCATTATTAATAAATAAAATATCACATCTATAGAAAAACAGTATCCTTAACACAAATCTTAAGAAACAAATCGCTAATTTAGAATTTATTTACTATAGTGTTGCGAATTTTTAAACTTGCCATTAGGCGTCTATAGTCTTGTAAAACAAATAGTTAATTTTCTTAAAATAAAGTTTTATTTTCGAAAGTGTCCACTATTGGGGTTAGTGTCCACTAATGGTGCTTTACCTTAAGCACTGGCTTTAAAATCTTGCAAGCAATTTATCTATAAATAAGTAGTAACAAGTCAGACAGCCCTGACGAAACTACCCATCTCTATCTAAAACCTTTTTCGAAGTTAAACCAGCCTATGGAAGCCCCGATTATCCCGACATAAGCATCTTGTTAGTAAAGTTGTTAGTAGCGATACTTATTGGAATAGAATAAGATATTTTTTTATCAGTTTATTCATTTATACAGTCAATTAAATATCTACAATTTACATTTTTAAATAATAAATCAAATAAATACATTTAAATTTCAATAAAAAGACATCATATCTGTTTATTCCCTTTGCAGTGGAGACTTTGGGCTGTTGGAGTGTGGAGGCAAAACGATTTGCGGAGGATATCGGACGTAGGATCAGGGAGAAGTCAGGCGACTCCCGCGCCGGATCGTACCTGGTCCAGAGGCTGTCCATCGCCATTCAAAAGGGCAACGCAGCCAGCGTGATGGGCACCGTTGCACCAGGTACAGGTCCGATCGCGCCTATCTTTTAGGGACGAGTAAGATAAATTAAATACTTTTTACGTTCTTCATATTTTCAAGAGGAGTACAGCGATGTTTTGAGTAAGTACTTACATTTGATCTTGATCGAAATCTGATAAAAGAATAGTGATAATTAAAAACTATCATCGTTAATCAAATAAAACCGGTATGTTGCCTATACGTACCTACCTACCTCACCTGCACAAAAAAAGATTTTGTCTCTCCCTAACCCCTAACCTAAAGAGGTGATTATAATTAATGAAGCTGTAAAATCTTATCTACATACCTACATATAAGATTTCGTTAGAGATGGCCCTGGGTCGGCCAGGGTGCGAGGGATATGCCTGTCAACCTCACCTTCGGCAACCAAAACGACCCACAGGCAGCGTGCATTTTGGTCGGTTCGAGTCCGACGTAACCTCCTCCTCCGGCTCCGGTGGGAAGGTATCCGAGGGGAATTTGCGCACGTAAAAAAAAAACCTACATATAAGATTTTACATTTACATTAAATCCTCTTTTTTTAGTATAGTTATAAGTTCATATTTTTTGCTATAAGTCCACATTGTCCACATATAGTACCTACTATCGATGGATAATGTGGACTTATAACAAAAAAATATTCCGGTGTACGTCCCCTCTAGTGGCATTCTTCGGCTAACCTACTTTCCTATATAAATTTGTCCAACTCCTAACAATATAGGTATAAAACATTGCCCCTGAATGTTCGACTCACATTGCTTCGTACAAATACATTTATTACGTCAAGACGTGTTCTTTATTTGCTAGTTGTTTATTTATCGCTCCCAGAGGTATGAAAACTAAGAGTACGAAAAAATAAAGGGTTTTCCCCCGTTTTCCTTATAGATTTTCTACACTAATGGACCACTTCATCCCTTGTTTGTACACGGCAGTTTGACAAGCGTAGTGCAGTGTCTAACGAACTTCGCTTGGTAGAATCTGTCTCAACGACTTCGAAGTGGGCTATGCATGTGCGAATTTTTCAAAATATTCTACGAACAAAATTTGTAGGCCATTGAATTTGTAATATTTATTGTAGACTTAAAATTAAATGTTCATAACTTTTTATTCATTCTCTATATGCTGAAATAAAGAAGAGTGTGTGGGGTATATTGTTCTTCCAGGACTGCCAAGACAAAAGGGTGACGGTCCTGTGATGATGAGTAAGGAATACAGAGTATATAAGTTGCCCATTCCTCAGAGGAACAGACCAATAAATATCCTCGAATTATTAATTTTTTCAATATCAGTTTAGTAAACTAATAGGTCGCCTGTTGGGAAAGTCTAGCAGTAGACTGCAATAGACTAAATTGATAGGTTGGGGTAAAATTTTTCGTAAAGCATTATTATTCTATTTAACTTCCTAATGACCAATGAGTTTTCATATCACGAGCATTAAATTTAATGTAATAAATAATTCACGGCATAATATTACATTTTTGAACAGAGAGTAATTACATTTTACCATCGCAGTAGCGTAAAATGTAGATGCATAATGGATTGTACAGCGACAGACATATTTCTGTTCAATATTTAATAGCATCCCTTTTTAGACTTTTAATTTCTTAGCGAGTTTTCGACCTCATAGCTTATAGCTGACATGTGCAGGTCACGGTGGGCTTAACGTTTAATTTATGACGAAACTAGTCATGATGGATTGTGGTCGGTGTGAAATATGAAAAGTAATGGATCACCACACGTTGGCGTTGCTGGCGTGCACATAATCTCGTGACAACGGACAACGCGGTGTATACCAGTTTGGGTTGGCAATTTGACAAATTGGTATTACTTACAATAAAAAATGTTGTGTTATAAAGTTTTACTTTTAAATATTAAATTTTTGGAGAAGGTTTGCTCACAAGTGGCCATGTCACCCTCAATGGTTCGCTCAAATTCACATTGTTCAACGACCTCTGTGGCGTAGCGCAGCGTAGCAGCAGAACTTTGGACTGCTATGTCCATGCACGCGGGTTAAATTCCCGCTCAGTGCATATATTTATATGTATGAATATGTCTTTTTGCAAGTCTAAGTTAATAAAGTGGAAAAAAATGTTGTCAAAATTGTTCTTAGTAGGAAAATTCAAAAAACCACTATTTTGATAATGAGACTTGTACCTCGTGCACTAAGTAAGAATAGAGGAAGGCTATTGTATCTGTCTACCCTGAAGGGAAATAATCGTGAGTATATGCATGTTTGTAAATATTCTACAATATAGAGCTATCTAGACCTAAATGTCAGTATGTACCTACTTCTGCCTATACATACCTATTTGTAGGTATGAATCATAGTTCGCATCATTACCTTCCTGATTCACAGATCAAGGGTAAGCTAATGCCCCATTACCTCTCACAAGTGGTTGACAAGATTTGTCACAAGTTGAACGGATAGAAAATGGACCAATTTTGTGCCTGTCACTTTGTGGGACACAGGGCGGAGCCACGAAATGGATTCAGGTGCCGATGTTATGTGTTGCAATATATTTAGAATGAATTTCTCATATGAGATTATGTTATGCCGTCGAGTAAAACTGCCCTTGTGGCCTTTATTTGATGGTGATTTCGGGTAATCCTGGAATGTCAGTTTGTTTTTAGACATCTGCATTTGGAAGTATACCCGATTTTTATGGGATTTCTGGCGGCAGAACCTACAGCTAGTTTTTTGCAAACTATATTTTTGGTACGGCCGCCACGAATTCAATTCCTACTCTTAACTTAACCTTTTTACTATTTCAATCTGCTAGGAGAAATTAGCCTTAACTAATGATAAAAATGAGAGAGTAGTATGTCAGGATCGTAGCAAGTGGGGATCCGTGATCTCTGCCTACCCCTATGGGAAACAGGCGTGATTTTATGTATGTATGTAATGAGAAAAATAAAATCCCACCCACCCAGATCAATAAATTGAAGCACACAAATATACCTACTGAGCGATAATCAAATCTATAACCTTTTTCTTGACCATATTCGACATAGGTCATCGAATTATTCACACCCGAGAAGAGGGCCAGATCGTGAGAGATGGCCCTGGGTCGGCCGGGCTGCGAGGGATATGCCTGTCAACCTCACCTTCGGCAACCAAAGCGACCCACAGGCGGCGTGCGTTTTAGTCGGTTCGAGTCCGACATAACCTCCTCCACCGGCTCCGGTGGGGAGGTATCCGTGGGGATTTTGCGCAAGTAAAAAAAAAAGAAAAGGGCATCGAATTATTGTTCTTTTTGGAGAATATTAGTAACCGAAATTACTAATATTGCCTCTAACCCTTCCAGCTAAGCTTTGCTTGTGTTAGGAGTGGGTTCACGTCGGTAGTGACCGCACTCCTTAACTATTAAGCTACCGATCATTTGTATACAACTCAGCATTTCGTATCGTCGATATCATTTTCATCGCAATATATCGCAATATAATGAGGATTATCCATTAGTAGTGTGTAGCTACAATGCACTAAGGACCGAGCACAAACCCTCCATCGGATAATCCTACGTGGACGGATCAGCTTAAGTGGGCGCCTCTACCGTTTGTCTTGTGATTAGATGTCCTCCGCTGTATGTTCGTATATAGGTACCTCTTTGAAGGTAATTGTTGTAAGATGTTTGTGTCTAGATTGAGGGTAATATTATTATAAGATGTTTGTTTTAGTTGAAACTAATTAGACAGTAATGTTTGCACAGTGTGTGTGCGGTGTAATAAGATTGAACTACTGGCTGGCTTATAGGATGGAAAAGGAATGCCTACGTAAAAAGTGTGGACCAGTAACGAGAATTAAAAAGGGTATGCTAATCAAAGAATCAATTTCATTTATTCAGTTTAGACACACAAAGAGCACATATGAACGTCAAAATTTTACAATTGGGTATGTCAAGAATTCATATAAAAATATTAAATAATGTACAAATAAACCATTGGAAAATGATTCTTTCGCTGGTTCGGTAGGTTAGTTTTACTGAGAAGAGACCAGCAAGAAACTCAGCGAACTATATTAGAACTAGATTATTTTTCTTTTTTTTTTTAATTTGCTTTAGTTTACAATTTATTTGGTGCGAGCAAGCAAGAGACTTATGTTGACCACGCATTAATATCATTAAGATACTCATCCACTTTATAATAACCTTTACTCATTAAAGTTTTAGTTTAGCTTTAAATAAAGTGTCTGTAGCTTATTGGTTGAGGAGTCGGCCTTAACATCGATAGGTGCCCAGGTTCGAATCCTGACTATTACTCTACCGACGTGAACTCACTGCTATCACAAGGTGTTTTATTTACCTTAAGGGGTTAGGATAAATATTAGTAACTAGCTGACCCACCCCAGCTTCGCCCTGGGTATATTTTGAAGCTTCATATCCCTTTGAGCCCGTATGTTTTAGTCTTCAAAATATGTATGAAAAATTGCCGGATTTGTTAACATTTATTATCAATGCTCCGCTCCCTTAAGTAGTAGCGTGATGATATATAGCCTAAAACCTTCGTCGATAAATGGACTACCCAACATTGAAAGGATCATTCAAATCGGACCAGTAGTTCCAGAGATTAGCGCGTTCAAACAAACAAACAAACTCTGCAGCTTTATAATATTAGTATAGATTAGCTGATACCCGCAGCATTACCTGAGTAGAATTCCGTTCCTGTACCAGTTTGTTTGAATGGAATTCTGTTCCGTACCCGTTCGCATGCGTGTAAATCAGTTTCTGTTCTTTTTTTTTACGTGCGCAAATCCCCACGGATACCTCCCCACCGGAGCCGGTGGGAGAGGTTATATCGGACTCGAACCAACTAAAACGCACGCCGCCTGTGGGTCGCTTTGTTTGCGGAAGGTGAGGTTGACAGGCATATCCCTCGCACCCCGGCCGACCCAGGGCCATCTCTCACGATCTGGCCCTCTTCTTGGGTGTGGGGACTACAGAGTCTCCAACTCGTCCCCGATTAGTTTCCGTTCTCGTGACCAATTGGAAAACTTTCTACCATTACTTTTAAATTAAAATAGCCGAATTGGTCGAACCGTTCTCGAGTTTTGTGCATTAGTAACATACATATAACATATATACATTCTACGCTTCCGAAAACATAATTTTAACATAAACTCACGCCTATATCCCCGAGGGGTTGGCAGAGGTGCTAGCACCCACATTTCGCCAATATATGTTAAGGTTCCGATGTAATAGGTGGCAAGCTTATTGCCATTAACCGGGTACTTATAAACCTGCGATAAATACACACATAACTTCGAAAAGTCATTGGTGTGTGCCATGGTAAAACCTGGGATCGGACCCGAGACCTCAGCAGTCCATACCACTCGGCTACCGCGGTGCCGGTAATCGGCAAATTTATTCCTAAGAAAACAAACTTACTACACATAAGTATAGTTTTAAAGATTTAAAAAGTAATTTTTATCTCACTTGACACTAAAAGCATTCGTGTGATATTTTGCTTTCGCAGTGAAATATTGCCACACCATTTTAATCCTAGTTGCGGTTTACATTAATATAAATTTCTGTGTGACGTATGACGAAATACTGTGTTTCATTCAGTATTCACTAAACCACTTTATACTTTGAATTGTTTTGTAGAGACTAACACAGCTACGTATAAAGATACACTTAAGGGATTATTTGTTTGACCATCATAAATATGCTAATTAATTCACATGACTCATGTCTCGTCCGTGTTAAAAGTCAAATAAAAATATAGCAATTGAGACATCAATTTAATGTATAACTGAGCACATTAGATACACGTATAGTAGTTTTATGTATATAAATAATAATAAATATTCCACAACATTCTACACAGCGCTATCTAGACCCATGGTAAGCATAGCTTAACTAGCTTGTGTTATGGAATCTAGAATGAGGTAAACATGCTTAGATACAATTTTTTTTGTAATACATAAATCAATGCAAATATACATATTCATGCATACAAATATTTGCTCTGAGCGGGAATCGAAACCGCACTTCTTGCGTAGCAGTCTAACGTTTTACCGCTACGCCAGAGAGACCGTCAAATACTCATCGGACAATTTTTACTATACCTTCTAAACTAATCTATCCTATCAGGGTGCAACTGCGGCCAGACTGGGTCTTCAATTTACGTGTGGAGCGCGTGATATTTGTAACAGTTGGTAACTCAGTGATGGTTGAAGTCTCACGGCCTCAGGGATACTATAACACAAGTAGGTAGGTACTGCCTATTCACTGAGACGGATCATGTCGTGTGTTCGGCCACGAAGTCATTTTTTAAAGTTCCATTAGTTTTCTTGAGGTTTTCTCAAGAGCTTTCTTACAGCACTGATAGGTACAGTAATGCAAGAGTCTTTAAATTTAAGTATTATAGTGGAATCCCGGCTAGGAGACTCATTTGCAACTTGCTAATGATAGTTTTATTCGGTGGAAATTATATCTAACATAACATAAACTCACGCCTATATCCCCGAAAGGGTAGGCAGAGGTGCTAGCATCCACATTTCGCCACTTTATATTTAGGTCCCAAATTTAATAGGTGGCGAGCCTATTGCCATTAACCGGGCACTTATAAGCCTGCGATAAATACTCACATAACTTCGAAAAGCAAGGAATAGTCATTGATGTGTGCCATGGTAAAACCTGGAATCGAACCCGAGACCTCGTCTCAGCAGTCCATTACCCATACTACTAGGCAACCGCGGTATTTATTCGGCGGAAATTATATCTATTAAATTAATGTGTACTTTATTATTTACTGACTAAAATTATGAGTTAAATACCTTTCATATGAATTGCGTTGGCGGTAAATTTTCTTAAGGCGGTAGTAAAGTACCAGTGAAAACGAGAAAACAAATTTTGTTTAGTGAAATATTTTTTCATTACAGAGAAATCTTGCCTTTAATTATCGCATGGTCTTGAATGCTTAACTAATTCCCTATTAATTAAAGATAACGGCTCTTTAAAGCATTTACTACGAGGTAAATAGACACCTTTGAATGACCAAATGTTGGGAAATCACAACTATTTATTTGCCTCACGTACGAAACGTGATCAAGACCAGTAGTACTACCATGAAACAGATACATCCGAAGATGCGGTCAGGAGCTTCAGGCAATTTGGTACTATGAACCCTATTTATACCGCGACTGAACGCGACGGTACTTGACAGTCTGTTCTTTTTTATTTTATACCACTTAGGTGGCAGACTAGCGCACGGCCCACCTGGTGGAAAGTGGTTACCGTGGCCTATGGACGTGTGTAACACCAGAGAAACCACACTCGCGCTGCCAACCCTGTAAGCACAGAGTTTCTGTGTCGTCAGTGTAGAGGTCAAAGCAGGACAAGCCTTTAGTCATCCCACTGACAGCACAAATTCTCTAGTGAGCTCTGGCTACCCTACTCACCGCTGGAAACACAACACGAAGTTATTATAACCGCAGTATTCTGTAGGGCGGAGGTACTTCCGCAGTCAGACTGCTCAATTGGGTGAAAATACCGCCGTGTCCTACCTCCTATAATACCCCCTACTCCTACCTCCTATTAAATCCCTTTGGAAGTGATTTGAAGTGATTTCATGGTACATTTAAATGGCCAAATGCTACGTTTTTCGTTCGTAATACGTGCGGGTCGGAAGTTTAGAATGTTTCATGGTAGCCCTCCGTTTTACAGTTAAGTAAACAGCCTAGGTACAGTCAACATAGGAGATATGGTTGCACTTTTCATATAAAGTCGTACGCAAAGATGCAACTGTATCTCCTTTGTCGGCTGTACGTGGTACCTAACTGATTTTTGAAAGTTCGTAAAATTTACATACATACATATAATCACGCCTTTATCCTCGGAGGGTTAGGGAGAGGTGAATTAACACCCACATTTCACCAATCATTGAATTCGGTCCCACGTAATAAGGGGTGAGCCTTGTATCTGTGCTTGAGTCTGAGCTGTATATATCTGTCACACAACCCTACTCTATTCCTTAGTCGCCTTTTACAACACTGCATGGGAGGAGATGGGGTGGTCCAAATTCTACTCTGCCGGGAACTGGGAACTGGCCTGGGAAAGTCCGGTAATTTTACTAGATCTTTCATAATATTGAACAAATGCAATTGATTAATTGTAATGGCTGCAAATCTAGTATGTAATATTAATCTACGCTGCAGATAGAGGAGGGAAGGATGGGTAGTGTTGACGTTACAATTTTCGTTATTTTTAAGAAATTTAGTTTTATATTCGTTGGAGTGTATGTTGTTAAATACGTATTGTTAATTAACCGTTATATGTGCTGCAGCTGTGTAAAAATAAATACATATTTTCTTTCTTTTCTATTAACTACTGTATTTAGTATTTATATCTAATTATATCCATACTTCCTCAATCTAGTCTTATTTTTTCCATAGTTTATCAATTCTTAATAAATCCGTTTCAGCTTGTTGGTACAATAGTATAGCTTTGTTTAATATTAGGTATTTGCGATCATGTGGTGTTGGGTTAAAGATTGTTAAGGAATTTTCACGTCGCCCTCACTGAACATACACTGATCAAATTAGTGATGAATTGATAAAAAAGGGCAGTTCAATAGCACTCAAAACCGGCAGGCTTGCATGAAAGGTTAAATGAAAGTAAAATAAGCCTTTGAAGTTTGTAAAAACAGAAGCATTTGGCGGGCAGTTGTCTCTGCCTACCCCAAAGGAAAAAAAGCGTGAGTAATGAGTGTTATTTATATAATTTTTCAGCTTGGATTCCCTGGTAGTTGTTAAGATGCTCGCACCTTATTAGGGGGAACTAAAAATATAGCGCCGGCAGGGTGGAATACCCCACCTTCGGCGATAAATGGCGAGATTAAGCAAACAAAAGATTTATCCCATAAGTAAAGAGTCGATAATAGGATAACAATATAAATAAACATATATATACTTACATGTTAATAAACTCTCTCCTCCAATGACTTCGAGTTCCACCCGAATGAGTCTGTAAAGGAAAAATGCAGATCAATAACATGCCCAATATCCGGTTAGCAATGCCTTCATTGTACTATAATTGATTGATATCTTTTTATCGTAAATTGTGTTATTAATTTGGTAACCTGTTTGGTACAATTTGAGAAATCTGTTTGGCAAAGAGCTTTGCTTGAATAAGGTCTGCGAATCATTATGTGGAATAATCTTTTGTATTTTGTAATTGGTATATTTTCGAACTTGGTTTGTGAGGTTTCAAAAGAATTCATGATTGAGATGAGATGCTATTGAAAGCATTATAGGTAAGTAATTACGCATCGCCTACTTAGATATGGGTGCGGTTGAATGAGGTATATTATATTACGTAGTTGTATAGAGTACAAAATTTGCGTTCAGATTTCGGCAATAGGTAGATTTAACTTTGAAAAAAGAAATGTAATTATGTTTTCAGCGTTCCTAACTAATAATTTACCGTTTAACTAGTAAATAGTTTATCAATTATGGGTTATACTACAATGACATGACGTTATTCGATGAAAATAATACATTAAAATGAAAGAATCATTTTGTTTATTCAGCACCAGTATCAAAACTGGATTTCACCATTCAAATCCATTTAATGAAACTAATTTTTAGGTGACAGACAAGCACACGGCCCACCTGATGGGAAGTGGTTACCATGGCCTGTGGACGTGTGCAAAACTCGCGCTGCCGACCCTGAAAACCTTCTAATGAGGGCATTAGAAGGTTTTCAGGGTCGAAAAAAAAATAATGAAGAACCCCATATTGTAGGCGCTTGGGAAAAACGCAGCAGGGAGTTCATTCCACAGCTTGAGTTGAAGTTTCTTTCATTTTAACTCATTTTTAAAATCACTTTGGTGGCAGAGGAGCACATTGCATATCTCATACGAGTAGAAAACGATTACCGCGGCCTATGTACGTGTGCCAGAGGCGTCACATTCGCGCTGCCGATTTTCATTTTAATTCGACAACCGCAATATGTAAAAAGGTGTTACCGCGTGTCAGCTGAAGCTCAAAATTATAAATGCCGATGGATGTGGTAGTTACACATCACAATGTGTAAGCCTAAATTGCCCGAGCCTTACATTTCCAGTATAATTTTATTGTCGTGTGTCAATACAATGTAATAAAAGTGTAACTGATACCGTTATGATGTTTTCTCGATCAGTACTCCCACATTGCCACATGGAATTGTCATATATTTATAGCCTAAGGAGGTAAATTTCTTTCGTGTGATAAAAATATATCCAAAGGGATGGGGACAATTGGTAAAAATGTTGCATGGGCAAGTATATTTATATAAGTACGAATATGTAGGTTAAGACTTTCTTCTCACATAACATAACTCTAACAGAAGTACTGCAAAGAAGTCAACTTATGAGCAATAGCGTAAAAGACCGAAGCTTGATAGCAGGTGGGACCCATTAATTTTCGTAATCTAATAAGTGTCTGCGAGATTTATGCTGAGAAACACGGCCTGAAATATAATTGTTAAAAAAAAATCTGAGTAGATGTTGCGTTGAGTGCGTTGAGTGCAGTGCGTCAGAAAGACCACACTGCCGTGCCTCCTATTTTACTGAATGGAGCCTCTCAATAGGGTTAAACAATTTAAATCCTTGGGACATATTATAAGCGATGACTTGAAAGATAATGCTGATATTGAAAGTGAACGCAGGGCGCTGTCTGTCCGGAGTAACATGTTGGCACGTAGGTTTGCCCGCTGTGGGACTACTTAAACTTACATATTTTTACTGCCAATCTTTGTACATGAGCAGCCTGTTAATTATAGGGTTAATTATACACAAAGGGCTCATACAGTGCCCTGCGGGTTCAATATAATAATGTTTTCCGAGTGCTGTTGCGGTTACCGCGCTTCTGTGGCGCATCGACGATGTTTACCGAAGCACGTATGCAATCAGATGCAAACGTATATTGTCATTGCTATGCAGACAGCGTGGCAGTAGTAACATCATTCCGAGGACAATAATAGATAAATACCACTGCCCATCCAGGCATACGGGGAAAACTTTAAAATTGAAACAGAAATAACCAATTAATTACTATTATTGTTGTTTAATCAAAAATTTTACGAAAACAGTGAATTAATTTTATAATTTGATACCATATATTTGCTTATCATTTTATTATAATTCATTTGGAAATAATATAATTTGATTAGTTCTATTACTGACCTTAATTTTGATTATAATTTTCATTATAGTTTTAAATAATGTATAATAATATATTATATTATTTGTACTTAGCTAACATAGATAAAGTAAGAAAATATTGTAACTAACGCTAAATATGAGCTTATATTGCTCTTAAATAAAGAAATTATTAATATTATTTATGATTTCCAAATGGGTCTCACCTGTTATCAACCCGTTTTTTATTTTTTTTAGACAGGTGCACCTTGTTAGTGGTGGTTGCCTTGAGACTTAGTGGGCGCTATACCTATACATAAATGTATCGAATATATAACAGCCAGTATTTAATTGCAAGGAACGGGTTTCTCTTCTCACTTTCGAATACTCTATCTAGTAAAATATTGTTCCGTTAGTTTGAAAACATTTTTTCATTCGTGAACAAATTCGTACATATTATGTATTGAGTTGTACTTCGAATTTATTCGTATAGAAGAATTGATACCATAGAGTTCTACTATGTCGATACGGGGTGAAGTAGGGGGCACGCAACGAAGCACTCATATTAGCTACCTCGAATAATAAGCTAGGATCTACGCAAAAGATCTTTAATGGTGAGTACAATACGGTTATATCAAAAATTTATAGAATGTGGGAGTACAGTTTCTTCATTTAAAAGGCATGACTAAACAAAAATTTTAAAAAGGGGCTTCGCATATTTAATGCGAATTCCATGAGGGATCTTCCAACTTAAAGATCACTAGTTTAAATGCCGTATACTTAGTTAACATTAACAATATTACGGTATTGTAAATAATCATGTTCTAGCGAAATTCGGCCATAGATCCGTTCTTCTCCTTTCCTAAATCAATCTAAAATAATGATGTAATAATCAAAAGTACGTAATTATGCTAAAATGCTGATTACTATTAAAAATATCAGCTTCAAAGTTGCCTGTAACTTCATTACTTATTTTAATTAAAATATTCTCGTAGGCTTACCAGTAAATCAGTTTGAAGGAAACTTACAATATAGACGGCATTTCACAGCAGGTTCTAAAACTAATTAAAGTTAATAATCCTCTAATATAAAAGTCCGCTTTTTAAATGAAGTCTTCAGATTCTGCTATGTTATCTTCTGAGTAGGATTTCTGGATTATGTAGGTACTTATTTATTCTCAGTCTTTAGTTAATTGTACTTCTCAATAACTTGTGATATACATAGGTATGTATTATATAATACATGTCACACATGTAATTGAAATAATGTCACTGTCATCATTTTAGCATTGCTCCTGGTTGTTTACTATGTTTTGATCTTGGAACATGGAGTCCGTTAGTCTTTCTTCTCATGGTGTCCTCTTGTACGGATTTTATCAGAGTAAAAGCCTCTCAACCCCAAAAAGAAAGCCCGAGTCAAAGCCTCATCCATCAATCGGCAGGTATTCCGGCTTGCAGATGAGGTTGCCTTAGATAATGAAGATCTTGATGGGGTTCTATTACCCTACATCTATACAAGAGTTGGATTATTGGTTTGAACGCGCTAATCTCAGGAATTCCTGGTTCAAATTGACAAATTATTTTTGTATTGAATAGTCCGTTTATCGACGAAGGTTTTAGGTTATATATAATCACGCTACTACATAAGGGAGCGCAGAAGTGATCATAAATGTCAACAAATCTGGTAGATTCCCATACATTATTGGAAAACTAAAGAAATACTAGCTCAAATATAGATAGAATATAAGGTCTCAAAATATGATACAGACGAAGCTGTATCGAATAAAATAAGTGTAAACTATATTAATAGTTACTTACGACTAAACTATTTTACTTCATTGAAAGAACCATCAAAATCGTTCGAGAAATTTCAATGTAATGTATAACTTACCTGCCTTACTTAAGGTATTTATAAAAGATTATAAAAATTTGGTTTAGTATACGAATTTACTTAGGAACTGAGAAGCGTCAAATCAACCGAATTGTTGGCATGATATGTATACTACCTTGTCATATAAAGCCAGTATGTGATCTATAGCCATTCCTTTGTTTCGGCCACAGGAATTCATGTGAGCAGTTCAATGTAGTATTGTATTATCGATATCTTGCATTCCAATTTGATCTAGTTCAATACGGGTGGTATCTGAACCAATGTACATAAATGTATGCAATACGTTCATTTGAATACACATCTATGTGCGCCTAATTATTTGAATGACTTTGTAATTCATTGTGAGTTAGAAGATAATTTACACCTATCCAAGGTTAAAAATATATATAGAAAGAAATGGAAAGTTTGTGTATCATCAAGGATCATAATTAGGGCTATTCGTTTCGTATATCTACTGCGAGAACTCTGTGGCATAGCGGTAGTATACGCGACTGCTATACAGTGAGCGAGGGTTCGATTTCCGCTCAGTGCACATATTTTTAAGCATGAATATATAGACACACCCAAACCAATGAAAATAATCTCGGAGAGTATGTTAAGTCATCTGTTGCTGTTGCCAAACGAACATCTATAGTAGTAGTAGTTACGAGTAGTTGGAGTCCTAAAATTAACAACCAGTTCAACTGAAATACTTGAACAATGGGTTGTGGAGGTCAGGTGGTAGTCGCTTGAAGGAAAATGCCGAAACCCACCCAAGAAAATCAGTTCAACACAAAAACCCGGACCCTCATCCTCATCCGCACACGGTGCAGAACATCTGATCAAGAACCAAGCGGTTCGGAGACTCTATCCTCTGTCGCACCATAAAGGCCTGGAATTCATTACCAGCTCACGTGTTTCCTTCTTCCTACAGTCCCGGGTCCTTTAAGCGGGGCGTGAAAATGCATATGATGAGGCCGTCAAGCTGAGTGTCACCATTGTCACACGGTATGTGTAAGTAATGGTGACCCTCTTTTCTGAGACTTTGCCTTCAGCTTACCATCAGGCAAGGCGAAGTATAATTGACGTGTTCTATATAAAAAAAACCCCCGGATTCCGTAGTGACAGCTTCGGATGCGACCGGGATTAACGTTAGGATGTAGAAGTAAAGTTGCAAATGAAAAAGATCAAATTAATTTCGGATTAGTATACGTTTCAGTTGGTAATCCGATGAAGCAAAGAGATACTACAAAATAGGAATAAAATATTCCCGAACCCCACTCTGTTTGCGATACGTTATTCACGCCTCAGATCACTTATGTACAGTGAAAGCAATTATTCCGTAGAGAAAGTACGTAGGTATATTATTTATTGCAAGTTCACCGGACCATAACGTGGCAAGCCGTTGTAGAGCAGCGTTCAACAATATTGGAATAGTTTGTTTGTGTTTACCTTTCGACAGCCGGTATACAGTATACAGAGTGTTTCGTTTTGAGAGCGGAGCCAATTGAACGATAGCTTAGTATAACCAACTCACACTAATGCAGTAGGTACTATCGGTCATGATAACTGTTGGAGATTCTGAACGTTTTCCCCATTTACGCAAAGTTAGACAAAGGCCGAGCTTAATGACTTGTATTAGGTAAATTTATTTATGGTTTCAGAATACACGTTGTGGAGGAATTAATGTACTTACTATGAGATCTGTGATCTACTTTTACATGAACTTAACTTAAGAATACATACATACATACAAATAATCACACCTTTATCCCTGGAGGGTTAGGCAGAGGTGAATTAACACCCACATTTCACCAATAATTGTATACGGTCCCACGTAATAGGGGGTGAGCCTATTGCCGTATTCCGGGCACTATTGTTGGCTCGAGCCATGCATCTGAGGCTGAGTCTGGGCTGTATATATCTGTCTGATGTTAAACAGCCCTATCCCTTAGTCGCCGCATGGGAAGAGATGGGGTGGCCCTAATTCTACTCTGCCGGAAACCACGCGGCAACTTAAGAATAACTATTATTATCTAGATTAGGTATTTATAAGATGGAATTGCCCAATACAGATAATGTCATAATTGTTATTTGGTGAACAAAAATCGCGTTCAAAATTGATTTCAAATTAACATATTGAAGTAGATGGATTCAGGTCAAGCTGACTTCACCTGCTGGTTAATAAGATTGACTAAGGTACAAACTTTCTTCTCAGAGTTGGGAAGGCAGCGGAAGTCGCTCTCATAAAATTCTTCTAAGTCAAAAGGAGGGGAACGATTTAGCTAACGCCGTGCTCCTGTTCCAAAAGGTAAGGCCTAAGATGTAGGCTTAAGTTGATGATAATGAGTATTGAAATTAAATCTCTAGGATGATGTCAGTGCCAGCAAGTGAAATTCGTAGAGCTGCATAATTTTATTAGATAGGTATAGGTCTACCGGAAACTCATAGTACAATTTTAAAAAAAGGATTATGATTTTTATATGGCAACCTTAATGTCATCACGTCAATTTCAACGAGCAGTATAGACGACGACATTGATAATTATATCGTTGTTTCAAATATTTTCTTCCTTCGAAGTTGATAGTCTATGTTGCGAGTTGACCAGTAAGTTGGGTAGTACTGTTTTTTGTCACATTATATTACTACTTCTTTGACATGATGATGATGATATAGCTGTAGCGATTACAGATTAACATACAATCATTTTATTATTTGTCCTATGCCGGAAACTACGCGGCATCTTGGTGTACAAAGGCGAGCTTAACTCAATATTGGAGGAATTTTTTGGGGGATTAAAAGTGCAAAACATGGTAAAAAAGAAACATTTATATAATTAGTTCAACTTAATTTGTATAGTTAGTATTTTTATTTAAGTTGTTTTTTTAATATATTGTTCCTATGTAAACGTAACGTAGACTAAAATAACTGCGAATTTTCACGCACTCTGTGTGACCCGCTTCTCTGGGACTTTGCCTTCAGCTTACCATCAGGCAAGGCGAAGTCCAATTGACGTGTCCTAAAAAAAAAAAAAAAAATTGCACTACGCACTACAAGCGCGTGACGTGAGACGTATTCGTGGAGGGATGGTAACGCACCTTGCTAGCAGATATAATGATGATTATAAGTAATAATAATGATTATAATAATTCTGTGTGGAGCTTTTCCAGGTGCCTCGAGAAACTGAATTTTGGGAATCATATATTTTAAAACTATTTGTTGTAAGAATATTTCACTTTTGACTTTTTTCGCGAGTAAAAAAGTATTTAAACTATCATGGTTACTCACATCAGTATTAAAATAAACGGGATATTTACCATGTTTCTTTGTTTTGAGATTTCGATATTTCGGCGCTGTTGCTTGCAACTACTCCAGTTCCTCAGTGATCATGGTGGTTGCACCATGATCACTGAGGAACTGGAGTAGTGGCGGTGAATAGAGAAATGTTATTTTCTAGGAGTAATTATATCGATCTACCCTCTTTCGAGTTCTTTTACAATGAAACATGGTAAATAGCCCGTTTATTATGATATTGAAGTAAAAAAGTAGTCAACATCCCTAAATAACATCTATACCTACTTCACTAAAGGTTAACGTTAAGGTTAGGTACTTAACTAAAGGTAAACAACCTTGATGAGTGTTTTAAAGTGTTTTATGAATAAATTAACTGTTATATGCTTGATCTGTATTTGCGAAGTGAATTTTACAGTCTGAGTAAAAGAGCCTCTCTTTTACTGCAGACTGTAAATTGACTAAATTCCTTTATAGCAAAAGAAGTTCTTAGAATTTTTAAGCATCAAGCCGAACGGTAAATGTTCAGAAAATATTTTTATTTTATGCCCTTGTGTCTTTGACGGTACTGGTTGAGTAATATATAAAGTCAACTGCTTTTTTGTCCTTGCGTAAGACTCTTTCCATCAAGCCGGTACTTATTCCTGATTTCAAAATAATGTAGGTATTATGATAAATATTCCGATACGGACATTAAGATTATGACTGACTGAAAACCTCCACAATAATCAAATCACCCAACAAATCCAATAATCTTATTGACAATTCATTGTCTACTAAAATTCAATCCTACTCTGGAATAATAACATTACCATTGGTAATGAATTTGGGATCAGAGGTGCCAAACCATCAATTGGAATAACGTTATGCTAGTCTAATTACGTTTGTGGTAGTGTATACATGTAAAGTCACAACTTTTAATTGCTCGGTGAGGCTCGCACGCGCCTCATTCACGGTGTCTGCCTTCCAAGTCATAAAAGAACTTACTCTTGTAAATATAAAAGAGATGTAGGTACCGTCGAGTTTATGTTCTCGTGGAAAAATTCACAGCCACTACACGACGTCGCCTTTTCAATCGGAATACTTTACGTATAAGGGTTTCGCGTTTTAAATAGAATATTTTAACACAATGCGTGTTGTTTGCTATTTCTAATTAAAATGAAAAAAGAGTTCTAATCAAAAACCGGACGCAACACGCGTAGAAGAAATACCTATTGATAAAAGTTTGTAATGAAATAGGGGCCCAAGTTGGCCAGGCAGGCTTTTCTTTAGACATTGGAAGACAAAAATAATTATTGGGATTCGAAAGTGCAAACTTCGATTGCAACTGGAAAATCGCTAGGAGAATAATGATAATTATTAGTTTACGTGCATAATGATTTGAAATACATTTCTTCATTATAAGTTTTACATAACGATTTTTTATGGGTCTACAAGACACATTTGTAGACTCCGTGCCTCTACTAAGAATTTCTTACTGAAACAGTGTAATGTCGTTTTATTTGACTTGAGTATGGAATCTAAAACCGCACAGTTATACCTAATATACTTGAGTGCCACAGAATCAAGAAAAACGTAAACAAATTCGATGTCAGATTACATTTACATTGTCATCATTTTGTGGTACATTATATCCAAAGTTACACCAAGGTATAACCGCCTGATTGCAATGTTTAGACATATTTCCCTCGTGTAGGTACTCTAATATTGCAGAGTGAAGTAATCCGATTAAGTAGGTATCTTGTAGAG
This sequence comes from Eilema griseolum, assembly GCA_963662185.1. Taxonomy (NCBI): domain Eukaryota; kingdom Metazoa; phylum Arthropoda; class Insecta; order Lepidoptera; family Erebidae; genus Eilema; species Eilema griseolum. The sequence goes on along the minus strand of OY759238.1, from coordinate 14,053,472 downwards.
ACGAGTCGTTGTTTAGGTCGCCTAAGCATACCGGAATACGAAGCCAAGAGGCTGTCTTCCTAGAAACAGAATGTTTGAGTTCACTTCGAATAACGTTTGGGACATTTGGAATTAAATTGTTGATATTGAATTTCGACGTCTGCTCTCACAAAACTGATTTGATCGTTTGATTGCTGATTATTCAGATAACGATGATTATCAGCTTTGGCTCGATTTAAGAGGCAATTGGATATTTTGTTACAAACTGAAAACCTATTTGCGATCAATCAATGCGTTAAGTATGATCCGATAAAATGTTATTACACATTTATTTTTGGTGGTGCCATTTCTCGTGCAATAGGCTCACCACCTATTACATTGGGACCTAAACATAGACTAGCGAAATGTGGGTGCTAGTACCTCTGCCTACCCCTTCGGGGATATAGGCGTGAGTTTATGTTATGTTATTTCTCTTGTACTCTTGTCTACTAAATTGATACAACAAAACGAATCTGTCCTAACACGGGCTTTCTTAGGTCAGATTTTAGTTTAAACATTTTTTTAACTTTAAAATAATTCTAATTAAAAAAAAAAAATAGTGTAGTCATCACGATGTTTGGAATCAAATGTCATTTAATTACTATATATAATTCGTAGTTATTGTATGTAATAGTAAATAGTGTACATACTATGTAATATTATTTTTAAACTGATAATTAAACAAATATTTTGCTGTTTTATGAAATATTCTGGCCCATGTATAGAGTTTCGTACATTAGTAAAGCCATACATACTCACACAATCTGAATAATAGATGCGCAGTACACTCAAGCCAATTAGTAGTAGGTATGTGGTTAATACATTTCTAACAAAGGGCCTTGTCAACAGCTTGATGCAAGAGAAACGTACGCTTGCGGTTGAGCCTGCTGGCTTGAGTTGAAACTCGAGCACCGAGTTGCAGCTGATACCTAAAAGTGAAATTTCACCAGTGTGCTGAGTTCTGCGGCTCTGCAATGCACAGTGTGCGACAAAAATGTTTCTTTTGGTCGACTCACTCAAGTAGACAATAACAATTTGTGAACGATCATTCTAGAAATGTTCACGCACCTCTGTATACTTTTGTGCGCGCACACGTACAGGCAGTGGACTCGCGTCGACGCGTATCAACTGTATATTCTACTCAGTGAATATGTTTGTACACAGGTATGCTGAGGCTGCGCTGACAAAAGTTACGCACCGCTTTATCAGTGGAGATGGAAGCCAAATACACTATCAGCTTAGTACTGGCACTGCTGGTGTGTTGCACAAAATGTACTGCACACTACTTATATATTGGTGAAATTTTACTTTTAAGGCCAAAATAGACATCGTAATAATGCACGGATGTTGCTACTTTTGTATGGCAATCTCAAAGTTCTGATAATCAAAGCGCCGTGTATTATATTGTACAATATTATTAGATCCAATATACACTAACACATAAGGTAGAGACCATAACAGAGCATAAAATCTGGTAGAAAACTTCATGAGACGAGCTATCCATACAATTTTTATCCCACAGTTTATTACTAGCACAAATACCTTTGTGAACTCTATCTTTCACAAGTATTCATTTTATCACAATCACTTTTGCAGTTATTTCTTTTTTCCAACCTAGCGTTTGTCCTGGTTCCTTCCATAGCCAGTGATTTGATTTCCCTTTTTGCACGGTTGTTTATGAGTCAACTGGTTTTATGTATGTATCACGAGTGAACTATGATTACATTAGTATGTATTAAATTGACACCAGCCGGCAGTATGTTAATAGAACTAGTGAATGTTTCGGTCGATAACCGTTTTTTAAAAGTGAACAACATTAGTCAAAGTGTAAATGTGTGTTATGTGTAAATACATAAACTGTTTCTTTTTTTATTGAAACTAGTTAAGTTTGTTAATTATTTTAGTAATAATTAACAAACTTAACTAGTTTGATGTCTCCCCCCTCCCGTAGGTGATGCGCCGGTCATACCGGCCCCACGCGAGCCACACTGGGTGCTTGGGAGACTGAATCGGGAGGTCCTCCTGGAGGCCGCCATCGTACAGGCCTAGGCCATTGCGCCGGACTGGCCTGTCGATATCGACGATGAGGCGGTGTGGTTCCGGGAGGCCATGACTCGTGTCTGCGATGCGGGTATGATAACAAGAAAATTTGTATAGATAAAAAGAGGAGAAAAACGCTTCTAAGTACTTACATATTAATGTCAAAAAAAAGTAACGGACATATATATCGGCTTCCTTAACCTTCCGCTATTGATGCTGATTCGTTTGAACGCAAAACTGAAGAATGTCTAGTCTGCTCACAACGTAGCATTTTTGACAAGTTTTCAGACATCATACCATTCCTATAAGTTCCTGAAATTGTACAGCCCCGTGTATTGCAGAAGAATCCTTGTTTACACAACTTCGAAACTGGGAATTTAATTTTAGTTCCATAACATATCAAGGCATGCAAAATATGCATATTCGTCCTTCTGCATGGTATCATGTCTCTCCAAAGTTTAATGTGCTTGTAATAGAATCTTCACGAAAATTGTTTTGTTGAATTTTTGATATATTGTGTAAAGAATATGGGAGGAAAATAACTAATTAAGGAAGAAATATGAACTGAGGAGGTTGGCGTTGGGATCATAGGTGATGAGATTAATTTTATTATAAGTCAAAAAGTTAATTGGAGTCTTGATTAAGGCGGCGGCGTGGGTAAATTGTGTCTGATTTATTTCAGTTATTCCAAGTCGTATCTTTTCATCTTCCATAAATATATTCCGTTCCTTTAGTTAGACACACGTTTGTCGTTAACAGCTTTGGTATACTTACTTATTACCTATGTGTCTTCCATAATTATACGTAGGTGATATGTAGGATGTATATAATGTAGTGCACTTCTGGTTGTGTAAGCATCTTTTGAGTACTATAATCGTTTACCATCAGGGGTATATGAAAAATAAAGAAGCAGTACTGTAAATGCTAAGATTTAATATTTATGATCAAGAGGTTACGGGTTCAACCCTACGCCCTCTCTTCTTAAAACAAGCATTCAGCTTTTTGAAGGGGTTAACACTTAACAGAAATGGGTACAAGTAGCCACACAAAGCACATAGGTTTTTTTTATTTGGTAGATATATGTCGAATGATGAGAATGTAGATGGTTGGGAAAATTTTGATTCCATTCGGTACCCAATCAAGCTAAAAACAACCAAACAAAATTTTACTAGCAAAATACTGAACTTTGTGAGGGCTCGCGTACTCTTTCATTCAACCCAATGAATACAAAATTGTTAATGTTCATTGTTCAATGGTTATTTTTTTTTCAGAATACACATTTAATAATGAGGTTAAATAGGTATGAAAGTTATTCTGTGAAGTATGCCACAGTAATGATCAGGTTGTGGGATAATGTTAGGCTGTTTTCACATTATTCGGTCCGATATCGTTGTCGGACGACCAAAGCCGATATCGAATAGACACCATGTGCTGTTTTCACGTATATCTGAATAAATTGGTCCGATACGTCAAGTATTCGTCCATATGCTCGATAGCATAGGTTCAAAAAAAATTAACTGTATGCTCAACCACAGACTCCTTAGATGACATTTGTTTTCTTGTTGGTTATCGGAGCCAATGCTGATATCGGATCGAATAATGGGAAAACGCTCTTATTGCTCGCTTCGCTTACCCCGATTAAAATCGGAGGATTCGTTTAGAAGATTAGCATATATTAATACCGTGACACGTGGTTTTTTTAAATCAAGATTGAAATCGACTTACAGCTGGCAAATAAATTGCCAAGATATTTAACATAAATCTGCAGTCAAATCTTAAACGACCACTTTGGGATTCGTCCACTTCAAACCAATAACTTAAAGCGGTTCAATTGAAAAGAAATGTTATCGGCGCAAATATATTTCATAGATTTAGTTGGAAAGTTAAAGCTTCGGGTGGCAATAAACGATTGCTGGAATAAAACTGAATTGTGACCCCAAGTTGGCGCTCGAAAAGACAAAGGTGCACCCCGATTTCAGTTGAAATTGTATGGTATAGAATGATTCAGTTGTTATATTTTAACTATGGCAATATCAAAAGTATACTAAATTTGATTAGATGTAATATGTCTGTCAAAGTTCCTGTACACAGGTAAACCACTGTAAATTATAATAATTGAGAAGGATACTACTCATTCTCGATTTGTAATTTGATTGGGATTAGTGTTGCTAAAAATAAAAAATGATGATAATATAAACAAGCACGTTTACCAGGAGTGACAGATAGGTACTGCAAAACTCAAACAAACAATCAATAAACCACCAGAAGACGAAGGTATAATAAAAATATGAATAATATTTTTTGTCTCTTCCTTTTGGGAATAAACAGGCTCTAGCATGTAGAAATTACATCGGTTCTTTTAAAAGCTAAAACATAATAGGATTTCTAATCAAGTTCTAAGCTGAATTTAAATCTTACAAAAAATCACAGATTAGTTGAGTCACCATTAATGAATCAAGGAATTTTCAATACGGTCTTTATTACAAATTAAGAAAATTTTACTGCGAGTGATTTGAATTAAAACATTAAGAAAAGTAAAATATTATACAAAACAGAAATAGAGATCAAATTTAAATGGTACAAATAATATCTCACCCCATATAAAAACCGAATATAATCTGGTGAAACAGGGTGAGCATGTCACCTTAAAACTCGTGTCACTTTTCATCTAAATTAAAATTACTTAGCGCAGGAATGTTTCAGCGACTATAGTGGCGTGAAATACAACACAGTGGAAATTTTAGAATACTTAGTAAGTATCAGCTTTTCTGTTATATAGGTCGCATATTTGCTTTCCACCGTACTAAACGGTGACATTTGAGTAGTCTGGCCATTGGTGTATCACAGTGATTCAAGTGCCTTAGTTGGGTTTCACCTGCGACTTTCAGAAGTTCAAATACGTACGTATTAAAAATTAATAATGATTTAAATCTTGTGCTAGTCTGCTGGTTGGGCTATAGCCAAAACTGTTCGGGACCATACTGAACTGTATAGTACTGATAGGAAACCTTTCCCAGTAGATAGTAATAATAAAGCTGTTACACATAGGTGACAGTACCAACTAATGGTACTTTCACCTATGTGTATAGTGATAGATTACAAAAACTAACATGGACCTTGTCAGCTATATTTCGAGGAGTGCCTAATGTCGAGATAAATACTAAAACTAAAAAGAAAAGATTGTGTGTGATAGGTATTTTACATGGATGTTTTATTTGATCCTGGAGTTTGAAAATACCGTGAAAGTTTGACATATTTGTTTTATTATGGACGTGAACAGATTTATCTGGATATCTTTTAAAATGGAGGAGGAGGCTCTCATTTCGGATATTTTTTTATAAATAGGACACGTCAATTAGACTTTGCCTTACCAGATGATAAGCTGAAGGCAAAGTCTCAGAAAAGAGGATTAACATACATATACCATGTTACAATGGTGATATCAGCTTCGTTATATGCTTTTTCACGCCTCGTTTAAAGGACCCGGGACTGTAGGAAGAAAGAAATACGTGAGTTTATGTTTGTACGCGCATAACTCCGTCATTTGTGGATGGATTTGCAAAATTCTTTTTTTGTTCGAAAGCGATTTATTTCGAAATGGTCCCATTCTAATTAGGCGAAAATCTGATGAGGGGTTTCTGAGACAAACCACAGAACTCCTTCATTAAGCAGTAGGATTGCTGCATCACATATTATTGCATTATTTATGCAAGACCACATCATAACTACACGTATGTATCCTTTGAATTGGTACGCAGAAGTATACATAATATTGTTATATTATTGATGTTTATACACTGATTTAAAAATAAATTATATTAGCTTAGGTTTAGCTTTGAGGTAGCTATATTAATTTCTTTGGTATTGGACTTTGGATACCGGAGAGTCACAAGGGAACTCTTCAAAATCAAATAGAAAGCGTGAAATGAGCGCGGTATTGTTATATTTATGACAATCATGTACCACTGTAGGTACATTAACTGTGGTCTAAACATTCTGAAATTGTTCAGACTTGGACTACAAAATCAGACAACAGAATTTCTTAGTGATGTATAGCATAAATGGAATGCTCTAGATTTGGACTACACGGGTAAATAATGTAACTCTTAACGATAAAAATTATAATTGCCTCCTTTGAGTTATAGGAGAAATATTATTGATTTTACAGCTGCTTTGTTAAGGATGCCAGCAGTATGCTATATTTCCAACGATCTCTAGTTTGTAGTGCTTCAAAGTTTTCTATTGTAAGCTATAAAGATTATTATGTTATAATGTATATTTTTAAGTTGTTTACTTTCAAAATTATTAATTTATTTAGTGCATATTGGAGATAAGCATTACATCCTTTCTTTGTTTGTCTCATTTGTTAAATCAGATTCTCATACGAGTGGTTTGGTTAATAGGCTCATCCGAATTTGCTTAACAGTAAATTAGTGTTGCGTTCACTAAAAAGACAAACCGACTTCTAGAAAAAATGCACCATAAAAAATGCAAGTCTTTTGTTGAAGTGTAACATGTTGAGCTTATGTTATATGTAAAATTTGTATTGTTGGAAAAATTATAGAAAATGAGCTAGAATTTTATTGAAAAACAATGAAGTTGAGCATTTAAGAAAATGTTGATTTTTTAAATCTTCTATTTATGAATACTTATCAACTTGCGCTACAAATTATAAATTATATCGTATTTGTAGGTACACATGTAATTATTTAAAAAAACATTGAAAGTGCTATGAAGTCCACACCTTTTAATTTTTAAACCTCGAAGGAAGCTCGCAATTGCCCATAGACAAGTTTAATTCCTCCCAGAGCGGAAAAGAAATGACTAGATACCTCTGCCAAAATGAAAAGAGGCTTGATTTACAACCTGCGTAAAACCCGAGGCCGGATCTTATTAACATTACTTTTTATATCACGATGGGTGTTAAATTGTAACAATGTAGAGTGAAATTTAATTAAAACGTCTAGTTAGCACCTGTTAACTAGCGCTATTAAACTGCATGCTTTATTTACGTAACAACTACGAGCGGAATTGAGTAAATTACAGAGTTACAAGGCAACAATGCCTTCATTATTTGAAGTTTTTGATACTAAGTACTTAATTTCAAACAGTTTTGGAACAACAAGTTACTTTTTAATATAGGTATCGTTCTTTGTTACATTTTTATCGTAGCAAATAAAAAACTTTTAGTTTTGAAAATGGAGTCTCATAATAATAACCCATGTATAGTACTAGTGCCCGAGATGATTGTAAGGAGTGTAATGTTACCCCATAAATAAAATCTATTCAGGCCTTTGAAAGTTAAATACATGATGATAAATAGATAATACTTTATTCTTTTTTATACCACTTAGGTGGCAGACAAGCATACGGCCCACCTGATGGGAAGTGGCTACCGTGACCTACGGACGAGTGCAATACCAGGGGAGTCACACTCTCGTCGCCGAACTTCTAACCACAGAGAGTTCTTGTACCGTCAGTGCAGAAGACAAAGCAGGGCAAGCTTTTGGTTTTCCCACTGACAGCACAAAAACTCTCCAGCGAGCTTTGGCTAGGGTAGTCAGAGCTCACTCACCACCAGGAACACAACACGAGGTCATTATAGTTACACAGTAATTTGTAAGAACAAGTTTATTGCAATATTATATACAAAGATTATGGTTGAATAAAAAAACTTTTTTGGCCAGTCGTATAAAAACCCAATGTAGAGGCTAAAAGATAAATTCCCGGCTTTTGATAGACGATCTTATAACAAAGTTACCGAAGTCTTAGCTAGTATATATTTGAAAACTTGTTCATAAAAATACGTACGGGCGTAGTTCATTTTAAGAATTTATATATAACAATAATGTAGAATTGGGACAAGGAGAAGGTTGTGTAATTTGGCCCGATGTGCCCGCGGCAAGACGAGGCTGTATGTTTCCCTACGTACGAGAATAGAGGCCGCTTCTTTATTTATCTTTAATTAAGAAGTCCCAACTCAGTTAAGTGAAATAAAAGTATTATTCGTACCGCTTCAAGCTAATTTTTTAATGTTGTCTTTCGATTAATGAGCTTAGATTTAATTATATGTACCTACTTATGGGTTAAAACGTTTTTCGTACCTGGAATATAATGTTAAGGTCATGATATAGTAGAGTGATAGTAGGCATGGCCAAACCTTTGTTCAGATTTCGCTGCTTGGGCAAAAGCGAGATTCAGGGAACGTTAATTTCGATTGAATGCTAATAGCTTTATTTGTACATATACTTAAGTTTATACTTATACATAAGTAAAGACAACTTCGACCGCTATGATAACTGTGTTTCGTAACCAGTTGCGATCAATGTCTTTTTCGTCCTTGATACCAGTTGCGATATAGGATGCTCTTTTATTTCGAAGCTAGTACGATGATTTGATGTGATGCTGAACATCAACATCTTTTCGTAGCCAGGTATACTGTACAATTTGATTATTTTATTATATGCTTCTTCGTGCCCTATTTAAAGAACCATAGCTTACCTATATGAAAAACGAAACACGCATGGTAAAGTATTTCAATTCATGTAGTTCGTCAGCATAATAATAATACTTATATACCTTTTATTTCCGGAGGGTTAGGCAGAGGTGAAATAACACCCACATTTCACCATTCATTAAATTCGGTCCCACGTAATGGGTAGTGCCCATTACGTGGGACCGAATTTAGCCTATTGTCGTTTTCCGGACGCTATTGTTGACTCGAGCCATGCATCTGAGGCTGAGTCTGGTCTGTATATATCTGTCTGATGTTAAACGGCCCTATCCTTTAGTCGCCTTGTACGACACCTCATGGGAAGAAATAGAGTCATCCAAATTCTACTCTGCCGGGCACCACGCGCCTTTAATGATAAACCCACAATTTCTATATATGTCGATCGAGAAATGCGTCTATTAAATTTGTATCAGAATTTCTCGCCATCGACTTTCAGTGAGGTAATGTAACGTTACCTTTTAGTCCCTTGGGCCGTGCCATCACGCCCTACTTCACGGCTGGAGAGCACCGTTGCGGTTAACGTAAGGGTAGCCAACCATTGGAGTGGCAAATATTTTTACATACCTATACATATTTATTAAGTTGTTTGAACAAATTTAGATAGTGTTTGTACCTTCTAGTAAGGATTATTTCTAATCAATTGACTGATCTAGTGAAGGGTTGGGTGCATAAAACCCCATCAAGTCCGCTCTCCCTGATTGGAGTTTATTACTTTTGCATGACTAGTATGTATGTATTAATTTTATTGATGTTACAATAACAAACACATTTACACAACGCGGTATTAAACCTTTAAGTGCTACCCGAGTTTCCGTTAATGCCTTTTGCCAAGAGTAATTCTTGATACAAAGTAATTTTGATGACAAAATACTTCTTTCAACCCTCTTATTCATTCGAGATAAAAATGTTATATAAAAATCCTATACATTTGGGATAGTTAGGTAATACTTCCAGAAGCTACTTGGGTAGGTACCTTTAATCCTTGGCCACACTTGACGTCTAACATTTTCGAGTGGATTCACAAACCGAAACGTCTTTTGTGTTACACCGAAAAAATTCTCGAGGATCTCTTTCAACGGTGCCTTTAATAAGCATCTGTGCCCGGAGTACTTTTTGGCACTCAAGCCTGAATTTGTAACTCGGGATTGATTAAATGTAATATCAAAAGCAATGTTGACTTTATATTATATTTGGAAATCCGGTAAACATTGATATTCGAAGAAGCTACTAGCTCAGTGTGACCTTGTTTGTTATTGAGCAGAATTGTGCTGGTCTAGACTTTTATCGGTTCCAATTGTTATGGTCACTATATCCTGCATTAGAATAGATTTATTGGTTGATGTGGATATAAATATAGAAATTTTTTCACATTAACGGACTAGTAGGAGGAAACAGAATTCAAAACTGAGTAGATGGTTTTCTTTTTAGTAGGGTAACTTATTAATAGATAGATAGATAAATCTTTATTGTACACCAACATTTTAAAGCACATTTACGGACAAGATATGAAACATGTACAAATGGCGGAATTATTGCTCTAGTAGTATATTTCAATTATATATAATTTAAGTTTACTACTACATTAATAACTACCCTATCATAATAAATATCAGTTATTATTGGTCAGTAGTATTCTACATCGACATAAGTACGTAACTGCGACCACCACTACGGAAAAGTAGCCGAAACTTCGGGCTCAGTGTAAATAATAAAATAACACCAAATACATGACACGAAAGACACGAAAGGGTTCGTAAAAAAATGTATTATATTAATGTGTTAAGTTATATTGGCGCAAATTGCCGACAATATCAGAATGAAATTAAATTGAAAAATTTAAAATACCTATTTATTTTACGTAACTATACTTAAATATAATATTCAAAAACAATTTAACAAAAACTATGAAGACATTGACAGGTAATAGTGTCAGAGTTTGGACGAGGGTTGCAAAAGGGTCCGGAAACAAGACAGATGTCCGTGAAATAAAATAAAATGTGAAATAGGGAAGTTTGTTGCAAGTATATATGGATTGACTGAAAACTGACTTTCAAGTTTGGCAGCGGTTATCCTTTTTGACCCACAGATTACAACAAGTGAAACGTACATTTAAGTTTATTAAACTATTATTATGTCTATGTCGAGAATTAAATTTGGAACTGATTCAGGCAGGAAGTGTTACTGTGAACTGCGTGTCCATGAGTCCGAATCCAGAAAGCTGCAAACTAGGAATCTTCAGGTCTCGGGTGAATAGATTCCTTTTAAGCTAACATGTTTTATCGTAGGCCACATTGTTAAGCGATACTAGCAGGTGAGAGAGGTCAAAGACGTGAGCCTATCTATATGATTAAAACTTTATGTATCTGATATATTAGCCGAATTGGATTAGAATTTTTATGTTTACAGGCTATCATTTTACATTATAAACTTTATTTTAAGCATATTTGTTGAAATCTCATGTTTATCAGCTCAATTTATTGAGAATCTACCTAAGTATTGGGGTTTAAAACCTAATTTAAGCCCTTAAGCCAATTTTAAAATCAAGATCAAGTATGTAAAGCTTTCAACAGTTGTAGATACTAAGCCTATATTGTCACATGAAAGTATATTGTTCGTACACGAAAATTATTTCACAGTATTTTATTATACTCAACGTAGTCGAATTTGGGTGTCTATAATATATTACATTACATAAATATAATAAAGATACCCGAAATATCGGATGGAGCAAAGGTTGAGACAAGGGTAGGTATGTGAAGGAACAGATATAGGTAAAACATATAAAAATATTTACACTTCGGAAACATCGCGTCTTTATGCTGATTGTATTGAGATCTTTTCATACGAGAAAATCTAAAATACATGAAGATTTGAAATATTACATTCTTTTCAGTTCATTGCTAAAGCTAAAGTAAGAAGGATTCAATATTTAAGAAAACCTTTGTGTAAATGAGTATGATGAAATTAACGTCTAGAAATAGTTTGTGAAAAGGAACAATTTGTTCTTAGAAACCTAACCATACATACCACACCTCCTCCCTCTGGGTTAGAGAGAGACGACAAACCACCATTTTTTTACACATTTGAAGCACACAAAATTTCATGAAAAACAATGCCTTTTATAATCCCATTTCTGGTTTAAATTAATCAAGGACTGAAAACCTAATGTTAATTTACAATTACGCATTCAAGAGAAAGATTAGAGAATAACAGATCTGGCAAAGTACTGGTGAAACAAAACTCGTAGTACTGCTAATAGAACTTAAAGAAAATAAACTACAAAGGTTCTAATGTAGTATAGTACTTAGTTACTATACTGTTCTTCTCCATTAAGCTACATATTTATAAGTGTTTGCTATATAAACTACAGAATGTTATATAGTTTCCGTGAAGTGCTAATCTATATTGTTTGAAACCGAATCAAATGCGACGACCCCTTTTATTGGCCGAAACCAAAAGCCTTTCGTATCAAATTTCGCTGCTCTCCCCCTAAAAGGGCTGCCATTTTCAAAGGGGATATTTTTGTGTACATTCGTTCATGATTCTATTAGTTCACTGAAAGTGTAAATCATTTTGTTGTAGTTTACATTTGATACACTGTGAGAACTTTTACAGGAAAAAAAGAATTAGTCTTTTAACCCCTAACGCAAAAACGACGGGGTGTTATAAGTTTGACGTGTCTGTGTAGGTATATGTATTGTGTGTGTGTGTGTCTGTCTGTGGCATCATGGCTCCTGAACGGATGAACCGATTTGAGTTTAGTTTTTTTTTGTTTGAAAGGTATATTATCTCTATCTATCTATCTATCTATATTAGTGTTCTCACCTATTTTGAATCATCCCTCCATCGCCACAAAATGACGGAGTGCATATTTTTCACAACTCCTTCAATATGAGAATCAAATGAAAGCGCTTGGCTAGTAAAATACCATAGACTATGATAAATTACAAATCCAAGATGACCGCCATCAGAAAATCGCAAATTATCTTTTTTTACAACTCCCTGAATATAGGTTTTAAATCAAAGAGTGAGTGGTGAGTGAGAGAGGTGAGTGTTCTGATGAGCTCTTCCAATTAGTCCCACCCTTCCCTTTCCTACACAGGACAACACGTGCAGGTCTTAGATATCACCCGCACACGGTGCAGAACATCCAATCAAGAACCAAGCGGTTCGGTGACTCTTTCCTCTGTCGCACCATTAAGGCCTGAAATTCATTACCAGCTCACGTGTTTCCTTCTTCCTACAGTCCCGGGTCCTTTAAGCGGGGCGTGAAAAAGCATATGATGAGGCCGTCAAGCTGAGTGTCACCATTGTCACATAGTATGTGAGTAATAATGGTGACCCTCTTTTCTGAGGCTTTCAGCTTACCATCAGGCAAGGCAATGTCTAATTGACGTATAAAAATGACTATTGTCTTTATGTACTTTTCACAACGCTACTAAAAGTAAGATTCTTTCTAAAACAGTTGAGGGTTGATTTCAACAATACCTCCCTAAATTATTTCCCGCATTCTTAAGCCCTATAGCATTAACTGTTATAGCTATTATAGCATTGGCTATTATAGCATTGACGAGTTTATTAATGACAAACACTAGAATTAGGTAATTATTGTATTTGTTAACCATTTGGAAATGTAACTGGTATTGACAATTGTTATTGGAGTGAATTTATTGTAATTATTTTATTATTATTTCGTGGTTGTTATTAAATTTATGTAGTTTGACAAATTTTCAACACAATGTAAATTGTTATGAAATAAAATACTTATGACTTATGACTTATAATATTATCGTCTGTGATTCTTCGTTCTGTGATCAACAGTAAAGAAACTTTCATGCAAGTGTGCAGTTACTTTCAAATAACTGTGACCAGTGAAGCTGTTAATCCTGTCTATCGGAGATAAATGCTAATTCCACCCAAACTTCGGCCACAAACACAAAAATTCAGCGCTTGAGCGTACAGGAAAGAAAGCTAGGTCTTATAGTTTCCATCTTAGGCTAAAATTCTTAGCATATTATGTTGGTTAAGTTTTAATACTGTAGAGTATTGTTGCCGGATGAAAGAGCTTTAGTTTACTTCATTGTTATCTTGTACTAGCTGACTAAGTTTAACATAGTTACCGGTAAATTTGAAATAGCGATGAAGCTGAAGTTCCGATTTGATCAATGTATCCAAAACGGATCAGAATTAAGGCCATAGGGATGTCAATTGTTAGTAGGATATTCAAAGTTACAAGAAAAGGAAAGTATTGTGGATAATATGATAGCTAGTATCGGGACCATGTTTATGTGAGTTTTTTTATTAGCAGCTCTGGCAAACCATGAGGCTAAAGTAAAGGAATAAACTAAAGTAATAAAATTTATGAAAGATTAATCATTGTCTCTAAATGAATTCCGAAACGTTAAAATTTACAGTGATTTCGCCAATACCATTGATGTATATTGTTGCTTACGTATCAAAATGAAAATCTAAAAGTTTCATAATTCTGAAAATTAGATTTTGATATGTTTCTGATGGTAGATGTTCTGGTTTAATTTTTATAAAACGCATTTTCGGGATTTTGAACTTTGGAATTTTGTCCTTCGGCATTTTGAACTTCCGTTTTTCGTAGGTACATCGGTATTATGAACATCGAGATTTTGATATGTAACCATATTGTTACTAAAGGCATATCTCTACGCTCAATACATGTAAGAATTATTTTTAATATTAAGGCTATTCATATTCCATTTCACATCAATTTATTTATACAAAATGCTATTTACCAATATACTTTTGTTTTAATGATTTTTTTATACCACTTTGGTGGCAGACAACCACATGGCCCACCTGATGGAAAGTGGTTACTGTGACCTATGAACGTGTGCAACACATCAAGGGAGTTACACTCGCGCTGCCAACCCTGTAAGCACAGATAGTTTCTGTGCCGTCAGTGAAAAAGACAAAGCAGGACACGCTTTTTTGTCTTCCCACTGACAGTACAAAAACTCTCCAGTGAGCTCTGCTTACCCAGCTCACCACCGGGAACAGAACACGAGGTTATTTTGGCCGCGGTGTCCTGTAGGGCGGAGGACTTCCTCAGTCCTCAACCAGACTGCTCAATTGGACTGCAATACCGTCATGTTCTATCTCCTACTCACTCAGCGATGAAGCAATTTTATACCTCGCAAGTAAAGACTTGTGAACCTAACTCATCTTGTGTTAAATTGCAGAATATTGCGGGAGAAAACGAAAAAAATACACATAGGAAACAAAATTTTATCGCAAAATTTACATATTAAATCAATTAAGCGTAGCGCATTAATGATGCAAATTGGCAAATAAGCTATCGTTGGCCGCAGTATTGGTTCATTCCGCGAGGCTGATAAATAAATAGGTAATCACTCAATGTTCTGATCGTTTTCAATACCACTATGATACTATCTACAAACATGTTTAAGTCTATTTTACTAATAGGAGGTATTTAGGACTATCGTGTAGCACAATCCTAGACGAACGTGCTTTCGAAGATAGAATATTCAAAGTGAAGTCTATAATGAAAGGCGTGGCTGGGAGTTAACTATTTTAATCTGCATGTCATGATGTCATGCCATCTATGGTCTACGATCTAGTCCAAAGTCAAGATATATTGTATCAAATCAACAAATTTTACATTTTATGAGCTGCTCTATCTCTGCTCTGCATGGTCCGTGCTGAGATTGTGGGCGGTGGCGCGGTGTCTGGCGAGTGGGTTTCTACCGTTGGACTACTCCAACCCGACAGGTCTCTCGTACCTCTGTTCCCATTTCTGATACCAGAGAATCGCACAATTTTATTGTTATTTACTGAAAATCACTAAATATCAATTTTAAAATCACGACTGCGCCATAATGAAATGTAAAAGAATTATTGGTTTAATCCCATGCACCACAAACAGTCACAATATTATACTTATGATTATCAGAATCTACATTGAAATTTAATTTTTGATTCACAACGCAACAGGTTGAGTTAAGAGAAAAGAACAGTAAAAACTTATGATACACATTACAATCATCTCCAGTTTTTTATCGTTCATGCGTTACGATACTCGCTTACGCTTAGGAAATCCTTGTACATTTTGATTCCCTAAATAGAAAGAAAATGTTACTATATTAGCTCACATCATCATTTTTTTTTATATAGAACACGTCAATTAGACATCGCCTTGCCTGATGGTAAGCTGAAGGCAAAGTCTCAGAAAAGAGGGTCACCATTACTTACACATACCGTGTGACAATGGTGACACTCAGCTTGACGACCTCATTATATACTTTTTCACGCCCCGCTTAAAGGACCCAGGGCTGTAGGAAGAAGGAAACACGTGAGCTGGTAATAAATTCCAGGCCTTAATGGTGCGATTATCAGATCATATTATAGAAATATGACCGTTGATCATTTAATACCAAATGCAAATTCCGTTGATTGTTTCAGATTATCTAAATTATGAGCATTTATGTACTTCTGTTGGAGCGTTCATAATGTTATTGAACAAAACAATTAATGTAGCTAACATTAACAATGCAAATTGACGAATAAGCTATCATTGTTCGCTGAAACCAGGGTACTGCCGCAAAATAAACAAAGTACAAAATAGGGGCTTATTTCCTTTATAGAATTACTTGCCAATTTTCAGATTGAAAGAAAACATTTATAATCTTCGGGTCGATGATGCTGGGAATATTTAAAAACATTAACATTGATGTAACATTAATGTTTCATAGTATATTTTAGCGGCTAAAGTACCTAATTATATTTTTGCAACCGATATGAGTGTGTTACATTATGTTACAAACAACATTAAACTAATGTTGTTTCGTAAGCTATCAATCGCAATCGCATAATATTAAATTAAAAATAGATTACTCAGATTGATCCCCAGTCTTTATAAAACATAGTTTTTTTGTTACTTTTCAAGTGCTTTCATAGTTTATTCACTAATAATTTAATTTAATAACTCTTACAGTTAGGTCTAGAGATAGCGTAAAGTTATGAGCACAAACTCCAGCTGAACATATCAGTAGAGCAATTCTTGCGGTTCGTACAGGGTAGGGAGCTCGAATATTGCTGCTATTAATCAGATTTCAGGGAACGGGCGTCGTGACCAAGAAGAATGGCACACCAAACAATAATACCGCGACCTCACACCTCCAGTTCAAGTGTTCTAGTAATGTTTATACGTACCTATGGTAGGGGAAACTTTGTGAGTATCAGCTACAAGTATGTATTAACGTCTGTGTATCAGACGTTGACTTAGACCACTGTAAATAATACGTTGCGTTCAACTAAACTGGGTTCTGTTCAAATTAATAACATTTAGTAAAACGTACATAACAGTTAATAAGGAGTAGGTACCTTTTGTTATTAGTTCTGTAACAAAACGTGATAGCACAGTTTGGTATTGATTGTTCTCGTTTGCTATCAATGGCGAAATCCATTTTTATCAGAAGTATAATGTATTTCATACCACGAATTTTTTAAATGTAATTTCTTGTACATTATTTATAACTAATATTTTAATTACAAGTACAACTAAACCAGGTTCTCATTTTATATTCAATTATTGATAGTAAAATATGATATCGCATTTCAGTGTTTATTGAACTCGTTACGTTAGTAGTGTTTTATTTATTCCGAATAACTATTTTATTCCTTGAAAATCCATAACATAAACAGAATTTAATTCCATTAAACCATGGCATAATTACGTAATATGTAATACCTACCTGTAAAATTGTATTCACTATACGTGTACCCGTATGTCTAAAAGGGTAGTTAGTAAACAACAAAATTGCAACTCGAAATCAGTTTCCCAGTTCGGTTCAATTAAAAACTGTCGATATTCAAGAACAGGTCTGGCTTCCAAGTGGTCCGACGCCAACTTACCTGCGGACTAAATGGCTGACTCTGTCAAACTCTTGAAAATTAGTTTCCGGATTCTGATGAAAACTTTAATTGGTTCCTCAATGCCAACATGTGTCTGGTAGTGTTAGCTCAATCGAAAGTCTATGTGGGGCAATTTGATGAAAATTGAACAGAACTTTTGTAATGAGGAGTGTTTTGTTTAACATGTAAGTTCAAAAGTAAATAAGTGATGGGCCACTTTCGCCGCAACTTTCGTCCTTTTAGTCACCTTTGTACTTCAGACTAATACACGCATACATGTATATATGTAGTACAAATAAATGTATGTAGTTGGGAATGGGTTTAAAAGGTGATTGATTTTTTTTTTTTTACGTGCGAAAAATCCACTGACTACAGTGGATTTTTCACAAGTAAGTGGAGTGGGAGAGGTTATGTCGGACTCGAACCGACTAAAACGCACGTCTATGGGTCGTTTTTAGTTGCCGAAGGTGAGGTTGACAGGCATATCCCTCGCACCCCGGCCGGCCCAGGGCCATCTCTCTCGATCTGGCTCTCTCCTCGAGTGGGGGACCACAGAGTCCTCTACTCGTCCCCGGAAATGGGAAGAAGCGCGAGGCGCGCCACCGCCGCGACCTGCTTCTGCCAGGGTGACAGGCGCTCATGGGGACGTAGATCATTTTCGACCTCCGACGCCCGAGTTGTCTTCGTACGCGGGCCGCTTATCTTGCGAATCGACGTCGCTCCCGCCCCGCCTCCTTCTTCACAAGCTCGCAGAAGTGCCGGCCGCCGTTTTCGTATACCAAATCCATAAAAAAATAAAATTTAGCCTATCCGAACTACTTACATGAGAGATTTAATGTAGACTCCGGGTTTCATTTTTTTAACCTTAAACCTTAAGAATCATTGAGAGTAAGTAATTTTAGAGCAACCCAAAACCGAGCAATAATACAATCAGGTCGATAATTGTTTTAGCAGGGTATAACTATAATTTATAGAGAAGACAACATTTTCTCGGTATGCTAACAATTGTAAGTCACAGTGGCAGGTCAAGCGCGCTTCATATTTGGGTTGTTTTGTTTCAATTAAAATTGCACTGCAGTTGGTTGAAGCTAACAAATAATTATGAACTTGTTCGTTTGCTGCGATGAGAAAACTTTGTCTCACAGAACTTGAAAATGATTTGCCACGTTTTATTTACATGGAATATTGTACAAAAAAAGCGTCTGATGGAAATTTAAGCCCTTTTCGAGAAAGATATCATAAACAAAGTTGGCAAAATAAACTCTTTTGTGAATATTCGGTAAGTTTTGTTTTATTCGATAAACGTTATTATAGTTTTTAAAAACCAAACACCCGGTATCATTACGTTTCAAAGACTTTGAAGTATGTTTGAACCCTAAAAGATTTCATTTTAAAAATTGAATTGAATTTTGTGTTTTTTTATGGCCACGTAATCGTAACCGCGGTTCAATGGAGGAAGGAACCCCTCACGGTATGCCCCTTGTCATGCGACTTCTATATTAACTAGAAGTATAATGTTATTATAAGATTTTTTACGAATTTTTTGAACATAAACTCACGCCTATATCCCCGAAGAGGTAGGCAGAGGTGCTAGCACCCACAATTCGCCAGTTTATGTTTAGGTTCCAATGTAATAGGTGGCGAGCCTATTGCCATTAACCGGGCACCTATAAACCTGCGATAAATACACACATAACTTCGAAAAGCATCGAAAAGTCATTGGTGTGTGCCATGGTAAAATCTGGGATCGAACCCGAGACCTCGTCTCAGCAGTCCATTACCCATACCACTAGGCTAACGCGATAATTATTTTAGATTTTTTTTTAAAATTTTTGAATTATTGTTTCAAATTTCTTTCAACTTGATTAGAACTTTTTTACTCATTTTCTTCTTATACAATTTTAAAATTTCTAATAATATAGTATTGTAATGGTGACCCTCTTTTCTGGGACTTTGCCTTCAGCTTACCATCAGGCAAGGCGAAGTCCAATTGACGTGTCCTATATAAAAAAAAAACCTAATTATAATTTTATTAAAGGTAATAAACAATATTCTTTTGAATGAACTCCGAAATCTCACTAAAGCTTTTAACTTCAACAAGTTAAAAACTATATTTCAATTTTATATACTTATTACATACAGGTTTTAAAGTAAGTTCATAGAAGCTACATGAATGTGCCAGGATCATAGCAATGGAAAGATGATGTCTTTCTTTACTCTACTGAAAAAGATATGTGACTGTATGTTTGTATGTTAGAGAAGATATGGATTGCAAAAAAAGCAACCCAGTCTTATTTTTAAATATTTTATTTACTAACCTACAAAATCTATTTACTAAAATTCAATAAATAACTAGTTTGATAGAGACAGGCAACTGACATTATGTAGGGGACATGGAATTTGATATGGGACTGACGGTTATCTAGATTGTCAATCTAAAGTTAGATACCATTTATTGAAAATGTCAACAAGACACAATATCTGAACTGGAACGAGAGGAAACCCTTACAAATCAAGTAGAAAGAGAGTAGTAATACGATAGTGGGAGAGAGATGTAGGGTAACCATTGTTAGGTGTAACGTCGGACGCTCACGGAAGCACTTGTCACTGTCACAAGAATAGTAACGCAAGGAGGTCCGTTCAGATAAATGTTGTTATATTACTCTCCTGATATTATACAGCTCTTTGACAATATGACAGCTAATAGATGTGACATAGTGTCTTCGTACGTAGTGACGAAGAGTTTACTCAAAGCGTTTAATATAAACCGTATGAATCAGGGGCTACATAAACTGGCACGATAAGAAACGAAAAATGTACTATTGAAATAAGAAGTTTTAAGTTTTTAAGTTACAATGAAGATGCTTCGGATTTTTTCTGTAGGTCGTATGAAGTTGAGAATGATTTGAAAAAGAGATCTAATCTCTTTCAAGCCGTGTAAATTGTAGGATACTGCTACTTGAAGTAATCATTAGGCGGTAAATTCCTTATCCAGTTGACAGAAAGGCATAGCTACGTCGGCAGCTGAAGGTTAAAAAGGTTGGTTTCTGGATTTGAATTTAGAAAAACAAGCTATTTAGCTAAGCGATAGGAGATTCTTAAAAAAAATGAGTTTCCTAATTTGCGATAAAACTGAAGCATTATAAAAACTATTCATCATGAGTTGGTGTAAAAATTTGTACGTATACACACCATGAAGGTACTCGTAGTACCTAATGATTTTTTTTCTATAACACATTTATAACACTTTTAATATATTATTTTAAAGTTTGGTTTCAAATCTACGTTTTCACATTTCTTCTTTTACCAGAATTTAGAAAATAGAAAGAGATTTATTTTAATTCATGTCTTACTAAGGAAATTGTTACTAACAGCTTTATGGACCCCGAAGTCCGAAATAAGAATATTTATTATATTATTATTATTATTTATATTTAATATGTATTTTTATTATAATTAAATCGTTTTCTTGGAAATTGATTTGAATTATTGAAACAATATTCTATCAAGCCAAATCAAGGTTATGTTTATATGGCTATGTAAAAGGTTACATAATTGAAAAGTACAATATAATGAAATAATGTGAAAATCTTTTGCATTATTTTAAAAAAGAAATAGATTGCTTTGCATTAATTTTATACAGTGCATATAATTATATTATATGCAAATTCTATTGCAGACTGAAGCCGCCTGTTAAGTGTATATAAAGTGCCATTTGTAACTATATATATATATATATAGGTTTATCAATTTTTTTGGTTAGGTTCTCAAAAAATCGTGTCAAATTTAGCAATAAGAATAAATCGTGTTTCAGTCCGATCTTAATCCTTCGTCTTTTCCTTCCGTAAACTTAGCCATCGGAATTTAACCATAGAAATGAATCGCGTTTCAATTCGATCCCTGTTAGTTCCTAATCCGTCGCCTTTTCCTTCCGTAAACTTTAATAATATAATTAAAATTTAATTAGGTGTAGGTATTGTCTATAAATTACCTGTATTGATTTAAGATTAGTTACAAAATTCATCTAAGGGTTTGTTTCCGGATAGTAAATAATAAATCAACAATGAGTTTGCGAGTTCACACCGAACAAGTCGTTTCACACCAGTTTAGCATTCCACTATATTCTCATTAAGTCCCAAATTAGTTATGCAAATTCTTCGAGCTCAGCATATTATTACCCGTATCCTTTCAAGGGTCTAATAAATAAACATGAAGCCGAGGCGATTGAACCCACGAGGAACCAATTTGAACTGATATCTACTAAATGCTAATTTAATTTTGAATATCTCCTGAATAAGGGTACAAAACATCAGATTTTATCTTTTTTTGACCCAAGTGTTATTGATTACTAAACGATAAATTGTATAACTATTTGGAAACACAGCCAAGGAGATAAATATACACCCTTACATTAATCGTTACGTGTAAAGGTGCATAGTTATTTCTTTGGCCTGTGTACATTTGCTCATAATTCTATTATAATCTTAAAAAAACCGCGGTAGCCTAGTGGTATGGGTAATGGACTGCTGAGACCAGGTCTTGGGTTCGATCCCAGGTTTTACCATGGCACACACCAATGACTTTTCTCCTTTTTTAAGTGCCCGGTTAATGGCAATAGGCTCGCCCCCTATTACATTGGGACCTAAACGTAACTGGCGAAATGTAGGTGCTAGCACCTCTGTCTATCTTTTTGGGGATATAGGCGTCAGTTTATGTTTTGTTATGTTATGTCGATTACTTAGTCCTGATTACGTAGACGCTGGTCTAGTTTTTATAAGATATACCTACCCATATAGTCATTATCTATTTAATAAGAAAAACAATACTATTAATCCTAATATTCACGGAGTGTATATCACGTTTATGATAAATAAAGACTAAGATCCAAAACTGCGAGCTCTCAATTTCCAGTCTTAGCAGTCTAAAGTATTAGACGTGTGACTGAGAGGATATCACAACACTCCTATTTTTAGTTGAGTCCTATGGACCCGGGTCAGTCGGGGTGGGCGAGGGATATGCCAAAGGCTACCTCACTCTTGGCAACTGATCGCCTAAGGCGGCCGTGCGGTTTTAGGCGGTCCGACTCCGACATAACCACCCCCACCGGGTCCAGCGGGGAGGTATCCGAGGGGATTTCCGCACTACACAAATAAGTAGTAAAACTTTATTTATTTATAACATAATTGGCCATATTGTTTAAATCAGTGTAGGTATAGAACACTACTTTGCGAGCTCATGTAAAGCTTGATGAGTATCCCAGCTTGGTGCTAGTTAAACTTGATTAAGCCATGTATGACATAGTTTTGAATTGTTATTAGTTAGGTAAGCGAAAATGTTTCACGTTGACATACACTATATCTTGAACGCAGATGCTTTCGGTAATTCATGAAATTAACAGCAGCGCATCTTTGTTTCAGGGTTGAATTTTTGAGATAAAAAGGATTGACATTATATGAGGTTTTCAATTAGAAAATTATTGGTCACACTTGACAATTGCAGTATTTTGATTGCAAAGCACATTGAGTTGAGTAGGATCGGAGATAAGTTCAAAAATAGAATTGACAAGGTTATTTTTGGTCGTAATAACTGATATCTACTCGAGTGGAACTGCGGACATAGGCTAGTTTTTGATGCAAAACTTACTTATGGACATTCAGCATGTGGTCATAAGATAAAGATGTAGTCTTATGCTAATCAGTCCATCGAATGGAGCTCGTTTCTTTTTGGTGTAGTCCATATAGACCACCTAGCTGAAGAGCACTTGCCTGATTAGCACTTAGCCTTGTTCACGAAAATTTACTTCTCTAAAGTATGAGGTTTCCAATTCATATTAATATTTTTGAACTGACCAATACAGATCGTTGTTAGTTTTCCTTTTTAAGTGTTACGAAACCGGTAGGCATCAGTTGAGGAAAAAGGCAGGCCCATAAAGGGTTTAGGTATGTAAATTTGTGTTTTAACGCACACTCCAACCAAACAGCACACCTTACAAGTGCAATTTTAATTACGAAAGCTGAAAGTATCAAACTCAAAAACAGTTTTGAATTCGTATGTTTCACGCGAGTTAATACTGACATGTTTGATTATATTATTGCTTACATATTTTGTAATTGGAGTAAATGTATCTATAGAGCAACCACGGAATTTTCTAAGTTATTCGTTAATAAAACAATAAGCTCCATGACTTTTGTCCAATAAAGAAATGCTTTGAATTGAAGGAATGTATGGCGTTCTCCGCAGGGAGAGCGAATATTTATTCCTACTGCGTAACTGAGGACTCGCAATTATTGGGCAAATGTTTACTGAGCCGAGTGGCCTCTTGCTCTCTGCTCCGTACATGTGCCAAGTGCTTTCCCATTATAGAAAAGTACTAGTTGCTTTCTCACGAACTCATTGCTGCACAACGAGCCAATAAAGCGAGACTAATAGCACTAATAGCTAATAGCTGTTGTATTTACGTTTCTCTAGAAGTTTCAGCCTCATTTTGGAGGTCTTCTTTAATAATACTTAGGAGTAATTATAACATCACAGTTACCAACTTGTTTCATTTAAAATGGGCTCTTCTTTCTTCAACATAATAACAGTATTCCACATATCCGCACAGAAACATTTATACAGATAAATGTTTCTGTGAGGATATGTGGAATCTTTTACGTGTTCAAGACGGGTCTCCGAATTACAAATTCAAACAAGAAATGTAGTTACTACGTTAATGTAGTCAAAAATCACAATGAATAAACAGAAACCATGTTAAAGTATATAACTGCCAGTACAATGTAAACAAAGAGAACAGTGAAGTTACTTTTGTCAGGGTTCATAAGAAAATTTCACATGTGAATATT
The DNA here is from genome assembly GCA_963662185.1 of Eilema griseolum. Classification (NCBI taxonomy): domain Eukaryota; kingdom Metazoa; phylum Arthropoda; class Insecta; order Lepidoptera; family Erebidae; genus Eilema; species Eilema griseolum. The sequence goes on along the minus strand of OY759238.1, from coordinate 14,029,154 downwards.
TTGAAACATTCTTGAAGTAAACCTCGGAAAAAGCTCTCATGTGAGCATATAAATCTCGACGTGAAAGATAATCGGGTTGGCGGAACTGATTCGCTCACAAATTGAATAAGAGGCACGGAATATACCCCCGCGAGAGTGGGCGCCGGGAGTTGGGACGAGAGGGCGATATCCCGCTTAAACTGTGAAACACTCCACTTATAAGCTATTGCTCAGTCGTAATGAAATGTTAAAGTTTGTCGAAACTAGTGTTGTGTCAAAATTGTTCTAAAATGGATTATTAAGACGTACTGGTTTAGCTAGCGATTATTTAGAATAGAGGGTTTTAGACACGACTTGTCGTTTAGTAAATGAGTTTCAAACAGTACTTTTTGGCTTACAATGTCTTGAACTTTTTCTTACGAGTATATATTATGTACCATGTGTTAAACATAGCCTTGGTTTAATGCTGTATGGTACAATTAAAAAAGTAAACAAGAATATCGTAGCAACTTCAAGAAAACAGAACCCGTTAGTTATACACACAAAAAAACCTTTACAGCATTTATGAAGAAAGGTAGGTACCCATTTGACTTCGCCGGAATGGTCACATTCTTTCTTTACTGTACAACATATTATTCAAACCTACAACTCCGTCTTACCTTAAGGAACGTTTTGAGTTCCTACATGATACTCATTCGAGATATCTAAGGTCATCAGAAAACTCAAGGCTAAGGATGCCGTCACATAAAACAACATTTTACGCCAAATCCTTCACAGTTACGGCAATCCGTCTGTGGAATAAGCTACCAGTAGACATAAGAAAAGCACAAAATTTTAATAAATTCAAAATTATGGTGAGGGAGCACTATTTGTCACTGTGAAAATGCATTTATATACCATGCTTACTATATCAAGTTTTTGTCTGATATATATTGTATTATATTCATTATTTGTATTATATAAGTTTTCGTGCAAAAGCCGGGGTGTGCGTGTTTGTTAGGGCGGATGTTTGCTGTCGCCGTTTGCGCTGCCTAGAGGACCCATCCTTCTCCATCCTTTGGGTACACGTAGACCACGGACCTACGAGTCAGATCTATGTGTGCCTCTACCGTTCCCATACAGGAGATGCTGAGACAACTCGACTCTTTGAATATCTGAGTCAGGCGGCAGATGATGCGCAGGAGCGATTTCCGAATGCCGAAATGGTGTTTTTGGGGGATTTTAACGCCCACCACGAGATCTGGTTGGGCTCCTCCAAAACAGACCATGCGGGAAGAGCCGCCCACGCGTTAGCTCTGGCGCACGGCCTGACCCAATTGGTGCACGAGGTCACTAGGATACCAAGAAGGTCGGGCCTAGTGCCTTCTCTGCTAGACCTTCTGCTGACAAGTGATCCGGACCGGTACAGTGTATCGGTGCGAGCCGCTTTAGGCAACTCCGACCACTGCCTGGTCTGTTCCACGGTGCCCATTATAGCGCCCCCACGACTCGTGCAGGGGAAGCGGCGTCTCTGGCACTACTCGTCAGCGGACTGGGATGGACTTCGTGACTATTTTGCGTCCATCCCGTGGGTTGAGCGCTGCTTTGAAGGTAAGAACCCATCGGATTGTGCTACTGCTGTCGCCGGTGAGATCGGTCTGGGTATGGAATACTATATCTCATACACCGATGTCACCGGTGACCGCGGGGTGCGCCCTTGGTTCGGGCGCGAGTGTGCGGAAGCTGTTGAACAAAAACAGTCTGCGTACCGCGCTTGGGTAAGGGCGCGCGCCACGCGCCATCCCAATCTGGGCCACTTCAAGGCGGCGTACAACAGAGCCACAAAGGTCTGCAGAAGGGCCTACGTCAGAGCGGATGCCCTGCGCATAGCGCGGCTTGGTCAAGAGCTAGTGATGCATCCCACGGGAAGCCGTGGCTACTGGCGACTGGCTAAAACCGTGCAAGCCAACTTCTGTCAGCCTTCGCTGCCTCCGCTGCGTAACCCTGATGGATCCCTGGCCCATGAGCCGCAAGAGAAGGCAAATCTGCTGGCTAATCTCTTTGCGGCCAACTCCCGAATCGATGATTGTGGTACGCAGCCACCAACACTACCCGACAGTGACCACGCGATGCCTGATATCCATATCAGGCTACGCGATGTCCGTGCAGTGCTGCAATCACTCGATGTCCGGAAAGCCAGTGGTCCGGATGGTATTCCAGCGGTAGTTTTGAAAAAATGTGCAGCGGAGTTGTCTCCAATGCTTACGCGCCTGTACCGGCTATCCTACAGTTCGGGTACAGTGCCTTTGCCTTGGAAAGAGGCGAATGTTCAGCCGATTCCCAAGAAGGGGGATCGCTCGGAGCCAGCCAACTATCGACCCATAGCCGTCACCTCAGTGCTGTGCAAAGTGTTCGAGCACATAATTAACAAACAGCTCATGCGGCACCTAGAGGATCACTCCTTAATTAATGACCGGCAATATGGCTTCAGACCGAAACGGTCAACGGGTGATCTTCTAGCATACGTTACCCATCTTTGGGGTGAGGCTATGGACAAGCTCGGCGAGTCACTGGCAATTAGTCTTGACATCGCCAAAGCTTTCGATAGAGTCTGGCACAAATCGCTTCTTTCCAAGCTACCTGCCTTTGGTCTGCCTTCTAGGCTGTGCAACTGGGTTGCTAGCTTCCTGCAGGGGCGCTGTATTCGCGTCCTTTGTGACGGACGAGCTTCGGAGTTTCTGCAGGTTAATGCTGGCGTGCCCCAGGGGTCCGTCCTATCACCCACTCTCTTTCTTCTGCATATCAACGACATGCTGTCTACCGGCAATGTTCATTGTTATGCAGACGATAGCACTTTGCATGGGAGTTATCATGGACATCCTGCGGCCAAGCAGTCGGATATCGCTGAGAAAAGGCAGCTTCTTGTCACTGAGCTTGACGGGATCCTGAATCACATTTCTCAATGGGGCTCTGAGAACCTGGTTGAGTTCAATGCCAAGAAGACGCAGGCATGTGCGTTTACAGCAAAAGTATCGTCTTTCCTTCCCCTCCCCACTCTTCAGAGCACGCCACTGCCACTGCAGGACAATCTCAATATCCTAGGTATGGATGTTCGCTGCAACCTGAATAACAAAAACTACATCGAAAGTATCATCAAAACAGCCTCACGAAAACTCGGAGTCCTGAACAGAGTGAGACGGTTTTTCACGCCGGAGCAGCGGTGTCTTCTATACAAGACACAAATTCGCTCCTGTGTGGAGTACTGCTCGCATCTCTGGGATAGTTCAGCAAAGTACTTACTAGATGCTCTCGACAGGTTGCAGCGACGTGCGGTCCGCATCATTGGGAATCCCGAGATCACGAACACCCTAGAACCTTTACAGCCGCGTAGAGATGTTGCGTCCATGGCTGTATTTTACCGTTTGTACCATGGGGAGTGTTCTGATGAGCTCTTCCAATTAGTCCCACCCTCCCCTTTCCTACACAGGACAACGCGTGCAGGTCTTAGATGTCATCCGCACACGGTGCAAAACATCCGATCAAGAACCAAGCGGTTCGGAGACTCTTTCCTCTGTCGCACCATTAAGGCCTGGAATTCATTACCAGCTCACGTGTTTCCTTCTTCCTACAGTCCCGGGTCCTTTAAGCGGGGCGTGAAAAAGCATATGATGAGGCCGTCAAGCTGAGTGTCACCATTGTCACACGGTATGTGTAAGTAATGGTGACCCTCTTTTCTGGGACTTTGCCTTCAGCTTACCATCAGGCAAGGCGAAGTCCAATAAACGTGTCCTATATAAAAAAAAAAAAAAAAAATCAACAAAGTCTAGGGCACAAGGACATTTCTAGTTTTTATTTAAAAACCCTTTCTTGTAATAGTGAGTGTTTTATATCAATAGAAGGGTATTTTTATACCGTTTTAAAATTTTAATTTTAATAAAAAACATTCTCATATCAATTTTTTTTTTTAATAAAGAATTGAATAGTGCCAATGTTGAGTATTACAACCTTCTATGATTAGGCACAAAAATAACGAGGTAGTAAGAAATACAGTAATTAACCGTACTTTAAACGTTTTTAATAATATGTAGGACCTCCTAAAGCATTAGCAACAGCTCGACAACGGCGTGGCATACTTAGTATGAGATTGTCAAACATCGTCTGTGGAATATGGCTCCATACACTGCGAAGGTGTAAAAAAAGTTGTTCTTCAGTGTTCAGATTTTCCAAAGAATCACTGAAAGCTCTTCTCCCAAGCAATTCCCAGGCATGCTCTATGGGATTGAGGTCGGCAGACTGAGCAGGCCATTCCAACGTCGCAATATTGTGCTCGTTTAACGCATTGACCACTACCCGTGCGGTGTGTGACCGTGCATTATCTTGCATGAACATAAAATCTTGACCGAACTGCTGTCGATGAGGGATAACCATGGGGTGTATAACCTCCTGAAAGTATTGGTTTGCATTTAAATTGCCCCGTATCCAAACGAGGTCGGTCCTTCCACCAAGGCGAATTCCAGCCCATACCATGATTGTTCCACCTTGGTAAGGATGAACTTCTTGCGGATTCTGGAGACGACTCCAACGTCCAGGAACTCGCCATATACGCACTCTTCTCGAATCAGGATGAAAACCGAAGCGAGATTCGTCGGAAAACAGAACCCGTGCCCATTGATGGTCGGTCCACTGTAAATGTACGATAGCCCACAATAAGCGACGACCTCGATTTCCACGTCGAAGAGCTGGAACCCTAAGCGGTCTGCGAGCGTGAAGATTGGCTTCATGTAGTCTTCTCCTGACAGTTTGATCGCTAATAACCACTTGATGCTGAGACTGGAGGCCTGCGACTAACCGACGAGCAGTAATCGTGGGTTGCCGCCTTGAGGAATTTTGCAAGAAACGATCTTGTCGCGGGGTAGTAACCCTATTTCGTCTCCTGGGACGTTCGGCAATATCCCCTGTAGACCTGTAGCGTGCTCATAATCTGCAAATTACGCTTGGTTGGGTGTTGACAGCATCCGCTACGTCGCGTTGAGTTCGTCCAGCTTGCAGCATACCAACAGCCCTTAACATCTCTTCGCGACTTAAATTACGACGTGACATGATGACTACAGTCACAAAAATGCACAAACCATACGTAAAAGACGTCTTATTGATAATAAACGTTATTTACAATCAAAGAAAATAATTTTTATTTTGCCTCAGAGAAACTGCACAATCAAACACTTTTAAAAGTTTTCCCTCCATATTCGAAAATCAGTACTTATTAAAATTTATTTTTAAATTTCGAACAACTCTGTAATCTACTTTATTCTATTTTTATTTATTTGCTGCCAGTTATTTGCAAAACAAGGTTTACAAGAAAAAAAAATTTGGGGTCATCTTGTTCCCTAGACTTTGTTGAGGTGTTTATTAGATAGGATTACTATATTATATGTATTTATGTACATATATAGTTATATTTATGTGTGTATTAGATATAATATACCTATGTACTTTCTTATTATATTTGTATTGTAAAAGTACGCCAAACAACTACCACTCATTCCTACAACTTTAATCACCATCTAAAGGTTGGCTGGCAGAAATCGCTTAAAACGATAAGGCCACCCACTGTACTGATTGCTTATTACAGACTTTAGTAATTATATTTATTAATGGTGAATAATAAAGTATAAAAAAATTAAATATATACATACTTATTTGTGTTACTAGCTAGCATTGTGTGAAGTACCAAGATATACATCAATTACTACCCCAAAGTTTTACTCGTGTAAAGATTCTAAAATTGACTACTATAAAACTGGCTTATGTCTACGACTTCAGCCATGTATGGCTACGATACTTACATAATAATAAATATTTATAAAATATACATTTCTCCACACTTATATTATTTTATACGTATAGGTATATAAAAACATAATAAATGTAGAAGATATGGTTTGAAAATGTGAAGTAGAACCCATATCAAAATAAAGTTTATATAACGTCTAATATGGAAAGCGTGTGAACATTTTATAAGATGAACAAAATCCTTTCAATGTCTATATGGGTTTGACGATATCCCAGGAGAGTATTTCATTACTTTTATCTAATTTAGCGACAAATCAAATCATTTCAATGAGATTATCCCTCTGGCGTCCGCGCTCTAGACGTGCCATCCGATAAGTTCCCGCCTTGCGAGAGCTGCACTTTTTCTGTCAATAAAATATGAATCAAATATTTCAACTCGTTTAATTTATTTACCAGTCTTTAAAATGTAATGCTATACATTCTTAGATTTACTGCCTCAGAAATAATTAACTGAATGGTTGGGTAAGAAAGTGCTAGATTTCCAAATGGTTTGCTAAGAGAAATTTCATTACTTCATTCCGATTTTCGCTCGCCTTTGATTTTTATGGCCAACAAAAAGACCAGCTAGCCGCCGGTGGTTGCTTTGACGGAATTAATTGAAGTTTTCGCGTGAAAATACTTAACTAATTAGAGGTAGTTCGAATACAGGCGGCGGCAGTTGCTCAACGCGCAGGTAACTATACAACTACCTAACTCCGTTTCGATTTTCACTATTTTGTGTACTTAAGATACTTACAAACAATTGCACGTTTAGGAATTACCAACTTGTATTTGTTTCAAAAACATCGTGTGCTAATGTTGTAAGTCTATTTTTTGTATCTTTTGAATCGTTTTTGTTACGATGTGAACGCGTGTGTTGAATAACAAATAAGACCGAAGAGCAAGTGTGGCGGAAACATTGAATGTGTGTTGAGCACCGGTTTTGATTTCAGCAATTGCTATTGTGTGGTTAATGTCCACATACACATATAATATTATGCTGTTCTATAGGTGGATTTACGTTTATTATACATGCTTGAAATATATTTAGCGGTAGGTAGAATGTTTTGTTCAATAGTATATTTGTGAGGCTCTCTATTGAGTTTAATGAATGAAATAGCCCCATTGCGCTTTAGAATTTTTTCAATCACGATACATACTGTTCTATAAAAAAAACCAAATACTTAAAATATCTACATGTTGAGAAATATATATTGTTATATACTTTATTTGCTGAAGGTGCGTACTGATCAACATTTCTAATAAATAATAAAGAAATGCGTAATTACAATACGTCAGGGTAGAGAACGGAATGAACTTTAGCAGGTGGAAGAAGACGGAAGAAATTATATTTACTCATGGGTACAGTTTCGTGGGTAGACAATGGAAACACTCGTTCATTCGCATTGTATATTTCAGTACTAAATGAATAAATACAATGATATCTCGCAATAATCTTGAGATATATTTCCTATTAAGAAGCTAAGTATACACTTGGCATTATTTTTGACCATATCTCTATGTTACAGGATTTTTTTCTTAAAACAACTGACAATCAATAAATATATTAGGCACCCAATCGATTTTATAAATTCAATTACATTACAGCATCAGAGCAATAAATTCTTCTCATTATACGGGTGTAAAAAGAGAAAAGGGTCCCCTCATAAATATATAGCAACTGGAACAACATCGCTTCTATACACCAAGACACTAAAAGCATCATGTCAGGTGACAAAATTATCGCAAATGTAACACTTTTGGAAATAATATAAAGAATTTCGTTCATACCAAAGTACGGTATAAGAATAAACTTTAATTCAGAAAGGGCAGGTACACAGATTCTCTGAATATATTCTTTATACTTCAGAAAATTCTTCACAGGAAGTTTAAAGAAAATATTTTGAATTTTTTGAGACTTATTTTCAGTTTGCAGGATGTTTTTGTAGCTTTGACACTGCGCCAAATTCTTTACCAGCCTTATAGGCAAGCACATTTTATAATGTTTAGGTATACATTAAAGAGTGCTCAAGACCATGTCAGTTACATTTGTATTAAAGGTCGTGTCTCGTGACTAACCTGATTGCAAATGCAACATAAAATGCAGAAGAATTTTGTCATTTTAGTTATTGGCGAACAAAAAAGAATAACTGCGAGTAATATTGTGACTGCGTGTTTATATTGGCAGATTTTCTTGTCACATATAGTTTTGCTCACACGCTTGCGGAATATCACAGGAAGTTTAAAGAAAATATTTTGAATTTTTTGAGACTTATTTTCAGTTTGCAGGATGTTTTTGTAGCTTTGACACGGCGCCAAATTCTTTACCAGCCTTATAGGCAAGCACATTTTATAATGTTTAGGTATACATTAAAGAGTGCTCAAGACCATGTCAGTTACGTTTGTATTAAAGGTCGTGTCTCGTGACTAACCTGATTGCAAATGCAACATAAAATGCAGAAGAATTTTGTCATTTTAGTTATTGGCGAACAAAAAAGAATAACTGCGAGTAATATTGTGACTGCGTGTTTATATTGGCAGATTTTCTTGTCACATATAGTTTTGCTCACACGCTTGCGGAATATAACTTACTTACGTAATATTAATATTACATACATACGTTTAATCACGCCTTCATTCTTGGAGGATTAGGCAGAGGTGAATTAACACCCACATTTCACCAATGATTGTATTCGGTCCCACGTATTAGGGGGTGAGTCTATTGCCGTATTCCGGCCACTATTGTTGACTCGAGCCATGCACCTGAGGCTGAGTCTGGGCTGTGTATATCTATCTGATGTTAAACAGCCCTATCCCTTAGTCGCCTTGTACGACACCGCAAGGGAAGAGATGGGGTGGCCCTAATTCTACTCTGCCGGAAACCACGCGGCAACTAACTATATTATGTTAGCAGTAAATGGGTAGGTAAAGTTGCACTCTAGGTGAACGGGAGTATTGACTTGATCAAACTTAGATATCTTTTGTCAAAAATTTGTACAATATAATACTAAAATTAAAGACAAATTACCTCAGTTTTTATCTTGTTCACATTTTTATATTGCAATAATCGAACGAATAACGAGAATGATGTACGTATCTTATTCACATAGCTTTGAAAGCTCGCGTGTTTTATCAGAAAAGAACTTTAGATTAATGAAACATGGTGCTGATTATAAATTATGGTGTCGAGGGAAATCTTGTTTAAGTTCCAGCCAACAATGGCGACATAAAATATTCCTACTAATATTCTCATTTATATGAACGCTCCCGGGAAGTTTTACTATTCAATATCACGCGGTAACAGTTTTATGTTGGCTATTCTGTTCCATATACCAATATAATATATTAGCTTTCAGGCACTTTGGTTTTATTTTTAAGACGTAATTTAATCGTTAATGGTGAAATGAACAATAACCCGTCGCAAAATATGGATGTGTGGAAGGTATTAGTCTAGTAGTGGTCTTTCGTTCTCGCCAGTATACATAGAAGTCATTGCCTTAATATAATTATAATTTTCAACTCATTTGCTCATAAAGAGACATTAATGTTACCGCAATTAGGCTCATAATGGCCCCTATAATAATCAAACTGTGACATTTTCCTCGCTACAATTCACGAGAGAGTTATAGCTTCTTTTTTTATTTAATTGGTTGAGTTGTTTTGTTCTTAAAAAAGTTTCGATACAAAAAAAATCATATTCAAAAGTACAAATAAATTAGTATACCTACTGCTTACTCACTTTATTCAACTTCATATTTAAATAGATAATTTCAACTTGTACGTGTTTAATAAACAAAACAATGCCTCTAATAACAGTTCATAATTTGACTAACTACACATTTCCAAATTGTTTCTCTAAATAAACTTATTATATAAGTACTATATAACATTAGTTTATGAACCGGTTGCATAATAAGGGTTATGTGTATATGGTTCCAAATTATGTGCATTTTCATACGCTATTTTATCTAATCACATGATGAAATTTCAAAGTTATTTTTAGCGCTTAAATCTTTTTGCTGATCGCGCATACGTGTTGCGCCACATCCACAGAATATATAAAAAAATGCATTGATACTTCCTTGAGACCAGTTGAAGTTGTATCGAAATGGATAAAAAATACTCTGTGCATGAACTATTAAATTAAAGTTGTTTTTAATTTTTATACACACACACACAAACTCACGCCTATTTCCCCGAAGGGGTAGGCAGAGGTGCTAGCACCCACATTTCGCCAGTTTATGTTTAGGTCCCAATGTACTAGGTGGCGAGCCTATTGCCATTAACCGGGCACTTATAAACCTGCGATAAATACACACATAACTTCGAAAAGCATCGAAAAGTCATTGGTGTGTGCCCTGGTAAAACCTGTGATCGAACCCGAGAACCTCGTCTCAGCAGTCCATTACCCATACCACTAGGCTTTTTTAATGTTTATATTTCAGTATGAGAACAGATAAAATGATTTTTTAGTGTTATTTTATTCGCAAGTGTGTTGAAAAGCGTCGTATGACACACGTGTATTGATGATTACGGTCCTCGACTCTCTTAAATCATAAATCATCGATGACGCCTCAGCTGTAATCACCAACTTTACACACTACTATACAATACCGTACCATACTATCAAACACTTATTTTATGTATTTTCTGTTAGTAACTCGTTCATGTAAGTTGGTCCTTATTCTCTTATCACTATCATACTCATATAATTGGAAATACTCTTTCTCCAAAAAAAATTTCATAAGAAAATTAAAACATATTTTTCTTTTAATTTACCTGAAAGAGGTCTCTGAAAAGCCAAACGTTTAAAAGTTGTTTCTTTGTTCGAATATTTTCTTTTCAAGTGATTAATATGAAATAAAGCAGTAATTTTACGCACCCATTAAGGTTTACAGTACAAGGAAAGTAATTTCACAGAAACTTGAGAAACATTGTCTGGTACAACAAAGATGGCCGACTCGTTATTTTCGAGGGTTAATCATCTTTATCGAGTGGGTAGGTACTTATAAACATTAAAGGGGCAAGTGATTGGTTTCAATATCGTGTCTACTGCAGAAACGGGATAAGAGATTTAAGCAAAGATTAAAATTAAATAGATCACGCTGAAAAAATATTTTTAACGATAATTTAGGCTGCCACGGTAGCAATTGCAATTAATACTTAATGAGTTTGTTACTTAGTTAGACTATTTTGTTACAATTGAAAATAATGTCAGGTTCAATATCATTAATTTGACAGAATATAATTTTTAGTAAGTATAGTATTGATGCTATTTTAGGATAGAACGCGATCCAAATTGTATGCGGACTGCGCCGTGAGCAACAGCAAGTATAATTAATATAATCATGTAGTTACTAGCTACACTAATTATGTTAAAACAATTATTAGCAATAAGTACGAAACACAAGTCTAACAAGTGCTACTTGCGGGGCGCGTACAGCTCTCAACTACGCGTAAATTTCAATTACATCATTATTTTTACGCCAATTAAACCGCATGCGGGATATTTTTACAGAATCTAGTTTAAATTCAATAACAGTATTAGTCAAAAACATTTATTTTTTAAATAAGTGAAATATTATTTAATAGGGGCCACCAAGATCTTCGAGGTCTAAACCTTAAACCTGAAAGTCGACATATCTGCTGATTTATTTTACAGACTGTGTCCTGGCGCAATTATTGCTCTCAAGGTTAAGGGTTTAACCAGCAGTCCCTCTCGCAGAACTCAAGACCCTCCTGATGTGCCATACATCAGAAGTACTGTTCATGCAGATATTTATGTGTCACAATAGTAGATAAGTTATTTAATTATTATATACTTTATTATACACCATTAATACATATCATTACTAAAGTCTATATAACAAGGGATCAGTACAATGGGCGGCCTTATCGCTTTAAGCGATTTCTGCCAGGCAACCTTTGGATGGTGATTAAAGATGTAGGAATGAGTAGTAGTTGTTTGGCGTACTTTTACAATAGAAATATAATAAGTAATTACATAGGTATATTATATCAAATACACACATAAATATAACTACATATTGACAAATAAAGATAATAAAGTAATCCCACAAGGCTCCGTGATATCTCCGACCCTGTTTCTACTGCATATCAATGACATGCTGTCTGATGGCTCCATTCATTGTTATGCGGACGACAGTACCGGGGACACGTGTTACACGGGCCGTGCAAATATCCCTCGGTCCGAGGTGTTAGAGTGTCGCGAACAACTTGTGTCCGAAATCGAGACTACTCTCTCTGGAGTATCCGATTGGGGACATCTAAACCTAGTCCAATTCAACCCCTCTAAGACACAAGTGTGTGTATTCACTGCTAAGAAAATCCCATTCATTGTGGCGCCACAATTCCTGGGCTCACCGCTTACCATTGCCTCGAGTATCGGGATCCTTGGTGTCGATATCTCCAGCGATGTCCAGTTTCCCAGTCATTTGGAGGACAAGGTTAAGTTGGCATCAAAGAAACTTGGTGTGCTCAACAGGGCGAGGCAGTACTTCACTGCGGGGCAGAGACTCCTTCTTTATAAGGCACAGGTCCGGCCCCACATGGAGTACTGCTGTCACCTTTTTGCTGGAGCGCCTGCTTACCAGCTTGACCCATTCGACTCGGTGCAAAGACGGGCGTTGAGGCTGGTTGACAATCCCATACTCGCAGGTGATGTGGAATCTCTCCGCTTTCAGGAGGAGGGACTTTTCTTCGCTGTGTGTGTTCTACCGCCTGTACAACGGTTTGTGCTCAGATGAATTGTTTGACATGATGCCCACAGCAACATTCTATCATCGCACCGCTCGCCGTAGGCAGGGAGTTCATCCTCACACATTGCAACCTGAGACGGTACGCACTGTGCGGTATGAAAGAAACTTCATCCCACGCACACTCAGGTTGTGGAATGAACTCCCTGCTGCGGTCTTCCCATGCGCCTACAATATGGGGTTCTTCAAAAGGGGCATTAGGAGGTTTCTTCAGGGTCGGCAGCGCGAGTGTGACGCTCCTGGTGTTGCACGAGTCCATAGGCCACGGTAACCACTTCCCATCAGGTGGGCCGTGTGCTTGTCTGCCACCTAAGTGGTATATAAAAAAAAATCCTATCTAACACATACAAATAATAAATATAATATACATAAACATAATGAATAAACAAGATAATACAAGATATTTTTTGTAAGCGTTCTTAATAATATCATCAATCAGTTAGCCTATTGGAGTCCACATCTGGACATAGACCTAACTCAATGTGCACCAGTGCACCCAATTCTTCGTCATGCACATCTAGTCCAAGATGCTGGGATAGCTTAGGTTATACATCTTGGGGATAGTAGAAAATAAAATAAAAATTGAAAACTGTGTGTGGACCCATGCTTAGAGTCTATTTGTTCCATTATTAAGCCAAAATAATAAATGTAGGGTGCTCAGCGGTCGGTTAAGCTGTTTTAGCGGCAAAGTTACATCGAGGTAAAGTGGGTTTTAGTGTCGCCATGTGCATCCTTGTGGATAACTTTGACCATAGCTAACTTTGTACTTGGTGCTTTATGTCCATTGTTGGTACTATGCTTAAGTATCGTGTTGTCGCAATGTGTACTTAATATCTAGGATATATAGCTAACATTAGTGTGTTTAGGGCTCCACCTTTTACCGTGGTAAATTAAGTGAACTTACACATTAGAGATACAAACCCGAATTTAAATTTTACTTTGATGTTGAATAATCAGTGAATAAATTTATAATTCATAGTGTAGGTAATTTCACTCTATATGTTATGAAATAAAAGCTTTGTTGTTTCTGGCTGTTGAATTCCCTGCTTAAATTCTTTTTTAAATTGAAATGTTTGTTTGAATCTGTTTAATGCACGTTGTACAAAAGTTTGCATTGTGTAACTAACATATTTAATATAATATAATGGTTATTTAATGGTTTAAATGAGGTAGCGAAGGTAATAACGCCAATTAAAATACAGAGAAGGTTCAATTATCACAACGAAAATGAAAAGCTGAACCTAATTTCGTAAGACAAAGCAACCTGACACCGTTGCTGTATAACAAAATCCCTATCCCAGAAATGATAGGACTAAGGGAAGAGAAGAAGATAAATAAATTATCAAGAAATATCATTAACATGCTTTCTGAAAACATAAAAAAAAAACTATAGAACTCACTCATTTATTGGACAAAACATTGCGCGTATTTTAACTCTTCAGAGTTGCTGCTCTTCTTATTTAGTTAGTTTTCGAACTTCAAACAAGCAAGAGCAAGACAAATTAATATATTCTAAAAGTTAAAATAAATAATTCAATTGACGTAAAATTGTCCGTTTTCATTTCATATATTATAATTTTTAGTTATCACCCGATCCGATATTATGATATAATCATTTGATAAAATAAATGATGTCACGTCTCTTTCAAAAAAGAAATGTCTCGACAGACAAATACCCAATTCAAAGGACCGCAGAAAAACGTTAAATTAAACTGCAACATTTTGTCTTTACATTTGTGTAGGTAAATGTCGGGCCATATTATTGTCTAAGAATACTTCGTGGTGATACCCTTCTCAAATTATAATTTAATTTATTATTTTACCCTCCGATGGGATTGTGTAATCATCCACTTACAAAGAGGGAAAGGTACACTTATAACGCTAAAATTACATTACATTATACAGAAACGACTTTGAGTCAACTGTCAATAACTGTTTCAGAAGTTCTAACAAGTAGCATCCGTGTACGGGTATGATGCGAGCCAACTATCCTATTTATTGCAGCGTGGATAATAAAGTATAGGAACGTTTGAAGCTTACGAAGGTAGCCATTGCTTTTATGAAGCTGCGCATTCTGAACTTTCCTTTAGTATATTACAGCGAACTATTCCGCATGATAAAAACTCACCATTATTGCTACCATGTAATTGGTATTCCAACTCAATATCTTGTGAATTCAAAGCAAGTTGACTCCGTACAATTCAATAGCAAGTAGCGAGCCACGACCGACTGCCTGCATCGACTTCGAAATAATTGATGTCTTCTCAACCGAACTGGTACCCTACAGTGCAGACAGGACCGAAAGCATACTAGATATAAGACGAGATGACCTCTGAAGAATTTCTGTCCAGATAGCGTCAACTGAATTTGTAGCAGTTTGGTTTTATAATAATTGACAAAGTTTTGAAAGGTCATTAATCTGTTTATTGTAAATACCACCTTACTTATTGTGATTTACTTATTCTTTGTGTACGACAAAGACATATAGTTTCTCCTGAAAGGTTGTGAAAAGGGCATCGACAGTATTCGGGTGGTTCAATACTATTTGTAAGGGATTTTAGGTTCAGGTAACTGCTGACCACCACTTATTAGGAACATCATTATTTTTATCCATGTTGATTATATTATTCTAGTTGAATTTGTAATATACATACATATATACAGGATGGCCTCTGTGGCGCAAGAGTAGTGCATTCGACAGCTACGCAAGGAACGTAGGGTCGATTCCCGCTCAGTGTAAATATTTGCATGCATAAATATAGGTATATATTCGCACTGGTCTAGGTGTTCCTATGTATAATGTGTATGTATTTACAAAAAACGTATCTAAATATTAATTTTATTCACATTCTACATCCATAAGACAAGCTTAATTTGGTTCTTGTCTAGATAGTGCTGTGTATAATGTCATACAACATTTATTACATGCTCACACCTATTTTCGTCCATGGCAGGTAGAGCCTAACATCTGCTTCCTTACACACCAGCAGAGATTCCTCTACAGTTATGAATTGAGAGAGAATGCAATGTGACTTGAGACTAAATGGAATAGAAACTTCGAAGTTCTCTTGTAATAAAGTTATTTAGACTATTTGCAGTCTTTGCCGGCCACTTCGCGAAGATTCCTAAATTTTTGAAGTCATAATTCAAAAGCTATGACTTTGCCCCGGTACAGTTTGACTACTTTCTCACAGCTACATTGCATACAAATACAACTACGTACCTCCCTATTTATACAGATATAGTTAATCACAAAGATAATGTAATGTCCTGTAACTAGCTGATCAAATCATGCTATTTTTGTATGCTTATTTTATTATTAGTGACAATAATAAGGCCTTCGCAATTCACAATATAATTAATGTAAGTAAATTACATGCCATCCGCGGCATGTCTTTTGTGTCTATCTCCTTTCTATATTGCAATCGCGTCGATCGAAACCTTGAGGTTGCTAATACCTCAGAGACTCTCAAGGGTCACAAGATGCAAGAAGTTCAATATGAATAGTAGCGAATAGGAGTGACGAGTAGTATTTAAGTAAAGTCTGTAGCGTAATATTTGGTTGGTTGTACCCTTAAACCACTAATATCATTTAAGAATTTTTTTACTTCCAACTTTAATATTACTCTTACTTAATATATTGTAATATAAGCTGTTTTTGCCCTCTTTTCAACAATAATATTGTCGCGCTTCTGTCGGCTTATCTCCTTGTCATACGAAACTCTCGTGTAGGTGTCGCAGACAGTATAAGCCGGTAACTCGCCGCCTGCCAGACACGATATACAAACAATGACCGGTGCGATCGGAGCCACCTCTGACTCATTCCGTTAGCGACAATCAATACGACAATCGACTTACTTAGCTCAGACAATGAAATTCATGGACAATTAAATATGGTCTGATTTTGTATACCGTATATTTTGTTTACTGATAAATTCACATCTGCATATCTCCGAACGATATCCCTTCATGTGTATTCAAAAGAATTTCATGGATTCACTATTGAACATTAATTTTTTTTTTATCATAAATGCATTTCAAATGCAAAAAGCCAATCGTGAAGGGTACTAAACTCATCTAATGACTATTGCTTGATAAAGATATGCAGAGACATTATTGTACGTACCGTACCTAATATCATTTGAAACCCATTAATATCATGATATAAATAATATGAATATATAGGTTTTTTTTCAATAACGTACAAAATACTTCAAAGCCTCACTAGGACCTCATGAGAAAGAAGAAAGAGTTCATTAGTCTATACGATGAAACCATGCATTCAGTATGAATTAAGATCATTAATTAAATGGAAGGTACTTACCTAATTAGACAAACGGCAGAATGTGTCGAACTTGGTATGAACTGAAACAAGAAACAGCTAAATTAGAATCGTTCAGAGACGAATACATACATACGAGTATTCAGTCATTTCTCCACGAAAGAATACACGTTAACACTAATATTGTCACATACTTGATTATGTATAAAAAGTATCTAAATAAATCAATGTCAAATTATATCGGACTTCGACAATACCTACCTAGTCTTTATAACGAAGTCTTTAACGAGATAGTAATGATATTAACAAATATCGAACACTACGTTTCAAATGTGTTAAGTATTTCTCTCTTGGTTTGTTGCCAGTAAAATCCAGCAAGCTATTCACAAAACTCAATTCCCCCTGGCAGAAAAACTCCCGTTATAGTGCAAAACCATCTTACGACAGTCGACGGTCGGTATACGGTATTAAATATATCTGATTAAACCGTATTATATTGGACTAGGACAGTAACCTACCTTGTCTTCATAACGAAGTTTTTAATGAGATAGTAATGTTATTAACAAATACATATGATCGTTTTGTTTCTGCGAACAAACGTGTTAAATATTTCCCTCTTGATCTGTTGCCAATAAAATCTAGCAAACTATTCATAGAACTGTGAATGGCCCCGGCAGAAAAACTCCCGTTATGGTATAAAACCATCTTACGACAGTCAACGGACAACAACACTGAAAATCAACCACTACTTCTAAGAAAAATCTACTATAACAGTTATAAAACCTGAATATCTAACAAGTTTCTCAACAAGAACTGTTACAACAGTAATTTAGCATCTAATATGTAAATAATACCCCTGAACAAAATCACAGCATTACCGTGTAACACAATACAGAATCAGTGGTTGGCAACATGATAGTTAAGTGGTTAATCTAGCTGTCTGTTGGTTTGCATCTTGAGAGCAGTCCTAAGTAAACTTCGCGAGTAGTCTGTTTGACTTCCAACCAATAAAGTTGAAGATTTCTTTCGTAAATTGCTTACACTGCTTGTGATGTCTTAATTAAATGTCGAAAGAATTCTGTAAGCATACACTTAAGAACAAATATACTCGTAATAAATGCGTTAATTATTTTAATTGTTTATTTCGTGGGAATTACTTGGTGGCCCCTGTGGCGTACCGGTTGAACGTTCGACTGCTACACAAGGGGCACGGGTTCGTTTCCTGCTCATTGTAAATATATGCACATTTGCATTGTTCTGGGTGTTTCTATGTATAACGTATATCTTTAATCTAAGTAAATGTAAGTAGATGTATCTAAGTATGTTTATCCGTATTCTACAACCTATAACACAACCTAGTTAAGCTATGCTTACATTGGGTTTAGATAGTGCTGTGTAGAATGCCCTACAATATTTATTTAGGGTTTGACGATTGTGCCAGTCGTCAACGCATGTCATCAACGTCAAATCCGATATATTCGTTATTCTATTCTATAATACGCTGGCCAATGAATTGCCACTTTGCTAGAGGGGCAGCAGGAATGGTCACGATAAAGAAGGTAAACATTTCGATGTTTTTAAGTTATCTGAAAGTACTTTGTATATTTTTACCTCTGAAGTATAAATAAATAATAAATAAATATTGTAGGGCATTCTACACAGCGCTATCTCATCTCAAAACACAGGGAAGAGTGTAAACAATATCAACATAATAATTATAATGAATCGTGAATTCCTGACAGAATCCAGTAAAATTTATATTTTATTTAAATAAACTATTATTACATAATTATAATGTTACCTAATCATCAAAGAGAATGAAATGAACGAGTTCGGTTAATTACTTGCGTCAGAAACATATTCCATTTTGTTTTTCTAATAGCAAACAAATGCGTGCCCAATACGTACATTAGACTTATACAGAGTTAGTACCCATAAAGTTTGCCCATGATTAGGGGTTGAACCGTACTCATTTTGAGTAAGGGCGATGTGAAATATCAGAATTAGTCATCTTTTTGTTAAAACTCGAAATGATGACTTATAATTTGAACGATGAAAGTGAACGTTCATTTCAAACTAATACCTATATAAAGCTGTCTAGAATACTTTGTGAATCAAATAACAATGTACTTAAGTACTGAAATTGCCAAAGGAAGATGTAGGTTCACTGAATTTGGTACAACATTTCACGAGTAAATAAAATAGGAAGTCGTCTATCTTAAGAATCGTTTTTCTAAATTACTTAGGTTCGGCCGGGGCTCCATTAGTCCGCACTCGTTACCTCGGAGACAAATGGTGCGAAGCGTGAAGAGTTGGCGCCTTTGCCGGCCCGTTTATTAGTATTAACAAACTTTCTACCGAGATCATTTATACGAATGAAAAAATAAACTAAAGACACCGTGGCTGAATTGTGTTTTAATTATGAACTATATTCTGTTTTAATTTAGACTTACGACGGATAATAATTTTAGTCCACTGCCACTTTATTAATATTTTAAGAGTGTACCTACCAATGTATTGGAATAAAAATACTATTGTCCAGATAAAATGAAATAATATGCAACTACTGAATTAAATTTTTAAGTAAAAATCAGCAGTTACAGTGATGAAATTAAAACATAATTCGGGACGTAGGTATTAATTTGCGGGCTGTCCCGGGCGAGGGCGCTCGACGAAAGGTATTACGAAAATTTAATTGAAGTTTTGATTAAGCACTATCGCACATGGCAGGCTGGTCGTGCAGGATGGTGTTTGACTGGGCTTTAAAATGTGGTCTTCATCATTCATTGTACATACATACCTGCTACACATGGCAACAAGGATTGCCTCAGAATACCTGCCCAATATTTTTATAACTTTAGTTTTATTCTTCTTCGTCATCTTAATGTTAATCCCAGTCGCATTCGAAGCTTTCACTTTGATGTCTGGGGTCCGCTTTTTCCAGTTTAACTGCAGATTTGTCTGAACTTCCATATTTTCAGCGAAATCCGCAGTTAGTTTTACATACATACATACATATAATCACGCCTTTATCCCTGGAGGTGAATTAACTCCCACATTTCACCAATCATTGAATTCGGTCCCACGTAATAGGGGATGAGCCTATTGCTGTCTGCCGGGCACTATTGTTGAGGCCATGCATCTGAGGCTGAGTCTGGGCTGTATTTTTTATACCGTTGCAGACAAGCACACGGCCCTCCTGATGGTCGCGCTGCTAACCCTGTAAGTACAGTTTCTGTGCCGTCAGTGTAGAAGACAAAGCAGGACCAGCCTTTTGTCTTCCCACTGACAGCACAAATTATCCAGTGAGCTCTGGCTACCCCACTCACCGCTATATATCTGTCTGATGTTAAACAACCCTATCCCTTAGTCGCCTTGTACGACACCGCATTGGTAGAGATGTGGTGGTTCAAATTCTACTCTACCGGGAACCACTTGTACCTATGTATATTATTACTGCTGATGCTCGTGGCTCCACCTGTGTAGCTGTCGATTATCGAGACTTTTGGTTATAGCTGTGATTCTATTCAGTGATCAAAGTGAAAAATCAAATCTAGCCTGACCAAGACTTTTCAAATAAATAAAAACTGTTACACTCCGAGTTTTTTTTAAATAATTTTCAAATTATATTAGTATAGATAACACGTTTTCCACTTTAAGGGAGTTCGAATGTCATTGCTAACAGTTTAACTAACTAAGAGGCTATAAGAACTTCCAAAAACAAATTCCGTGTTTTGCTCACTCTTTTGTAAAATTGAAAGTCTTTCCTTAGATTTACAAAGCGAACGGTTTCATGTATCCAAAATCAGAACATTGGATACTCCAAATACGGTACTTACTTTGAAAGTTAAACATCAATCTTAGAGTGACGACTTAAGGTGTAAGGTTTGTTGCTGAGGAACGTAGATAGGACGTTTTGAACCCTTGCGTGGTAAACAAATAATGGCAGCAAGGGATTGATGGAAGTGAATGAGTTCACGTCCTAAGCAAACTTGTGCAGTATCCGAAATAGGGCCATTGTATTGTATTCAAAACGTTGAAACTGTCGAACCACTCTGGAAATACTGATCTTTTATAGTTTATTTATTATTGTGTGCCTGAGGTCCACTCACATGAGAAAATTATATCGTGACGGAAATATTACCTACTTATATGTATTAGTAGTTTCGTATAAAAGATAGTGTACAACCTATTTTCAGACTTTCCACACAAAAATCAGCCAAGGTATTTCGAAGCAGTTTGATTCCAAACACATAAATAATATTAGCAGATCAAGACACTGTACAGACACATATACACAATAAACTTCCAACAAAGGAAAAATTATCATAATCAAAAAGTTTACGAACAAATTATTTTTTTCTATTTTGTAAGGAGCTACTTACAAAATAGAAAAAAATAAATAATAATTAATTATCTGCCCTAAATAAATTTCGGATTGACTTAATTCGGTGAAAACTATCACAATAAACTATTTTTCACAGATAACTTTGGCTGAGTTTAATCCCCTTATCCGTAAACGGCTCGCATTTGAGTTAAAGTAAAGTAATTCTCAGTATTACTGCTACACCAGGGATGCATTAGTGTCATTAGTAAGTTTTTAAGTAAGGACATTTTCATTCACAGACATTTATTATTGAGTAAGAAAATACCAACGTTATGAGTTTTCCCAAGAGGGTTATAGAGCTGCTTGTCATTCTACGATTGCAACAAAGTCAATCGAGGAAAACGGGCCAGTATGCTTTGGGATTGCAAACGGTCATTATAAGCCTATTGGAACCGCTGTAAGTCATTTTAAAGTACCCGAATTACGAATTATTTAGTGTGATTCTGAGCAGAGCGGGGTGATATTTTTACCCCACTCTACTCACAAGTACGATATAACAGCAAATCTATGGGAATTTTTACATGTATGTATTTATCGCTTATTGCGTTCGTCTAAATATGAGGGCCCAAGTTAATCTCACTTGAAAGCCGGTAAACCTGTTCATTAATGGACGATGCTCTGATCAGGCATTTCTCTAGATCAGACGGCAATACCTCCTATAAATGCCACAACTTAAAGTCCCAACCGAGAATAACGTTGTTGTTGGTGATGTTTCATTACTTGTTAGTGATTTAATTCAAAGAATGAAAATTTTGAATACATGGGCCGCTGTTCTAGACAGGAAATCTGGAATAAAATCTTCTAAAATTACTAGGCAAAGGTATAATTCGTGTTATTACGTTCGTGTCTGACACTAATATCTCGTCTCACGACCGCTCCGGGCAACAACGAGCAAACAATGAAACAACTTTAATAAAAGTAAATCGCATTACCACCTAACTTGTTAAGCTCTTTTATTATTGCTACGAGTTATGCAAATGAAAGTGTTTAATGGTTTTGAACTTCTTTAATTTTATATGGCTTTCCTGTGCTGTTAATTTTACATTGTAATAGTTGACAGCCTCTGTGGCGTGGCGGCAACGCAGAGCTACGCACGTAAAGCTGTCGGTCCTGGTTGCCATAAGAACACCTATGGCAGTCATTACGTGTAAGTGCTGCATTCTGAAGTCCGACTAGTCTAACTACAGAACTTCGATATCGCTAATTGGTTGTGGAAGTCAGATATAAGTCGCTTCACGGAAAATATCGAAGTTCAGTCGCTTCTAAGTTAGACTAGAAAGCCGACCCAAACTAAGTCGGGGAAAGGTTCAGAGAATGAAAAATGTGTTGAGACTTCCTATTGAAACCACTAAATGCCACAATTTATAAAAGTAATAGTACTATATAACTACAGTACTATCTTATATATAAAATTCTCGTGTCACGGTGTTCGAACTTGAACTCCTCCGAAACGGCTTGACCGATTCTCATGAAATTTTGTGAGCATATTGAGTAGGTCTGAGAATCGGCCAACATCTATTTTTCATACCCCTTAGTGATAAGGGTTGTCCACCCTGGGAACCGACATCCACGCGGGCGGAGCCGCGGGCAAAAGCTAGTATAACTATAAAGGTTTAGCTGTAAAAATAATCTTTTTAAAATTAGTTGTTATTTAATAACTTTAGATGGTTACTTTGTTTTGCATCCGCGCTGCGGGCGCCGGGGGATTCTTCTTGCGCGAAATGGTAAGTAAACTTTCATAAGACGAACAGTTCGTTTTGCTCGATTGCTCGAGTGAAACATAAACAGGAACTTTTAAATAAAACTGTGCAGTTAAAGACGCCGTTTAAATAAGGAACAGAATTTATCGGTTTCGTATATAATGACTTGAAATACCGCTGTTGGCATATTATAGCTGATTTTTTTAGAAAATGATAATATATTATACAGAAATTTGGAATTATTTTTACAAATGTTTTAGACTCGCTGCTATATTTCACCAATATTCGTTTAATTATTCAGCAGTGATTGAGTAATAAACATCCATTCGTCTATCTAAACTTTCGCATCTAGATAAATAAAAATGAATTGCCAAATGAATGTACGTAAATACCTCCTGAAAAATCTATTTTTGTGTTCGTCAAAAAAATTTTTGGAAGTAGAATTTCCAAAAAAAGTTACGCTACGAGTATTAAGTTACGGTGCTATATGACAATGGGACCAAACCAGGATGTACAGCTAATTTATATTCATAATAATAATAAGGTGGTACATTTTCTAGATAGTAGTTAAAAGATAATATATAAAATTCGCGATAGAAATTTCCGAGTAGAGCACGGTTTATTTTTTCCACAACAGCGGTGCACCGTGAAATGTCGTAATTAACGTGGCTTTCACGACGACCCCAGCTAACAGTGCCCTCTTATGGGATTGTTGTGACATGACAACAATACAAAGTAGGTATATAGCTATTGTCGCTTAGAAAAGCTTATACTTTTTTTAACAACTCATAGCTATGCCACCATCTAACGAATTCTTCTATTTGGTTGTAGTATTGCTCATAATATTACGATGAAATTGAATACATTTATTTATAACAAATCATATGGGTGTAGGCAGTAAGTAGGTAAATTCCCTTTTGAGTTCATTTATAAAAAGAAGTCTGGCAGTACGAGTAGTGGCACTCTTGGTGTTGTATATGTCCATATTACATGGTAACCTCTTCCCACTAAATTGGCTGTGTGCTCGTCCACTTAAGTAGTATAAAAAACAACTTAGCTATCTTTCTTGCATAAATGAAAGGTATATACCTAGTCTCTACACTTATTACTATTGTAATATCTATCTACTTTAAATAAACAATCTCCAAGTATAGTGTTCATTCTTGTTTGATAACCCTTATTAAATAATCGATAGAGTCGTAGTAGAATTGGAAATCAAACTACGTGGAACAGATTAACCGCTAACAGTCACAAAGTTTGTTATAAGTTTTATCAAATCAGATTATCTAGTAGGACGACTTGCAGTTACTATCACTCTGTGAAGGTAAATAAAATTATTCCTTATTACTTAAAGATATCTGATTGAAAACATTAAGATTATAGGTATTTCAACTATCATGGTCACTCATATCAGTATCAAAATTAACGGGAACAAGCCAAAACAAAATCGCGAGTGGATACAGTAAGTA
This sequence comes from Eilema griseolum, assembly GCA_963662185.1. Lineage (NCBI taxonomy): Eukaryota > Metazoa > Arthropoda > Insecta > Lepidoptera > Erebidae > Eilema > Eilema griseolum. The sequence continues at coordinate 14,004,750 of OY759238.1, read as the reverse complement.
TGTCGTGAACGTGATCAAGATCGGGTTCGAGTTTGTAGTGAAATGAAACCAATAGTATCTATATATCTGCACATACGCGTAGTAAAAGAACTCGAAAGAGGGTAGATCGATATAATTACTCCTAGGAAAAACTTTTTCTCTGTTCACCGCCACTACTCCAGTTCCTCCGTGATCATGGTGCTTGCAACAGCGCCGAAATATCGGAAACTCAAAACAATGAAACATGGTAAATATCCCGTTTATTTTGATACTGATTAAGATTATAGCATTTGAATGTTCCTTTTTTAAAGTCATATTTTATTTTAAAATCTCAGCAGGATTCGTAGAATCTACGTATGATTAAAATATTGATCTCTTTTGAAAACAATGTTATACCTTTCTATGGACGAGTAATATGAATTATTTATTTATAAATTAAATGTGCATGTTATATATTAAGGGCACAACAATCTTTCAACGAGTCAATATAGTAAATTATAAATATAATAAGAATTATTTATAAATATAATTGTAAACAAGTTATAAATATAGGTTGTGGTCCAGTCAACGCCTACAATATGGGGTTCTTCAAGAGGGGCATCAGAAGGTTTCTTCATGGTCGGCAGCGCGAGTGTGACACCCCTGGTGTTGCATACGTCCATAGGCCACGGTAACCGCTTCCCATCAGGTGGGCCGTGTGCTTGTCTGCCAACTAATTATTATAAAAATAAAAAAAAATTTAGTCACAAATCGCGTTTGCACAGTAATATTGTGTCCAATTAAGTCGATAATATGCTAATTTTCTATTTTTATGACTTTGTACCTTGTAAAAATCATGCTAAGCAGGATTTTCAGGTATTTGACCTATTACAGAATTATACTGTTTTTTCATAAAGTTTAACGCCCGCTCGCAGGTGGAGGCTTAACCGCTCTAATGAAGCCACGGATGCACTCGCACGTTATTAAGGGATCACTCCCCGCCTTTATATGCTATGAATAGTGTATTTTATTAACTTTACTTTAATGCCAGGGTGGGTTTTGAAAGCAAATTTTGCAAAATTCACCGTATACGTTCTCATTCTTTCCCACATAATAACTACTTAGGTACTTTTAAGTTACATGTGGAATTAAGAACTAAAATATTACTTTGTAAGGAGTGAAATATTATACTGCTAATAAAAGATTCTACCTATTTTTTATCGTAATATTTAGTTCTATGCGCTGTTGTCTAGTTGAAACTGCAAGAAGGAAATGTTACAGAATATAACTAAGTAAATCATACGAGTTTATTGCATCTTTTTAGTAGCATTTTGGAAAACTGTTTGACTGGACCATATATGTATAAGTCAAACCTTTTTCCAATTGGCGCAGGCAGAAACAACAGTTGCCACTTGCTACGATCCTGGCGTACGCCAGTCGCTTTTTTCGTCTTATAATTGTTTTCATATATGCACTCCCGTAGCGAGCCTCCCTTAGCCTTTCCCTTTTTTAAGATTTGAGAAAATACTGAATTAAATATAGTATTATAATATAGCAGATAAAAATATATATTCTATCGCAATCTAACATCGTCTTCGTTTTACTTTCTAGCTTAAAACCAAAACAATCATATTTTATGAGTTGGTCCACCTTATTTACGTTAGATACATCTCACTGAATATATTCAGGGTACTAAAATCTGAAATAAATAAGCGGATAGAGCCATAGTATCTCATTTAAATGTTCAGCAGGTGTACATTAAGCCAACTGGATACAGCACTGTGGCTTCACCGAAATTGAATTTAAAAAATATTACCAAGTCGCGAACTGTTGGCCGTACTCCAAAAGACAATACCTACCGTCTTGTATATGCATTTTAAATAATAAATACAGCGTAGAAAGTAGTAAGCACGACTTGTTCTTGTTAGTAATAGACCCTTGAAGAGGCGTTGTTTCTTAACAAATACATGACAAAAACGTTAGGCTTTGCAAAGTTTTATTCACCGACAAAATAAAGTTATACCGCTGTGGAAGATGTTATACACACAAAGCTAAATAATAATATAGTAGTTTACGCTTCCGTATTTATAAAAAAGTAAAAACAAGAAACATGACAACGTTGTGAAGATATTTCTTTTTAAGAAAATAATTTCCAGACCACTTCTTTTAAAAACCTTTGACAACGGACTGAAACGTGGTACTTGGTTGTATGGAAGAAACCAGCTCTAAGTAATCACCTCAGGCGACGTGGACGGGCGATTTCGCCGATCTGTGAGTTGCTTGAGGGGCGATGAAAAGTGACTTTCTCTTCTAACTAAGGTAAGTTTTCAACAATCAACAAGCAAAGAGAGAAAGCCAAGGAAAGAAAAATAATTCTTAATACTTTATTGCACACAAACAGTACAGAGGTCAAACACTAAATAAATATATAAGAAATATGTACAAAGGCGAGCTTAACTCATTATGAGTTCTCTACCAGCAAACCTTAGAGTAGCAGAGTGTACATTACTTTTCAGATAAAAGAAGGGTACCTAAACAGGTACATATATACACATAAACATACATACACAGCATACATATTACACCTACATACATACATAAAAATATACATACATACATACATAAACATAATGCATACATATAGATACATAAATATATTCAAACTACATTACTGTGATAGGAAATGTTCCCTTGTTCTTTTCCTAAAGACGTCCAGGGTATTACTACTGCGAATGGTCTATTTTAGTGCCCAACAAAGAGCATACAAACACTAACGTGAACCTTGCTGCACTAAAAATAGGAACCAGCATATTGCTGAACACGAAGTAACCGTCTCTGGTTTGAAAATGGATTTGGTCTATAAACGTTGGTGAAAATGCTGGCCAAATCTGTCAGGATTTAGTAAGAAATAATTCCACGGGTAGGTCTCTATAGTACCTGGTGCACTTAGCCTAAAGTCAGCCTTTGAATGTGGCTAGTGTAATCTAGTTTAAATGAAACTATGTTCAGATCATCAATCTTAGGTGTTTTGGGTAGGTAATCCTTAAAAGCAGAGAGAAAACAGATGTGCATACAAACAGATTTAGTCAACACAAAAAGTGGCATCTTTAAAATAAAATGAACAAATCAGTAAGGCGTCACAAGTTCACAACACACTGAAAATATTTAGATGATCGTTGCGTTGGTTGATGTTTCGGAAGCAAACAAGAGCGTTACCACCTCGTGAAACTTTTTACATTAGCCGTACCTTCGTTGGAGTCTGTTTGTTTCGTGCCTTCGGACCTGGTTGCGAACTACGGCGCACAAGTTTGGGGTCTCATTTTAAAACTCCCTATCCTCGCCCCGAGTAAATTTTAATCATAAAGAGACAATAGAGATGAAGGTATATACGGCAAACTTTTGGTCAGACTGATTTACGCGATGTTTTTTACGCAACCGTGGGTATTCAGCTGCATGATTTTATTTGCGGTTGTTTGGAACGAATGCTTTTAATAATAGTCCGCACAAATCTTCCTTGTGAGCCCAATATTAGCACGAGTGGTCATTTTTAGGTAATGGCTTGGGGGAAGCGGGTTAAGCGAGGGCGAGCCGCTAACTAATGAGAAATACTGGCAATTTAATGGCTGGCAAAATGGAATCAGGTGTTAAAGTAGTAGATGTTTTTTCTGTTTTATCTACAAAATCTTTATACAAACCAATTTTCTTCTCTTCACATTGAAATATAATTTGAGTCATCTCAATTACATCTATTATAAAGTTACGTTAATTATAAAGTATAATGTAAATGCTTTTTAACTACCAAGATGACAAGTATAAATCTAAATAATATACCTAATTATGATAAAAATAAATTACTTTTTCACAAATTCGGTGTTAGCTGTACAGTTTTTTTATTTATACTTTACTTTCTTATACATATTATTATAATAATAACTTATCTCTGAACACAAAAACTATCACAATAACTCAGGATATTTATATCTAAGGAGCTCAGCAATTCAGGTGTAATAAAGTAATGTCACAAATATCTCGTTACTCAGAGCAGTCGTAACTTGAGATAAAAATTGCCCACTGGAAAGTCTACAAGAAGGAATATCTATTTCAGGATGGGGCGGTATAATATTTACTTATGATCCTATACAGATTTTTATAATAATAGATTTTATGTTGTTATAGTCTTGCTTCGTTAAATAATCTTTTTATAATTGGCGAACATTCACCATCAATTTCTTTATTTTTGCAGAAATATATACCTATCGACTCGTATTTAGATAAAGAATACAAAAAATTGTAGATCCACGTAATTCACGTATGTTATAAAAAAAATTCCCAACAATATGTAGCTTTACCCTTCTATTCTAAGATTTTATATTAAATGGAATGGCTATGAAAAGGAAACCTGCAAGAATAACGGACGTAGCGAGATGAAAAAGCTTACCCGCCAAATAATTTTAATATTCAATTATTCAGGATTTTCAATTTTCAAGAAAAAGATTATAAGATTTCTTAGTCGGTTTAAACGATAATGAGTTTCCGGTATAACAGTTTACGGAGATGAAGTTTGGGAACCGCTGGTTCATTGGAGCCAGGAATTTATTAATGGAATTACCATCAAGTGAGACTGCCCTTTAGCGAACTACACCAGCAGCGTCCGTTCAGCTTCTCGTTGACTCAACATTAAAAGAGATTGCACTAATGAAAACAACTTAGCAGTTTTGCTCTAGATTTAAACACAGTAAACTTTTAAATGGAGCTTTTTAAAGCTCAATGAGAAAATAATAATTTTTCATTTGTAAAAATAATTCAAAAATGTGTTCCATTTTCAAACTTTTATTCTTTTGTTTCTGTGATTTTCTTTGTAGGATTTTTGCATTGTATTGTGATTTTTTTACATAGCCATGTCATATCAAAACAATTTTGATTTAATGGAAGCTAACTTTATTAACTCAAAAAACATAACATTAGCCTTACAATGGCACCGCGAAAGATATCCGGATAGAAATACAGCATCTCGAATTGTTATGAAACGGTTTGTGGATAATCTGCTAAATTTGGGACATTTCGATCATCGCAAACCACAACCGCGGTACCAAATGATAAACACTGACGATGAACTCGACATTTTGATATACTTTGAGGCATTTCCTAAAAATTCACTGAGGGAAGGGAAAGAAGAATTCGAAAAGCAAAATACACCGTGTACTGAAAAAATACAAATTCAAAAGTAACGTTGAAGGGCAATTAGTATAAAAATTACTGCCGGGTGATGCTGAAAGACGGCTTATTGTCTGAAATCGAGAGGCTTATCCTAGAGGATCAGTATTTTCTAAATAACATGATCTGGTCAGACGTAACAAACTTCAGCAATAATGGTATGTACAACCGACACAATAATCTCATTTGTTCCAGGGAGAATCCCTTACGTATCTGCGAGACTAATAATCATGTACGTTTTTCGTTCAACTGTTGGTGTGGGATTGTAAATGATCGGGTCCTCTTAGTACATTTTTACGAAGGGCATTTGAATACGGAAAGGTATTTAAGAATACTTGAGATTTTAAGAAATGAGATAAATAATCTTCCGGTTGCAAAACAACAAAACCTTACTTTTCATCAAGATGGGGCTCCGGCTCATAGCACATTACAAGGGACTATCTCAATGAACACTTTCGTCCCTGGATAGGGCCAAATGGAAAAATAAGCTGGCTGCCGAGATTCCCAGATCTGACCCCGTTAGATTTTTTTTATGGGGTTATGTAAAAAAATAGTTTACAAGAACCAGTGAAACCATGAAAGTGTCAACGATTTGATAAAATGATTAATTTTGTATTAAAAATGTCTTTCCTTTATTTCGGTTACTGATTTATTTAGCCGGTATACTAATTTGCTTAGTCGCTTTGTACGAAACCGCATGGGAAATAATGAGGTGATCCAAGTTCTACTCTGCCGGGAATCACGCGGTAATCGAATAAAATCAATAAATAATAAAATATTTACAAATAAACAAAATCATGATCGAAAAATCAGATCAAATAGAATTTCAGTACATCCAATCTCAGGTCTGCTCTTGATCAATCACCGGTACGTTTTTACGTAGACTGTATTAGAAAGAGCGACCCTGACATATAACGAACTAAAAGACCTAGGAATGTAGAAAATGTTAGTTCTTTATATTAAAAAAAAATAAAAATCACTAATTATTAAAATATAAAATAATATTAATTGAGACATAAGAAACCTTCCACCTCAATAAATCACGTTAACTTGTATCATTAAGTTCACGTATGATTAAGCTTTGTCGATGCGAATAAAATAATGAGGTCAGGCGTAGGAATATAAATCAGTTTACGTTCAACAATTTGTCTCTCAGGAGGCAGTTAATGTGTTTAATTATTTATCATTGGCATTGTTTTCATCAGGGTCTGTTGCTGAGTATTTATTACTGTACTGAGACCGATTAAGATGCGTTGATTTTTAGGCATGAATGTAATCAAAATAATTTCACTAAATGAAGTAATCACTCTTTATTAATTATTATCATAAATTATTTCTTTATGATGATACTGTTATATACGATACTAGAAAAAAAATACTAAAACTAAAAAAAACAAAACTTGTTAAAAATGGTTAAATTTTAAAAAGATATTTCATTGTAGATAATAATTTTAAAATGATGACACATTTAAAATTATATTTATCATCAGTAACTACAGCGTTAGTACTGGCTAAGTCTAAAGTTTACCCTTTACAGCAAGGAGTCAACATAGTTCGCAGCATTTCAATGAGATCAGGTAGCCGCTTCCAGAAAAGCCGACATAGCAATCAAAAACAATAATCTAAATTAGTAATAACATAATTAACAACATCACAATAACATAATTAGTAATGGTGACCCTCTTTTCTGAGACTTTGCCTTCAGCTTAGCATCAGGCAAGGCGAAGTCTAATTGACGTGTTCTATATTAAAAAAAAACCTCACCTCCAAAGTCCGAACTATAAACACAACAGGGAACTTGCTTTGAGGATGATGATGTTTTTTTGCGTGCAAAATCCCCACGCATACCCCCCCGCCGGAGCCGGTGGAAGAGGTTATGTCGGACATGAACCGACCAAAATGCACGACTCCAGTGGGTCGTTTTTGGTTGCCGAAGGTGAGGTTAACAGGCATACCCCGGCCGACCCAGGGCCATCTCTCTCGCTGGACCTCTCCTCGGGTGTGGGGACCACAGAGTCCACAACTCGTCCCGAGGATGATGATGTTCAAAAATCATATGCACACAAGTTTATTTATTTAATTTTGTCCGTAATATGATTATTCATTTTATTGTTAACGTAGCATAGTTACCAAAACACTAGCAAACCAAAAATATTTTCTTTTACACTTCAAGGCGGGCACGCTATCGGCGCGTATCTATAACTGTAGGTCCCGAACGGTCTCCCACAGGGACCAGTGCAGACGCTCCCACATGGGCCATAAAACGGAGCAGGGTACGCCAGCCAGCTACCTGGCAGTTGCATGGAGTACTGCAGGAGTCACCTGGTCCACCTGGGCATTAGCCAGGGCAACCAATTACAATTTAGGGACTGTGAATTAACAGTAATACCCTGTAATATAATAGAACTCTCTCATTATAATTTCAATCTACAATTATGTTTAAAAGTAGGTATATATATTATTATCTAGTAACACGATTTTCTTTGAAATTTCCAAAAACTTTTCTCGTGAATTTTATACTCAAGGTAGGTTGGTACTTATGGAAGCAACACCGTGAATTCAGTTTAGGCGAATTATTTTTGGGATCTTTGTTGTGAAATATGAGTGTAGGGCTAAGTTTGTATTCTCCAGCAATTTATTTCATTTCTCATTAAGTATTTGTTCAATTTTGTTAAGGTGGGCTGAATTATTTTGACATAAAAGCACTTTTGTGTTTGGAATATTTAATTAGGTCTTCAGAGAAATCATTTTTAAAAGTTAGTAAATAATAGCACCATTCATTGAAGTCAAATTCTTAAGTTAAAGTACCACCAGCATTTGAAATAAGAACTTAAGGTAAAGGTTAAATGTAAATTGGTTCACTGTCAAAAAAAAAACAATCTAGAAACGAATAATGTACTAACTACTTAAAAAAAAATAGATTCATTGGCGTAGGTTTATAGGTATCGATCAGATTTATATGTATTAGCCTATATCAGTTTTACGTTAATGTAATAATATGCACGTACAATATAGTAAGTAATCCATATAAAATATAGGACCCCAGGAAGAATAATAATAATAATAATAATAATAATGTTTATTTCTCACCAAAACGTTTACATAACAAATCTCAAATAAAATACAGTAGAACGTAATTAATAAATTAGTACAAGGATCAATCAGAATTATGGCGGGCTGGCACCTGAACTAGGAGAATCCTGTGTCTCAGGCTACCAACCCTCCACCCCTGGCCAGAATCTAATATAATTTATAAATGAAGATGTGTGAAAATACGTGTGGGTGTGGGTGTGGGTGTGTGTGTGTGTGTGTATGTGTATGTGTATGTATGTGCGTGTGTGTGTGTGTGTGTGTGTGCGTGTGTGCGTGTGTGTGTGTGTGTGTGTGTGTGTGTGTGTGTGTTTTATGTATACATATGTTCGTGGATGTGTACGTATATGTTTTGTTTGTCTTTGGGTGTGCATTGAGTACCTATGTGTGAGTGTGTGTTGCGTCTGAGTGAGGGTTAGGCGTTTACGGCTGCATGTATACCGTATGTGTAAGTATGCGAATGTGCATCTGGATATGTAAGGATTCAAGTTCCTAGTGGTTTTTGCTTTATACTCGTAGAATTTTTTCTGTGCTAAGGTAATCATGGGCCATTAGATATTTTTTAAGTATAGATTTTAACCTAAACTTAGGCATTTTGTAGATTTGGTTCGAATCATTAACGAACCGATAAATGAAAGGGCCCATGTAATACAGTTGACGTCGAGCGAACATTGTGTTGAAGGAGGGAACAGGTGTACGAATTCTTCTTTTACTCAGTGAGATCTTAGATGGATCGATAGATTTATGGTGACGTAGGACTGTACAGTAGATGTATAATTGGCGAACTGTGAGGAAACGCGATTCTTCATCATGTTGTTTGTAAGATAATAGCTTGAAATGATTTTAAATTGAGCTACAGTTCCCCTGCACTCCTTAGTGTCTGTGCAAGCTTACTTGAGAAATAGCTCGAATGCAGTAGAGTCTATTTAATTCGAGTAATGTCCGGTATGAATATTTTAGTAACTTACATCTCCTTGAGAATTCAAAGGAGATGCAAATCGGTATCATGTTACGAAAACTAATGAATATTGTGTTTACCTAAATGTACCTTTATTTAATTGGGGGGTTTGTTGCATAAAAGATTTCGTTTAAATTTTTATATGTATGGCTTACAGTGATACAGGGCTAAGACCAAAATAAATCCAAACTTAGCAGTTTTGTTATAAATGCTACAATTTCAAGTTCTCGTCATTTATTTAACTGAAACTTGATGAAAAGGAAGTTTGAAAGTAAAGTGTATGTTGTGAAAAGATTTGAATTTGTTCTTTTCTGTGGATTGAAGGTTTACAAATTGCGTGTTTTCTAAATTCGAGGTAAGAAGGAGAAACTACCTCATCATTTAATCTTGTCCTGTATAAGATTCCATTAACGTCATATAATTCATTGGAATGGGTATATGAAACCCACCAAGGTATCTAGGATGTAAACCAAGCAAACGAACATGTCTTTGACGTATACTTTAACTTTATATCACTTCCGTAAAAGGCAAGACAAGATCATTATGTGGAAAGTGTCCCTGAAGTGGAAGAGACAGCGTTGAAAAGCAAACCCCTACTCTAAAGAAAAGATGAAGATGATGGGATAGAATCAAAACTGATCTGCATTAAGTCTAGAAACATTTTTAGAAGTAGATACCTACACTCAACTATCTCTCTAGTTCAGAAGAGGCAGTCATATGTTTATTACTATCGTCTGCAGTTACCTGAAGCTTGTAGCAATTAAATCCTGAAATTAAATCCTAGAGTACAATTAGGAGGAGTAAATTCAGTATTTTGTGATATTCATATGCAAAGTATTTGGGTAAGTGAAACTATTCTACGATTTTAATGAGGCCTTTGCCGTATACAATTACACTTTTGATAACCTTTGAGGAAATAACAGCAAATATTATTCAAAATGTAGATATACGAAACAACTGACTAAGAGTCTAAAATACTTACTGAATATTATTTCGATATGGCAATAGTATGAAAAACCGCGGTAGCCTAGTGGTATGGGTAATGAACTGCTGAGACGAGATCTTGGGTTCGATTCCAGGTTTTATCATGGCACACACCAATGACTTTTCGATGCTTTTCGAAGTTATGTGTGTATTTATCGCAGGTTTATAAGTGCCCGGTTAATGGCAATAGGCTCGCCACCTATTACATTGGGACCTATACATAAACTGGCGAAATGTGGGTGCTAGTACCTCTGCCTACCCCTTCGGGGATATAGGCGTGAGTTTATGATATGATGATGATGATGAATAGTATGATAAATAATATCTTTTATAATCTGCATTTTAATTTTGCAAATAATTTATTGATTTGATCAAACAGTTTGAAGATGAAACTTCATAGCTCTTCTTTGTCCTAAAAAGTACATTCCAAAACATATACTGTTGATAAAATGTTAACTTTTACACAGACCCCTACGTTTTATCATTTGCATTTTTCATGAACAACTCAATTTAGTAGCTACCCACTGTTTCAGGTCCGTCGTATCTGCTTGTAACTACCCTATGGGATTTCCTAGGTTAGTTTTTCTTTGTATATATCAACTGAAATATTCAGGAAAATTGAATTTTGACATAGAAGGTACAACTCTGAATTTTATTTTGACATTAAGTCTGGATCAAATATGAGAAATCTATATTTTCTTGTACTTATTTTTGTGTTCTCAATGTATCTCTAAATTTTTTAAAGTATTAGATTAAACATTTTTCCGACATAATCATCGTATCCGAGTGAATTTCCGCACGTTAAAAAAAAAGATTAGATTAAACTATATGACTCTCACGAGTAATAAAATGACGATATTTAAGCTATAATACACAAAGTCGACATCAGTAAGAAGTTTAAAAAATAACTGTATCATTCTGCACAGTTACTTTTTTATATTTAGGTAACCTGTCGATAAAATACAGTGTATCTCAAGTCACATGACACAAACGAGGTAGACATATTAAAAGCACATTGACATAAAAACAGGCTCCCCCTATAGCTGTAACCAAAAGCCCATCTAGCGAAATTGCCATCCGCTCGCTCATTACCGACTGAGCCAACCGCGGGATCCGATATCCCCGCGCACGTGACTAAAGGAAATTGAAATCTCTATCGGTTAATCGAAATATTGAATGGAGTTTCTAAAAACAGACTTTTAATTATCTATCATTTTTGTTTTATTCGATTTGTTTGTATAATAATTAGTCAAATGACGTACGTAGTTAGAAAATCTGATGTGTTCTAGACGTTGAGGACAAAATATAATCACGTGTCGATTATATTGTCCAAATATTGGTTGTTGGACTTTGAAATTAAGCACTGAAATTTAAAATTTATTTTTGTATTAATAAATTGATGTTAAATGAGGTAATGCAGATTGTTCATCACACTAAATTTCTAGGAAATAATGACAGTAATATTTTTAAACGAAAATTTTATCACAGACCTTCAAGATACAACTTTTATGAAAAATAACCGACTTCCAAGTACCAAGAAACCGTAAAAGCAGATGAAAGTTTTATTTATAAGCCCCGTATCTGGAAAATCTTCTTACTATCCTAGGGCTCTCCTAGTACAGAGGTACCATAATGTTTCCTTGCTAATTAAGTACTAACTCTTAGGGTCGGCAGCGCGAGTGTGACGCCTCTGGTTTTGCACAATTCCATAGGTCACGGTAACCACTTCCCATTTGATGGTCTGTCTTGTTTGCCACCTAAGTAGTATAAAATAAAACTAACGTATAGTAGTATAAAAAAAGGCATTTAATATTACAATGCTATACGTCAATAGAACTTATTTAAACATATTATATTTCAAATGTTTGTATGTGTGTGTGTGTGTGTAGGTATAATTAATGTTCAAGATATTCTGTAAACGGAATGTCTGGAAAAAATCCCAGTAGACTCATTAGGAGAGAACCTCAACTGTAATACTGGGTAATTATGCAGTATCTACCTATATATATAGTACATCCAAGTTTTATACTCGGTTCTTAGTCATTTCAGTCTCACAAAGTGATGATACCAATTGTGAGTAAGTATCACTCACTCCCATACGAATTCCAACGTCACAGAAGAAATTTTTACGCACTGCAGAGAAGTGATAAATATTAAACAGCGACAAAATCATGTTCATCATCCTCTGAGTCTGTGTCCAACTAAGTTGAGGTTGTTTTTTCCTGTCTAACTGCGAACTTTCTACTACTGACATACGTATTTACATTAAATTGTACGTCTAACTACGACGTAGATAAACCTGTAAATTAAATAATTATGTGCTTAATTCAAAACCATGTCTTCTGAATAATCAGATTAAGCTTAATTTGATTTGACTAATTGCTCATTGATACTCGTAGCCGTCTTCATTAAATGATATTAATCATTATAGACTATTCATTAGGTCAATGAAATTTTGAATTCAACAAAAGAAAAATGAAGATGAAGATTTTTGATTAGAAGATAAGGTGGGAGGGTCGAAGCCATGTTTTGAAGCGACCCTGATGGAACCCTCTTATTATGAGCCTGCACGACTCGGTACTTGAACACGTTTGCTTGCCACAATCTTGAGAGATCCTTTATTTCATCATTCGTTTAATTTCACTTTTTTTTGTTATACCTACGAAGGAAAACTTCGGTCCAGATTTAGATACGCGACGTTTTCAAAACGTGTGATTTTAATTAAATTGTAAAGAAGAATGTGTATCAACTGCGGTAAGTATTCCGTATGATCTTACAAAACAAAACAAAAACCGCGGTAGCCTAGTGGTATGGGGGTAATATACTACTGAGACGAGGTCTCGGGTTCGATCCTAGGTTTTACCATGGCATACACCAATGACTTTTCGATTCTTTTCAAAGTTATGTGTGTATTTATCGCAGGTTTATAAGTGCCCGGTTAATGGCAATAGGCTCGTCACCTTACATACCTTATATTGGGACCTAATCATAAACTGGTAAAATATGGTTGCTATCACCTTTGCCTACCCCTTCGGGGATACAGGCGTGAGTTTATGTTATGTTATGCTTACAAAACAAAATATGTCTAAGCTAACGTGAGGTTACTTTTGAATTATAGTTTGCTTTTTTTTCAATTTGACTTTTTTTGTACTATCTGAAATCCAACAGCGAAGTTCATTTCTTAGTTCTTATGCCCACCCACTACAAATAAAAATACGAGAATTCCAAAAAAATCTTTGGATTCAGAATCGTTTTCGTTTATAATAAAAATCACACGTTATAAAAACATTTGTTTTACTGAATCGGACTCCAGGACGAAATCTACATAGTCTACTTACATAATCATTAATATCGGATCGCTACAAATGTATTCCATGATTGGCAACTCAGGAAAATACGTACTTATTAAATATACAGCTCTGTGAATCACTTTTGCATAAAATATTTCGAAAGTTTTCCCTCGAGTAGCTACATTTTGCATAATTTAATTTTTACTTTGTTTGCTGTCTGTATTTGATTTCTATTAACTCGTATCAATATCCATAGAAATACTTTCTCGTGTTTGCTTTCAATATATTTATACAGGGTGTATTTTTGAAACGGGGCAGTAAGGGCAAGTACCTTAACTGTTGCAGTTACAGCAAAACGTTCTTAGAAGACCTTCCCTAACTTTTTGACATATTTTGAACTGCATTCACAGATTTTGTAAAAAACTTACAGTTGGCAAAAAAAATGCAAAAAGTCCAAAAATTTTTTTTTTATGCCAATCGATTCTATTTCATGTGGGGATCAAAAAACTCTATGAGACCATTTTAGCTTTCAGTACTAGGAAAGACAGAAATCGCCAAAAACGTTTCCCATACATTTCGGCAACAGAAACAAATTTCTACGATGGTCTAACTTTTTGTTATGGCCAGGAAGTGGGTAGAATTGACTGTAAAGTAAATAAAAAGAATTTTTACCCTCAAATTTCGAATTTGATTCGAAAATCTGTGTGTTATACTTAGTTTCAGCTGAGAAACTTCGTATGAGTTATTAATTAAGGATTTTCGCTAAAATGTCTTCTAATCGTGAAAAAATTGACTTATTAGAAGCGTATTTTGTCAATAATCGAAATGCGGGAGCTGCATTAGTGTGGTACCGCAATAAGTATCCGTTGCGGCATGTGCCAACAAGAAAGGTTATTACAAATCTTTTGAAAAACCTGGAATTGCAGGGTTCTTTCAAAAGAAAGCGGCAGCCTCGTGTGGACATGGACACGGAGATTGCGGTTCTGACTTATGTCGAAGCATATCCAGAGGTATCGTCCAGGCGAGTCGCCCTTAAAGTAGGTGTATTCCACTCCCTTGTGATAAAGATATGGAAGAAATACGGCTACAAGTGCTATCGATATGGGCGCATAGTTCAAGTGTTACATCCGGGTGATGATGTTCGAAGGCTTACTTTTTGCAGATGGCTAAGAGGAAAAATAAGTAGAGATCATGAATTTTTAAATTACATACTGTGGTCAGACGAAACGAATTTTTCCAATAACGGTATGTACAACAGAAAAAATCACCACTATTGGTCCAAAGAAAATCCACTAAGAGTTACGGCAAGTCATAATCAGGTTCGCTTCTCATTCAACTGTTGGTGTGGTATAATGTCCAATCGAGTCATAATGGTGGAATTTTATGAAGGGAAACTGAATTCTGCCATGTATAATGAAGTCATTTTACACCATCTTGAAAACGAAATGGACGAATGGCCCCTGTCGGAATTGCGAAGAGTTCATTTTCAACAAGATGGTGCTCCGCCACATAACAGTCACCTTTCACGTTCCAATTTGAGCCGCCTATTCGGTACACAGTGGATAGGTACACATGGTCCAACACAGTGGCCACCTCGTAGCCCCGATCTAACACCACTTGATTTTTTTTTATGGGGCTTCGTGAAAAACGAGGTGTATAAGATGACGTACGTCAGTGTTCAAGAGCTCAAGGATGCATTAATGACCATTTTACGTAATATTCATCCCAAAACATTATTAGCCGCCATTCGTTCAGTGCAAAAAAGGATAGACTTATGTTTTCGTGAAAATGGAAATCATTTTGAGCAATTTATTTCATAAACCAATTTCATAAATGCTTAAATGATTTTTTTTATTTAAAAAAGTTCAAAATTTTACCTGACCTATGAGTTTCGAGTTGATTTATCATATTTCCGTACGAAATGTATGGGAAACGTTTTTGGCGATTTCTGTCTTTTCTAGTACTGAAAGCTAAAATGGTCCCATAGAGTTTTTTGATCCCCACATGAAATAGAATCGATTGGCATAAAAAAAAAATTTGAACTTTTTGCATTTTTTTTTGCTAACTGTAAGTTTTTTTACAAAATCTGTGAATGCAGTTCATAATGTCCCAAAAAGTTAGGGAAGGTCTTTTAAGAACGTTTTGCTGTAACTGCAACGGTTAAGGTACTTGCCCTTACTGCCCCGTTTCAAAAATACACCCTGTATAATGTTTCAGGTACCTAAATTTGTAGGTGTGATACTAAACACCTCAACAAAGTCTAGGGAACAAGATGACCCCAATTATTTTTTTTCGTGTAAATCTTGTTTTGCAAATAACTGGCAGCAAATAAATAAAAATAGAATAAAGTAGATTACAGAGTTGTTCGAAATTTAAAAATAAATTTAAATAAGTAATGATTTTCGAATATGGAGGGAAAACTTTTAAAAGTGTTTGATTGTGCAGTTTCTCTGAGGCAAAATTAAAATTATTTTTTTTGATTGAAAATAACGTTTATTATCAATAATACGTCTTTTACGTATGGTTTGTGCATTTTTGTGACTGTAGTCATCATGTCACGTCGTCATTTAAGTGGCGAAGAGATGTTAAGGGCTGTTGGTATGCTGCAAGCTGGACGACCTCAACGCGACGTAGCGGATGCTGTCAACACCCAACCAAGCGTAATTTGCAGACTATGGGCACGCTACAGGTCTACAGGGGATGTTGCCGAACGTCACAGGGGACGAAATAGGGTTACTACCCCGCGACAAGATCGTTTCTTGCAAAATTCCGCAAGGCGGCAACCCACGTTTACTGCTCGTCAGTTGGTCGCAGGCCTCCAGTCTCAGCATCAAGTGGTTATTAGCGATCAAACTGTCAGAACAAGACTACACGAAGCCAATCTTTATGCTCGCAGACCGCTTAGGGTTCCAGCTCTTCGACGTGGAAATCGAGGTCGTCGCTTATTGTGGGCTAACGCACATTTACAGTGGACCGACCATCAATGGGCACGGGTTCTGTTTTCCGACGAATCTTGCTTCGGTTTTCATCCTGATTCGAGAAGAGTGCGTATATGGCGAGTTCCTGGACGTCGGAGTCGTATCCAGAATCCGCAAGAAGTTCATCCTTACCAAGGTGGAACAATCATGGTATGGGCTGGAATTCGCCTTGGTGGAAGGACCGACCTCGTTTGGATACGGGGCAATTTGAATGCAAACCAATACATTCAGGAGGTTATACACCCCATGGTAATCCCTCATCGACAGCAGTTCGGTCAAGATTTTATGTTCATGCAAGATAATGCACGGTCACACACCGCGAGGGTAGTGGTCAATGCGTTAAGCGAGCACAATATGACGACGTTGGAATGACCTGCTCAGTCTGCCGACCTCAATCCCATAGAGCATGCCTGGGATTTGCTTGGGAGAAGAGCTTTCAGTGATTCTTTGGAAAATCTGAACACTGAAGAACAACTTTTTTTACACCTTCGCAGTGTATGGAGCCATATTCCACAGACGATGATTGACAATCTCATACTAAGTATGCCACGCCGTTGTCGAGCTGTTGCTAATGCTTTAGGAGGTCCTACAGATTATTAAAAACGTTTAAAGTACGGTTAATTACTGTATTTCTTACTACCTCGTTATTTTTGTGCCTAATCATAGAAGGTTGTAATACTCAATATTGGCACTATTCAATTCTTTCTTAAAAAAAAAAAATTGGTATGAAAATGTTTTTATTAAAATTAAAATTAAAAACGGTATAAAAATACCCTTCTATTGATATAAAACACTCACTATTACAAGAAAGGGTTTTTAAATAAAAACTAGAAATGTCCTTGTTCCCTAGACTTTGTTGATGTGTGTATTTAGTTTTAACGTATACTAAATTTTGCTTTAATTTGTGGGGCTCCACCTAAGATGTGGGGGTTTGTGGTTGTGGTAAACGAATAGGTTAGTAAATTGCCAGGTGACATTCTCTCTTGACAGCTTACGAGAATGAATGCCCCTAATTACATTTCGTGCAGATGTCCTCAAGAACACCTCTCCTGCCAGTCAGTGGGTATGGTTAAGTTGGACTTGTGCCGACTAAAGCCCAGGGTGCACCGCGTGGAGGATTCCGATCAAACACCCTCGGTAGTAGTAAAAAACCTGCCAGTGATTATAATTACATGTCATACGACTGTTATTTTTACAATTTTTATTGCGAAAATCTTAGCTAGGCTTATTTTCAAGACATTTTAAACATGTTAACGATTTCTTGTGTGACGTTAGCTAGGAAACGCTTAAGTGTATAATTTGAAGCGAATATAAATTGTTAACGAAATTGAGCTCTGTCGAGGTCGCCTGTATGGCAGCAAGGTGTAAATGGAGGCAAAATCATCAATTTATATGCGAACAGGCTGCCTTTGAGATGCGATTATGCCTTTGGCACTCCAAATATTCTATTAGTTACTCTAGCTAAATCTTATTATCCAGAACTAAACTTCACATCAAGACATTGTATTTAATTATCTTAATATGACATCACATAAATTAATTAAGTACAGTCAGCATCAAACGACCTTGACGAACATAGTAATCAAAATGATCCAAATGCCTTTGTTTTCCCCCTTCCTGTTGATTGATTGTTTAGGTATTCGGTACCTTTAGTTCGAAGAATAATACAATTTACTAAAATATAACAGTTTAATTTCATCTTAACCTTGGTATTAAGATCATTTTGAGACTTTGTAGTCAAGATTAATGTGATGCTGATTGTACCTTTTTTAATACTCCTCTACCCATATCCTTTTTGTGAATAATAGACGTGTAAATAAACTATAGATGTTACTTGCCGTCGATTCACCATCGACCCTTGGTCATGTAATGTTATCAGAAAATAGTAGCTTATTTTAATGCCTTTCCTGTAGAAAAAAGGCCCACAATCAGCAATAGGAGAGTCCATAACCAGAAAGGATAGATAGATAGTATCCAATAAGACTAAAAACTATTTACTGGTATGTTATGATAGATAGTATCCATTAAGACTAAAAACTATTTACTGGTATGTTAAGTAAATAATGATACAGCATAATAATTACAATTTATTATTCGATAAAATGACACAAGCTTTTGTAATTAGAAGTCTATAAAATCACCTTTCCAGTATTATAAATGTTTGCTATTCAACATTTTATATAAAATTAATAAGTCACGTTACAAAACGAATGAAAAATCACCCAGCAGGGACAAAACTGACACAAAATTCCGGGGATGACCAGCTAAAAACAAATTGCTTTTATCTGGCATAAAATATATTATTGCCAATATTTGTGATGAAAAATAAGTAATGAAGCTATATTTTCCTCATCTTTATTATTTAATTACGGATTTTTTATGGTTATAATAAAGTCTTATTACGTGGCAAACGTCGGAGCTCATTAAAAATCCCTTTTCTCGTTGCTTGGCTTTAATTATCCGTTTTCTTTGTTTACTGGCGTTGAGCCTCTGTTTGTACACTCACAAATAGTTCGTTGTATTCTTTCCCATGGTCTCATGAAATTAAGTAAATGATACAGTAATATTCATAAAAATAAGGAAGGAAGCAAGTTTAAGCAAACCTCTTAAGTTGTTTTTGTAAATATGCTAGGCAATAAATACTAAATGAAGCCTTAGTAAAGTATACCTTAAAACATTTCACCACAACAAACTAAAAGGAATTTTTATGGAGACATTGAATACAGTAGGAACAAATTCCCAAGCTGTTACTAGGCGTGCAACAATTCACACTTCATAAAGGAGGATTGGTCCCTATCCAATCATAACGTATCATAAATCGTTTGATAGCTCTTCTCAAGGGGGCAAAATAATAAAATGATGACCAGACCCAAATATTAGTCCGTTTTGAAATACTGTCATCAGAAGATACAGGATTTATACATTTGAAAGTGATATCTTTGGTTCCACTTGATCAATTTTGATGATCTTTACGCTGATCTTCAGTTAGTAGATATGAAATCACCACAACAAAATTATGTACTTTTATTTACATTATTTTCACTATGTACTTTTAAATTGTCTATGTCTATTATCTAAGTCTATTGCATAAATTGTAAAATGGTCGTGTCTGTACGTTAGAGATATTTTTAAAGAAAAAATAAGTAGTTGAGTTATTAAATGTTATATTAACGAAACTAAATATTATTTTTATTTTTCTCTCTCTGTTTGTTTTTGTTAGATTTGTTTGTTTTGTTGAATTTGTTAGACCGCAATTGTCGCCAAAACTGCTGAATCAATTTTGATGCACTTTTTTGTTAAAACAATCAGATTTAAAATTTTACGTTTGTTTGATCTCGATTGGTTGAGTAGAACCAGGGATGGGACCAAAGGTCGTAAAAACCAACAGCCACGCGAGCTAAACCGCGGGCATTGGCCAGTGATATAAAATAATATTATAAAATTATTATTAAATATATATTAGGAGGTAAGACACGGCGGTATTTCTGCCCAATTGAGCAGTCCGACTGGGGAAGTATCTCCGCCCTACAGAATACCGCGGCTATAGTTACTTCGTGTTGTATTCCCAGCGGTGAGTAGAGTAGCCAGCCATTGGAGAATTTATGCTGTCAGTGGGAAGACTAAAAGCTTGTCCTGCTTTGTCTTCTACACTGACGGCACAAAAACTCTGTACTTACAGGGTTGGCAGCGCGACTGTGTTACAAACGTCCATAGGCTCATTAACGATTAGGTTGGATAAGTTGATTGAAATGTAATGTATTCATAACTGTGTAATACGCTAAAAATGGCTTTACACAGGTAGATACGGAGGCTCTTGTGGTAATATAATTTCTATTGTGTGATGTTTAATTTAATTTAATTTAATTAGATTATTTCAAAGCAGTGTCGTAATAGATTTATGAATATAAATAAAATATATAAAAAATTGATTAAATTCACCTTTCTGTATTTTACTGTACAAATTCTATATTGTTTCGCCGCACAATAACACCCTATTGACACTACAACAGATAAAAAGTAACCAAATGAAATACTTTAATAGAAAATGGTAAAAACCTATAAATCAGAACCTTTAAAGTAGATTTACTCCGACTATACTATGAATAGAGACTAGCGCCATAGATATTCTTATTGTACTCAACAATATCTTTCCAACGATGTATCATTCATTTTGATGTTTGACTCATGGTGCTGGTCCCAGGGTTCATACATTTTGCCCATCATCCTTACTGCATTTATTTGAATGGATCTATTTTATGCTACTCAATCACACCAGAAGGGCTGAATAAATCTAGATGAAATTCGTAGAATGAATATTTCAATATAGAAAAACGCATAGCTACTTTTTATCATCCCGGGGAGTATATTTCTGTAGGTCACGGGACCACAATTAAAGGGCGGAGCCTCAGGCAAGAATTAGTAAAATTATAAAACAGCTAAGTAATCTCATGTAGACTTAGTAACTTACAATTTTAATTTAAATCATTTGAAAGACAAAAAGACTGCTACGAAATTCAAAAAAATTAAAAATAATTGCCTCTGGTATTCATTTTGCTTAAACAAATGTGTGTGCAGTGATGTGAGTTATATTTTACTACTATGCCTTCATACCGTTCGGCAGCGATTGCTAAAGGTTTTATTCTTACTGAAGTAAATGATATAACATAGTTATGAGCTTGTTTATTGAATGTATATTTGTCATTACTTTCAAAAAAAGAATTCAGAAAAAAATGCAAAAAAATAATATACTTTCATGAAGTAATAACCAATGGTATGTGTGTTCCTATACCATGATCGCTTGAATTCCCATTAACATTATGTATTATATATCATGTTAATTATTTCCACCAATACTTGCAAGTGAGTTTGGCTTAGGTCATTCCGGAATAGTAATCCGTAATAGTAGTGTATTAGTGTATCAAGAATCTAAATTAGACATTGAAATCATCTTATGCATCTCCCTAATCTTGATCTTTATATAGTTACTCATATATTATTGTTCTCAATAAGGTACAGCTATCTGGCCATACTACGACCATCAAGTGTGGTGTAAGTTTCTAAGTCACTTGAACGTAGAAAACTGGAAGACATCCGTAAAGTACGATTGACCACAACACGACAAATCGCTTAGTTACAATTTAATACTGTTTTCAACCGCCCGACACTCTTTCTCGCGACAATGTTTTTTTCCCCATTTTCCTTTGACCATATTTTAAAATAGCGATAAGTGGCTTGAGATTTAGACTTGTACTATATATTTATTGTTGGGTTATGTTAAATTAACGATTCTAATACTCAAAATAGATACTTTTTTGTTGGATTTTTCCAAAATCTTTTAACACAATATTTGTTAATTGAACGCACGTATTTCAGAGCTCAAGCTACGTCTTTTTTATTCTTCTCTTTCAGGTTTGAATACGGCTTTTATAGGACCTATTACCGTCTGACTAAACCACCAGTGCCTTGTCAGTCAGTCAGAATTAGTAAATTAGTAAACAGAAATGTTAGACATTAATGTGACTAAAAGAGTTTACAGCAGCACCTTTAAAATAATAAACACGATATTCACTTAGTTAAAATCTAATACTATTTTCAACCGCCCGACACTCTTTCTCGCGACACTTAAAATAGGAAGGATATAAAATCCATTTCACCATCATCCGCTTTCTATCAATTTATATGACATTATTTCATGATTGATCCTTGTAGGAGAAAATTGAATGATAAGTATTGGGTCGTATCCCCTTGACTCTCATATATCACAGCTATCGATATTCTTTGAAGTAGAAAAGAATTGTTTCATTGTTTAAGGAAATCGTGGATTCTGTTTCTACTAGTTATTACTGAGAAATTGCATTATATTTTAATAGGCACAGCGAAAAAGAAGATTAAATCGATGTTTTATGCAATTTTATTTAATCACCACATTTTAATAATTACGTACCCACAATAGTGCCCGGAATACGGCAATAGGCTCACCCCCTATTACGTGGGACTGAATACAATTATTTTTGAAATGTGGGTGTTCATTCACTCTGCCTAACCCTCCAGGGATAAAGGCGTGATTAAATGTATGTATGTATGTACATACCCACACACCAATATTCTCGAAGACCATTTTTCAAATAGTAATCTCGCCAGCTTTGCTAAATTGCTTGTATTAGGAGTGGGTTCATGTTTGTATTGTACTGGGCACAGTTCGACAGTCACATTCAGTTCACTCCAACTGTAGACACAGTAATAGAGGGAGGCTATATACCTACACAGATGGTAAGTACCTAGGTTTTGAGTATCCATTAGCCGACTTTTATGACATTCCCCGGTCAGCACGTATGAATATATTGCAGTATTATACTAGGTATAATAATAATAAATAAATAATAATAAATATTCTACAACATTCTACACAACGCTGTCTAGACCCATGGTAAGCATAGTTTAACTAGCTTGTGTTATGGAATCTAGAATACGGATAAACATACTTAAATACTTTTTTTTTGTAAATACATACATACATACATAGAAACACCCAGACCAATGCAAATACCCATATTCATGCATACAAATATTTGCACTGAGCGGGGATCGAACCCGCGCCTCCTGCGTAGCAGTCGCGTTCACTACCGCCACGCCACAGAGGCTGTCAAATCTCGCGAATTATATCTTGGAACTTACTATTTCTGCCGACGTTTCGGATGCGTTGCAGCACCCGTGGTCACGACTTGACTCAGGTCATCATCATCAAGCCAATTTACACCGCGAAAGTTTAAAAATAACATATTGCAGTATATCTTACTGTTATTATATAAAAATAATACACTTATATAAATGCCGAAGTTTGAGAGAAGTAGATGGACAGATATCAACTACAGTAAAACGTCTAATCAAATGGCACATAGATAGATTATTTAATATATAAAATTCTCGTGTCGCGGTGTTTGTGGTTAAACTCCTCCGAAACGGCTTGACCGACTCGCATGAAATTTTGTGTGCATATTGGGTAGGTTTGAGAATCGGCCAACATCTATTTTTCATAAGCCTTAGTGATAAGGGTTGTCCATCCTGGGAACCGACATCCACGCGGGCGGAGCCGCGGGCAAAAACTAGTATTATTTTAATATTATTATGTGTTTTAAATCACAGGGTACGTTCAAGTGAGTAGAGCTGTCAGAGGCGGCTTCAAATGTTTAGATACTACTACTTCGATATTCTTATAATACGTAAATCTAAATAAATTATAAAATATTACAAAAGAGTGATACTAACGTTCTATTTAAATGACACGAAATAATAAAAATACATACATATAATCACGCCTTTATCCCCGGAGGGTTAGGCAGAGGTGAATTAACACCCACATTTCACCAACATTGTATTCGGTCCCACGTAATAGGGGGTGAGTCTATTGCCACTTTCCGGGCATTATTGTTGACTCGAGCCATGCATCTGAGGCTGAATCTGGGCTGTATATATCTGTCTGATGTTAAACAGCCCTATCCCTTAGTCGCCTTGTACGACACCATATGGGATGAGATGGGGTGGTCCAAATTTTACTCTGCCGGAAACCACGCGGCAATAATAAAAATATTCTTGTAAACCATAATATGCAAAAGGATCCCTATGCAGCATATAATTTTCAGCTGCATTTAGTTTACACAATGAGTCCTTACGACCTGAGTATCAAATATGTAGCTCCCGAGCTCAATTTACGTCAGCTTGTAATCGTCTGTTGCATCCAAGTCTGTAGTTATACGAACTCAGTTCGGGCTTTCTGCAGATATACCCTTCTCGTTTACGGTGATTAAATCTGGTTATCTCTTGTTATGCTACCTCTCAAATAATAAATTGGCGAATAAGCTATCTGTGCTATCTGGGCCCAATGCACACTTAATTTGTGATATAGGTTTGAGATGAAATATGTCCTAACATCCAAAAATCAAACACTCTTGACAAACTTTTAAATTTATAGCATTAAATATTTTACATAACATAACATAACATAAACTCAAGCCTATATCCCCGAAGGGGTAGGCAGAGGTGCTGGCGCCCACATTTCGCCAGTTTATGTAATAGGTGGCGAGCCTATTGCCATTAACTGGGCACTTATAAACTTGCAATAAATACATACATAAGTATTTTACGATAGATATTAATGAAATTTTGAAGCAATTACTATGATATTATTTCCTATAAATTTAAGTTAACTTTCAGGACAGAGCTTGAACCCACAACAGTCATTATATACATACGTCTAGGCACATAATAGTAGTGTGCTAACTAGAATAAGGATTAAATTTCATTATTCTGTTATATTTATAAAAATAAAGGTCGTTTCAGGGTCATAGTTTATTAAAATTATTTCAAATTGTGAAAAAACAAAACACCAGAATTTCTCATTTCTCGCCAGGGCAAAACATAATAGAATTTTAGATAAGTTATTACTTCATGAAGAATATTGAGCTTATAATTTAATTTGAACATTTACTAAGTGCCCTAAGCGGTTTTGTTCCGTGAAATAATGAAATGATTGCAAAATTGTAATGGTTTGTTTATAATGGTTTTTTTGTTTTATAATACCTGTTTTAAGAGAATCTTTAGGGATTTATAAACTCAATAATATTTAAGAGCTAGTTTCACGTTTAACGTGTTGAAAATTTAAACACAAAATTAACTATTCTGGACAACGCCAAAACTTTAAATTACTTATTGATGTTTATCGTATTTTTTAAAAAGAATTCAAAATCGAAGGTGGATTTCATTCTGAATGTTTTAGATAATATAATTTTTATGAAAGAATATTTATATTTTATAGGGAAGAGAATATACAAACAATTTTACGCAAAAAATTTTATACTCTGTTTTATAGTACCTGTATTAAGAGAATCTTTGAGGATTTATAAACTCAGTAATATTTAAGAGCTAGTTTCTCGTTTAACGTGTTGAAAATTTAAACCCAAAATTAACTATTCTGGACAACGCCAAAACTGCAAATTACTTACTGATATTAATCATATTTTTTAAAAAGAATTCAAAATCGAAGGTGGCTTTCAATCTGAATACTATTTTTTTTATTTTAAATTTTAAATAGTACAAGTTTCGTAAAAACACATCCCACAAAACCGTGTGACAGGTTTGTCTGTGGGTCACAGCCTCTTTTATATTGATGACAACTAACAAAAATTACAATCACAATAAATCATTCATACGCCAATATATTTTTTTTAGTAGTAGGATTATTTTAGTAGTTTAGTAGGAATGTTTTAGATAATATTTTTATGAAAGAATATTTTCATAGGGAAGAGAATATACAAAAGTATTATCGTTTTCTGAATAACATTTTTCTACTTGATGAGATGTAACACAAATAATAAATTAAAGAAGAATAGATATTTGGTACGTACAAAATAGCATATGGCATCTCACTGGAGAAGCTTTCATGTCAATATATTATTATGACATGGGTAGTCCATTCATCATAATTTGCCTCGATCGTTCAAGGTGGTTTATTTCGCTTTGCTCCCAAGTTGATAGGTATGGAAATAAGTTATTTTTATTTACTTTTACTATTTATTTTTAATACATGTTTTTAGGCAAGGTGCGTTTAATTGCTATAAATTAACTAAAATAGTGTATGAATGGAAACTGGGTGTTTTCATATATTCATAGTTTTTACTATACACCACACTTAAGGTACCACCAAAATTTTCGAGGCTCAAGCTGACATCAACTGCAAGTCGGTACATTATAGTGGATGCTGATTAACGGGTCAGGTTATCGTATAGGCTTTAATTTCATTTTTATCCTGTACCTGTTAATTGCTATGGTGTAAGCTTTCTTGGATGTTAGGAGTCGAGGGTAAACGACTGGCGGTCTCGTAAAAGATAAGATGAAGCTGAATACTTCATCTTATCAATAGCGTACGAGAGTGGACCCCGGGTGACTTACTGCAAACTTTGGATGTAAACGAAATAGTATGATAATGATGACTATACAATAGTAATATTATAGGACATTCTACACAACGATATCTAGACCTGAAGTAAACCGTGAAGTAAGTAAGTAAGTAAGTAAGTAAATCATTTATTGCTCGAAACACGGTATGTTACAATGGTGTTAAAAAAACAAATAAGGTCCGACATGCTTCGCAGTTTCTCTGCATGCAAAATCCATTGAAAATGTTACATATTCGATTGATGATGATGTAGGCAATTCAATTGTAATAAGATTAAAATTAAAAATAGAATACATATAAAATGTCCAAAAATGTCAATATTTAGTGTCAAGAATACATGCAAGTATAATTTATTTATTTTTTATATAAAAGAATACACAATACCTACCTACTAATAATTACACATACAATAATACATTAAAAGTCAATACAATAAGTCCCACATAATACATTAAAATGACATACATTAAAATCATCATTTATCCTCAAGAAACTCCTTGACACTATAATAACACTTCTCAATCAGCCAGGTAGTTAGTGCTTTCTTAAATTTGTTGAAGGTTAGCTCTCTAATGGGTCTGGGTATGTGGTTATAAATTTTGGCTGTCATATAATGTGAATTATTTTGATGGAGAGAAGTTTTACAGCTAGGCAGCAGAAGTTTCGTGGTATCCCTAGATTTGTACAACTTATCTTCACTGGCCTTTTTAAACAACTCCGGATGCTTCCTTACAAATATGCCAATTTCCAAAACGTATAGTGACGTCAACGTCAGCAGCCTAAGACTTTTAAAGGCTGGTCTACACGAGTCTAGTGGCCCAATGTTCGCCATAGCTCGAATACATTTTTTTTGACATATAAAGACCTTTGAGATATGATTTGAGTTACCCCATAACAATAAACCGTATCGTAAAGTTGATTGTATATAGCCGTGGTAAGCAGTCATTGCAGTTTTTAAATTCACTGTTTTGCGTAGTCGTCTTAAAGCAAAAACGAACCGATTTATTTTGGAACATAAGCCATCTATATGCAAGTGCCAATTACAGTGTTTGTCTAATGTAATACCTAAAAATTTAGTATCAACTGCTGTCTCTATATCTGTACCCTGATAGGTGATCTTTAGTGGTTTGTTATTTGATTTGTAATTCCCAAATTGTAAAATTTTTGTTTTAGCTATGTTGGCGGTCAGATTGTTCTTATTTAGCCAATTCATTACGTCGCTTATTGCAGTATTTACATCAGAAATGTGCTGTGGTTCACCCCTGACGTCGGACACTACAACTGATATATCGTCTGCGAATAAAGTACAGTGATTTTTTATAACTTTAGGTATATCATTAATATAGAGAAGAAAGAGTAGAGGACCCAGAACACTTCCCTGGGGCACGCCGGATGTATTTGGCGCAAACTGTGATCTAAAGGCATTTAAGCATTTTTTATTGTCAACCCGGTCTATCTCAACACATTGTGTACGATTTTGGAGATAGCTACTTATCCATTCGAGAGCCTTGCCCCTGAGCCCATATCGTTCACATTTGCTGATCAGTATTTTGTGATCTACAAAATCAAATGCGCGACTCATATCAAAGAACACAGCAGATACTTGTCTCTTCCTATCAATGTTTTCAGTAATGTTCTTAAACAAGTTAAAAGTGCATACCAATATGCGGGTGTTTGCCGGTCCCTTGCAGCTGGAAATGATAATGTTTGTCCAGTTTCATGATCAGATAGAAACAACCTATGAACGTGCCCTTCCGCATCATGAATGTTGCTTATTATGTGGTCAATACATGTCTTATTTTGGCGCGTGGGTTCCTTGATGTGTAGGTACAAATTGTAATTTAACAACAGATTCATTAAAGTTTCCGAAAAAGTGCTATGTTTCAATGTGTTTATATTAGTGTCACCTGCTATAATTAGTTTTGTATTAGATTTAAGGTTTAATTTGTGAAGTAATATTTCCAGTCTTTCGAGAAGTGTACTAGCATCTGAATTGGGTATTCTATATATACAGATAATAATGCACTGTAATTTAGGTATTCTAATTCCACAACATTCGAAGGATTTTTCTAAAGCCAACTCATTACAAATACTAATAGGTTCACATTCTAAATGCTTTCTGACTAGGATGCATACACCCCCCCGCTCTTTATCTTGTCTGCAAAAAGCACTCACCAACTTAAAGTTGCTAATATGTACGTTACACTCATCACCCGACCGTACAAACGATTCGGTTAAACATATTATGTGTATTGGCTTTTTATTTGTTGCAAATCCATTCAGACATATCTCTAGCTGATCCTCCTTATTTAATAAGCCCGCTATATTCTGATGCAATAATGTCAATGTACTAACACTGGTATTGACTTGATCGTTATTAACGAAAAAAAGTTGAATTCAACTGGTCTTTACTGGTATCTGTATCACAAGAACGAATATGCTTCGGTTTCACTATCGGAAAATAATATGGGATTGTGCCTTTTTTAATACCGGATTGTTTAAGATTATTTGTACACAAGGTCTTTTTAATATTTCGAAATGTCAGGAAATTTCTTGCATAATAATGTGTGTCAACTGTAGAATTAATTATAGTACAATAGTGAATAATGAACTGATTTTTAGTAAAATGATTTGTAAATGTCAAATCTATAAACGTACAATTTTCAAAGTTTCTACAGATATTTTTAATTGAGTTATTTAACATTACTTCATTTAAATATCTATTTTTGTTTACCTTTAATAAAAGTACATTGGCTTTCTTAAAATAATTTAAAATGGTAGTCAGATTAATCATGCATTTGATTGGATTAGTATCATTTTCGCCTATACATAATATTAAAAAATTATCAGGTACATCTTCTAATTGACAACAAGTTTGTATAAATTCTTCTGATTTTGCATATGGCTTTGTGATGGATGTAATGTTATACCGGCCGTATCCTCGATTTTGTCTAGAATACATAAGCGCCGACGCCAATCCACTGCACTGTTGTCCACCCACTATCAGTATATTGGGATGACGCTTGTTGACTCTTGTAGGTTCAGGCGTTGTTTTAGCGCCATCTGTTGATTTTTTGTGGTGATCAGTTGAACTCATAGGAAGCATCAGTCGCGAGCGCACACTTCTACTTCTTCACTCACTACTTGAAGTAAAAAGTGAGTGGAAATTGAACCTTCTACTTAACAGTAGAACGTTCTACGTTCACGTCACTGAGTATCGTACACTACCTGAGTATGTACACTATCGTACACTGAGTATAAAATTTACCAACACCCAGAAATTTAACAATTCACGGTATCGAACACTTAATAAAGACCTATTAAAAGTGTTAACCTCTAAATTTAGTGAGCAGACCTAAGTGGAATAATATTGTTACGCAGGAGCAAGGAACAGTTTGGGTAAGTGTCTCGCCCGTCCAATAAGTCAGTTTGTTATTTATTCAAGTGAATGATTATAGCTGAGGTTTTC
Organism: Eilema griseolum; assembly: GCA_963662185.1. NCBI lineage: Eukaryota > Metazoa > Arthropoda > Insecta > Lepidoptera > Erebidae > Eilema > Eilema griseolum. The sequence goes on along the minus strand of OY759238.1, from coordinate 13,974,857 downwards.
GTGCCAAACTTAGTTTATCTTGGTTATGAATAATGTAGAAATAGTTAGTACAGTTTTAGGGTACTAATAATAAAAATAGTTGTTGTGAGCACTTTTTCCTAGAATGTGTTGTTATGTTAGAACTAAGTGGCATACGACCACGGCTATCTCTAATATTTTCTTGTTTAATACTTTTTAGAGCGTTATTTTGACTACTGATAGTCGGGTTGTAGTTTCAAACTTAATTATTAATTTTTATATTATTTTGGGGCAAGCAAAAGGTACCTTTAATTTATACATATTTGAAATGTGCTAATTAGGCCTTTCAGTTGATACCAAACACGACATATTTATCTCAAATTTATTGTTTAACATAGTACTTTATGACCGCTAGAGGGAGCTTAGTTAGATTCAGTGACACGTTATATAGCCTATAACCAGCGGACGACTATGACGCTACTAATGATACCTCATTTGTTCAGTTCTAATAATTGGTTGAGGAGCTATGAGCGAGCAGATGAACCTACTACACATACATGGGATATCAAAATCATAACATAACCCTCCTTTTGCTACGCCGTAGTCAGGTAAAAAAGAAACATCATAGCTGTAATGTAAAAGTACCACCGTGTTAATTATGGGTATTTCCAAAGCACCAAAGTATTTAAGTATACATAAATAGATGGAGAAAAAAAGTAGTGATGGCTCGCAGGTCAACCGTGTGCTGGGCCGAAACTTTACCTCCCATTGGCGTCGAGCCAACAAAACGCAAACTACTGGTATCTTATTCGTATTTTAATATGCTGTCTCAAAAGTTGCAAGCGAAACGTATTACTCAAGATAAATAGTAGCGGTGTAATATCAAGGTGTCGCATTATATAGGTAAGTACATCAAGCTCCACTTACTGTCATTGTGAAATAGGCCGAAGAGTGTGTCATAAATAGTTAAAAAGGACGAGTGAAACTCAGTTTACGTGGTCTTGTTACATGGAGAAAAATTTGTCAGAAACGCGATTCTCTGAGTGACAGAACAATAGGTTTAATCTTCACGTAGTATAAAATGTGATGAGGGATGGAGAGTCGCTCGGGTAATAAGAAAATTTCAAGAGGTTTTTCTGCATTTTTACTTATATTAAATGCCGTTATTGTTCTATTGTTCAATAAAATGTGCTTTCTAGAGCGTAAGTTCGAACGGGAACTAAGTCTTGGTTTTGTTGTTTTGATTTTTATGTTTGTCTATAGTGTAATGGATAGAATTCGAACTCGGGACCTCTAGATCGAAAGGCAGACTCCTTCACTAACCTACCGATAAACAGTAGACTTGAAAGCTACATGGAAATAATCACGAATAAAATATGTCACGACTTAATGCTAGGCATGTGTTGTAATAGTGGAGCAATTACTTTCATCATGTTCAAAGCGATTTCTTGTTTGGAATTTCAATTACTTTTACAATAATGTTAACGGGAATTAACGCGATAGAACACGGCGGTATTTCCGCCCGATTGAGCAGTCCGACTGGGGAAGTACCTCCGCCCTACAGAATACCGCGGCTATAATAACTTCGTGTTGTGTTCCTAGCGGTGAGTAGGGTAGCCAGAACTCACTGGAGAATTTGTGCTGTCAGTGGCAAGACAAAAGGCTTGTCCTGCTTTGTCTTCTACTGACGGCACAGAAACTCTGTACTTTCAGGGTTGGCAGCGCGACTGTGACTCCTCTGGTGTTACAGACATCTATAGGTCACGGTAACCACTTTCCATCAAGTGGGCCGCCAACTAAGCGGTATAAAAAAAAAGGTACATAGGTGCGGGTAGAGGAAGAACCTTCTACATCACGAGCTTGAAGACGGCGGGCGTGAACCGCTGAGCCAGTCAGCATGTGACCACGGCCGATGTATCCTGGTAGAAACGTCAGGCAAACCAAAGGTATGTTTGTACCTATACCATGATCGCGTTAATTCCCGTTAACATTATTGTATATCATGGAACGCGATAGTTCAATTGCTTTTGTTTGATGTGTAACGTCTTTCGGGCGTGACAACTGTCTGATCTCATAACAGGTATTGAGACTATAGAAATGCGTGATTGGGAAAATCAGACAGAATAACTTAAAGAGAGATACAATAAATATTAATCTATTAATCAGTCAAATTTTGACAGTTTTTATCTTCTAAACCTATAAAGAAAAGTGTATAAATATAATTTTTTCCCATAGTTCTAACGAAAAATGTTAAGCCCGTGCAAAAAATAATTGATCCATGAATAGTTCACTTGCGTTCTCTGAATAGTCTGCATGCAGTTTCTGCTGCAGCTTTCAATGCAAACATTGAATAGACTTTAATTCATAGCAAAGCTATTTTAAAAATGAATTACAAAATTCCACCCGAAGGATCATGAAAAAGTAAATTAATAAAAGCGCGGTGGTATAAACAATATGAAATAACTTTGTAGAAATTACGGAGCAGACTCTTAAACATAACACACAATGAGACGTAAATAAGAAAGGCGATGGTGGAAATAAATTTGCATTTCAGGCTACAGTTCAGAAGGTTAAACAATCCTAATGAAGAAACTTTCAAACGCTCCTGCGATTAAGCACACTGACTCAACCATAATATCCAGTTCATCTCGCCGATTGTCCAAATATACGAACTTACCTACGTTCGTACTACGTTTTGTTCAATCAGCACTAAAAGTAACTCGACGCATCTGAGGTGATAAAACTTCGTGCATTCACTCGAATGAATCGAATAAAAAGTTACACTACTTAACTGAAGGTTAACAATCTTGTAGTGACTTTTTTAAAAACACATATTTATTAAATAAACTAGGCTAACTGACTGACTAACCAGTAGTTAATATTTTGGTTTTTAGCTTTTAAATGATGAGTTTCTAAGCTGAAAAATATTAATAAACCGAATTTCAAAAAACCCATCAAGATTGTTTACTTTTAGTTAAGTATCTAATCGAATAAAGTATTGATCAAGTCTGTATTTGAATCATTCATTCAAATGAATTGGAAGTGGTGTATTCCGTGTTTTAACACGAGTCAAGCCTATTATAATGAACCAGTTTCAGACTCGCTGCTACTGAATAGGTATTTGGTGATTGAAAATCTGCCAAGGAAAAAAACAGGAGCTTAAACAAAGTCTGGTAATATCAGTCAGTTAGTATGTTATCTTTGCCGACGTTATTTATAGAATTATTTTAAATCAAGTTATTAAAACGGTATTTTAGTTTGTGTGTTTTGATAAAAGGGGTACTTTTTGTTCCAATTGGTTACAAATTAATAGATACAGACACTCAAAATATTAATAATTTCTGCAACATTTCTGTAACGTTATCAAAATTAAGCACTGCAACAGAGTTACACAGTCCATTTCAAAGTTTTAAGTGATTTTGCTCGCTAGCTGTACACGCAGGCATAGGTTTAATGTTACCTAACTAACGCAAGTTGACCTTAAATGTTGTAAATGTGGTGGAAATAAACACGTAATATTACAGTTGATAGTAGCTGCCGTCCGACCGCGTATTACGCAAACACGGCGCTTGACGGAACCATTTGTTAGGGCTGTTCTTTGTAAACGTCTCGCTTTGTGATTCCCGTGAACATAGCGTGAACATTTTGACAAGTGGAATTTGTTCTGCAAGAGAGGGTGGAAATATACATCCCGCCAATGATAATTTTGCTGTTGCAAACTGTTGTTGCGGTACTTTGATTAAGCCTCCGTTCTGCCTGTCAGTTAACTGTTGATACCTTGCTTTATTGCGAAATATGAAATGTAATATTCTTGACAATGAATGCCTACGCACGGAATTATTACAAAGAATATAAATAAAAGGTTAGTAGCGTTAGGTGCTTTTGAAGTTTTTAAGGGATAATTCTATATAGTGGAATTGTTTTTAATTGGATAAAGTTATTCCAATAGGTATATTGAGCAGTGCGGCTGGGGTAGGAACCTCCGCTCTACAGAATACCACGGCCATAATAACCTCGTTTAGTGTTCCCGATGTCTTTTATACTAATGGAACAGAAACTCTCTGTGCTTAAAGGGTTGGCAGCGCGAGTGCGTGACTCCCTTGATTTTGCACCCGTCCATAGGCCACGGTAACCATTTTCCATCAGATGGGCCGTGAACTTGTCTGCCACCTAAGTGGTATAAAAAATAAAGACAAAACTGTTCTGCAGGTCTCAGAGTACTAAAAATCAGTCTGATAGTAATCATTCTGATAATAATCAGAAATGTCTTTCAACAACCCAAGTCGGGGAATTTTTGACTTCTTGAAATTTCCAAACTGAACTTAAGGTTCATGTACCTACATGTTGTGTTTTTTTAATATCAATTAAAACCAGGCAGTACCTACCTACAACAACAGTCATCAAGACCAGCAAGAAAATCTAGTACAATCCTTCAAGAGTCCGTCACAAATGTAGAGGGCGCAAGTATAACATGTAGAATTTTTCAGACGTTTAATTTCCTTCTGTAAAGTTTTAATTCAAGACATAAAGCGCGCTTAAAAGCGGCGTCTGGCAAGTTTCATCATCGTACAGATGCTTCGGTAGGAAGCTTACTTTACACACAAAGCCTACAAGTACAAAAGGCTCTGCCTCCGCTCCATTTTGTGTCTGACAAGCCGGGAAGTCGTGGAATGAGGCGCGTCAACTCTGTTTTGACGTCACCGGTTAAAATGTTTAAATTTCGACGTGTTGACGGGTGAGAGGTGTGTTTTGGTATTGTAAATCTCAATGTTTAGGTATAATTCTCGTATTTCTTATGAAAAAAATACTACCTACTTCTCTTATTATCTTAAAGCTCACTGAAAAAGGTTCTAAGTAGAACTTGTAATAAGTAAAGTTTATAGGTAAGTTTAGGTATGTAGCTGTGCTTGCGTTCTTAAAAACCTAGAATTTTCTCACTTGAAGGCTTTTTGATCTGCCAGGCTCAGCAGGTAAATTCAATGAGCTGACGGAGTCGCCCTGTCGAAGTCGTTTCGTCTCCACATTATTAAATAGTTTAAAAAACTATAACCAGACCATGGGAAGGTTAAAATACAGACACAGCTTTCCATCGATAGATGACATTTAGTATGACTGATTTGACGATAAAAATTGTATTTTCATCGTAAAATGTTTTTGAGACCCAGATATAAAAAGGCTTTTAAAGATAAATACATGGATCTTCATTAATTTGATTAGCTATTTATTTTATTTAAATTATACGAAACAATATGACTGACTGAACTGATTTATTGATACGAAACAAAAGCAAGTAGACAATTCTTCTCAAAGCCAACTACGAGTATATAAGATACGATTATTGTTTATTATTCCAAGACTTGACGATTGAACGCAGGATAAACACGATCCTTTTGAGGGTTCTCAAGAAGACATAGATATTAAATCAGAGCATCGCTCTATACGTATTAGTGACACCGGAAAAGACCAATTCTCCTTGAGTGATTCAATTGGTTACACAGTTGTGCTCTCGGTTGCTATGGTTATTAAATTCAGAACATATGTATGTTAAAATGTCCACACTTAACTTCTATGTCTTGGTTTCAATATCGCGTCGCATCAATCATTTTTGGGTTTTCTTTCTCAAATTATTGTATTCTCAATAGCAACTTGAAGCCAGAAAGAAATGATTACTTGACCGAAAGTAAATTTTGAATATGGGTTAATCAAACTTAATACATTTAACCCTCTTGGTGTGATAAAAAAATTATATTTTGGAGATTTAATGATAAGAAAAGAAAAAAAATCACGTGTACACGTGATTTTTTTTCTTCATAATGACAACTACCGTACTAGGCAAACGATTCACATGGCATTGGAACTCCACTAAAAAAAAATTAAGTGCATCCAGATCAAACAAATTACACGTGAATTTATTATTTATATATTAATATACCAAACAAGTAAATTTCGGGAAACTTCCTCCTATTTCTAGAAGATTTTCTTTATTTTTGTGTAGGAGCTATTGAACCGTCACCTTCAGTGTAGGTAATCGACAAAAAATGAAAACATTTTCTCCATCATGACTTATGTTTTCCTCTTCAATTAGTAGGTGACACTAGTAGAATGAAATACACAGTGTGAATGAGGTACACAGTGACAGATCAGAATATTAGCCGTCGAAAACGAAGACTATTATCGTTCGTTATAAAACTTTAACAAATGCAATCTAAAAAAGTACATTTGGTCTATAAGTGATTGCGCTGATGGGCGTAATAGTATTCTTGCATTATTGGCAATAAATAGAATGTTATAATAGTCAGTCCGGCGACCGGTCGTCGCGTCACCCGCACCTGTCCAGCGATTAAACTCAACCGTACATTCAACTGTAATCTAACGATGTTTCATTTTCAAGTCATTCAGGGTTGTCTCTTAGATTAATAGCAGTAAAATTCAATTTATAACACGAAATTGAATTTGTTTGGATTTCGTTTGTTACACTTTCACGGCCGAACTACTTAACCGATTATATAGGGTGTATCTGAAGCTCACCAAAATCTTTGGGCCCTAAAGTTGCTCCTTATTGATCGCTAGCCCGTATACCTGTGTAGAGCGGATAAGAATATATTATTTAGTGAAATATTATATGTATTCGAAATAGACAAAATCAACTGGCAGCCCTAAATGAAAAACTCAAAGCAATGTAGTTAAAATTTTGGCAATAATAGATATTATTGTGCTTCAAATGCTACACTCCGCCGGCACTAAGTACTCCCCACCTCATGACATATCCTCTCTCAACGCTGGCAACGCCGAACTACAGAAATAGTGTTAGACATTCATGGTCTATTATTGAACGAATAGGTACTTTAGCATTCAGCACATGGCGCATTTATGTTTGTAAATAACTTAAACAATAATGTTGTGTTTGATATGCTTATGTTAACAGCGGGAGTGGATGTATTTCCTTACGAAATAGTACCTAATTAAGTTATGAGTTATATAGTACCTATGGTAAACATGGTTACCACTACATCTGCACTTATATTATTATTATGTAAAGGAAAGATTTCTATTTTAGTATCTTTGTAAAGTAAGTATAAACTTAAAAAGTACTAGACGGATTTCAATTTTTTTTTTATAATTAGATGCTTTATCCGGGGTAAAATAGTTAGCAAATTACAAAAATGCTATTTTGCCTGCCTAAATATTCACTAGGTTTGGAATTAACTTATCGATTACAGTAGAAATACTTGTAAGTAAACATAAAAAATAGCGTAGTACTAATATAGGTACGTTTACGTTCACAAATTGGAGTGGAGCTACGAGTATGTTCGGTAGTTGAAGTGACAGATAAGAGAGCGTCGACGCGTAGTAAACAATACGCTTCCGACTGTGACGTCGCACTGTGGGGAGGAGGAGTCCGCCCTGAGCCGAACTTCACACACCCACAGTTTGAACTTTAAAACAATAAATAACGCACGTATGACAATTCTCTCTTTGTACTAAGAAGACTAATTGAACTCTTCTCTAAATGAGAGACGGGTACAGTGAAGAATACTATTATCTATTAGGAAATAGAATTTTCGAAAGTCATCCAGTAACCGACAATAGTACACATTTACCCTTTTTCTAATCTAAACACTTGGAAATTATAACACTTAGACAAAAATTACCCTAAACGTTGAATAATGATAGGTATAATAGAAATATACTAAGCTATATGATTGCAAAATAATTGTGTCTATTCATAGAAGATTTAAAAGAAAATACTTTACTTATATTAAATTAAAGATTCTGAACGCAAAATATTTTTTTTCTCGTCTGTTGGTTCTTAATGGATCTTTGATTAGAAAGGCCTTAGTTACTTTAGAACGTTTGTGAAAGGACCGATGGCCGTTGGAGCAAACGAGTCCTAGAGTGGAGACCGCGATAAGATAAACGAAAGGTAGGACGCCCCCTAGCCAGATGGACGGACGACCTGAAAAAAGTGGCTGGGACAGAATGGATGCGGAAGGCAGAGGATCGGCAAATCGGCAAAAATTGCGCATATAGGGAGAGGCTTATGTCCGGCAGTGGACTGCGGTAGGCTAATACTATCAAAAATAGAACCATCTAGTCACGACAATCGATATCCACGCGAGCAGAGTCTCAGGTATCCGCTTGTTAATAATAAGTTTTATGAGATAGGTTATGACCTAAGTTATTAGAGAATAAAAATAACTCAACGCAGATTAAACTTTAAGGAAAAGTATTTAATAATAACTACCCAAATACCTATATTTGTTCTTTCGCGAAGTATTTTCATTTCAAAGAACTTGAACGAAGTGAGTTGATAATATGCCTAATAAAAAAATAAGGCTAGTCTATCATAGACGAGTGAATGTATGATCTAAACATAAACAGGAGTAAAACCTCTAGTTCTTAGTGAACTTATTCTAATTTGCAACACATATCGAATTGAAAGATGGATTGACTACTGCCATCTGGCTTCTCTCTGACACCAACAATTAAAGTGGGTAAAAATTTAGTGAAAGAATGGGGTTGTACTAAAAGTTGCAAAGGATGAAAGTAATATGATCTCAAATTATTGATAGGAAATATGTGACTCAGTGCCGTTCACTACAAAACAAATCATTACCACACAACAACACAAAGCAATTAAGTAAGTAATCTTTCATCATTAATCGACTTCAAAAGATGAGGAGACTAAATATGCGAAGTAATACTAGAATTTATTAGTATAAATGTCCTCGATTTCATAATATTTTTATATTCTTGACACTTGATTAGTACTGTCATCTTAAATGGATATTGTTTGTAATTTATTACGTAAAGGCCTTTGTCAACTTTAAATAGGATTCTTAATTTCGTAATATACAAATGTCACCTAGACGATTTACACTAAAAAAATTCTACCACAAAAAAATCTTCATAAGTACCCACTTCCTTAAATAAATTACATTTACCCTTTATAAATTATATATTACATATTATATCTACCTATTCTAGGACCTTTTACACACCATCTATTTCTTAACCCAAGGCAGTGCCTTTAAAATTCATTCTCGCCCAATACTTTGCTTTTGGAAAATCGAATATTGCAGTAATTCGACTTGGATAAATGTATTAAGAAAACTGCCAACCCTTATTTCGTCACTCAGAATCGGAAGTTGAAAAGCGCTCAAAAAGGTTTATCCAAAGAGATTTCATTATAAAATTCTTTGGTTTAGAAAGGAAACCTCATTTTAAATTTAAGAAGTTTTGAATGCCGATATTTTAATACAAAGATGCCGAGGCCGCATCATCCAGCCCTTTGTTGATTCATTTATTTGTGGTTGACAAAATTTTGGCAAAGATAATAAAGAATATAATTTAATACTCAGATTTGTAAGATAACCAATATATCTTTAATAGCTTCCAGTGGTTTCTTCGGTTTTAGAAAGATTTGGCAATCAAAGAATATTCTATATTATGCAATTAACGAATATGACGTGAATTATGCTCTTTTGTTTGCACGAAAGAGCCTCCAAATGGCGCAACAAGAAGTAGCCAGACTCGTTAACCCAGTGTCTAGACTGACTAATCCTCTAAATACAATGGGTCGAATAAGGAATTTTATGAGCCATTCACTCAATGATAAAGAAAAACCTGTCCAAATAAAAAAATATTGATTTAATGGTGAATATAAACAATTCAAAAATTCCCTCGGATGTACACAAAGTATCATTAAAAAAGGTTCAGCCCTTAGTGATATAGATTGTAAAATTAATCTATACAACTATTCAATTGACTCTACCCAATTTTGTACAGAGACTTTTAACTCAAATCCCTAATTCACTGAAGTTACTAGTACGTATATACATCCAGTTTACTAAAGGAAATACCTGAACAAATAAGCGAAGGTAAGGCATTGTACATTTAGCCAATATAGTTCACCGACTACGGAATGAGATTCTAACGTGACTGATACCATTTACGGACTCAACAGAATCTTTCAACTGAAAGGCGTGAAATACTTCAAGGAAGTGTCGGTATTTGTTTAGATTTTTAATTCTATTCTTCCTTCATGTATTAGGTATAAATATGAAAGTTGGTGAACATCCAAACCATGTTTGTTATTCAATCAAATTCTAACGGTTGAACAGATTTGGAGCCTGTAATAACACATAGGCTACTTTTATTTCGGGAATAAGTTCCCGTGGCTTGTGGGAACTGGAGCAAATTTACATGTGGACGAAACCGCTAAATTAAAATAAATCGCCATTGAATGTGTTCAAAAAGTTTTATTTCAATGAAATGTTCTATTATTTCTAGCAAACCAGAACAAACTGCGTTTACTGATTTTTTTATATGCCATAAATGTACCTAGTATACCTCGATAGTTAAGAATAAACTAACATGTGAGCTCTATTCAAAATTGAACGCTTTTCTAGAGTTCCCAAGCAAAACGATGACACCTACATGAAGTTAAAAAACTCGGTTCCTAAAATGAGATATTTCTGATATAGAACTTTTTATAAAATAACATTTATTATAATTTATAAAAAAATATTATAATATTTTTGCTCTTATTCTTAAGATGTTTGTACTACTTATTTATGTGTTTTTTTGAGTCCAAGACGCAACGTCTTCGTCTGCGACCCTTAAAAACTTGATACTTTAACTGTTTATCTATTTTTCACCTTTAAAGTGAGTATATGCAAAAATAAATAATGCCCTACGTGATTCCTGGATTACGAATTTATTGAACGTGACAATCAAATGCGTTTAAGCTTTTAGGCGAGATTACAAAAATATATATTTAACATACGTGGTGACGCAGCGGATTTGCGTACGTTGTGATTTCCACAGCAGGCAAACATTGAATTTTTCAATTAGGAAAATCCTCAGTTGCAGTAAAAAAGAATTATTGACGATATTTGGGTGTAGTTGATTTGTCTCTTCATTTCAGGTGAGGTCAGCGTGAAGTCCTTAGTCTTGTAAGTGCCCGCACATCTAAACCAATCTCTTCACTGGTACACAAATTAAAAATCGAAGTAAATAAATCAATTATCCAAGTTCGTTTAAGCTATAAATAACTTTGATTACAATTTTATTAGTGTGTCAAGAGGATCGAATAATTTTTGTCATCTCATCATTTCTGCCTCGCTTACTGAAGTGGCAGCCACTCTCGTTTAAGGGATAAAACATTTTCAAACAATAACGGATATTAGAACTGTCAAACTTCAAAAATGAGAGGCTGTAACCGTGTTTCCGACATAACCGATTATTATAGATTAAAAATGAAAAAGAATGTTTCAAACATTTTTCCTTCATATCAAAATTCTCTGTTTTCAACATTAACTTTATAACCAAGTTTAGACATCTCACTGTAGATATTTATTTTAATGTTTAACGTTTTTTCTATACTCTTGAAAACTTACTAAATTGTATATCTTTTCTTTTTTAATTTAAAAACTTGATGAAACTTATGCAGGTTAGGTGTTAACGTGTTAGTCGCAAAATATAAGATCATGTCAACATATATACTTACCTATGTGGCTGCATTATTTTTATTAAGAGAATAATTTTGAGACATTAAATTCCTGGTCATCATATCTTCAGAGAAAGAAGAATATAGTAATAATTCTAGTTCCTAGAAGAACCCCTGTTCTTCTAGGAACTAGAATTATTACCTCTTTTCTTCCAGGTTCTTTTCCCTAAAAGAACCTGGAATTAGAATCCCGGACTTTTTAGCTAGGCGTAAAAATTCCGTCAAAGGCGCTGCTGTCATTTGAAGAAAGGATAGCATCTTTCTTTTTAAAATTTTCATATGTCACGATCAGACCAGATATAAGAGAACCAAAATAAAAATAATATGTAAAAAATAATAAAAAACCAATAAAATTCAATAGATATGTTCTTCATAAGAAAATAATATAATAAAAACAAAATTGGGAGAAACAAAACTTTAGAGTGGTTATAATATTAATATAAAGCAATATTATTATAAATAAGAATACCGCGACTATAATAACCTCGTGTTGTGTTCCCGGCGGTAAGTAGGGTAGCCAGAGCTCACTGGAGAGTTTTTGTTCCGTCAGTGGGAAGACCAAAAGCTTGTCCTGCTTTGTCTTACACTGACGGTACAGAAACTTGTGCTTACAGGCCTCGCAGTGCGAGTGTGACTCCTTCAGTGTTGCACACGTCCATAGGCCACAGTCTAACCACTTTCCATCAGGTGGGCCGTGTGCTTGTCTGCCAACAAAGCCAAAAAAAAATGTACAACATTAAAAAAAAACGTTGCTGTACACCTAACAACGGAAGTCGATGTAGACATTTGACTGTATGTCAAGTGTAGCTACGATGGATGTAGGTGAAAGGCTAAGAGGGTTCACTACACAAATGTTCAGAGTAGTCGCTCGCGGCACCACTCCACGAAACATCCTCTAAGAACGAGACCCTCTATATAGACGAGTTCGTGTATATCTATCTACGTAGGAGCGTACTGTTTGTGCATGTCGAGAGCAATTGTTTTATGTGATTCTGTGCCTTACATTTTCAAATATTATTCAAAAGTATTATTATCTTTTATTTGACTAACTACAACATAACAACATAAACTCACGCCTATATCCCCGAAGGGGTTGGCAGAAGTGCTAGCACACACATTTCCCCCGTTTATGTTTAGGTCCCAATGTAATAGGTGGCGAGACTATTGCCATTTACCGGGCACTTATAAACCTGCGATAAAAACACACGTAACTTCGAAAAGCATCGAAATGTCATTAGTGTGTATCATGGTAAAACGTGGGATCGAACCCGAGACCTTGTCTTAGCAGTCCATTACCCATACCACTAGGCTACCGCGGCTTTTTACTAACTACAACAGCTAGTGGATATGTAAATACGCACTAGCTGTTGCCCGCAACACCACCCTTGTAGAGTTTTGTTTCCGTTCTCGCAACTTTTGGGAAACTATTTCAGGGGTACAATGTGTTACTCCAGACAGTAATGTATCCCTGTACCAAATTTCAGCGAGATCCGATCAGACATTTGAGTGTAATTCAGTAACAAACATCCACATATTGAAAAATCTTCACAAAACTTTCACATTTTAATATTAGTAGGAAGTAGGATTATGAGTAGTAGAATATGACAGTAGGCGGTAGGACAGGATTCACAGATATGTAAAGTACACATTTATTACCTCAACTATGTCGTTCATATGCTTTTTTTTTTTATACCACTTAGTTGGCAGACAAGCACACGGCCCACCTGATGGAAAGTGGTTACCGTGACCTATGGACGTCTGTAACACCAGAGAAGTCACAGTCGCGCTGCCAACCCTGTAAGTACAGAGTTTCTGTGCCGTCAGTAGAAGACAAAGCAGGACAAGCCTTTAGTCTTCCCACTGACAGCACAAATTCTCCAGTGAGCTCTGGCTGCCCTACTCACCGCTGGGAACACAACACGAAGTTATTATAGCCGTGGTATTCTGTAGGGCGGAGGTACTACCCCAGTCGGACTGCTCAATCGGGCGGAAATACCGCTGTATAAAAGTTCATGGTTAGATGAAGAGAAGCAAAACAATAGGTCAGCGTTGTGAACTGTTCTAATTAACGTTTGAATCTACCTGATTATGTGAGAGGGGAATGATTGTAGAACAAATTATTTATGGTCCTACGATTTTGCTTTATTTAAATCACGATACAGTAAGTAGATCGGCTTTGAAATTATGTAAAACAGCATTTAAACACCAGCTTTACAATCTATCATTTGGCTGTTTAGTACTTATAGGCGTTATTTTTTAAAGAACTGTCTTTCGGTCGCTTTACAAGTTAGTTTTTAAACTAACTTTTAAAGCGACTGTGCGCTCGGATCCCACGAACCCTGCGTTTCGACCCCAAAATATATATTTTTTTTTTTATACCACTTAGTTGGCAGAAAAGCACACGGCCCACCTGATGGAAAGTGGTTACCGTGACCTATGGACATCTGTAACACCAGAGGAGTCACAGTCGCGCTGCCAACACTGTAAGTACAGAGTTTCTGTGCCGTCAGTAGAAGACAAAGCAGGACAAGCCTTTAGTCTTCCCACTGACAGCACAAATTCTCCAGTGAACTCTGCGTGTTAACGCAGCGTGATAAAAATCATGATAACGATAGATTATTAACTACGACCGCGGTAGCCTAGTGGTATGGGTAATGGACTGCTGAGACGAGGTCTCGGGTTTGATCCCAGGTTTTACCATGGCACACACCAATGATTTTTCGATAGTTTTCGATGCTATGTGTGTATTTATGGCAAGCTTATAAGTGCCCGGTTAATGGCAATAGGCTCGCCACCTATTACATTGGGACCTAAACATAAACTAGCTAAATGTGGGTACTAGTACCTCTGCCTACCACTTCGGGGATATAGGCGTGAGTTTATGTTATGTTATGTTTAGTACTAGTACCCCAAATTCTTCCTCTTAATGTTAATCTTAGTCGCATCCGAAGCGTTTCAAATCGGATTCTGGGGTCCGCTTTGCCAGTCTACTGCGGATTTGGCTAAACTTCGATATTTTCTGTGAAGCGACTGCCACCTGACCTCCAGAACCCAAAGTATGATATTGCAGCATTGCAGCTAGACTAGTTGTTATACTTTTTAGTGCTCCAACTACCCGTAACTACTGCCATAGATGTTGATCTGGCAACCGGGACCGACAGCTTAACGTGCTCTCCGAGGCACGACCAGATCAATGCATATACCCATATTCATGCATACAAATATTTGCAATAGAACCCACACCTCCTGCGTAGCGGCTGCGTTCACTACCGGTACGCCACGGAGGCTGCACTTGTATAACAAATTATAAGTACCTACCTATTTCCGTTAACCCTTTCAACTAAGCGTCCAGCATACTGGATTTGTTAAGAGTGACGTCAGCAGCGAAATGGTCTCGATTTGAATGTGTGACCACTCTATCTTAAGGCCGACTTTTTATCCACTAAGTTAATGATGCTACATTAAGAGTCCCCTGTACCGAATACTTCAGTTCTCCATAATGATTTATTTTTGTTTTTCCTTCAATCGCGTTTCCGTATAGCCTGGGAGGACAGTTCAGTGAGCTTATTTCCTGTATGTTTCTGTTCCACGAAACCTTTTCCCTTTCTGTTTTTCTAATGTATTTGAAGCGTTTGTGCGATATACTGATCTTGTAGCCAATAACCTCCACAATTTTAGACTATAATCGGTTCCAATGCCAAACAACTAGATTTGTTCAACGAATTGCATGAATGAATTAACAAACATTTTACAAGCTTTCATTTTGATTATTTTGAATGGATAATCAGGGCGTCACACGGCAATGACACATGGAGAGAAAGTACCTTCATTATTGTAGATGGGACATTTTACTGAAAGAAGACTTTATTATAATTTTAAAAACTATTTGAACTGCATCCAAACATTATAAATTATTGCCTCATTGAACTAGGAATCGAATCTGGTCTGTAGTTTTATGATTCAGTTTGAAAGGCATCATCGTAAAAGTTATTTTTTGCTAAATAAATTAGTATCAGAAACATATACCATGAAATCCCTGTAAATGTTGTGAAATTTAGTAAAAACATTACCCAAAATTTGTTTACCCGCATGGCGTCACTTAGCGCATCGATTTTTAATCTAAGCCATTAATGTTAGAGTGTCTGCCTGATTGCTCCATCAGGTCGTCTAATGCGTTTACAACTACATCACCACTGCTAAAAGCAATTTGCGCCTACGAGACGTCTTAAAGTAACCCTTCTACATAGCCGTACATCTTAAAATTGACATGAATTCATTAGTTACTTGACAGGAAGTATGAGGCAGTTCATGGAGTAATATTTACCTTTGTGTTGTGTGAATTTGTTGATTTGAAAAAAGAAAGTGGCATTTAGACACCAAGTATGTATAATTTAACTAGCTTTTGTTATGGGTTCTAGAAACTGGATAAATACACTTATCATACATTTTTTGTTGATAGTGAATGATTCAATAATAGTCTTTTGAACCGACTTCTAAAATAGGAAAAGATTCTCAATACGTCTATACTTTTTTATATTTGTTACGTCCAAACTCTTGAACAATTGAACCGATTTTGGTGATTCTTTTTTCATTTGAATGCTAGTGCCTTATCCAGGAAGTCGGGATGCAACTCTCGAAACACAGCCTTTATGTACCTAATCATCTTCGTGATGTTCAGCTGTTGATAGAAACCTAAGCCGTCCATCAATTTCTAGCTGCCCGAAACATCTGCATCTTTTTTATATTTAAATAGAGGAATACGTGTATTAGCACTATTCATAAAAAAAGAAGTTTAAAATTATAACCCGACTACTGAAAAATCAAGCTAAAAAACAAGAAAATATCAAGAATAGCCGTGGTCGTATGCCACTTTTCCATATAATGTTTTTGTTGAGTAAGTTAATATTAGTGCCCGGAATACGGCAATAGGCTCGCCCCCTATTACGTGGTACCGAATACAATGATTGGTGACATATAGGTGTTAATTTACCTCTACCTAACCGTACGGGGATAAAGGCGTGATTATATGTATGTTTAGTAATGTTAGTGTTATAAAACCGACTTAAAAAACTAAAAAGTATAAAATAATTTATTAAAAAGTATATATTAGTCTATAATAAGTCGTAGTAATAATAACATAAACGTGTAAATCAGCATAGCTATTTATTTGCCTGTGCAAACATCCACTGTTTTCCAATCTACATCGATTTTTTTGTAAAAAATCACTTAGGGACATAATGCATTTCTATTTGATTTGGCAAAATATACACGGCTCATACCCAAATGAGCCGTGTACATACGTAAATACGTACACTGTATGTTAAACACCGACATTCAATGCAAATTAAGTAAGTATTACTGATAACTGATTACGTGCACGACACGCAATATAGGTTAAGAAGATAATACCGATATAGGAATTTCTCAAAGAGTTCACACAGTGGCCGTGAGGGACGATTTTGTAAAGCTTTCCGGTGGTCTTGTAAACCATTCACGAAATGCAGCACTTACAGTGCACTTAAGTCAAACTTAAGTGGTGGGGTGGTACTTCCTCAGTCGAACTGTTACATAGTT
The DNA here is from genome assembly GCA_963662185.1 of Eilema griseolum. Classification (NCBI taxonomy): domain Eukaryota; kingdom Metazoa; phylum Arthropoda; class Insecta; order Lepidoptera; family Erebidae; genus Eilema; species Eilema griseolum. The sequence goes on along the minus strand of OY759238.1, from coordinate 13,957,813 downwards.
GCTACGAAAATTACCTACTATCATAAATGACAATGTCTCTTGTTACCTAATTTTGCGGGCGAAGTGGCTACGTTGATCGTAGACCCTCTGTAGATCTTGTTCTGTAGGTCTACGACATAGCAAACCGGGTGTAAAGAAAAAATATTGACAATTATGTGGTTAAAGATATCTGATCAAAGTTATTTATATTTTAATGAATACCCTGTTTAACTACTTAGTGAAGTTTATTATATTATACATTTTTTAATAATAATATAAACTAAAATTTGTATTACTATCATCTATTTTTACCCGACTGTCAAGAAGGGTTGTGCTTTACGCGCGTATCTTATATGTATGTTTGTAATATTCTTATGTACCTCATATCTTCTAAACTACGGGGCGAATTTTTTCAATTAAGATATTGTTAGAATTATCTTAGTAACCCAAGTATTCTTAGATAGGTAACGCGAAAAAATCATCAACATGGCCCGCCATAAAACGCCATAATATAAAATAAAAATAAATTGTATACTGCAATACCTTTATAGGGATTAAATTAAAGTACTCTACTATTTCAAAATGAATGACCCCATTTTAATTAAAAATATATTATTAATTCAAAGAAAAAGCCTGAATAATGATGAAAAGAACGAAACAAGTTTGTTAAGCAGGCGGTAGCCATTAATTTTCTATCGGTTGTTTCGATTTTTTCTGTACCAGTTGGATTTTTTCTTTTAATTATTTTTTTATATTAACTGTTGTATTGGGTATCAATCCATACAGTTAGTAAATTTAAAATTGAGAATATTTTTGAATTTGCGCAGCGATATTATTTGTTTTATTATGTACTTTTTACATCGTCAAACTAAATCACCATCCAGAGCACATCTAACACAAGAATTTAGTTCAACAAGGGGTGTTGCTTTAGTCTCTAGATTTAAAGAAGTAATTTAATTAACTGCTTTCCAATTTCAATACAACTATTGCCGTAGTAGCTTATTTATAACATTCTAGAATTAAAATAGATCAAACAACTTATGTAATCTACATGATAATTAATTTTATAGAACATATTTTATAGAAGCTTAATCAGACGATAAGTTAAACTCAACTTAGCATATTTTCCGTGTTCCCCACATTATAATGAGAACGCAAAGTTTCTAAACTTACATGCATGAAGTGAAATGAGTTCGGTAATCACTTTATAAACGTATTTAATACTGAATTTCAATCTAGAAATTATACTTTTTGGAAGTTGATATGCATATGTGATTATAATTGAGCTTTAAACTTCGTAGGTACTTCAATTTATATACATTACATATGTGATGTAATTTCTCGCGTCAAGTTTATACAATATTACAAACACATTGAGACACCACTTATGTGACAGTTACGTATTAAATCCATAATGTATATTTGAATCAGATGAAATGTACTTAGGAGTAGATACTTCATTGAGGTGTCTGTGGGGTTAAAGGTCTTCCAAAATTTAGCATATTTGAACACATTTGACATTTATAATTGATAGTACCGTCATCGCATTTGAAATCATAAGATTATGGAATTATTTATTATAGAATTGAAGTAGTTCGAAGAATTGATCTGTAGCGATTTAGGAACTTAGTCTGGTGATGAACATCTAAACACATAGCTTCTATTTGTAACAAGGATAATAACTTTTTTTATAATATAGTAATAATTTCAATGTGCACGTTCCTAATTATGCTAAAGGGCAGGTGTTTGCATTTATGATACCTACCGGTAATGAGAATTAGCGTATCATAATAAAAAATTATAGACTATTCATTTTCATTTTAGTCTTAAAAGCATATGATGAGCCCTGTGGAACCGAATTGGAATCAATTTATAATTCATCGTGTTGCCATTGTTGTTTAGCAAATAATATTAAAGTCAATTTTCAATTCGCCCAAGCGCTCGGGTGTCTATTAAAATTATAGCGAATATCGGGGTTATCTGCTAAGAGGGACTTGAGTGATATTACATAATTTATTTAAGGATTTTTCAAATTATGCTGTATCGTAGTAAATAGTATTAATATATATTCAAAGTAAAATCCCAAATTAATATATACAATATTGAGAAATAGCGTGATAAGAGAACGATGTGGAGTGATAGAAGATGTAGTGAGGAGAATTGAGAGAGGAATGTTGAGATGGTTTGGTCATGTTGAGAGAATGAATGAAAGAAGACTAACGAAACAGGTGTATGAGGCGAGTGTGGATGGTACTGTCGGAAGGGGAAGACCTAGGCGCACATACCTGGACCAAATCGGGGAAGTTTTAGAAAAGGGGCAGGTCAGGAGTACTCTAAGCCGACGAGCATGCATGAAGAATGTATTGAGAGTGAATGAAGCGAGAGTAGTATGTCAGGATCGTAGCAAATGGAGATCCGTGATCTCTGCCTACCCCTATGAGAGACAGGCGTGATTTTATGTATGTATGTATGTATGTATGTATGTATGTAATATTGAGCAGATAAAGGTAGTGGCAGAGCCCTGCCAACATTTTCGGAGCACAATCCAAATTTACCTGCTAGTCCATGCACTTTTTTTTATACCACTTAGGTGGCAGACAAGCACACGGCCCACCTGTTGGAAAGTGGTTACCGTGGCCAATGGACGTTTGTAACACCAGAGGAGTCACACTCGCGCTGATAACCCTGTAAGTACAGAGTTTCTGTTTCGTCAGTGTAGAAGACAAAGCAGGACAAGCCTTTAGTCTTCCCTCTGACAGCACAAATTCTTCAGTGAGGTCTGGCTACCTGCGAACACTGCGTTATTATGGCCGCGGCATTCTGTAGAGCGGAGGTACTTTCCCAGTCGGACTGCTCAATTGGGCGGCAATACCGCCGTATCCTACCTCCTAGCACCTGAGAAACAACGGAGAAGGCTCTGGCTTAAGCTGTCCTCTTAGAGTTGAGATCTATAAAAAACAAAAAACTGACCCTAAGGTCCGAAGTGACAACTTAAGATGCAACTTGAAAATCATTATAAGAATTATGAAAGGTAATGAATTATTTTTTTTACCTCCAGCCCCCATTAGCGCAGGTCTGGGGGTGACGGGTGGAGCCACCAGTCATCCTGGCAGAAGCAGGCCGTGGCAGCCGCGCACCTCCCCATTTCCGGGGATGAGTTGGGGGCTCTGTGGTCCCCACACCCGAGGAGAGTGCCAGATCGAGAAAGATGGCCCTGGGTCGGCCGGGGTGCGAGGGATATGCCTGTTAACCACACCTTCGGCAACAAAACGACCCACAGGCAGCGTGCGTTTTGGTCGGTTCAAGTCCGACATAACTTCTTCCACCGACTCCGGTAAACGTCCACCGTCCTTGGGGATTTTGCGCACGTAAAAAAAAGGTAATGAAAATTATCATATTCAATTAGTTCGATCATTTAAGTAAGTCTAACTAGTTGAAATAATTTTCCTACGACATTAGCTCATAGTATGCTAATTTTTAATTTTAACCAGCCTGGCACTGCCAAGATAATAGTAATTTTTTGTTTTGAACGAAGTTAGCGTAGGAATTTTATTTTTAATACCCTATTTTTAACCGTCGGGTTTGCTTGAAAGGTTTTTATGATAGTCGAGAAAATCCAGAAAGTGTGTAAGGACCAAATCAATAGCCAACAAGCGTAATAGCTTGGCGAATACTTAAATTTAAGAAACATGTAACAAATTATGGAAATAAATAAATTAAAAAAAAAAAAGATGGCGGGCTGTTATCTCTGCCTGCCGCGGAGAGACTAAGATGTGAGTATATATTATGTATGTATTACACTTATCGGGTTGGATGAATTCCGATTCTATTAGGTACTGTATAAATGCTATTTATAACATAACATAAACTCACGCCTATATCCCCGAAAGGGTAGGCAGAGGTGCAAGCAGCCATATTTCGCCAGTTTATGTTTAGATTCCAATGTCATTTAAGTAATTTAATTATGCCATATAGGTGGTGAGCCTATTGCCATTAACCGGACACTTATAAAACCTGCGATAAATACATACATAACTTCGAAAAGCATCGAAAAGTCATGGTAAAACCTGGGATTGAATCCGAGACCTCGTCTCAGTAGACCTTTACCCGTACCACTAGGCTACCGCGGTTATTATGCTATTTATCCTATTTTATATTCTTGTAAATATTGGTTTAAATCTTTAGACAATAACCAAATATACTGATTGTACAATACTTACATAATATAATAAATAGATATCATTTTATTCGGACAAAATAATTAGATAGTCCCAGATTATGATCTACGGTCGGAGATGATTATCGATGGAACTACCGTGATTAAGAATATAATAGACTTTTTGACAAGGTCATCCGTTTCTTTCTAATACTGCTTAATATGTTAGTTTGTCCTGAAAAAATATACTTTGCGAAATATGATATTGCCTAACTAAACTGAAACCATGACTATTCATTATTTTCGATTCCCAAAGTAAGTTTAATTGTAAACAATCGAATTTTATGCCAATTTTTAACTTTGTAGATTCCTCATTCAATTTTAAATTACTATAATTATACCATATACGTGTAAACATAACGTAGACCGAGATAAAATCATATGATTATAAAACCTGATATTGTTATCATTTTCTGTGAAATAAAGTTTGATTTGATTTGATTTGATTAAACGCAATATTCAATCACAGTCCATACATTTGCACTACGCGCGACTGGCGCGTGACGTCACTCTCAAGTTCGATTTTGTATGGAGCGTTTTCGGACTGTGAGAGAAATGGAATTTTCAAAATCAAATATCCATAAAACTATTTGTTGTATGAATTTTTAACTATAGCAGTTTATCATATTATTACACAATGGTCATTTTTCGAGAGTAAAAAGATTGTCAAATAGTCAATTTACCTTGGATTGATGCACGTTTTCCAAATACTGTCGACTCTGGAACAAAAGAAAAGTTCTATAAAATATTATTATTTACTGAAGTTTATTCTAATCTGAGAAAAATAAATGACGTGAGTATTTTTAAACTAGATGACAATCAAAATATAGCCTTTTAGATCACAAATCACTTATGCATACTAGTAGCTCCTAGTTTTTGTTCATTTGCCTACTTCACTTATCTACTAGGTACCAAAACCAAAGGGAAATATTAATGCAAGATCTTCATGACCTTTAATGTTAATTTAATTTGTGATGAGTCTAGATGATATACTATGAATATTTACCTCTGCACATTCAACTCTGAACTTCTCAAAGATCTGATACATCAGTTATAGTTTTACGTCGTGTAGGTACCTGAATTTGTAATATCTTTTCTTATTTCTGAACTAAAGACGTGCACGGCTGAGCCAGTTACAAATCTATTTTCAACTTTTATCAGTTCCCAGGAATCTTGATTTGTGTGTTCACTTCGTAGTTCATCTATATGTAACAATCAAATTCTGTTATTTCAATCATATCTCAACTTTCAATGTTTATGTTAATTTGTAGTAAAATACTTCTATCCTCTTTTGAATTTAGAACTATTAAACACCGTTACAACAATGTTAACGGGAATTAACGCGATTATGGTATAGGTACATGCATACCTTTGGTTTGTCTGACGTTTAGACCAGGTTACACCGGCCGTGGTACAACGAACGTTACTTCTACGCAAGAGCTGTACATGAAGCGATTGAATTTAAGAAGCATAAAAATTTCAATCGGGAAGATGGTTTTAAATTACCGGCAACATGGAATCCAGTGATAAGAAACATGCAACCTCGCATTTCTGTGCAGTCGGATAGGTACCGGATAGTTTGCTTATAGAATAGGGACTCTGTGGGTGTGGTATGTGAAGGTACATGGCGAAAATTAATATCGACAATGTGCGGGTAGAGGAAGAACATTCTACATCACGAGCTCGAAGACGGCTGGCGTACACCGCTGAGCCAGTCAGCCTGTAAACGATAGTTCAAGTAGATCTTATTTTATTTGAAGAACTTAAAATGATTAATATGACTAAATAAAAGGACAACCCTTTAGTCTTCCCACTGACAGCACGAATTCTCCAGTGAGTTCTGGCTACCCTACTCACCGCTGGGAACACAACACGAAGTTATTATGGCCGCGGTATTCTGTAAGTCGGAGGTACTTCCCCAGTCGGACTGCTCAATTGGGCGGAAATAGCGCCGTGTCCTACCTCCTAGAAACTTTTTCATATATATTTATATGTAAAGGTGCAACTACATACTTGAATGTTCATGGCAACACAAGAGTAAATATTTCAGAACCAAAACAAAGGTATAACTAAATGTTATGCGTTCAACTAAATATCCAACAATTCACAATGGAAATTTAATTATCATGGTAATTTACATCTCTTGTGTAAAAGTCGTCAACGATTCAGACAATGCATAATAAAACAACAGCAAGGAAAAACGTGACAAGGAGCTCTGAAGAAAGTCAAAGGATCTTCTTGTTAGCTATTTAAAAAGCTCATTTATATTTTAATAATATTACTGCAATGTTTGAATGCTTCTTAATACAAACAAAAATAAACCATTTCATAACATAATATAACATAAACTCACGCCTATATTCCCAAAGAGGTAGGCAAAGTTGCTAGCACCCACATTTCGCCAGTTTATGTTTAGGTCCCAATGTAATAGGTAGCGAGCCTATTGCCATTAACCGGGCACTTATAAACATGCGACACATAACTTCAAAAATCATCGAAAAGTCATTGGTGTGTGCTATGGTAAACCTGGGATCAACCGAGATCTCGTCTCAGCAGTCCATTACCCATACCACTAGGTATACATTTATATAAAAATCCTTAAGGACTGACATAGCCGTACATCTATTAGATCGAAGACATTTTAAGAAAAGGAAACATTCAAGGCAAGTAACGCTCCAAGTTTTCTATCCAATAATAAACTTATAACTCATGATATCTCGCACGCACATTGATTTTATTTGATGAAATGTACTCGGTTAACGCCAGTGTACGTATCTGTTAGAATCAAATCTATTTTAATGTGTAATAATTGTATGAGATATTTTGCGATTGAGACGTGATACACAAAATAATTGTGAATATAAAGTCTCATTTCGGCCAACATCGTTCAAAATGTCGTGTACGGTGCATGTCTTGAACTAATAAACATTAAGCATACATAACAAATGAATGTCATTGTAGACTAACTCCGTTTATATGTAAATGTAGCTCCACATCTTAATGTATCTGAGTTAGTAACATTAGGTAGGCGAGTGTTAAAATAGTGTACCTATAAATTAGTATTGTCTATATGTGGAATATATGGCTGAGCCTTTCGATTTGATAAAATATGAAGCTAGTGTAACAATTTGAAAACTGTTTAATGTGGCAAATATTTTTATTTAACTTCTGGTTAATTAATCAATTTGGCCCTTTTTTGATAACATTACTTAGTCGCCTGTCGCCTCTGTATCATAAACTGTTATGTGTATATGTCATTCAAAATTATCAATGATGAAAATTTAATAGGTAGTATTCAGCCTGTCACTGCGCTACGATGGTGAACTCTTTAAGCCGATGTCCCCAAGCTTCGAAGTGAAGATTGTCAGATGGGGGAAACAAATTCCTATTTTATCCCTTCATTTTTTATTAATGCGTCCCACAAAGTTATTACTAATTGCTTATTTATTCAATTACAATTTTCATTACCAATTCTGTTTCTAATTGACACACGATAGGCTAATGACTGAGATGCCGGATTTATAATACAGGGGTCGCTAGTTCGAGTCTCGTCAGTGCACTACCGACATAAATACAATTCTGGTTATTTTTGTAATTTTCTAGTTAAAAATATGTTAAACTTTTCATAGTTTTATATCCTTACAGTAAGTACTTTCATTGTTTCTTTTAACTTTGCTATATAATATAATCTATGTTTCACAAAATAAGTAAATAAAAACTCAACGAAAATGGAACGCAAAGCACTCGGATTACACACTTCATACAGATATGTCAACAGGAAATCGTTTTTGTAACTGATTCTGAAATAAAACATTTAGATCGATTGGTTGCATCGGTCGCAGCAACATTCGATATTTTAATAGGTTGCCAGTTATATATAATAGATGTTATACATTTGTAATAATCAACGTTTTATAAATGAAAGCAGGTGTATGGCAATCGTAGTATATTTTAAGTTTTGTATGTTTAATTAATTTGGGATTTTCTATAACGAGAACGACAAATCTGTTAAGATCTACATTGTATCCTTTTTATTTTATATTTGAATATTAGTAACTAGCTAAGTTATATTGCTTGTGTTAGTGGTTTCAGTTCTTCTTCTCTTGTGTTAGTGTAACGGCCAGCATTCGAAACCTCTCGAACCTTCAGTACCTCTCGATCGCAAGTTCGACTCTTTTCTATACCACTTGAGTGGAGACAAGCACACGGCCTACCTAATGGAAAGTGGTTACCGTGGCCTATGGACGTGTGCAATACCAGGGGAAACACACTCGTGCTGCCAACCCTGTAAGAGATTTTGTGCCGTCAGTATATGAGACACTATATATCGACGTTCGTATACGACATTTGTTACTTTAGAATAATTAGTTAAAAGACTTACAGGATACGAATAATGATGACCATAATAGCCAAATATTATCAGCAGATCTAAAAAGGCCACTTTATTGGAATCGTATTAGGATTATATTTAGTCATGTGGCGATATTTACACGATTTTAGAATCTGCTTAGTATATAAATTAATTTGATTCGGCTGATGTGAGTGAGCATTTAACGAATTTTATAGAAATCTATTAAATCTACTAGAAATTCATAAAGTTACTCATTTTTAGCAGAATCACTCAATGTGGACTTTTAGACCCGTAGTTCTCTTTCTTGCTCACGTCACAGCCTGTCGTCATCGACTTTACTCGACAATTTCCCAAACGCCGGGCGGTTACTGAGAATTTTTTAACATAAGAATCCAAAAACACGCTATCACTGCCTAACCGACAAAGAGGAGGGATACATACTTGAAAATTAATAGGTACAGTCGGTGGAGATTTAACTAACATACCTTTACATACATCCACAATGGTATAGGTGCATACTTATTTCTTTGGCCGTGTGTACCAATAAATGTGCAACTTAAAAATATCATTTCAACAGTCGAGAATAATATTGATTTTATTTTAGTCAGTTAAATCGAGATTGGGCGATGTGATTATTAATGGTGCAAGGGCAAGGGTCGGCGCGGCACAACATTAAACATTTCACAACCAGCTGTCAAAGTATTATGGACCTTATTTACAAGAAACCATCGCGCATTAGGAAGGAAACACCTTTCAGACGTTGTAAAATATGGTTCTCGTAGCACTACACTGAGAAATGAAATACGTAATGCGATTGATGTAATTCTTATTATATTTGAAGTTTGACTATATTATTCGAATTCAGGGCGGCACTTGTTACAGGAAACTTGAGATCTGCTTTCTCGAGTGCCTACGTTCAACGAAGTGAAATTAAGTGTCTGATATCTACTGAATTATTGAGTTCAGAATGAAAATCGAAGAATTATATTTATTTGCGTCCAACAAATAGAATATTTCTTTACGAGAGTTGTATATCCTTATAAATTTTATGAGATTTTCGTAACTACTACACCTATTTAGGTTTAATGACAATATGTAGACGAAGTTTGTTAAGTGTGTAAGGATATAAGCAGAAGACAGCATATTATTTCTGCCTACCCTAGAGGAGAAAAGGCATAACGTATATGAAGAAAGTGCTCAAAAGGGTTTAGAAAAAAAAAGAAAACGAGTTCTAAGGCACAATTTTAAATCATTATGGGAGGGTTAAAATGAAGGTTGTAGTTAATCCACGTACCTACTGTATACGAGGTAATTTCCGCACTTAAAATTATTTTAAGAACCAACTAAATGCCATTTGCCTTATTCGTTATGAATAAAACTAAGGAACTTTCACAGAGCAAGCACTGCTGTTGAGCAACTGATCAAAAAACATAATATCCACATGTAATCTTTTTGCCTTTTAAAAGAATTGCTATTTAAGCCCAAATAACAATATCTACTCGAAACATTTTGCAAAATCTGTTTAGCTTTATTACCTTTACGTTTGAGCTTAACATTAAGCTTCAGTAAAATGTCAAGGAAATCCCAAACTATTATAATACAGAATTCATAAACAGAGCCCAGGTGAGGCTTGAGGGGATTACACCTCATGTTTATGGACCTCCTTCCCTTTTGATTGAATTAAATGTATGGAAAATAGACATCAAACGAATATGAAAATAGTTACCTTCACATGTAGGTAAGGGAGCGAGATACTTAGAGGCTTAGATACCGAGATTTTGTTTATACGCACAATATGTAAAGTAGCAATTTGATTTCTGAATCATTCAATTTTTCAAAGTTATAAGTGTTGATATATATCTTTAAAAATGTTTTAGAATATTAGTTTTAGTAATATACACATAATTACTTGTTTTGACTACCTAATTCATTCATACTACCCATTCCTAACAAGCAACTTAGCTTTGCTGGAGGGGTTAAAGGAAATATTAGTAATTTCGGTTCTAATAATTTAAAAAAAAAAAAAAAAACAGCAATGCAGAGCTTGAACCACTGGGGACTTGAAAATATGTCATTTTAAGAAGTATCCTTTAAGGACGGATTACCAGAGACGCTTCCTTAGAGCGAATGGGTGGAGCCTCTGAATGTAATAAACGCAGCCCCGTACACACATCACTAAAGTGATTATATTATGAAAGTATGGTAAAATATGCCGGTAAGAACGGTACAGAGTGGACACATTGACGAATTCAACATATGATGCCCAACTTTACGTAACATTAATGTACTAACCTATGCCCGTGGCTCTACCCGCGGGTAGAGTTGCAAGTGCAAGTTATATATGAAATGATTGGCACGTATAATTAGTACTTTATATGTTATAAATATGCGCCGCATAAAAAAGAACTGTGTGTGTTATCGATTTAGAAAAATACGGAAACAATGATTCTTACTCGAGTAACGTTGTTTCAGAAAGAAAATTCTGAACGAATGATCGGAGAGAGAGATGTCATGCATGGAGTGAGAACCAATAAATAAAGCTTCTAGTCAATTAATTTATTGCAAAGTTTCAGCTTGAAATGTTCACATATAAATAGATTTCAATAAAATGCTAAACATATAAACAACGACATATTATCCGACCAAATTCGAATTAGAATAACTACAAAAAACGACAGATTAGTACATATCGATGACCTCCCCGTCCAACAGTGCACTGCCGCCCGACCCCAGCATAGACACCAACTAAACCCGACTCTTGAAACCAACAAAAAGGTCGTGACTTCAAAAATTATTCTATAAAGCCAGATATCGTACAGCTTATACTTCTAATCTTTATCTCTATTTCTCGCTCGCCCCCTATTACGTGGGACTGAAAATACACCTCCGTATACCCATTTGGGGATTTACAGACATATCTATATATGTTTGTAGAATTACTCAGTGACATGGAAATATAAAATTAAATACAAATTTTCATTCAAAACGTAATTTGATTAACTTGTTAATTTTATGTAGTTGAATTGACTTGCAAACAGATAGCCCGAGGTTGATATCATAAACATTTTCAATTAATTAGAGTTTCCTTGTTACAAGGGCATCTAAGGGACCTCCTTTTGATTGTGCCTTTTGGCGAACTTAATATTTACATTCAAGAGTTTGCACCCTCATCAGTAGCTACCTTAATAATTGTGAAGCTATCTATCATTAGCAAAAGTAAATGTTCGCGTAACGTTCATAAATCGGTGGTAATTAACGCTATAAGCTATATTATAACAATGAGTGAATAACAGTGATTATCTTGTTCACTTTGTTATTTGAGTACTTCAGGAACAATGCCAGCAATTACATAGATGTTTGGAGATGATGATTTTCTTTTGTAATTTTCCTCAAGCGTATATATCTCTCAGAAAAGGACCATCATAACCGTTGTAGTGAACATTTGAAGTTATAATAATGAAAATTACTTTAAATTCATAAAGAAAGAATAAATCATATTGTGAGGTAATATCACAAGTGCTGTTATGTAGTTAACAATAACTATAATATCCTATCAATCAATGTTTTTTTTTAATTTTTTCAATTGCGTATGTTACTGCGTCGTAACTCCGAAGTCATGATTTGTCGTAGTTCGCACTCGCTGATTAGAGTATGTATAGCTGTCAATGCCGTATCTTCCTCTTCTAATCGTAAGATTATAATACTATAATAATAAATAATAATAAACTATCAAAAATATCACTAACACGTTGGCTACCTTGCCCCATATTCTAAATTCTAATATAAAATAAACTAAACATTTATTCGCTTATACATAAGCAATAGGCATACAAGTTCAAGTGCAAATTATTTAAAAAAAAGTTCCTACGTATCCTTTAACGTAAAATTTTAAAGTCGTTCTGTCAGTGGACTCCAAAGAATCTGACCTCTTTTTCTATAGGCTGGTCAAATCATGATTGGTTATTACTAGGAGGTAGGACATGGTGGTATTCCGGTAATTCCGGTAATTGAGCAGTCCGACTGGGGAAATACCTCCGCCCTATAGAATACTGCGGTTATAATAACTTCGTGTTGTGTTCCCGGCGGTGAGTAGGGTAGCCAGACTTCACTGGAGAATTTATGCTGTCAGTGGGATGACTAAAGGCTTGGCCTGCTTTGTCCTCTACACTGACGGCACAAAGACTCTGTGCTTACAGGGTCGGCAGCGCGAGTGTGGCTTCTCTGGTGTTACACACGTCCATAGGCCACGGTAACCACTTTCCATCAGGTGGGCCTTGCACTTGTCTGCCACCTAAGTGGTAAAACAAAAAAAAAGTTTATTTTCACTCTAGAGATTACTGGGTTTCATTATAATGCAATGCCCCCACATTAATATAAAATTAAAATTCTTTGAAAGGCTCGGATGTGGCCGGGACTAACGCGAAGATGATAAAGATGAATAGCTATCTTTATTTTAATAATTACCTTAAAATGCAAACATCAGACTCTCAACACTCTAGATGATCAACCGAAACAAATGTTGCCATAAATTAACTAACACGGCAACACGTCATAAGTTAATGTAAATGAACTTGAGTGCAATTGCTAGTGCAGGTGCCGACGTTTGAGTCGCGGTGAAGTTCAGCAATCTCGCCGTGCCACCAAACTTGACTTGTGTCTTCATACACTTGCCACTCTGCCGCCTCTTTGTAAACTTTGTATGTAAAGATTTAAAAGCGCATCGAGATATGCGCTTTATAGCGATATATATTTTATTATTCTGGTAAAAAGAATTAACCGATACACACATAGTAAAAGGCTTTTACATAGAATTAGGCCTAGTATTTTATAATAGCAATTAGGAATGAAGAAAATATCTATTGACCGAGAAAAGTAAGAAGCAAGCATACACCTTCAAGCAGTTGAATACAAAAACAATGTATTCGAAACTGGCCAAGCAATTCGTTCACAGACATGAACAGTTACTGCTAGAACAGCAGAGTTCCATTACGATTGTCTAGCGACACTTTCCAAAAGCGAGTCGATCGGCGGCGCTAAATTAGGATTGACGTCGACAGGTTTTGTAAAAGCATTGCACTGTTGAATTATTAAGGCAACTCCGGCTGGCGCTATATTCGTACTGCCGGCAGTCAACGTCTGAATGTATACGTACGTATTACTCCGTAAACGGAACCAAGCTCATTTTCAATTCTGACACCCGGATAAAGTGGTTGGTGAATGAATATAAGCCACAGTAGGCAATTTGTGGATATGAAACATTTTAACGATCTAAAGTTTACATTAAATAAATTGAACGTATCAGCTGAACAGATATAACTTATAAATAAACTTAACTAGTTAGCTAAGCTCACTCTTACATAGTAACCAGGTAAATTAATATACAATAGCTATGTGAATCAAAACTATGACTTCGAAAATTGAGTTTGAAGCTTATCGAGAGGGGAAAAGTTTGAAAGCGATTTCGTGAAAATTTAATGCTCTTGAGAACTTACGAGAATGAGGAATTTGAGAAATGAAGCCAACATTGAGCATAGCTAATTTGTTGCGAATTTTAATGAGGTCCACCAAGGTCCCCCCGTGACATCAGCTCGCTTACAAAAGTAAGTCAAATTTAATGTTTATCGTAGTACGATCATATGGATCTGTGAGTATTCTACTGAAACATTCAAAATGTCCTGTTACTTACTCTCATATTATCTGCTAACAGCAAATGTCAATAAATAAATCAAACCTTATATCAAAAGATTCCAGAAGTAGTATTTGTAATGTTAAGAAATTTATAAACTAATTTCGTTAGAGGAATAAATCCATTCGTAAGAACATCATTCAATAGGATTATATAAAAAAGATACAAAACATTTTGAATATATTAAGGCTTTCTGTATTCAGGTGGACGGTGTATTTGAAACCGCAGTCATCATCATCTACCTGTTTTGTCCCAATTATTTGGGGTCGGCAAAACTTGTCATTCTCCTCCATACCTTCCTGTCAGATGTCATTTCCTCAGTCATTCCCTTCTTTGCCATATCCTCATTCACGCCAATTTATTCATTTATTTTTACACTTACTAAAAGCCTCTACACTCAAACTCAACACGGTTCTTAGTTTTTCATTCACTGGTGCCACTTAACAATTTGTAACCGCAGTATTGAATATAACACTTGCGAAATAATTAATTCCATATTATTAAAAAAGAACTAGTTCACATATTTTCTTGCGATGCGACACTTTGATAACAACTAAAGAACAATGTCTACGGTTCTGTTGATATTTGAGCAGAGCGCTGTACCGAGATCATTGTTGAATGACATCCTGAAAGCAGGGGTGTAATGTAGCACTCCCTCCAACGATAGAACAAACTAATTAGTCGTTTAGACTATTTGCTTTGGCATCGTGATTGCTTTGTCGCCTCCGGGCATTTGCGAACATTGAACAGGTTTAACGAGAACATCGTAAGATGTTCACTGTTAAGTATAAGCTATTGTGATTCTAAGGAGAAACACTGTATTTATGTACTGTGCGTCGCACCCTAATTTCGTAAATATAATTCATTATATATAAGTGGTGATAATAGCGGCAACGTAATCGAGATTAAACAACAAAGTCGGAATTTCGGATTTCCTGTTACAGGATATCCGGAGATTAAATAAATGTTTACAATTCATTTTGCGAAGTTAAACATTGCTTGAATGATATGTTTTGATATTCATAACTAAATTAGTTTTAAAAGCCTAAATAATAAACTGAATGTTCCTAAACTTTGATCTATGTATATTTATAAACGACTTCTATAATCACATGTGCGAATTGAATTACTGATGATTATATAAAAAGTCGAATACTTTGAAAACTTTATATCAGCCGGTACTAATGGATATATCAAAGCTTTCGTAATTTGTGGTAACACTGGTTTATGTGTCCTATGAAATTGATAATAGAAAACTCATCAACTAATTCAATCTGTAGTATGTTATGAATTACTCGGCTATTACAAATCAATATACAGTAATGGAGTCAGGAAATAAATTTATAGGACAGTCAAGAACGCTTAGGCCGTATGTGAAACTGAAACCATATGGTGTCTCCGATATCACAACTGGAGTCGGCCTTTTGCTTTCGGAGTTGATTACCCGATGTATTTTAAACCCAACGTAAGTAAGTACCAATCCATTGATAGTCAAGGTTACAGCTTAACCAGGCAGGGCTATAGTCTTCTATTTGCCTACGGCCAGGCTTAATAATAATAAGGCTGGATGAAGGATACACATTTAGCGATAGAACCTGAAAAAAAATTTGGGTATTTAAGTAGACAGCTACTTTTATAATATGAATAATTCGTGTTCTATTAAAATGCCAAACGAAATACCGCAATTATGATCAATACTCAAATGTAAAAGTAAAATTACTTCTATTTTTTTCGTAATAATATTTTCATATAAACAACTCTTGAATATTAATAATTGCTTAACGTTAGTCAAGACAGAATAATTTCAGTGGTATTTCAGCCACGTGGGTAGTTATCTACCTGGTAGGACTGCATCCCTTTTACACTGACGTTGTTTTGATTAAGAGCAAGAGAGTAGGCATAAATTGTACCGCCATGAATCAATAACCTGGTGTACTCACACTTGGACACGTTTGTGTGTGATTACGTCACACAACGCTGGTATCCGCAGACGATATTTTGACGGGAGGCTGGCTCGCTCTGTTTAGAAAATTATATGCCGGGAGGGCGGTGCGGGCGAAAACGACTACGTTGTAATAATAAACACCGCGCAAATTTTTATTTGTGTAACATTATTCACACTAAATAGATCCAGATTCATGAATCATGCTGAAATACAATTTGCTTATTTTGATAGAGTGTAGGTCTGGTTTTTTGAAGTTATAGCCTGTTGTAGGCATATACTTTAAATGGACCAAGTGGACTAAGCATGACTACGCGTTGTGCAACATTATATTCTGATAGCTATAGATAGATTCGCGGACGTCTATATTTTTGTTCAAGTAGACTCACGCGTCGTCGTAAGTAATAATTTAAGTACTCATGTCACAATCATTTAAAAAGTCAAGCACTTATATTAACATGTACTGCTGTCACCTTTTTGCTGGAGCGCCTGCATACCAGCTTGACCCCTTCGACTCGTTGCAAAGACGGGCATTGAGGCTGGTTGACAATCCCATACTCACAGGTAGAGTGGAACCTCTTAGCATTAGGAGGGATTTTGCCTCACTGTGTGTGTTCTACCGCCTATACAATGGTTTGTGCTCAGATGAATTGTTTGACATGATGCCCGTAGCTACATTCTATCATCGCACCTCTCGCCATAGGCAGGGAATTCATCCCCACACATTGCGACCTGAGACGGTACGCACTGTGCGGTATGAAAGAAACTTCATCCCACGCACACTCAAGCTGTGGAATGACCTCCCTGCTGCGGTTTTCCCAAGCGCCTACAATATGGGGTTCTTCAAGAGGGGCATCAGAAGGTTTCTTCATGGTCGGCAGCGCGAGTGTGACACCCCTGGTGTTGCATACGTCCATAGGCCACGGTAACCGCTTCCCATCAGGTGGGCCGTGTGCTTGTCTGCCAACTAAGTGGTATAAAAAAAAAAAAAAAAAAAGTATAATTTTTTTGTGAACATATTTTTTTAATAACGTACCAAGGTTAGTCTTTTAAACATAAAACTATGATAGTGCTTTCAAAATAAGAAAACATGTCAAAGAGATCTTACGTCAAGATTTTCTCATTTGTGTAAAAATACTTCAACGGCATCTCAAGGAGGTAAAATATTTCTTTTGAAATATTTTATATTGCCAGATACAACACATTCAATTTTACATCTTTTTACGTTTTTCCTTATTCATTTTGAAATTAGAGGTCGACGAGGAAAACATTGCATTGGCAGTAAAAAGTATTTTAAGTTAAATGCGCTATATAAATATAGATAAATTTGGTACGTTTTGTTTAACGGAATTTAATTTATTTATTTTATCTTTTTTTACTCCCGTCGGACTTGAACCGACTTAAATGCGCTCCGACTGTGTTGGCCGTAGGTTGCCGGAGGTGAGATTATCTTAGACATACCCCGATCGACCAGACATTTTGATATCAAGGATACATTGATAGTTTAGACAGTCGCCAATATAATATTCCCATAAACGAGTTCAATTTGAATTTCTAATATCCACACTATTAGTATACAAACATGATACAATAAGTTTTAATTAGAAAACAAACAGTTCGCTCGCCGACACTAACAGGAAACCATAAAATGTAATCAATGGGAAAACTATAGTCCCTTCCTATTTCAACCTTTGAACTTTACACATTATTATAATACGTGACTTCCAATATCAATAAAATCTACGTATGCTCAGAAATCTTAACACATTGTACTATAGAAAGTCTGCTCATATTTTATGGAATAAAACCTATTTGTAACGCATCACGAGAGAAAAACCATTATCTTTATAAATTGCTCAAAATAGGGCTGCTATTATGGAAACCATTAGCATTGTTTAGTATTGTTTGCAAAACAAACTTGAACTGGTTTTTAAAATGCACAATAGAGGTAGAAAACTGTGGACAATATACATATATTTTATTTTCATCACGTTCCGCCGTTTGAAATATTCAACAGCATCGATTATCGGCTCACTTTGTACACCAATACTTTTTTATTCAATTTAACGAACTGAGAGGAATTTACTTACAAGTTTTGAATCTTTCTTTTGTTTATAAAGTACTATGATTATAAAAACTTTTAGAGCAGTTTAGTTTTTATAGCGTTTAATTGTTCAAATAGACTAGAAATATCGCATAGGTTTATTAGACATATACTCGTAGTTTAAACATGTGTTTGTAAAGTTCTTAAACTTTACAAACACTTGTTTAGTAGTATGATTAAAGTACTACATTTATTGAAGGAAATGATAAAATCTTGTCGTTACTTTAATATTCTTCGCAGTTTGATGAAACAACTAAGAGCTTTGACCTTTTGAAATTGTAAAATCTCTGATTTTATCATACTCTTGCGACAATACCTATCTATCATCTATCAGGTCTATATAGGTCGCAGGACCTATACAGACCTGTAAAGACCAAAACTTGAAAAGACATTTTAGCTATCACTGGGTTCGGCGATAAATAACCACTGTTGGTCGTGATTATAACTTCTTTATATAAATTTATTGACAAGTATTTTTTATAAGTATTAAAGCTATCGGGATATTTACCATGTTGTATTGTTCTGAGTTTCCGATATTTCTGCGATGTTGCAAGTATGGTACCAGTAGGCTAAAGCCTCCCGACATTGGGAGAGGCCTAGTCCAGCAGTGGGCTGCGATGGGTTAATTGATTGAATAAGTAATTTAGGATTTAAGAGATTATACAATAAGGAGCTTTCGTGTTCATTATTTGAGCTTTGCATTGTCACCAAAGAAAGACGATAAGTGATATAGGTATGTGGGTTTAAAAATAGATTATTATAATTGGAGTAGGTACCTAAAATAAAATATCAAGAATAAAAATTGTTATTTAATTTATCCAAATATGTTCCGCTGATATTAAGTCATGCAAAAAAGAGGCAATATGAGCGACAAAATTGCTTATCAACAAAGTTTCTTTGGTAGCTAACTTTTAAGCATCACAAATAAAATCAAATATTCATTTATGTAGAACGTACGGCTTCATTGCCATACTGATTTGAGACTTGTTTACACAAATCTTGTTAGCGGCGACATGACGCTTGCTTTGGACGAAAATGAGCTCGTTACCTGCATCAAAATACGCTCTGAAGTACAGAAAGAAAAACTCAATATGTGATGAAATATTTACATTTACAAGTATCAGTAAATACTGCGCCCTCACTTGAACCAAATAGCGCAAATGTCGTTGGACAAAATAATACGTTCATATATTAAATACGCTTATTCCTCGGCTTTAATCGTCTAATGTATGTTTGCTAACGTTACCAAAATATTTCCTTCTATAATTCCGACCAAACATTACTAATAAAAATTATTCTTCTCTTTTTATAATATATTCATTTATAAGTAATCATAATTTTCAAACTAATATTCAAACATCTTGGATAAATATTAGGAATTCCTAGCTATATGCATCTATAGAAGAGGGTTTCGGTAGAAGAGAAAGGAACAATTCATTTATTATTAAACGTCAAATAAAAACGTAGATTTATACGTTTACGTTCATGTTTACATTTTTCTTGAAGCCACATGAACACTAGTTTATTTTAAGCCGCCAATACAGTGTTCGTAATGTTGACGGACGAACATAATTTGCTCTCCGTTTTTAGTTACAGATACGATCAAACACTAAATTGAGTTTATCGTCGAAATCGGGCTTTCAATCAGCAAGTATCGAGTGTCGAGTGTGCCGTCAAGTCAATCAGAGCAAATTGAACATGTCACCAAGCCCTCTTTTCAAATCGATGTTGTATTCGTTTTACTTCTAGATAATTTATTTTTGATAGTAAATTTTGATAGACTTGTTGTTGGTAAAAATCATCGATGCGACGTGTATTAAATTATCATCATAGTCAAAGTCAAAAAAAGAATTAAGTATTTGTACATTTGTACATCGTTTTTAGTTATACTTTATTTTAGAAAATAAGAAAACTGGAAACTTACAAGTGGCTTATTTAGTAAATATGTCTCTGATTTTGTATAATTAGCACATATTGTCTCATAGAAAGTGGATGAAAAGTAGAGTAAGTGTATGACTTGAGAGCAAATTACTTTTCCCACGGGCAATGTACTTTAAATCACTTGTGTGGCGAGGGATTCAAAGTAACGCCCACGTTGTAACAATGCTACTTTGCTCCTTTGTCTTTCAATCTACTATTTCATTATCGATGCTTATATTTGTACCAATATTTTGGCAGGCAAAAGGGTTCTACGTATATACTTACATACATATACCTACTCACGCCTGTCACCTACTCAGGCAGAGGTATAGCACCCACATTTTGCCAACGATGATTTTACTATATTTATTGCATCTGCCCTTTGTCTCTTAGATTATTTGAGAACAAATGTATATGGAAACATTCATCGTCTCTGGATTCATTTGGAATAGTAAATCTGATCCACTTAGCTTTTATGATAAAGCTTTAGATTGGAAACGTTTCACGATCATTGATGTACGTGATTTTTTTTAAATCTTTTTATGAAATACAAATGAACAGTTTGTTTCACATCTTGGCGAAACAACAAGAAATCATTAATCAACGTCAAAACGTTGTGGGGTAAAAGGTAAAGTGGCCAATTCCGAAGCGACCCTACTCTGAGACATTAGCAAAATCGTTCCCGACTTGATACATTAACCATTGTCTGCTGATGAAAAACACCCACCTAATAGAAATATCTCTGGCAATTTCATCTTATAGAATTAACACAGATTTGAATCAGTCATCTAAATATATTTCAGAATCTTTGATTATATATTTCTCGGTTCATATAATTTATATATAATTTCTACTTCGCTGTTTTAAAACTCAGTCCTTCTCGAATAACAAGTCAAAACTGTTGAAGTGAGAGCAAAGTTTACGAACTTTCAAGACGACACTGGAATCCAAGTTCAAGAATTTATTTGAAAGCAACTA
Source organism: Eilema griseolum (assembly GCA_963662185.1). Classification (NCBI taxonomy): domain Eukaryota; kingdom Metazoa; phylum Arthropoda; class Insecta; order Lepidoptera; family Erebidae; genus Eilema; species Eilema griseolum. The sequence goes on along the minus strand of OY759238.1, from coordinate 13,936,637 downwards.
AATATCAATGACAAAACGCTATCAATTTTAATTACTTGGAGTAAATTTCTGACTGGAGCAAATATCTAATTGAAAGTGAAAATACTACATCCAACTATACACCGGTGTATAAGGACCGACCTAAAATAGGTTTTATTTCATTATATTCTTCGATTTCAGTACGAGTATTAATTCATATGAAAACAATAAACAAATCACAGTCATCATCTCTAAATCCGATAACGAAATATTTTATGGTCAAAGCTGCTACATTAAGCAGGAAAATAATTTAAAGTTTAATTACACCACACATCTGGTCTTGATGTTCTAATGCGAGTTCCTGCTGTACAATTTTTTGGGTATAAATTATGTGGCTCGATCAGCTTTAAAATTAATTTTACTCTGAGCGGCTGCACGTCATCACTCATTTGGTTTTGAAGCTTTTGCTTAAACTATTTGAGGATATTAAGGATATTATGCATTATTTTATTAATACGAAACCAGATTCTTGTTTATAAAACAAATTAAATTGGGCATTACATGGCGGAAATCTATTGTGTAATAATAATTTTGAAGGGAATCCCGTCACGCGCTCGCACTCGGTATGTTAATCCCAACAGCTAAAAGTAACCCCAGTGTGTTATTTTACGTATTGTATTACGTTGCGTGCATTGTAATTTAATTTTTGTGTACATAAAACGTTCGACAACCTTCTAGTATTTTTTTTTATCTTTGCATTTTTTCATAGGTACAACTTAACTGGCAGACAAGCACACGGCCCATTTGATGGAAAATGGTTACCGACCTATATCTCCTCACACAATTCATTCCTCAATTATAATTTTTCCAAGTGACTTCGAAATTATAATAATCTTTTTATTTTTATTTTCGTAACAAGCAAACAAGAATTCATCAAATATTTTTCGTATTTTGTACCCTTCCCTCCCACTTTTCTGAAAGCGAACAGATGTGTATTAAACATCCACATTTCAGTTTGTTGTTTCCGGTTCTCACATAAATAAGAGGGTAAACTTATCGACATCAACTGAGCCCTTGACATCCAATTTCACTTTTTCCCAACTAACTTTTTCTACAAACAGTAGTAACATATTTATGTTGATCGTTTTCGCAAAATTGTCAGTTACATTCTCACTGAAAGAACATTTTATAAAGATCAAAATATTAGATTAAGATCAATATGAACTCCAAAATCAATACATCATTACTGCTTCGTGCTATCATAAAGTAACTACATTTATAAAGACATTTTATAAATATATGTTCATACAAAGCTACCATGATTTTCTTCAAAATAAAAGCTAACCAAAGTACAGTAAGTACGATATATTATTATTTTCTTACAAATCAGAGATATTAAATATTTTTGATAAGTACCTTAAACAGTAGTCAGTATTTTATTTGACAGGGGAATTAAATTTTGACATTTTATTTGACAGGAGAATTAAATTTATTCCAAGTATCTACTAACACGGTGAAACATTTTAAAAGGAAAATTGGGACGATAGCCATTAGTGGAGAGCCGATTAGCACCAGCATTTCTCGGTATTAGTGTTCGTTTGAACTCAGTCCAGTAGCTTGCGGCGAGTACTGGTAAAGATTAACTAACTATTGGCACTGTTATTTCATTAATGTATTATTGTTATTTATATAGACTTCAGTCGAGTACCATCCGACGATAATTGTAATCATTACCTACATATGTAATATCGGTTTTATTTAGCGTATGTTAGTCTTTTACTATTACAATTCTATTTCTATTTTATATAACTTGGCTTCGATATTGTTAACTTGATTTATGTGCTAACTCTTAACCATACACCTGACAGTCAATTAGCATCTGCCATTAAATATGAAACTGCGGCCAGCTCAACTAATTGATTTTGAAATTGAATAATATTGGAATTTATTATTATATTATAGCTGCGATCATTCTTTACTAAATAAGAGATGGAACCTAAGAATAAAAGGCAGGGTCTTACGGCGGCGCCGTCACGTTCTTGCGAACGACACGTTAGTGACGACGAGGGGAGCTACTAACACACCGCGAAGCGACCCTGAAGGCCACGACACACGACAGCGGCTGGGCTTTGAGGTGGCTCTGCACAAACCGTCTCCGGTGGCGATTCGTAGGGATTTTTCGCACGTAAAAGAAAAAGAATGGAAGGCAGAAGTACTATCCACGAAAGGTCCATACTAACTATTGTTGTGATATTTTACAAGCCAAGTTTTACTAAATTAAGCTCCCATGGTGAGAGAACCATCATCATAATTCTTATAGCGATTTTCCAGTCGTGTCCAATTCCGCACTTTAAAGCCCGAGGTAGACTTTTCGTTTTTGATAGTATATTGGTTTTTGACCTCTGAACCTAAGATGAAAGTCTGCGGCCAGAGCCTCATCCGTTGTTTAGCAGGTGTATAAATAGATTGCATTTAATAGAACCGTAATTTGAATAGATAAAAAGATGAACATTACATATTAATCATTTTTAAATTAAAAATCTTCTTCTTGGTCAATCTAAAGATAATTTTCCCAAATGGCCAAATATCGTAGTAGTGTTTAATAATTGGAATATTCTTCGAAACCAATCAGGTTCAAAATAGATATCGTGGAAGAGTACAGATGTTTTATCAACATGTTAAAATTAAAAAAATCGCGACTGCTGTCTAAAACACCTATCTACTAGGCCTAAAAGACTAAGACCTACTCAATAATATCAATGAAAAATTAAAAAATTGCTGACACATATTTTAGCACCAAAAATCCATTAGTTTTTGTTTGCTTTTTATGTACCTTATGACATTTAGAAGAGAATACCTTTCATTTGAGACCACATTCATTAAAATCCTTTGAGCCATTAGGCCTGCACAGGAGAAAAGAAAACTATATAGTTTTCTTTTCCCCTGTGCAGGCCTAACGGCTATACCATACATACGCGCGTAATACATTACCCTCGCTAGCACAGTTGGGTTATAAAAATATGTCCTATCCTTCGATTCAAATTAAATTGTAAGTTTTCAAATATAAAATTCGGTACTAGTTACTATAATTAACATGAAAACTTTAATAATAAGAACTGTATTCATTCCATTCATCAAGTAGTAATAAAATTGAGATTCAAAGAGACCCTCCCAGTGAGAGTGCGTAAGGTTCCACCGACAGCGATGGTAAGTAGCTTAATGGTCTGGAACACATTGGGAATTTGCACTCGCCTGAACAGGTTCATTCGATGTTTTATTTTTATGCTATAGCAGTAACCACAAGCTCTCTACTGTTGCGGTAGGTTCAACACAAAGAGACCACCATTACTTAGGTCCCGTGTTTATTTGTACTGTATTTTAATCTGTGAAGTAAGATTAAACAATCTCAATATCTTGGAAGGTAACGTAATTTAGTAAAACGAAATAAATAAATAAAATCGCGGTAGCCTAGTAGGTAATGGACTGCTAAGACGAGGTCTCGGGTTCGATCCTAGGTTTTACCATGGCACACACCAATGACTTTTCGATGCTTTTCGAAGTTATGTGTGTATTTATCGCAGGTTTATAAGTGCTCGGTTAATGGCAATAGGCTTGCCACCTATTACATTGCGACCTAAACATAAACTGGCGAAATGTGGGTGCTAGCACATCTGCCTACCCCTTTAGGGGTTATAGGCGTGAGTTTATGTTGTTATGTAACAAATAAGAATTTATGAAAATACCTTCACATGAATTCATATGATGTATGGTATGGTAGGATCATGTGTCTCGCTGTGTACGAATATGTTATCTTACATACACAACGGGATTAGTATTAAATTTAATCTTAGAGTTCACGTTTTGGAAACACATGCCCCTTTAATTTTATTTAAGGGATGAAGCCTTACAGAATATTATAATTGAAGGATTAATTTATCCTGGAGGCACACATGCAAATCAGGGTCCAGCAGTAATCCAAGTGATGGGAATCCCGAGCTCCTGACGTTCTCAGACAATTTAGTAGCTCGGGGCTGAAGGGACTTGACCTTCTGACCGGTAGGCCAGACGTGACTGGTTTGTTTAACCGTCTGTGTAGCCATCTTGTCTATAGAGATGCGCATTGTTTACAAGTTTGTATTTGAAGAGGATTCCGTCGAAAGTGATAGTTTTTTGTACTTATATTATTAACTATGTGTTTGTTTTCGCAGCTTCAAATACGTGAATTTTTAACCCGTTCCCGAAACCCATGGGAAAATTATTCCAAGGATAAAAAGTAGCTAAACTTTTGCGTTTATTGGTTTTTAGTAGAACGTCAAAGTTTGTCAGAAATAATCCAAAGTACAACTGGCTTACTTTACTATTAGAGATATCGAGATCCAAACAATACATGGAAAATATCTCTAATGGTAATACGAGTGATCATGATAGTATAAATACTTTAACGGAGTTACCACCTACCTGAACTCACCTGATCCTGATCCCAAAATAACGGTCACTGCTCCTTGTTAGAAATTAATAAAGAGATACCTCTTCAATTAAAAAATATATACAACACTTTTAGCAGAAAATATAATTTCAAATGTAAGCCCAAAAAGTATACAGAATCCAAAGAGTGTAAAAGTAACGTAATCAGAACGTAAAATAATAATTCCATGTTGTTTCCATAATACAACCTACATAGGCATATATCGTAGGTAGAAATATAGACTTACAAATATCACAGCTTTGTGTGATTGTAAAACAATTTCAGTAATTGGATAGAGAATAAAGACACGAATACCAATTGTTTTTGAAAAGAGATTCGCTAAAATGATACATTATTTAGATTTAAGCGTATTATAATTTAACTCTATGAAGACGTGAAAAACCGGGCAATTGGTACACAAAAAATCGCATTTAAATTGAAAACGTCTCTTAAAAATTATTCTCTTGAAAGAAAGTTGTGCGATCAGCATTTCAGCTAGCTTATAAACGTAAAAGGGTAGTCGTAGGGTTGGGCAATCACTTAAGTATTCTTATCACAGCACGTTAATAAAATATTCAATGAGAAGCCCTTAAATTTTGAGAACAACGTCTTTTACATAGAAACGCAAGATGAAGGTGTGAAATAAACATTAAAGTGAACATGAAAATGAAGGCTTTTCACGCTTTATTTACGGCAAGCTTTTTTCTTGTCACTGTTTAACTTGTTGAGAAAATGCTTGTATAATCTACGTACGTGCGTAAGATGTTTAATAACATTTATTAGTGTAATATTTGAAGATAATTTTATTGACATACATTATGAAGGGTTTTTTTATAGACTCAAAATACGTGTCTTATAGAATAATGATTAAAAAGAATATTTAACATTCCTATAAAATTTCCTGTGACTATCCACTGCACACGTCAATTTAGATATTTGTTATTGTACATTTATTTATCCAATATATTCTTTGACACTAACATTTTCACTGTCTGAAGTTTATGCGAATATCACTCATTGAAATAAAATTACTTTTTAAAGGATTCTATAGTGGATGATAATTATCACATTTGAAGTGTAAGTTATCTCAGAGTACCACCTGAATTATGATACATTGTTGGTGTTACTAAATAATACTAAATAAATCGCGATATAATCCGTTATAACAAGTAGTTTCATACTGTAATACTGTAATACCGTAATGTAATTAATTTTCCTATAAAATTTCCTGTGACTATCCACTGCTCACGTCAATTTAGATATTTAATTTTGTTATTCTATATTAAGTAAAAATAAGGTTTTAACCTTATTTTTTTTTCTAATATAGTTTATTTATTTTCTTTGACACTAACATTTTCACTGTCTGAAGTTTACGTGTATATCACTCATTGAAATAAAATTACTTCTTAATGGATTCTACAGCAATTTATTTAATACTATTTATATTTAGCTCGACGTTATAGCTATTTCACAGCGGCCAGGGTCGGAGGATGACTCAATTATAATAATTATCACATAGTTTGAAGTGTAAGTTATCTCAGAGTACCTACCCGAATTATAATATTATAATAAGTAGTTTTATTCCATAATAGTTTTTTTTTGAGTTACTAACAAGTTACTTGTAGGTACTTCTAATATATTATATAGTAAATAAAAGTACTAAAGACTCAAAGGTAAGATAAGTCCCGCATTAGATGTAAACAAAATTGCTTTTGCCAATATCCGAAATTAAGGTTACGCCTGAAAGAACCTTACACAAAAGTAAACTTTAACAAAACTCATCTCGACGTTGAACGAACCAAATGCAACTTTTATGAGCCAAGATTAGGTAGTCACTTAGAAAAGCATCACAGTTCCGATATAATTTAGTTACAACTTTGCAAGAACAAAGCTTTGTCGAAGTAATTTAATAACTCATGTTGTGCTTTATTCGAAATACATTTAACTTATGTGTATAATAATGAGAGTAATGAAATATCATAATATAAATAGGTTTTATTACACTACTTAGGTGGCAGACAAGTACACGGCCCATCTGATGGAAAGTGGCTACAGCATAGAGAGTTTCTGTGTCGTCAGTGCAGCAGACAAAGCAGGACAATCTTCCCACTGACAGCACAAAAACTCTTCAGTGAGCTCTGGCTACTCTGCTCACCGCCGGTAACACAGCACGAGGTTATTATGCAGAGGTACTTCCTCAGTCGGACTGCTCAATTAAACAGCAATACCGTCGTCCTGTTAAAGATAGATAGGTATATTCAGATTATATTGTTTAAAGTCAGTTAATAAATGCAATAACAGTTGACCTCTCGGTTGACTGCTACGAGTATTAAGGATCTTACGACTGTTAATATCGGAACGGAGGTGAAATTAATAAAACTAAACGATGTTATCACTTACGTTATTTATATCAAGTATCTGCTCGTATAAATTTCACCGAATGAAACATGAACCTACGATTGATTTTCTACATAATGTTTTGCCGAACTATTAAACTAACCTTGCAGAACTAAAAAAAAGCGAACAAAAAGAGTAAAAGTATAATATATTTATAGTCACAAACGTAACAAACGCTATGAGAAATGACATTTTTTTCTCACATCAATCACAAATAGCTGACTTTGGCAGTTCGTTACTGTGTGAACTGTACACATACATAGTTTCAATGTTGACAAGGGCCTTCAAAGAGCTTGTGCGAGAATTTTAATGGTGTACATATTATATTATTTTGGGTCTACGATATTCCAGTTCAAAGTTACCAAATTGACAAATAAGTAGTACATAACTACTTACATAATTTAAATACAAAAGATAAATACATACAATAATGCGATAAGGTTAAAGAAATGAAACCAAATAATTCATGGAGTTATTCCCTAAGGTACCTAGATGAACATACTAAAAATTCCTAAGTCTGTGTTTTTTTTTATTTTTTATACCACTTAGGTGGGAGGCAAGCACACGGCCCACCTGATGGGAAGTGGTTTTTTGTTTATTAAAAACTATTAAAATATCTCTTTACTTATGTACTTCCTATTATTTATTAATTTTCTGCAAATTATGTCTACATATTATTTTTAATGTGGTTTCCGGCAGAGTAGAATTTGGACCACCCCATCTCTTCCCATGCGGTGTCGTACAAGGTGACTAAGGGATAAGACTGTTTAACATCAGACAGATATATACAGCCCAGACTCAGCCAGAGATTCATGGCTCGAGGTATCAATAGTGCCCGGAAAACGGCAATAGGCTCACCCCCTATTACGTGGGACCGAATACAATGATGGTGAAATGTGGGTGATAATTCACCTTTGCCTAACCCTCCGGGGATAAAGGCGTGATTATATGTATGTATGTAATAATACTTTAGTAAATATGATAGGTTACCTGAATGTAACAAAGCTTATTAAGTATCTTGGCCACAGAGAGGCCGGCGCTTGCTCTAGTATTTATTGGTGAAAATAATAAATATTTCTGGATAGGTATTACAGGCACAATATATCTAATATATTTAATTAAATAAGAAATAATTTTGTGTTGTTAAAATAGCCTCGATTTTTTTTGTGTCAGTATAATAATGGTTATTACTGTGGGTTTTACTGTAGTTTTTCAGTTTATTCGAATACAAAAATATAAAATTATTACCATTAAATAGGTGTATGGAAATCACCCGATTTGTTGACATTTATGATCACTGCTCCGTTCCCTTTTGTCTACTACAAACGTGATGGTATATAGCCTGTAGCCTTAGCTGATAAATAGACTATTGAACAGAAAAAAAAATTTACTTTTAATTTAGGCAGGATTCCACGTTTCGTCGTACGGTCTTCTGAATCATATGAGGTAACATCAATAAGCTTTTTATAGTTTTATAATTTGTTCAGTTATTTTAATTGGCAATTATAATGTATGTAGGTATATAAGCTATTGATTTATTTCCAAAACCCTGCTAGCAAACTGATGTCCCTTTTACCTTTTCCTGTCAATTTCCAATTTTGTCTGTTTTTCAGTCCTGGTTGATCGCCTTGGATGCGTTATTTGTGGGACAAAAGGATAGAGCTGGCGCGATGAACGTGTTTAATTCAATTCTAATTCATAGCTACCTGGTCCCCCACACGCAGCATTCCCTGTGATCATTTTGGAATTGTGTAGGCCATTATTAATACTGCTGGAATATTAAATACGTAATTGCTTCCGTGTTGTCAAGCATAAACAATGAACCTAATGTGAGCATAGGTAAAAGCTGTGCCTTCCAATATCGGTCCTCGTGAGTGTTATCGGTTAGGGACAGGTTCGCACCTTGTGTAGGTGGGAGGGTTCCGCAAGCTTCTGCGTCGTACGCTAACAAGGTTGGCTCAAACAATCAGAAGTCAAGCAGAAATTGATGGGGGGTTCCAAACGCCCGCACTGACGTACCCGCCTTAATTAAAAGACTTCACTCAAGCGTAATTCGCAATATCGAATCGTCATTCTCTGTGATGTTCTCAACTCTATAGATTCGGTAAGATGGATTACACAATTTTGTTGATTCCAAATCCGTAGTGTACATAATTATTTATATTTCTGTCATATCTTCAATGGTAACGTTAAAGAAATAATATTGCCGACAATTTATATTTTAGCAAAAATTTTACACTTCGTACTCAAATCAAAATGAATACATATTAAACAATGAAATGGAAGCCTATATTTCGTAATTCGATAGCATTACTCTTCGCAAAATATTGTAATATCTTTCAAACAAATTGGAAATTAATGATCTAATTTGCGAAGACCTTTTTAATGGGATTCAATTAATATGACTGTAGACGAATATTTGTATCTACTGATTTCATAATGTAAATATAATATTTATTCACTTATGTATCTGATTTTATGATAACGTTATATGTTACATGGAATGATTGAAAAATATCATAGGTATATTATAGAGGTTGTGACTTAGCTATATACTATTCCCAATTTCATGATTTCCAGGACCGTTTTCCCGGAATAAAGAAGTGTATAGAATCTATCTCTGTGCTCATTGTGCCGTTCTGGAGCGATTGAGTTAAAAATATCTAATTTATCTTAATACAATTTAGTATTAAGATAAATTTCCAGCATAAATATTAAGTTCTTACTCAATCAATTACTGCTTAGCCCTCTGAATTATTGCTTAGCTTACTCAATCAAATATTGCTTAGCCCGCTGAATTGTGCTGGCTCTGGCCTTTTTATTATGAAAGAGGGGACCAAACTGCATCTTGTTAGACTAATACAAATCTTTGAAAACTCAAGAAATAGGTAAACAAGATTTCTCACGATATTTTGTTGACAAATAAAAGGGAAGTTCGTCTTTTTTATGCATTATACGAATAAATCGTAGGTTAGATATAATAGCCAACCTAATACTAGCTATATCAAGCTAGAACAATAGCTCAAGTCCACCTCAATTGGCTCAATACATTATGTACCGACGGACACAATTACAATCTGTGTGGATTTCCATATTGATTAAAATACGAGTTATACTAGGTACATAATTAAAACTTATTAGGTGAATGATTCAATTAAAATTTACTAATTACTTACATAATCATATGCTTATTTTTAATTTTTAATAAGTATTGTTATATCCAGACTATATCACCACCACGACATTTTACGAGCCAAAACAATCTTATTTTTCAACCTTATTTAACATAAAAATATAAAAAGTACCTACTCATCATTTTCGAATTAGACTGTTATTCATTAAACCTAATCACTTATCTGAAATTTCTTTTTCCTAAATAATTTGTAGTTCCCTAAAATGTCGGATACATTCCGAAACTAAGTACATAAAGCATTTGTTTCAGACAGAATACACAGTATCTGAAACTTAATTGAAATTTCTGTAGTAATTAATTAGGCTTTGGTAGTTTAGCTGCATTGTACGAGTACGAGTATAGTATTTGGTACCCACAGTTAATCAATATTGTTAATGACGTAATACCTGTCAATACTGGTAAACAATGAGTTAATACTGTACCTATTGTTTATGCAGCTTTACCTTTTGACGATGGTCTTTGTCTAAACATAATAAGGACTTCAGTAGCTATCACGTCCATTAAGCCCTAGTATTATTATGCTATATTACATGAAACCTACTAGTCGAGCATGAAACGGTCAAAAATTGTTTAAAAAATAAAATTAATATCACTCAGTGAACCCATAATTCATTGTACGAGTATATTAATGTGTCAATTGCTTTTAGATTTTATTGTATTTATACTACTGACGTTGTTTATGATTTATTTTATTTTATTAGATTGTTGATCGATAATTAGGTATTATTGATCGTTTCGGAAACATGCATGTCAATAATGTAATAAAATGAAATAAATTGGATGGTTACATGCACATTTCATTGACAAAATTAGAATATTGTGATCCCCAAGGAAATAAAATAAATAAATAATCTAAATCAATGTCAGTAGTGTTTCTCCGCATCGGTGTCTCTGTGGAGAAGCTGTCGATAGCCTTGGACATCGCGGATTGTCTTGCAGCGGGCGCGCAGTCCGCATGTCCCGACATGCAAATATTAACGACAATATCCGTCGAGCTCTTGTCACCGCCGGCGTGCCAGCTATACTTGAACCTGTTGGCTTGGCACGCGACGTTGGTAAGAGACCGGACGGTATGTCGTTGATGCCTTGAAAGATAGGTAGGCCTTTGGTGTGGAATGCAACTTGCGTCGACACCCTGGCGCCTTCCTAACTTCCAAGTATGATGGACTGCGCATGCGCTGCTGCTGCATCAGCGGAGACTCTCAAACGGCGCAAATATACCAATTTAACTGGTAATTATATTTTTAAGCCGTTTGGCGTCGAAACGTTGGGTCCGTGGGGTCCATGCGCGCGCGCGCTATGCAAAGAAATAGCGAAGCGACAAATCGACGCTTCCCGTGACCATAAGGCTGGCCTTTACCTTGCTCAAAGAATTGGCATCGCCATTCAGCGTGGTAATGCCGCCAGCCTCTTGGGCACGGTACCAGTAGAGATCGATGGGGAGGAATTTTTCGATGCCTAAAATTGCAGTCTCCCTCTTTTTCTCTATTCCATTTTTGTATATATTGTATAGTTAGCATAGTTTTATATAAATTTGTAAGTAATTGTATGTTATAATAGCATATTTTATGTACCTAAACTGAATAAATACTTAAAGAATAGTAGTGTTTGACTTTTGACATAATAATACTATTGTGACTATATAAACTAATAATTATAAAGTATCTTACTGAGATGAGTCCTGGCACTTTATCATGTGAAGAATCCCCAAGGATACCCCCCTCCCAACCATAACCGGTGGGGGAAGACATAAACGCACGCCGTATAAGGGTTGCAAGTTGCCGGAAGTGAAGTTGTCTCCTACGTTCCCGCTCCACTGCCTCCATTACGAGCATTACTTGCTTGCAGAATGCTTGTGGCGGCGGCAGCCTACGCATCAATGCAACGCACCAACGCCATGAGCGAGAGAACTCTCACTCCTAGGGCTGCTACTAGCTCCCACCTCGGCGACTCTCACACCGGGCACTCGGTGAGTATGTGTAGCCCTGACTCCTCGCTCGTGTCACATTGATGACACTCGAACGTTGGATCTTTCCTGATTCGACGCAAAATAAGAAGCAACAGTCCCCGATGATAAAATGCATCATTCGGTACGAAAGGTTTCCGTGTGGCGTTTCTAGCCACACCCCTATGATGGGTTATTATTACCGCCGTTATTGATGTGTCTTGGCACTTGTAATAATTTATTATTTAATTTAATTTAACAAAAATATATCTAAAAAGGTCATAAAAATTATACTATTTAAATATTATTACTTTGTTTGCTAATAGTACTTTATTGTTCGAGGTGAAGTAAATTTACGCAAATGAAGTACCTATATTTTAAAAAGACTAAGGCATTGTTAATCAAGATTTTTGATTAGTGTCAAATTTTCATTGAGACAAGTTTACTAGATATAGCCCCGCCCTCAGTGTAGTTTCTTATTCACTTTAATTTGAGTTATTGTGAACTAACTAAATCTTAGGTCCTATGAAAAGTACATAACCACTTAAGGATTTTCGTTCACTTCGTTTACAACTAAACCAGTTAAGATTTTAACCCGATCTCATCCCTGATTTGGGTGTCGGTCACTTGATCGCTATCTTTGCCATTTACCTAGTAAAATCCACTTAGATTAGGGTTGCTCTATTCGCCGAGTTGCGAAGTAATTTGAAGAATTTGAAAGTGAAGACATAGTAAAAGGAAAACTATCAGCCATAAATTAAGTGTATATTTTACTAGCTGATGCCCGCGACTCCAAATGCATAAGTTTGTGTAATCCTGACTAAGACCTTTCTAATAAGGAAGTTTTTGTGTCTATCGTGAATAAACAGAAGCAAGAATAAATTGCCATTGATGAACAAGATTTCTCCCCCTCGACATCTCAGTACACCAGCACTCGCGCTTATTGTTATTAGCGAAAACAATATGCGCGAAATTTTTGAAAAGAGTTCTTTCTCCATTCTATGGAGAACTCTTTTCAAAAGATTTCGCACTTTTCTTTGTTTAATTTAATTTAAAAAAAAATTGTAAAAACAAGCAAAAGTTTTAATAAACAAACCTCGATTTAAAAAAAAAGTTTTACTTAAAAATAGAACTTACCTAAGATAATTCCACGCTGTTCAATCTGTAACAAAAACAATACGTAACATTAGTAAGAGCCATCGTGACCCAAAAGCTAATGGCGGACAAAGATATAAGACAAGCAATATACTTATCATGTCGTAAAAGTGAGTAGGTAACAGTTTATTGACCCTAAAGGCGTGTTATCGTTACATTTGCATAAGGCGAGCCATACACGACCTCTTGCTTCTACTAACCCTCCGTTTTTACGAGCAGGATGTGCCTACTTGATCTAGGTATGATCCACCCTCGGTAAGAAAATATATTTATCTCGTTCAAGTCGTATCCACCACCTTTTAATTTACAGCTTTTGCTAGAAATATTTTATGCGTGGGTGATGATTTAAGTGGACATCCTCTTATTCTATTGCTACCATTTCTGTCATAGGGTTAGATTCATTGAATCTATGTTGTATAAAAATTAGAATAGAAACTTAATTTTATACAAGTTGAGATACATGTGTTCCTTATGTAATTCTTTGATATGGGTATATTATAAGTATGTACTACTGGAGGTATCACAATCTTTAGTGTTAACGGGCTACTGGCCAGTGGTCCACGGCCCGCATCTTTTCTGTAGAGTCTAATATTTCTACTTTAGTGTTAACTTTATATGCTCTTCCTCTTTTTATTGATTAAAGTATTTCATTACACAATGTTCTTTTTAAATTACTTCAAATAAAATGTTTTTCATTCGTCATTATTGTATTCAGAAGTTACTCTAGAGTTAACTATGTATGCTCATGCTCTGCTTATTGGGCAAAATATTTCATTTTACGATGTTCTTTTTAAATTATTTTAATTAAGAACTACATACCCCAATAGTAATTCTGAATAAGAACGGTAGAAGAGTAAGTAAAAAAATGCCTATTTAAAATCAATAATCCAATTAGACATATTCTTTAGCATTGTGGCATTCACAAGTTCGGTAATTCAATAAACTTAGAACATTGCGTTTGAGTTTTATTTTTAAGAAATTCCAAACACGCTTCGTCCGAATAATAATCCTTGTTTGAATGCTAATTAATTCGAATTAATTTCACACTTTGAAAAGGTACAATCGAGTTGACAATGGTGAATTACTTTCTCGGGAAATCTTTCATGATTGTAAAGGAGCCTTGTATTATAGTAACTTTTATTTTAAATACTTAGAAAATTTATTATTTAACTTTTCTAAATGGCGACTTGCAAAACGAGAAGTAGAGCAGGACAACTTCTGTGTGACACTTAAGTACCGTAAAAATTCCAGTTGATTGCATTCAGAAGTTGTATTTGTACTTCGTGAGTCCGTACTTATTCACTAAAGTTAGAGCAAACAGAATTTTGAACAGCATGCTAATTTACAAGATATCGTCTTCTCATTAACAGTACAGCTGAATCACGAACCAGAAAATATTATAACTTAATTACAAAGAAAATTATGCTAGGTAGGTCTAATTAGCTCAATTTCTTACTAAACATTGTAATTAACATTGTTATTACTAGGGTAAAACCGGGATAGATGCCTCAATTGGATAGTTACCCCAGTTTTAAATGCTATATGTTAGAAATGTTAGCACAGTTTTATTATTTCTTACAGTCAGCTGACTAGGTACTTGCGCGGGGTAACTATGAGAGGTACTGTGGAAGTGAGTGGTAAGATCGGTGAGCGCAATCTCACGTTCTCTATTCATCTGAATATTTTTTTTTAAAGTTTTTATTAGCTTGCAATTTATTTCATATAGGTATGTATGTAACTATGATTGTTTGGGTCAAATCTTGCAATTCGGTTTTGAAGCAGATATCGTCGACCAATTTTAATGAAATTTTTCAAAAAAAATCCATTTGGATGACGATGTATTAATATGGTACCATGGCGTTGTTCTGATGATGGAATAGGAAGGTGAGCTAGGCAATCCAAAATTAAAGCACCTTTCGTTGTGACAACCATGAGCCTTCACTAAATTTCTGTGCGTAAAGAAGTCGAACTGCAAATGCAAATGGCTTATAGATAGTTATATCTACTGTGACGTTGGTTAGGTACGTTAACACTATAATGGTAAGAGCTTTGAGCGAAAATCTTCCGCGGCTATACCTCGATGGACGAAATATTTATTACTGATTGAGGTAAGTATCAGTAATTTTTAGTTTCTTTGCATGTACTTCTTTAACATGTATTTCTTTCCATGTTGCAGTGTTTATTCTACACTGTTTTAAAATTTTATTCTCGAATTTTCTTTATTTATTTAGCATATAAATAGGCAACTATCTGTCACAAAAAGGATAGTTGTCCTTAGATCGCTCTAAGGGTAAGAACAACTATCTCCGCTACTTACGCTTAAGCTGGGTAAAAGATTCAAAATAATTTCACACTTGCATTCATAGTAGTGAATAAAAAGTATTGACTGACTTAAAATTTGGAGGTTATTTTTGATATATATTTTTTTTTTTTTTTTTTTATATAGGACACGTCAATTGGACTTCGCCTTGCCTGATGGTAAGATATTTTTATAGTTGAAAAGTATAAGGCTATGAATATTTTAGTTTTGATTGGCACTTGCATAATAAAAATATTCTTGTTATATATTTCCTTTTTATGGAACCTTAAAAGGCTAAGAAAGTAGATGGTGAATAGATAGTAGAATTTTGTGGATTTTTTTGGTAATTTAGTACAAATCACTGTGGGCCAACTATCCATATAGTGAGGCATATATCCTCACAAAAGAGGTCTACATAAAATTAAATTTTTCTAAATCTGTAATTAATAGGTCTGCAATTAATAAATTAAGCAGCATAAAAATGATTAAACTAGTAGAACCCATCAAAAATATTTATGTAAAATTAATAATTTTAGAATAAGATGGCTATTTCTAAAAGTGGGGCATCCCTATATACTTATATACAGCACAGCATCCATCAATTATTTAAGATCAGATACGATTTCGAAGTTATACATAGACGCTAGACAGATATCATATCGTATCTAAGATAAATAATAGGACATATCATCAGCGTCATGTTATACTTTTTCTCATTCGGCGTGTGTTCCATGGTATCGTACTGTCATAGCAAGATCTACGATAGCTAGACGTTACGGGTAATTGAACATGTAAATTATATTGAAACCTGGCACAAACATCGTTTGAGTAGATACTACATCCTACGCTGAAGTTATAGTATATAAATCGAAATACGGTAGTTTATATAATGTGTATATAGGTTGAGCTTGGAATTTTTCTTTATTTATACATTGCAAGAGTGGATGTCTCTTACAACATTCACCATATAAATCTAGTATATACACAAAGATATTTGGCTAATATGTCGTTCGTTACACTTTATAGAGAGTGAACAATTATTTTCTACAAAGATAGTTGACAGATAATAAATATTAAACTGTGCTGAAAAAATTCATAAGTATACTTTAAAATCCACAAAATTTGCTTACTTTTATATGTATAATATTATTTATACATTTTAATAATCACATATAAAAAATGGTTTACAGCCCCTGGGGCGTGGCGATAGTGAATGCGGCCGCTACGTATGAGGCGCTGGTTCGATTCCCACTCAGTGCAAATATTTGTACGTATGAATATATGCTCTCTGAGGTACGACCAGACCAGGTCGAGCCTCGGAGAGCATGTTAAGCTGTTGGCTCCAGTTGTTATACGAACATCTATGGCAGTCATTACAGGTAGTTAGAGCCCTAAAAAGTCCAACAGTTGGTCTAACTGCAATGTTTCGATATCGCCTTTGGGTTGTGGAGGTCGCTTTACGGAAAAATTGAAGTTCAGCCAAAACCGCAGTTAGACTGGTAACGTGGACCCAAGACTGCAAGGCGAACGCTAAGATGAAGAAGAGAAGAATAGAAAAAAAATGGTTGTACATTTCAAAAAGGTACTTTATTACTTTCCTTAAAACATATCTTTGAGATATTAAATAACTTTACTATGACTCGAGATGTCGTTTCATGATATTAAAGATTATTCATCTCATTTCGGAGACAGCGAGCTGTCATCAAACCCAAGTTTGAAATTCGTTACGAATGTCATTTTAATGTTCCGAAATAACATACATTCCAAATGTTTAATAAGCGTACCGTTAAACGCCACGCACATGAGCATAATTTGAAAAAGAAAAATTGCAATAATAAAATATAAAACAATTTTCAGAGATGGAAGTCGGATGTTCAAAATAAACAGGGCTAACATTCATCAAGACTTTTGTAAATGATTTTTAAGGCAGGCGCAACGACTGAATGGCTAATGAGGCTCCGCATTGGGCTCTTTGTTTCAGCATATTCATTACCTGCTACCATCGCCGTTTGCTTACAAAAAAAGTATTCATTGTTTTCCGCCCACTCTCTGGAGAGTAAACAAACAATATCTCTAACAATTTTGGGGTCAAGCGATTTCATCTGGTGAATATTCAGGAGATAATTAGAAGAGAAAACAAGCTTAATTAGTACAAATCGCGTTGCAAGAAATTGCTCCCAAGGTTTTTACTAAATGTTGTGATGAAATTATAGCAGTAAGTGAGTTTAATAGGCAATGCTTAAACAATTGCTTCCTTTTACTACCATAATCAATCATTTTGTAAATATACAAAAGATAAAGGTAATTGTTTTAGATGATTTTGATAGACAGACTCTCAACCTTTACCTGAAATCTACCAAATTTCTGCGGATCACTGTAACAGAATGAACGAAGGCTGCATAATGTATGTATTTAATGTATCTAAAGATGATTTTAGCTATTGCCTTTAGCTGGTTGAACGTCAATCTAGATTTTAAATAAATTTTTGATCTGTGAAAATTATAAATGTACGAGTAGATTTGTACTAAGATGGCAGACAAGCATACGGCCCATCTGATGCGTGGCCTATGAATGTGTGCGACACTAGGGTACTACACTGCTATTTATTGTAGGTCTGTAGCTGTTGTTTTCTGCTGCCTACAGTCCCAGGTCCTTTAATCGGGGCGTGAAAAAGCATCTGATGAGGCCGCTAAGCTGAATGACACCATTGTAAGATTATAGTGTCTATAATAGTGAACCTTTTTCCTAAGACTGCCTTTATCATCATGCGAGGTGAAGTTAAGTTAGTTGGCGTGTCCTAGATAAAAAAAAAGTAATTTTCTGCCATAAGAATGGTTGTAAGAATTTAAAACAAGGAAAATTAACTAACTATCATTTTAGTAAAATTTAACAAAAAATATAAATATAACTTTGTTCTTAATGTATATTTTACTATTAACCTAGGACATCCTTTTTCCGACAAATTCGTAACGTAATGACGGCAAACAAACCGGACAACAAAATAAATTGTACTGTGTGTTTACAAACA
Organism: Eilema griseolum; assembly: GCA_963662185.1. Classification (NCBI taxonomy): domain Eukaryota; kingdom Metazoa; phylum Arthropoda; class Insecta; order Lepidoptera; family Erebidae; genus Eilema; species Eilema griseolum. The sequence goes on along the minus strand of OY759238.1, from coordinate 13,918,197 downwards.
ACCATGACAGCGACTAAGCTTTGTACATTAAACAAATTGCATTTAACATATTTTTTACAGCACGTTATTTCAATGGCGTACGATCTCGAAGTGCAGTTATTACAACAATAGCCATCTAGACTTTAACTTAACCCAGCTTTCGAATACAGTGTGTCAACCATTCATAGCCAGAGGCAACGGTTAAATTAGGGAATCGTAAACCACGTCACATTTCCTAAAGTGGTTACCCCGACGTGAATCTCGTCATATTCTCTAAACACTTGAATATGACAAATGAGTTCACACAACGCTGTACCCACATACTGCACGTGCGATTTATAAAGCAAATACTAGATGTATGTAACTCAAACTAAGTACCTATCAACTTGCAGCTTTGAATCTAGAAGCTACGAATCAAGTTGTACTTAGTAACAATAACTTGTTAGTCTAACTACTAACTATCGTGCTCGTTCTACGAAATAACGGGTATTACGGCAACCAACTGATCATTAAGGTTACTGTTTTAGTGTTGCTAATTATAAAATTGGCAAACTGCTGTTTATACAGGGTAACATTTTTTAATGACACCCGAAGGGAAAGTATTCTAAATATTGGAGATAGCAAATTTGTGCTTGTCTGTCAACCAAATGGTATAAAAAAGGCACTCTTAAAGTTTTTTCTAATAAAAAGGTTTTCTTTTCTTGCACTTAGATTACTTAGTTAAATATAACTCAGATAAACTAAATAATAGATTGTAATACGACTTTTAATAATACATAATTGGTACCTAATGTTCCATTCGAATTTAGAAACAACCAGATTATGAAGCAAGCTTCAAATAAAATACCTCTAAAGAGAATTTTTCCGCGTAAAGCACCTTGGTGCGAGTTTATAGATGGGGTAAGTGTTGTCGAGTAAATCCGAACAAATATGGATAGGGAAATTCTAGCGGCAACCAGTTTCCGCCCGTGCAGCCTTTTGCATCGAAAACTGACGCATCATTGGATAGTGTTGTGTGGTACGCTAGGTCTGCCCTTTTAATATTTCATGTTGGTTGAGTGTGAGCGGTTTGAGGCAAAGTAAAGTCGTTTTGAAATATAGTCAAGTCACTACCTGAATACCACTATTTTAGAAGGTTTACAATTTATTCCTTCAGGAAGGTTGGATATTTTAAATTATATTTTTGTTAATGACACATTATTCATATTTTGTGTAATTTTATTTATTTACTTTAACACAGAATAATGAATTCCACTGTTACATAGCTAGTCAATATTAAATGGGCTTAACCGGTGCAATTAATTTCACCAGTTTTTACTTTTAAAAGTTTAACCCAAGATGCTAATAGCTCATCAAGGTTTTCCAGCGTATTCCAGCGTCTATTCTTGAATCACAGAGTATTTTACACAGACTTTCCAAAGTTTAAAAACGACACAAGTAAGACATCATACCATTCAACACAAATAGGCTAAAACAATATTCATAATAATGGAGAGAACCCCAACTAAAACCGCATAATCACTGGCATAATCACCGTTTTTCCTATTTCGCACGGGGCTCTAAAAAATGGAAAAAATAATATAGTCCATTTGAGTGGCGCGCACGTCCCAACAGTACAGGCGGGGACATCTAATATTGATGGTGTATGTTAGAGCGGTGCGGTGGGGACACATGCTCGCCTCTTGACCGTAAACCGTGTGCTGATGTGAGGCGCGGTGTACTGGCTACTGGCGATGCATGCGAACTGAAGCGCAAACCAATAAACTATCCAGATAAAAAATCAAACTGAAAGTGAATAGTTTTTTTAAGTCATGTACAAATCGCATCATATCAAGTGGTGTTATTGGTAGCGACACAACCATAAGGAATTATTTGTTTAGTTTATGAAGGAACAACTGGACGGTCCATCGGCGTGGATGTTGGCTATCGGTATGAAACGTACCCATGTCCTTTTCAAATCTTTTATGCATTTGTAATATCATAAGTTTGGATTTCAAAGTATTGATTACATTTCAATACTTTGAAATCTTAAAAAGCTTATCAGACAAAGGTACCTAAAAGGGTTGTAATCGTGTCGTAGGTACCTACAACAGAAACTTTAATTATCCGATATTTTACAGAACTTTAATTAATGTAATGAAAAATAGTACCTAGTTTAAACTTGAAAGTGGGTTAGTGTGAACCCACTTGTGATACTGATAATAGCCGATTTAAGTGCCAATAAATTTTATGTACCACAGTAGTTATAAATTCAACTTTACGTTTAGAGGTCTCTTTCTAGTAAATATATTATGAAATGAACTATAAATACGTTAATTCAATTCCTTTTCTATAAATTCACATCATTATCTCATAAAAAGGCGGGTAGGTAGATAATGAAAAGTAATAAATGAAAAAAAGGGGTACGTATTTGAATACCTAAAATTATAATACCTAAAGTTAAATAACCTAAGTTCAAAATACCTAAAATCTAAATACCAAATGGTTTAAAATACCTAAACCACTAATACCTCAGTACTTAATACCTAAATTTGAAATAGCTATTGGACTAATTACCTAATGTTTAAAATGTCTAAAGTTAAAACACGTAACGTTTCGAACGTGTAAAACATGGATAGAGGGAGTAAAACAGGATAATAAAACAACACATAGACGAGGAGACATTATTAAAGAGGCGACTAACTTTTATAGGAACTTGTATAACACAAAAAACATCAATAAATGTCATTGTACCAGTCAAGGACAGCTAACCACAATAAACTACGAAAAAGACGCGAATCAAATTGAAATAAGGATAAGTGAAGTAATAAAAGCTTTGGAAAATCTCAAAAATGACAAAAGCCCAGGTTCTGATCACATCACAAACGAATGCTTAAAAGTAGCCACCCCAATCTTAGCTCAACCTTTAACTGATTTATTTAACGACATAATCCGAACCGGAGAAACACCTAGTCAATGGGGAGAATCAAATATAATTCTGCTGTACAAGAAAGGCGATCCACACAACATTGTAAACTATAGACCGATAAGTCTACTGGCCAGTATCTATAAGCTTTTCTCCAGCTTAATAAACCAGAAGATAAGCAGCGCAATAGAAGCTAATCAACCGATAGAGCAAGCCGGTTTTCGAAAAGGATATTCTACTATCGACCATATTTATACTCTAGAAATAATAATAGAGAAATACCAAGAGATGAGAAGACCACTATATATCGTCTTTATCGATTACCAAAAAGCCTTCGATACAATATCGCACGAAAGTATATGGACAGCCTTGAAAACGCAAAAAGTAGAGAACAAATTATTGACTGTAATCAAAAGTATTTACAGTAACACAAAAAGCAGGGTTCAACTAGAAACGACCGGTCCTTGGTTCCCAGTAAAAAGGGGTGTTAGACAGGGTGACCCGCTATCGCCGAAATTATTCATAGCAGTGCTGGAACAGATTATAAAACAGCTAGAATGGAAAACAAAAGGTATATCTATCAACAAAACCTATTTAAGCCACCTGCGTTTTGCGGACGACTTGGTATTGCTATCTGAATCTAGCAAGGAGATACAAGAAATGATACTGTCTCTTAATGACGCCAGCAAACAAGTAGGGCTAGAAATGAACCTTACAAAAACGAAATTAATGACGAACAGCACCAGAAAAATAATAACAGTCGACAACATTCCTCTAGAATACACTGAACAGTATATATACCTTGGCAAACAAATTGGATTTGACATAAATAATAACGAGCTAGACATTGAACGCAGGGTACAATTAACCTGGAATAAGTATTGGAGTTTAAGAGAGATATTCAAGAGTAATCTAGCAATAAATATAAAAACAAAAATATTTAACTCATGTCTTCTACCATGCTTGACCTATGCTTGTCAGACGTGGAAATTTAGCAACAAGGCTAAAAGAAAAATAATAACATGCCAAAGAGGTCTGGAACGTAGTATGCTGAATATACGAAAAATCCAAAAAATCCGTCACATTGATATACGCAAGCATACGAAAACCACTGATGCATGTACTTACGCTCAATCCCTGAAATGGAAATGGGCTGGTCACGTGGCGCGTCTTCAAGACATGAGGTGGACATATAGAGCGACAAAATGGAACGGACCTCACGGCACACGCAGACAGGGTCGACCTAGAGCAAAATGGGAAGACGAAATAAAACAAATAGCTGGACCAAACTGGCTACATATAGCAAAATGTAGAGAAGATTGGCACACCTTGGAGGAGGCCTTTACCTGTAGAGGGGTTCTTGCGGAAAATTAAAATTAAGTATTTTTTAAGTAACCTTATAAATTATAATCTTTTACTTAGTGTAATAAATATAAAATAACTAGGTACCTACTAATCCGAAGGTACTGTTATCAAATTCATTATAAATATAACGTGTACCAAACCCTAGAATAAGCTTAGGATAAATAAATAGATAAATAAGTTTACTGTTATATCCATTGTATATTTTTTTAAGCAAGAAATAAAAGGCTTTTTATTTTATTTTATTATTATTATAAAGTTAAAACAACAAAGGTTGATATACCAAAATTTAATATACCAAATGGTCAAAATACCTAAAAATAATGCACCACACACACACACACAACAATATGTGGGTAGATCAGTAAAAATATTTTGTATTGTAAGTTTACTATTTGTGTCGTCATATTTGTGTGTCATCCAGCGCTTTAAAAAAAGGGACACTGCCCACCCCGACTCGGATAGGTTAGGTTAGAAAGAGTTTTTTTTATAACCACACATACAAGGATTTGGAACTTCAGGATTGGAGCAGACAATCCTTGTATGAGTGGTTATAAAAAAAAATAACCACGATCAACCCACCATTAGGTAGTTAGATTTTAGGTATTTTGAACTTAGGTAATTTAACTTTAGGTTATATAATTTTAGGTATTCAAATACGTACCCCTCAGAACACGTATCTTGGAGCTAGATGGTGAGACAAATGAGGCCCTAGCGCGCGCGGATTGTTTGTAATAATCTATGTTTGGGGAATTACAGCTCATCCACCGCACTAGCACATCGTGCTATCCTCTAATAACACCCAAGAAACTTGTACGGCGCGTCAATCAATCAATCAATCAAGCCTGTCGCAATCCACTGCTGGACATAGGCATCTCCTAATATTGGCCTACTGTTTCCACGCTGGCCAGACGGTTACTACATGGTTTTATTTCGAGTTTTCCTTCACTCGCAGCGATATCGTCTTTGTATTTTTCCTTTATGGAGTGGTGGTACTATTATTCGTTTTGAGTCTACGCGTTTAGCACATTTTCAGTCAGTCAGCTCTTTGTGTTAGAGGATGGCGAAAAGTATTGTTTATTGATTGTTACAAACAATCACAATAATTTCTCTCGACCAATACAGGATTATAGAGTTCTGTGAAAGCTAGCGGGAAAGTCGCATATATTTTATTACCTCTTTACAACCCTGCTGAAGTTGAAGTGGCTACTTTCTAGTACAAGTGAGTTATCAATATGTGTAGCTACTTTCTGATATACAAAAGTGTGTAAAAACGTACACCTCTAGCGCATCACCACTTACAATATTGAAATGAGACACATACGCGCGTTTTAGTGTTGTATCTAGTAATAGTACTTCGTGTAATATCAGTTGCAATGTCGCGTGATTTGATCGTTGCGGCTGAGGTTGGTATACCTGTGTATCCAATACTACGTTCGGATTAGTATTATTCTACCAAAAATTACTAAATTACCGGTCAACGACAACGATGCGAAAAATAGCACGTGTGCGACGATCCTTAGATTTAGGCTTGTTACATCCCAAGTCTCATGTAAATATTCAGACTCAAACAAATGTGCGTAGGTACGCATACGCGCAGGTAATACAAATTAACGAGCTACAGCTGGGAATTGAACACTGTCATTGGAATGAACAGTGATCAGGAATCGTGTTTCGTTATTGATACACACCTCCAGTCCAGTCCATTATTACAGTACAATATTAAGTTTTATGAAATGTTTTATTCGTGGAGTTCAAGGTCAAACACCTTTATTATTGGTTTATTGGCAGATAAATTATAGTGAGTGATTTTAGTAGTCAAATGGGGTATATGTAGGCCCCTCCAAGATCTTAGGGACCCAATCCGTCCTTACCTGCTAGTCAGTACGTATATTGGTTACTTAAACCTAAGCTCACGTCGCCGAGCGCCAGTGCCTACTTCGTTTTTCGATCACAGAAGTTGGAATTTATAGAGGAGTGACATAGAAAAATATTCCGAAATTAATAATTGTATGAATCAATACACCGCGTGGTTACCGGCAGAGTAGAATTTGGGCCACCCCATCACTTCCCATGCGGAGTCGTACAAGGCGACTAAAGGATAGGGCTGATTAACACCAGAAAGATATATACAGTCCAGACTCAGCTTTAGATGCATTGCTCGAGTCAACAATAGTGGCCGGAAGACGGCAATAGGCTCACCCCATATTACGTGGGACTGAATTCAATGATTGGTGAAATGTGGATGTTAATTCACCTCTGCCTAACCCTCCGGGGATGAAGGCGTGATTATATGTATGTATGTATGTTTGAATCAATATGAAAGTTACCTTTTCTCATGTCTGTTAAATAAGCAAAAGTATACTGCTGGTACATTATATCCAAAATAAAGTATTAGTAGCTCTAATTGTTAGAGAGAACGTACCTCTAACAGTTACAACTGCCACTAAGGAAAGCCCTTAGGTAATAACGTGTCAGGTTTAATGGTCGCTATAATGAATAACATGTTCTCTGTAGAATGTAGGCAGTGCTTTTCGTATCAAACATAGTATCGTGCAAAAGGAATTTCAATATCGAGGGTATGTTACCTTGTGAAATCGTTGTGTTTTAAAATTAACCAATAATTAACATAGTAACTTGGAGTATAACTAAAGTATTTTAATTTTTACCATTGTCTTCTAACCAGTTTTTTTATTTAAATCTGTTATTTTCATTAAAATTTAAAAAATAAAATTGTTTATTTGTAAGCTCTTTTCTTGGGTATGGTTTTTAGGCTATTATTACATCACACTACTAACCTTGGAGACAGGAACTCAGAAAAATATACAATTTTTTACTTTCATCGAAAAAAATAACGTGGTACCTACCATACGATTTAAAATATTGTCACATTTATTTGAGAATTTATTACAGGCTTGCTCCCTCACGTATGCGGGAGCAACCGTGAAATATATTTGCTACGTCAGGAAAAAATATGGCAATATTTAAACAATATTTATTTCCATTACCATTATGAATGTATATGACGGAGGTAAATTAAGGAGGCGATGTAATAATAATAATTGTATGTAAATAAATTCACGTTTAGCTACGAAATACGTGCTTACGTCAAAATTGAGGTGTGGGTCGTCTTTACGTCCCCGCGTGTTAGCAAGCTACAAAATGGATTAAGTCCCCGTCGTGAGAGGGATTTAATTAATAGGAAATTAGAATATGTGCGCACATGTATACAATAAATAAAAATAATGATATGCCTTTTAACACATCGTACTGACTGAATTGGTTTATTCAATTATGGTTCGGTGATGAACCATTTACCCTTATCAGCTATTAATTTACTTGACATGCCGATAGTAATAAAATTACAAAAGTAAAAGTTTGGACGTATAAAGTGATACAATTTGGGTGTATGTTGTTAAATTGTGATTTGTTGGGATTCGTAGATGCATTTTCCAACTTAGTAAATTTATAATTCACTGATGTTTTAGTTTAATTTGAGTGAGTTGAGTGAGTATTTGGGGCCCTAGTAAACCTTTGAGGCTAAGTGAACCCCACTTGGAAGCTGGTACACCTGCTTTATTTCGGACGAGGCTTTGGTGCTGGGTTTCCTCTAAGGATTGAGAGGTAAAATCACAAAGAAGGTCAGACCAATTTCGTTTCATTTTTGTTCGCTGCAACTCGTAGCGGGCCAAAGGTCAAAACCAACTGTACTGATTTCAGCATTGAGTGATATCGTGACTTAAACGAATTTTGCCTAATTCTTTTACTACCTAATAGCGACTGTTAAGTACTATAAAAATTAACCAATGTTGTTTTAGGTTGTTTACCTAAGTGCAGCTAAGCAGCTAGGGAATGTATCTGGTGACCGTGTCCAGGCTTGCATCATGCTGATGCGATCGCGCTACTAAAATGTTTTACGAGATTCACGAGATAAATATGAAAAATCTATCGTAAAAGTAGGGACGCGTCCCATGGCTGTAAAGTTTACAAACCAGGCTTAATCTATTTGCATATTTAACAGATTACTGCGATTGCTTTTTCAAAAAGATATCTTATTGTTCAAAAGCATTTTAAGACCAAATTCCCTTAAAAAGCTGTTATCGAGGTCACATCCTAACGAGATATTCAAAACATGACGTATACGCTGGTGAGCGCTATGAAGCTCACATCCTGCAAACCGAGCTGCCCCTAACTTGATTATCTAGTTGAGAATGATCGAAATATGCCTCCCTGGAATCGACACAAGAAATAGTAAATTACATAATTTCGTAACGTGGTTATGGCATAGCTAGGGACAACTGTTACTGATACTAGAGCTTAATAAAAGAGACTTGAGAATTTGTTATAATTATAATTATACTAGATATCGGGACTTCTCGCGAATTAAATCATGGAACTTAATATTTCTGCCGACGTTTCGGATGCGTGGTAGCACCCGTGGTCAAGACTTGACTGGCCTTCGAGCGTCGTGAGGTATGCGAGGAACATTTTTTGAGCAAAACATCGGCAGAAATAGTAAGTTCCATGATTTAATTCGCGAGAAGTCCCGGTACCTTGTATAATTTTGAATTCTAACCGTGATAGTTTAAAAATAACATTATTATAATTATATTCTTCTGTTATTGAATTGTTAAAAATCTACTATGTAATATATGTTTAAGGCTGAAAATGCTGAAAATCTTTCAAAAGGATAGGATCGTCAGAAATAGAGACCAAGACTTGCTAGTCTAATAGCGACACCGTTATAGGCCTGCAGATATTAAATGTACAATGTTATTATAGTCAGATTACCTCATATAACATAACATCAATATGCCTTTTGGAGTCCTGGATGTTCCCACAAAGAAGTAGTACTAAAGTGATTCTTAACTTTAACAACTTAAGAGACATAATTATTTAATAAACATTGTATTGTAACGTAGGAATTAATGACGCAAAATCTCTGTACAGCTAATTCTAACTTTTTTTTTAAAACAATGATTTAAAATCTCCAATCTCAAAAATCGCCCAGACTCGAACAACAGTTTATTGATAGTGGCATTATAAATATAACAATCAAACTACAGCACTTACTCTTTGATCTTGCTCACTTGCGACGTCAAAACAATATAATACTGTGCCACGTGTAACATTTCTTTGAGAAAATTTAGCAGGCTAAAAAACGAGAGTAAATATTGTCGTATTACTTTGAGTCATCTCCTTTATTGCGCCTCGTAAAGAAGAAAATAAGTTTGGGCAATTATTCAAGTAGATAAAGTTTAAAGACGTAATTAATCATTTTTGACATTCCGCAGGGGAGGTTGATTAAGGTGGTGGTAGAATAAATCATAAACACCATAATATTATAATTAATTGTTTTTGTAATTTGAAAATAAATTGACCATTTTTTGGTAATGTTTGTTCAGATGTTGAATGACTGAGGAATTAGGGCGTGAACTCTACAATTACAATAAAGATGAAAATCATTTAAATCAACAGAACATCATTTTACACATGGAGTACTGTTATTTCATGAAATTATCGCTTTTATTCTACTAATATTATAAAATGTGAAGGCTTGAGAAGATGTTTGGATGTTTGTACTCAATTACGCTTAAATTGCTCACCGGATTTGGGTTAGTACAGACTATTGTCGGAATTGCCATAGACGAATTATTTCCAACAGCTAGTCTGGTCATATAATAATATTACCCCAGTGCTTGTTGATGACATTCAAATACAAGAAAGAAATATCCAAACATATAATATAAACAGTTTTCAAATTGAGGCACTTCCAGTGTAGCTTTATCTCAAAGATAGAAACAGATGTCGTATGTCGCAGCGCACTCATTCAATAATCTGATTCAATTTCGAGTGAAGGTACAGTTTCATGCTTACTGACGTCTTATTTAATATTCCATTTCTGTGTTCACTCACCTATGAACTTGTATATCGGGTAAATATGAGGCATATGAGAGGGCTCACTCAAGAATACTTGTGGTAGAAATAATTTGAGCATATTAAGACATAAAAATACCTACAGACGTACGACGTCATTCTATATATTTATTCTTACTTAGTTTGTAACTTAGATGACTAAATTTTATGTGATTTTAATGACAGCATGCCAACATTAAGCTTATCTGGGAAAAGTTTGTGGACGCACAGCGTAGAAGTAAAGTGAGCATGACAATGAACAAAATTGTTCTTGTCTAAAACATAATATCTAGGAGGTAGGACACGGCGGTATTTTCGCCCAATTGAGCAGTCCGACTGGGGAAGTACCTCTGCCCTACAGAATACCGCGGCTATAATAACTTCGTGTTGTGTTCCCAGCGGTGAATAGGATAGCTCACTGGAGAATTTGTGCTGTCAGTGGGAAGACTATAGGCTTGTCCTGCTTTGTCTTCTACACTGACGGCACAGAAACTCTGTACTTACAGGGCTGGCAGCGCGACTGTGACTCCTCTAGTGTTACAAACGTCCATAGGCCACGGTAACCACTTTCCATTAGGTGGGCCGTGTGCTTGTCTGCCAACTAAGTGGTATAAAAAAAATGTACCTTATTGTGCGAAGAACAAATATTACAATCGATTAAGATATAGAAAAAATTGAATTGGTTCAGGCGGGATTCGAACCCGGGATCTTTTACTTACAGGGGGAAATGCTTTAAAATTTCATTCAAAAATATTACAACGTTTTGTTATAATTTTTGTTGAAATAGAACATGATGAAACTTAAACTTTTAAATAGAACGAATATACTTAATGATACAGCTAATGTACGAGATTGTATCATTATTGTACCTGTATTATTACCTAAATTAAAAAATAATTAAAAGCAACACTAAAGCTGAGAATATAAAATATGCTGCTTTGTTTGCAACGTGTACTAAATAAACACGTTGGCATACTTGCTGTTTGCCACTAATGGTCTGGTGAGTACGTGCCGTGGCTCAAACGAGGGGATATAATGCTGTACAGCTTCGAAAATGTGAATGAAAATCTCTTGAAATGATCCCACTATTTTTATTTGGTTTATCAACACAAACTATATAGGAAGTTATTTACCGTAATAAAACTTAGGCCGTTTTCCCATTATCCGATCCGATATCGGTGATAGCTCCGATATCCGATAGCTGACAGAAAGTAATATGTATGAAATATGGACATCTTCTATCACATCTCACGTCTTTCACCTTGTCCGTTCCGATATCGGATATCGGAGTTGACACCGCTGTGTTCACCTGATATCGAATATCAATGTCAGTCAGATACCATAATAAAAAATAAATGTCGTGTTACATTTAATGTTTTTTGAATTCAAATTCAATTCAAAAAATACATTTCGAAAGAGCCTGTGGTTGAGCTTATGTACATATCCTTGACGCATCGGACCGATTTCATCGAATATTATGTGAAAACGTCACATAGTGTCGTCTATCGGATATCGGCAATCGTCGTCCGACTCCGATATCGGACCGGATAATGTAAAAATTACCTTATGGATATAGAAATATATTTGACTATACATGCCTAAATGTCGCGACGTCTCTAGTTTTTAGTTCCATCATCTTCTTAAAGGAGATTCTAGTTTGATCCATGGCTTTCGCCTTGGAGCCTGAGATCAACTTTCTGTTTTACTTTTGGCTTATTTTTACGAAATATGAATGTTACAGCCATCTAACGTTTTGACCTCTAAAAAAACCTACATCAGAGATTCTTCCATTGATTAGCTGATAGCAATATTCTCGTATGCAATTGTCAGGATTTTTTTGAAAAATACACTGTTATAGACGGCCCCTGGGTGATGCCGAGCGAACCACTATTATTGAACAGCAACAATAAGAAGAACAAGACATAATTTTAACTTTTAAATATTAAGATTTTGGAATTATAGAGATTTAAAAAAATAAATTAGTACCTTACTCTAAATGTGTAGATCTGTGTGTTATTTGAATATTGTATACCTATCTACATAATTTGCTATTTTTTTCTTTGTATGATGGTGTACCTAAATATTTGTTTCTGAATGTCTCTACGCGTTTATATTTCTTTATAGACATAAATGTGTAATAATTATATATGTAAACCACGTGAGAATCATAATTAAAATATTTACAAAGATAATACATTTATAATTATCCTTACACCCTTTAACAAGGGTAATATTTTGATATAATTGTTTGCTTGGTTAATACCGGATTTCCGATGTTAAAGCCCGAAGGGATGAAGCTGTAAAATATGTCCACACAGCTGGAGGCGACTTTGTTCTATACAATATTGCCTACATTACGTTTCACTTAAATAATAAGTATTAATTTCGCAATATCATAAATATGGATTTAGTTACATGAAGTCTTAAATAAATATTACTCACATTATTCTAAAACAGTTTCTACATTTAAAGGTAAGATTCAATTTTATTCGTCATTAAAAAAATTAGTTGCTAAGTTCATCAAATAGTAGTAATATTGTTTCTTATTTATATTTCTTTACATTATAAGCTTTAGTAAACAATTATTTTAGAAAGAATCTTTTCTTCATAGAAATTCTGCCTCTTATAATACAGGTTGCCCTAGTTTAAGAGGCAGGGCTCAACAAAATAACAAGGTAGATAGAATATTGTGCTTGTTAATGTCATTATAAAACCAAAAAAATACTGTAACTATACTTATACATATTGTAAGATCCATGTTACTATGTTTAAAGACAAATAAATTATTATTATTATTATTATTATTATTATTATTCTGTTAGATATATGAACTATTAAATGTTTTGAGAAGGTTTATTCTTCATACCATACGCCAGAGTATATAGTTATATACTTAGACAAGAGGAATATAGCCAACAATACGTATATTCATAACAAAATAATGTTAGTGGTTAGAAACGCCGTATGTGAAGGTATTTATTTTTGTTAACCGTAACATAAATCTCAAATTATCTTACCTGCTGAATATGTACGTAAATATATCTCTATTCTGCTGCTCAGAGGCAGCTCCAACAAATCTTGTGCGTCGTAATAAATTGCGCCTTACTTTTACGGTACATGCTGCGGTGTCTATACATGAGAGATACGGCACTATTTTCATATTGAAAAAAAAAACACTATGAGGTTGATTCATATTATTGCAAACAGTAATACTGCAATTGTCTATGCGATAATAAACAAAATATTAATAAAATGCTATCTTTGTAGTTCCTAGCCGCATTCAGCTTGGAGTCCGTTTACTTCTGTTTTGTTTGACTTAAACGACTTTTATGAGCGTGACTGTCGCCTGACTGTCTAACCTTAGAGGAAACAAAAACAAAATTGTTGAGTACATTTTTCTAAGGACATTTTCTTTAGCGAACATTCACTTCCTAGCAATGGTTCAACCACGTGACTTCTAACACACGTTGACAACATATTATTATGCCGTCTTTAAAAATCGCCATATTGATTTTTTTTAAATGGTATATATATAAATTAAGGTTTCTACAGGTAATGGTAACGAGCCCGTGGTTGTGACATTAAAGGTATTAACCGTTCTCATCATAGGAAAAATAAAAAAGGAAAAATGTAACGATTATATCATTTGCCCTCTGATCTAAGCGAATAAATGAATTTGAAATTATTTGATTCCGCGAATCTAAATTAATAAAGTTAATCAATTCCTGGTACAACCTGTTTACGAATCACTGAACCAGCCATTGTTTGTTCAAAATATCTGCCTGTGAAAACAGTTCCTGATATTGATTTTGGTCTGATTCAATAACAGTGATTAACTCAGGTCAGCAAACACTTTGGGGCTCACAGCTGAACATTCCGTGTTGGTTTATATAATACTCTTAGGTAGAGCAACCACACTCTATTCTTCTAAGTCATACATAAGTAAGTTACGATAGACCTCAGGCTCAAAAGTGCAACATTCAGGTGTAACCGGGATCGGTGCTCAGTTGGTGAAGAATTATTGATTTAATGAAAAAGGATAGAATACAAATTAGTGAAATTTAAGTGTCGGATTGCAATATTAAAATAAAAACTTTATAATAATTGGATATATAGGTTTATATGCACTATATATAAATCTGTCTGACTATCTATTTGTTACCAGTGGATACCTCACTGATGTTATAGGTCATAACTTAGGTTACTTTTATTTTAGAAAAGGAATTGGTGTAGAAGGCAAAACAAGATAAGTCTTTGGTTTTTTCTACTGACAGCACAAAAACTCTGAAAAGAAAATAAGTCTGGATTCTTTAGCTACTTACGAAAAGTAGATTAGTTTAAAAATCTGGCAAGAGGAAATACTGAAACTTGAACAATCTGTTCCACTTTCATAGCCGGCCATTGTTGATTATCGTCCCTCAAAATCCTGTCCCAAGTATTAACTTAATGAATTTTATTTGACATAAAATTAGGCTGTTTTGAGTTAAGGGTCAGAGCATTAGCTTCTGGGCAACGGGGTGTAAGTGGGCCATAATGGTTAATAAACGTGATTACGTAGTGTTGCTTGTTACATTCGCTAGCTATAATGATTGTATTTTAATAACTTTATTAATACATTTTCTGTAGATAAAAGGAGTAACAACCGTATCCATATTACCCGTTTGTTCTATATAAAGTGAATCCTTTAAAAAAGCTTTATTTAAATGTGCAATATTTGCATAAACTTCCGACAGAATTAGTTTTTATTTATTTATGTTTAATTTTGCCGTTTTATGACTGTGGTGATGTCTTATACTACGAGTACATACAAATACATAAAATCATAGTAGTAAGTAGGAGAAGGAGAGCCGACCCCGAGGTTGAAGCCCTGGTCATAGTTTATTAAACGGTTTTATTTAATGTACCCTGCTTGTTGGTGGACCAACTTTAGTGATTGAAGTTTTTGTCTTGCAAAGGTATTGCTGCCTATAAATATATTCACACCTTTCTCCTTCGGGAGTAGCTAGATTCAGTCCCTCCATTTACTTTTATTGTTTCATACTTCACGAGTTTTATCTATCGTCATTAAACCTGTCATAAAGCCACTGTACTGGTTGCAAATGCTTGCGACCCGCTCTCATTTTTAGAACATCATTAATTCACTTGAAGTGTATCAGAGGTCAACTTTGCTTTGCTTACCAACTTAAATTTTTACCCGACTGTGGGGTAACCACAGCAGAGGCTTATGTTTTCGACTTTTATGTATGTACTTATTTTCGTTCTTCCGTTCGTTCGTCGCAATATGCTCGGCAATGCTAAGCGGCTGAACCAGTTTGGATTCATAATTATGTAAACTTTAGATCTGTCTTTATTGCGCAAAAATCACTGAGTATTTAGAAATGTTTAAAAAACCTCGAAAACTGTGGTGTTCATGCTGGACTGGATTAGACTCACTAAAAAGGAGGACCAAGTTAAAAAAAAATAAAACCAATCTTTTATAGTCACTAAACAGTAAAAAATATAAAACTACGTTTAAAAAACTGACTTCAAAAACTAAAAATTATAAAATAACTAAATTAAGATAAGAGAACAATTACAGTCTGTCTGTTAGAAGTCTGTTAGAAGTGTGTCTGTTAGAAGTCGGTGGCAACTTTGTTTGCTGTGTCTGACCTATGATGATGCAATCAATTTAGACAATATGGCCTCTCGGGGCTAGGCACCGGCTTCTAACAGACCAATAAATCGGTAAATTCAGTAATTATTATCTTATCATTATTTAGTTTTTGTATAATTTTTAGTTTTTCAAGTCGTTTTTTTCTTTATTCCATTCATTTAGTATATACTAAAATAATAAAGTATATACTTGTTCAATAGTTCCACTGTCTATGGTATAGAATTAACATCTAAATAATAGTGCAATATAAAACGATAATATTTTAGTGCTTACAATTTTGATCTAATACATTTGCCGTTTATATTACCTAGGTACACAGTTCTTGCAACCGTTTAAGTATTCAAGGTCTGCCCACCACTTGTATGAATATACAAACGGCCGTGCTTGTTATAGATAAGAACTGAATTCTATGTCCTACCTCGTGCTCCGTAGGGGTAAGATTTTCAAAATTACACACAATAAATATGTGTTCAAAAATTCTTTCTTCATCTATATTCTTTCCTCCGGAAGCTGTACAGTTGTTCAAGGATGTAAACTAATTAGTACCAATTTAAAATTATATAAAACCACAACATGATAATATTTGTCACCTGAAAGTAGTTACACCCAGAATTGTGAGGGAGAAACCCAGAAATTTCATTTTACACGAAGCAAAGAGCTTCGCTAAGATGCATCGCCGAAAATTATGCATTTTGCAGAAGGTGTACATACCAAAGTATTACCAGCTACAAATATTGTAGCAGCATTCAAGTCTTTCCTAACAGAAGCATTCAGAATTTCACAGATTATTTTTTGCATCGTATTCATAGGCATAACAATATTTTGCGAGAATAACATTACATAACATAAACTCACACCTATATCCCTGAAGGGGTAGGCAGAGGTGCTAGCACCCATATTTCGCCAGTTTATGTTTAGGTTCCAATATAATAGGTGGCGAGCCTATTGCCATTAATCAGGCACTTATAAACCTATACACATATAACTTCGAAAAGCATCGAAATGTCATTGGTGTGTGCCATGGTAAAACCTGGGATCGAACCCGAGGCCCTCGTCTCAACAGTCCATTAGCCATGCCACTAAGCTACCGCTGTTATATTTGCGAGAATAGTAGTTATAATATTGGGTATGCTGCCCCACAACGTTCGGCCAGGCCTCACTCTATTTAATAGACTCCCCAATATTACAATTTTCATGACAGATGAACACCTCACTTTGTTTTTACTTTGTTAATGAATCCGTTTCGCGTTTGAAACGAAAGCGTTGAACAGAAAGCGCAGATCGTTGAAAGCAAACTCATAAACGTGTTAAATGAAATGAATGGTTGAATGCAATAGCGTTCAATTCATCTGTCATGAAAATTGTATAATATTGGGGAAGCTGTCTCACAGAGTGAGGCCTAGGCGAATGATGTGGGGCAGCGTGCCCAATATTATACTACAGAGAATTCACGAAGTTCAGCGTGGCAATTGATATAAAAGCAACTACAGATAGAAAAATGGGTCTGTATCCGTTTGAAGTTCATCATTTCCGAAAAAAATCGGTTTATTTCTTTGAATTTTGAAAAATATAACTTTTATATTTATCAAGAAACAAAATAATTGAGAACAGAATACTTTTTAAAGAAAATGATGAAACAATTTCCTGTTTAAAACTGAAGTTGAAATTAATTTTAAAACTACAAAATGCTGCCATAAAATGACTGCACACGAGACACTTGAAGAATTTTCACGACACAGCCTTTGAACTAAGTCACAAAATGTTCACATACCTATAAGAGTTTAGTTTTAAAATGAAACAAATTCTAACTATCATTTCAAATTGTTTTTTAAATACCTCTGTACCTTGTCTGGAATTTCATAGACATCATTTATTTCAGGAATAATAAATATGTTTTATAGTTTTATTTATTCAATATTTAACATAGATATTGGAGGAAGGACATGACGGTATCTCCCGTCCAAAATTGAGCAGTCCGTCTGGGTAAGTACCTCCGCCCTACAGAATACCCCGGTTATAATAACCTTGTGTTGTGTTCCCGGCGGTGAGTAGGGTAGCCAGAGCTCACTGGAGAGGTTCTGTGCTGTCAGTAGGAAGACCAAAGGCTTAAATTGACCCCACTGACCGGTGGGGGCGTGAAATGTTGGCGTGGTGGTCAGGGAGACCCGGTGAAAAGGTTATCCGCTGGCCGCCCGCAGGCTGTACGGTTCCCGAACCTGGGGATTACTTAATCTCCGCCCCAGGAGGCTGAACCAGCAGCCTGTATAAAGTTCCCGGTGCTGTAGCCATGCCGGAGGAGGAGACCGGAGTGGACCTGGCTTCAGTATCTGGGAGGGGACCGGGGGCCCTTCCGCCCATCGCGCCAGCCAGTCACACAACCCCAACTTGTCTGTGGGGGTAGGACGCCTTGCTTTGTCTTCTACACTGGAGGCACAGAATCTCTTTTTACCTTCCCCCCCCCCCTCCCCCATCTCAAACATGAAAACCAAAAAAGGCAAGAGAAACGTTACCACAGCGGCACCATCATCCACAGTGAATGTGGATTTCTGCAACATCAGGGGCCTACACTCCAACCTTAACGCGGTCCATCTCCACTTAGAGACCGCGCAGCCTACCTTGCTTTTTCTGACGGAGACGCAAATATCATGCCCGGCCGATACAGCCTACCTAATGTACCCCGGGTACAAACTCGAGCATAGCTTTATGAGTCGCGCCGGGGTATGCTTGTACGTCCGGGATGATATTTGCTGCCGCCGTCTCCATGGTCTTGAGGATAGGGACCTGTCAACTTTATGGGTACGCATAGATCACGGTGGCCACACCCTTATTTATGCGTGCCTTTACAGGTCCCATAGCGGTGACCTGGGCACGGCTCAACTGTTTCAGCATCTGCAGCGGTCGGCGGACAGCGTAATTGAGCAGTACCCCACTGCGGAATTAGTATTCTTGGGGGGACTTCAACGCCCACCACGTGGAGTGGCTGGGGTCTCCTAGGACTGATTTTGCGGGAAGGGCTGCTCACGACTTCGCTCTAACTTATGGGCTCTCTCAACTGGTGCATTCTATCACTAGAACACCAGAAATTGAGACCCACAGAAGCTCTATACTGGACCTTCTGCTGACTACGCGCCCGGATGAATACTCCATAAGGGTGGAAGCACCTCTCGGTGATTCGGATCACAGCCTCGTCCGGGCGCAAGTGACACTCGCGCGGCCTGAACCACCGCGGCTACCTCAGTGGCGGCATGTGTGGCACTACAAGTCGGCAGACTGGGATGGACTGCGAGAATTCTTCGCGTCGTACCCGTGGAGGCAGCTTTGCTTCTCTTCTGATGATCCAAGCTCCTGTGCAACAGCAGTCGCTGACGCGATTCTAGTGGGTACGGAATGTTACATCCCCAACCGCTGGGTCGCGACAGGAGCGAGCAAACGCCCGTGGTTTAATAGACCTTGCAGGGAAGCTAGAGACCGCAAGCAATCTGCATACAAGGCTTGGACCACGGCTCTTGCCAATAAGGATCCGAACATCGCTGAAGTGAAGCGGAAGTTGAATGCTGCTTCAAGGTCCAGTAAAAAGGCAACGTCTAGTGCGAAGTTTGAGTTCATCGGCAGAATTGGCGAGCGGCTTGCGCGCTACCCATCTGGCAGTCGTGCATTTTGGTCGCTCGCTAAAGCTGCTGAGGGAAACTTCTGCCAGTCTTGCCTTCCGCCGCTGCAAAAATCCGACGGTAGTCTTGCCCATGGCGCTAAGGAGAAGGCCGATCTTTTGGGTAATCTCTTTGCGTCAAACTCGACTATGAAGACGGGAACGCCGAACCACCCATCATCCCCAGCTGTGGTGCTTCGATGACCGAAATTAAAATCACACAACGGGTGGTCCGGCGCGAGCTTAAGTCCCTAGATGTTCGGAAGTCGAGTGGGCCGGACGGTATACCGGCGATGGTGCTTAAGCACTGTGCCCCGTACTTACACGCCTTTTCGCACTCTCATACTCCGCGAGGCAGGTCCCGGCCTCGTGGAAGACTGCATTCGTGCACCCTGTACCTAAGAAAGGTGACAGGACAGATCCGACCAATTACAGGCCTATCGCTATAACCTCCCTTCTCTCGAAGGTTATGGAGCGTGTTATTAATACACAACTCCTGAGGTACCTTGAAGGAAACGATCTACTGAGCGACCGACAGTACGGTTTTCGCCACCGTCGCTCTACCGGTGACCTTCTTGTGTATCTCACAAACCGGTGGGCGCAAGCCATCGAGAGTCGCGGTGAGGCACTAGCGGTCAGCCTCGATGTAGCGAAGGCCTTCGATCGGGTCTGGTACAAAGGTCTTCTTACGAAGTTGCCATATTATGGACTCCCCGAGGGATTGTGCGAATGGATCTCTAGCTTTTTGTCCAACAGAAGCATCCAAGCCGTCGTCGACGGCAGCTGCTCGGACCGCATGAACATAAACGCTGGTGTCCCACAAGGCTCCGTGTTGTCTCCGACGCTGTTTCTGCTGCATATCAATGACATGCTGTCTGATGGCTCCATTCATTGTTATGCGGACGACAGTACCGGGGACACGAGTTACACGGGCCGTGCAAATATCCCTCAGTCCGAGGTGGAGAATAGTCGCGAACAACTTGTGTCTGAAATCGAGACTACTCTCTCTGGAGTGTCCGATTGGGGTCGACTAAACCTAGTCCAATTCAACCCCACTAAGACACAAGTATGTGTATTCACCGCTAAGAAAACCCCATTCATTGTAGCGCCGCAATTCCTGGGCACACCGCTTACCATCTCCCCGAGTATCGGGATCCTTGGTGTCGATATCTCCAGTGACGTCCAATACCGAAGTCATTTGCAGGACAAGGTTAAGTTGGCATCAAGAAAACTCGGAGTGCTCAACAGGGCGAAGCAGTATTTCACTGCGGGGCAGCAACTCCTTCTTTATAAAGCACAGGTCCGGCCTCACGTGGAGTACTGCTGTCACCTTTATGCTGGAGTACCTGCATACCAGCTTGACCCCTTCGACTCGTTGCAAAGACGGGCATTGATGCTGGTTGACAATCCCATACTCACAGGTAGAGTGGAACCTCTTAGCCTTAGGAGGGATTTTGCCTCACTGTGTGTGTTCTACCGCCTATACAATGGTTTGTGCTCAGATGAATTGTTTGACATGATGCCCGTAGCTACATTCTATCATCGCACCTCTCGCCATAGGCAGGGAATTCATCCCCACACATTGCGACCTGAGACGGTACGCACTGTGCGGTATGAAAGAAACTTCATCCCACGCACACTCAAGCTGTGGAATGACCTCCCTGCTGCGGTTTTCCCAAGCGCCTACAATATGGGGTTCTTCAAGAGGGGCATCAGAAGGTTTCTTCATGGTCGGCAGCGCGAGTGTGACACCCCTGGTGTTGCATACGTCCATAGGCCACTGTAACCGCTTCCCATCAGGTGGGCCGTGTGCTTGTCAGCCAACTAAGTGGTATAAAAAAAAAAAATAACAGCGTTTTTAAAAGAACATCAAGTCTATGGATTAGTATTTTCTTGTATTGTAGAAAGACGTACTTAGTCAGAAAGAGAGATTTGCTATATTTTACATACTTCCCACTCTGAAGATCCTTATCACAATAACAAAGCTTTTTAGGGCTCTTTAGTTATGATTTTCAATAGCAACGTAGTATTTCAGCGGGTTTTGCACAAAATTTAATTAAGAGTTGTTTTATATAGCTTATTTCCTTCTTTTATAACAGATGCTTGCATGCTGTAGGTACAAATAATTAGGTATATCCACACACATAACATAAGTATTTATAGATTCATTCGATTCAGTTTTATAATAAGAACCGAGATCCTAGTTTACTGAAGATTTTTGTTTAACATCAACATAAAACATGTCTACAATCTTAATAGATACAATTCCGTAAATGCCAAATTAGGTTTTTTTTACTAAATACCAGCATTAAACAAAGGAATGACATTCTGTTCTTGAGCACTTGAATTTAGGAAGTTCATTCGAAAGCTTGTACGTGCGTGAGTGAACTGTTCGCAGAAAACGTGCCGAATCGGACAATAGGTATCACTTTTATACAGTACGAACCCTTCTTTGAATATTATTTCGCATGAATGGATTCAAAAATCCTCAGGAATTACACTCTGGCAAACAAATCTTACTAATTAAGCATCCCAGTTAATCTTTTTTAAATGTAACTAAACGTGAAGTAGCTGACAGGCTACCACGAAGGAGAAACATTAAGAAACTCGTTGCGCTCGGTTGACATTTACAAGTCAGACAAAGATTAAGATCCATTAAAAACTTGCTAATAGAGCTATTTACGTTTAAATTATTGTCATAAGCATTTATTTTCTTTTATTAGTGTAAAATAATGATAAACTCTGCGGGCGGGTAGAGTGTTTGATTTCTACGACGCGTCAGAACTCGCATTTTCGATTCAAATATTTGTAAGTACGAATATGTATAGTTTATAGACCTGGATTTTTCTACGAATAATAGGTACATATTTTAAAAAAATGTATTCGAATAGTACTGTGTAGTTTGAAGTAGGTTTAATATAAAAATATTTGGAACCTATCAATATGAATAGTGGTTTCATTCAACAGGACATCATACCAATATAATGACCTCGTTTGTGTTCGATACGGTAGTAAGGACTCCATAGAATCCATAGTAGATTATATTTTATCTGTGGTGTGTCACTTAACTAAAATTTAGTCTACTAGGCTAGGGGGCGACACTATGGTTCACATAACGATGGTTACATAGTTCGTCAGCTCGCAGAGGATCTTTGAACTACCTACACTTGATAATTTGTCCATAATTGACATATTATTAAATTGTATTGTGCGAATAGTCGTGAATCTTACCTGAATCTAACTTGAGTTCCGAATGAATAAATTACAAATACGTCAATAATTGTACGATCTCGAATGTTAAGAATTGTATCAAACTTATCTAATAATATTGTGTAATAAAACATGTCAAAAACTTGAAAATGAGCCTGTGCCTGTAAGTGACTCACAGAAAAAATATGCTTATACTGCTTATCTCTTTTAAGTTTTGTGAAATTTATGTTTATTGTTATGTAAATAAAGATATTATTATTAATAATAATAATAATCATGATAATAAAATTTTCTTTATTAAAGCGACTTGGCTCATTGCGTTAGTAACAATTTCTTACATGGCTATGTTAGTTACAAATCATTTATCATAAATGATAAATAAAAATAAAAATCGGTATTAACATTATTTGTAATTATTAATCATTAACAACATATATTAATGTCAGTAATAGGTAAGTGTATATGTTATGTCCAAATGATTAAAATAAAATAATAAATAATATTAATAAACAAAATTTCTCTTCTTTCCTTCCCCTCCCCACTCTTCAGAGCACGCCACTGCCACTGCAGGACAATCTCAATATCCTAGGTATGGATGTTCGCTGCAACCTGAATAACAAAAACTACATCGAAAGTATCATCAAAACAGCCTCACGAAAACTCGGAGTCCTGAACAGAGTGAGACGGTTTTTCACGCCGGAGCAGCGGTGTCTTCTATACAAGACACAAATTCGCTCCTGTGTGGAGTACTGCTCGCATCTCTGGGATGGTTCAGCAAAGTACTTACTAGATGCTCTCGACAGGTTGCAGCGACGTGCGGTCCGCATCATTGGGAATCCCGAGATCACGAACACCCTAGAACCTTTACAGCTGCGTAGAGATGTTGCGTCCATGGCTGTATTTTACCGTTTGTACCATGGGGAGTGTTCTGATGAGCTCTTCCAATTAGTCCCACCCTCCCCTTTCCTACACAGGACAACGCGTGCAGGTCTTAGATGTCATCCGCACACGGTGCAAAACATCCGATCAAGAACCAAGCGGTTCGGAGACTCTTTCCTCTGTCGCACCATTAAGGCCTGGAATTCATTACCAGCTCACGTGTTTCCTTCTTCCTACAGTCCCGGGTCCTTTAAGCGGGGCGTGAAAAAGCATATGATGAGGCCGTCAAGCTGAGTGTCACCATTGTCACACGGTATGTGTAAGTAATGGTGACCCTCTTTTCTGGGACTTTGCCTTCAGCTTACCATCAGGCAAGGCGAAGTCCAATTGACGTGTCCTATATAAAAAAAATAAAATAATAATATTAATCAATTTCAATATAGAATTTAAAATTAAATAACAATAATATATATCTGAGCATTCATTTAATTCTGATTTTTATTTTATATTTACATAGAATTTTACAATAAACAATAAACACAAAATTGCTACAAGGTTAGCATTGAAGAGGAAACCCTGCAACACCGATTTATAAATATGCAGTCTAACCTGCTTGCAATTATCTAAAAGTCTAGGTATTCTAGTCTACTAATGGTTCTAGCCACTTTACCCTTTTTGATAGTTTTGGGAGAAATCAATAATCAATGATTTACGACAAGTGATATAAAAATATCAACCAAAAGTGGCGCTTTAGGAATGCTAATTTTAATGAAAATTCACCAAAAATCTTAAATTTTATTTTAATATGTGTTTCGAAGACCGCGAATCGCCCATTATTAGAATTAACTCTTCAATTACTATAAATGCTATACTGCGATTCCAAATCGAATAATTACCACAGATAGGGCTGCAGTTTTCGGTCTAAGGTTCCTTCTCCCTCGAAATGCACCAACCCTTGCAGCAGAGGCTCCCGCAAGGGGTACTACCCCCGAGTCATCGTGCCCACGCACTAATGGGCAAGAGAAGGGTAGACAGTTGACGTAACTGTGTTAATACCACACAACGTCATAGCGCCTGCGTGTTCTAATGAAGTACATTTTTATTTGGGTTTGCTGAAAACAACTTAAATTATTGAGCTGTATGGTATTTTTTTTATTCAGTAACGAAGGAATTTGTTACTACGTAGTTTTTAAGCTAAAACCACAAGTTCATATCCACGCATAAGCGCACCATAAATCGCGTTTTAATTGTAAGAAATTACCCTAGTAATACTTCATTCAATTTGCAGTCAGGTATAAAAAATCTAAAGGTTTACATAATATGAAACTTCATATTTGAAACCTAACGATAAATTCAATGCATTGAAAAGACATAAACTATAGACGAGTCGACTTACGTCACGCTGCCATTCAAAAGCCTTCTGAAAAGCTCTTTGTGCACTCGGCTTTTCAATAAATGCTCAATGAATACCTTCAGTGAAACCTACCTGCTCTCTTGAAAATTAATAACGTTTTCGTTTTTTTTTTGTGAATATACAGTAATATATAGCCCGGAGGTATACCATGTTTTTCTGTTTTCCTTTTATGTATCTACGAAGGAAACTAATCGAAGGCACATAAAATTAAGTATTCATGGAAGTAAACGAAAGTAACAGTACCCTACCATTCAAGTTTTAATTGTTTAGTTAAGTTTGCCCTGTTGTACTTTTTTAATTGCGTTTTTCTTTAGAGTTGATGTATCTGAACAGTTAAGAGGCTAGTCGGATACATGCGCAATTCATTATATTTTTTTCATTATCATAATTATTTTTACATTCATTAAATAATATCCTCAAGGGCATGCATAATCAAATAATTTGCCACTCTTTCTATTATTTTGAAAAGTTACTAAAAGATAGTTACTATTAGTACTGACTAAAAGATTTTGCCTATGCTATTAGGTCTGTATCGAGTGCCTACCCATAAAATAGAATGTGGCACATTTTAATGACTCCGCTATTATTAATTCATACACAGAACTGCGCTGCACTGCCCTGCATGCAAATATCTATAATATAGTTGGTAAATTGACAAATTAATCTTATTCATGGAATTCATTACAGCACTGATGAAATTTTCTTTTCATTACTCTACCACTTGTTATAACTGTGTATCAACCAACCAACGCCAAAACTCAATTAATTATTTCTTGAGCACAATATAACAATTGAATAACAAAAGGGGTAGGTATCCATTCTCATTATATAATTTCGAATTAACGTTATGATGAAACACAAAGAGAAATTTGGAAGATTTGAAAAATAATTATAAATGGAATGAGTTTGTATGATTTGAAACACATGCATAGTAGGCCAAAGTCTTCCAACATTGAGAGAAGCCTATGTCCAGCAGAGGACTGCAATAGGCTAATTGAATGATTGATTGATGTGAAACACGAAATTATTCAACTTGTTGGAGTGGTCATGTCTATCTTGTCGTCTTGTCTGCATATGGATTTGGTGGTTTAAGTATTTAAAACGAACTGTTTTAAAATATTTCAGTTAATACAGTTCGTTTTCGTTGTCGTCAGTGTTGAATATGTAGATATACGCACACATTATGTCATGTTAAGTGTAGGACAGCTTCATTAATTATGATACAGTACGGTACTTTGATAAAATTTTAAATTTCAATAATATTCAAGTTACTTAAATGTATTTCATACAAAATTTTACAGATAAATTTGACCATCCCAAATTGGAAATTAGATCCAAGTAGATGTACAACTCACCAGTTAACAGATGAGGTTGGCACGGACCCTAAAAGTGTCGGTGAGACTCTCATATACCCAGTAGAGCTCACGTATAACTTCTTGATTGTTTAAAAAAGTAAATCGAAAAAAAACTCGTTCTTTTTTCACTCAGAAGCGTATCTGGTTTTTTCAAAATTTTAAATTTACTTTTCACTAGTTCTTGTAGAGATTTTACGATTCATACTTTGTAAATCGATGTTTAGTTTACCTAGATGATGTAAAAACAATGGGTACCTAAAATTAAATAAACTATAAACTACAAATCAGTTTACGTGGCCATGAATTTGGGGCCGCAGGTAATATCCAACCGGCCGTCATTAACCCAGTACTACGTTCAACCTCGCATCGGATTATTTTTTAAATCTTACGCAACACACATCGTATTAAGGGAATTAATTTAACAGTAAACCGCGTTAGCCGTGTAAATTTAATCAGCTCGCAAACAAATGACGAAGGTGGGACCTTCACATTATCATGGGAGCTCGGTCCACGGTTAATATGAAAATGCGGGTAACCAACGTGAAAATATGACGGCATTAATATAAATTGCACTTAGCCCGGCGTTGGGGAAAAACAACTATTAGGGACGGTAAAAGGAATAATGAGGAGTGTACGCCAAGCATAATGTTAGCTCATCGCCATTAGAGTACTCGTACCTGTGTACCGTGCTGTAATAATGCCGCTGTCAATGTCAAGCTCATAGATTTATCTTAATTATATGATATTATGGGATTATATATTTCGTGGTACACTTTTGTATAGGATATTTAAGTCGCAGGACTTATTGCGTAAATAAACTATATAGTCTAGTTTAGATAGCAGGTTAGGGAGTAGTTCAAAATCAAAATAAATGTATAAAAGTTATACTCCAGTCTGTAAAATACCTTCGTGAACACACTTATAATGCAAGTATTGTAGAGCCACGAGACTTCCCTGAAACTACACAGTAGTTGACGAACTGGTCACTTGTGAATTAGAAAAGTCGTTTGTAAAACTACAATGAATGTTTGGCTTTTGGGGCATACAAATTGTTTTCTATTTTTTGCTACAATTTCTTTTTGCTATTCTGATGAGAATGAAAGTAGGAGCCAGTGGGTGCATGGAATTGCCGAAAATACATGCACGAATGGTTTCCTATCCTGTAAACAACTAAACGCAGAAAAAACCAACAAAAGAACGCGCACTAGGAATACAGTTAGTAGTTGTTCTAAGCAGTTCGTCTAGTAGTAGCTATGCATAGAAATTCACACTATTAGATAAATTGTTTCGAACGAAAATGGCACATAAAAAGCTGATTAATAATGAATAATAACTAGCTGCTCTGTCGGTTAAAACTTTATTAATTTAACCAAATTCATGTGTTACAAAAATACACATAGTTTTATTTTCCTGAACTAAGTTGTTAACCTATATCTCAGGAGATAGTACAATGTCATTGTGGTACTTCACTTGGCTATTACTGTTTGTTATGTGGCGTTAGTTGATTTGACAAATATTTGACGTATATGTGAACATGCAAATATAGACAAACACAATTTACCACACAAAAAAGTATTCGCTTCATATGTGAATTGTCAAATTTTGTCTACTGTTATATATACTCAACTGGGTGTAAAGAATCTAAAAAACTAAATAACTCCAAATGCGAATAGTCATGCGAAATGCCATCATTACACAATGTACACACATAGATACACACACTTACACAGTTGTAGTTAAATTGAAAAAAATAATTAAATTAACCCTTTTTCAATTAAACTGCCACTGTGTAAGTTAAAAAAATCCAATTTATATGTACACGCTTTTATCAGTTCGTATCGCACAAATTACTTACGGTAAAATTCCACAGAATTCGTCTAAAGTAACTTTCACACGACATGATATTATTCCCTGCGGCCAGTCAATAGTCTTTGTAAAAGAACATTCTACTTAATCTTACAAGGAAATACAAACGTGATATCTTGTGAACAATGTGATGTTACAAAGACAACGGTAATCAATCTACGTAGAGCTTTACAGTGGTGCTATCACTCTTGTAAAGTAAATAGAGAAAATGGTGGCTCAGATTGAGTTATTGGCAGCAGGTAATGCTTTGCACCTGATGACATAATTATAGTGCTGTCACCCTCACCAAAATGTAAGTAATAATGTCGCACCTTAATATTGTGAACGAAAGATCTTTTTTAAATGAAAAATATTCTAGTAACTCTATATTTTTTTATAGAACTTAGGTGGCAGACAAGCACACGACCTACCTGATGGAAAGGGGTTACCATGATATATGAACGTGTGTAACACTAAAGCAGTCACACCCATGCAGCTGACCCTGTAAGAACAGAGAGTTTCTGTGCCACCAGTGCAGTACACAAAATCAGGACAAGCCTTTGGTTTTTCCACTGATATTCCCTTGATATTTAGATAATACTTAACTATAATCGCAAAGATATAAAGACTAATGTGACGTAGTATTTAAACGCAGTTTAGCAATCAAATTATGTATACTGTTACCTAACTTTGGATTTGAGTAATGTGCCAAATCAGAGTTCTGCAGAATACAAAACCTGACCTGCAAAAGAAAACCTACTACTACCTAGGTACCTACTTAAAAAGATACCAGTAAAACATCACAAAATTGTATGAAACATTTATTTGTTAAGTTTGAACTCACGCATCCAAATAGGATTTGTCCTACTCTTTCTTGTATCCACTTACCTTATTTTTCTTTAGTAAAATAGAAAATACATATAGAATAAATGTAGTGAATAAAACCAAGTATAATCTTCACGAACGTCCCTCTTATGCCCGGCTTAAGCGTAGCTGGCCCGCATCACACTAGTAAACGGGATCGGCAAAGCGAATTTACTTTGAAAACTGATCCCTGAAATACCTTACATGGGTTGAGGGTCTGACGTCATTCTTTATAACAACAACCTATCTACTGAAGAAATAATATTTATTCACATGAAACCAAATCAGTCGTCGGTAAAGGCGCGGTATAGGTACTTCATTTTAAATCTTTCAATATAATACATAAACGCAAGACTCACGGCCCATTAAATAAAATGTTATCGAGTACCTTTCAAGCAAATTAATTTCGAATTTGTGCTTGGTTTCATGAAATCCAATAACATATTTTACTAAATATTTGAAATTCAAAAGCTTCTAATTTATTTTCAATTAAATTTTATGTAAGCCACTTATATTCTGAATCGTTGCCTAATATAACTTTTTGACTTATACTTGACAGATGGTATTTCCTAGGAATATGATTGAAATCCCTTTTACCAAGATGTTTGTGAAATTTTATTCATGTCAACATCAGTATCGTCAATCAGATACATAAATATTGGGCTTATAAATTATGTAACATAGCAAGGTATAAAATATTTTTTATAATTCTCTATTTGCCAATGTGATCACATCTAAACTATATAATGTATATGTTATAAGGTAAACGATATCGATGGTTGTAAGACCAGAAGGGTGTAAGCGACAGTAACAGACGACAAGAAAATCACTAAATAAAAGTAAATAAAGATGTATGTAACATATTTGACTGACTGAATAACTCTTAGTTAGATGCCATATCCTACATTCGGAATACATTCCTGAACCTTGTTTGGCCTATAAAAGCAACATAGGCATCATATTGCCTCCGATAGTCTGTGGTAATGACCGCAAACCACAAGCCGACAAACTATACATAGAAATAGCTATACGTTCAGGTGTAGTGTGTTCGTGAGGGAGGGATTGATGACATGTTCTATAGGCACTATGCAATTCGATATTTGTTTCACTTCTGGAAGATGTTAACAATATTTTTTTTATACTATCACTTACTAGTGACCGTAATCTATGAATGTTTCGCACATCTGTATGCTTTGCAAGAGTAACAATAATCTTTGGAACACAAAACAATACTGACAAATACAAATTGGGTCGATGGTAGCTGCTATATAGTTCAAGTTAGTTGTTGACTACTTAATATTAAATGAACAAATCTTATTAAATGGCAGATAGTATCAGACCGCTCTTAAGCATCATATAAATTCCTTGATAACTACCTAGGAAACAAAACCCGTGTCTCCTTAATAAGCTAGTTAGGACTAGGAGCACAGAAATTAACCCATCTACTTATAATTCAGTGTGATTATAAACTTTCAGCATGTATCTTCTACAAATAAATACATTCTCGTATTTTTTTAAAACAATAAATCGAGAAACTAGCCTCCAGTGTTATTATTGTTGTATTATTTTCTTATCAAATCAGAAACATCTGCGAATATCCTTAAATATGATAGATTAGTGACAGATTGCTCAATCACGAATTTGATGGAACACTAGTTTTCGTCCGGCGGTTTCACACATCAATTAATTAGCCAATTGCAGTCCTCTACTACAATTGGGAGTCTGCTAATGAAATGATATAATAGTTCTTTGTGGAGAATTACCGTTGACGTTGCGAAATGATAATGTATAACTATACTCTATGGAATATAATAGCAGCCATTGATAAACATTAGTTAGGATGATGGCATGCCGACCTCACTTAGAAGTTGTTTAGCTACCAGCTTCTAAGTAAAGCCATAATAATGTCATCATTTTCACCTACGTATAAATGCGATTAAATTGTTTATTTACATACATACATACGTACATAAAATCACGCCTGTTTCCCATAGGGGTAGGCAGAGATCACGGATTTCCACTTGCTACGATGCTGACATACTACTCTCACTTCATTCATTCTCATTACATTCTTCATGCATGCTCGTCCGTTTAGAGTACTCCTAACCTGTCCCTTTTCTAAAACTTACCCGATTTGGTCCAGGTATGTGCGCCTAGGTCTTCCCCTTCCGACGGTACCATCCACACTCGCCTCATACACCTGTTTCGTTAGTCTTCTTTCATTCATTCTCTCAACATGACCAAACCATCTCAACATTCCTCTTTCAATTCTCATCACTACATCTTCTATCACTCCACATCGTTCTCTTATCACGCTATTTCTCACTCTATCTTTCAAGGTCAAGCCACACATACTTCGCAACGCACGCATTTCTACTGCATTCACTGTACTCTGATGTTTTTTCTGCCACACCCAACTTTCGCTACCATAGATAAGAGTCGGCATTAATACTTCTCCATGTACAGCCAGTCGTGCCTTTTCGGACACTTTCCGGCTAGGTACTCATAAAGTTGTGTAGTGCCCCATTCACTCAATTTCCAGCTATCACTCTCCTTTCAACATCTTCTTCATGTTTTCCATCTCTCGTAAACAATGTTCCCAAATATATGAACTCATTCACTTGTTCCACTTTTTCTCCATCTATACAAATCCTACACTCTGTCACGCATTCATCTCTTTCAAAAACCATAACTTTTGTCTTACTAACATTCACTTTCATTCCTTTCCTCTCAAAAGCTTCATGCATAGTTGTTACCATCTCCTGCAACTCATCTGCCGATGACGGAAGTAAAACCTGATCATCAGCATAGAGAAGACATTTGACGAGTCATTTCTTCATTCTTAAACCACATTCTTTATCTTTCAAATCTTGCAAACAACTGTCCATGAATAAGTTAAACAGCCATGGTGACGCTACACATCACTGTCTTACCCCCTTTTGGATGCTAAACCATTCAGTGTATGACCCATGTATCCTCACGCAAGCTCTGGAGTCCTCATAGACAGACAGACATTAGAGCTCGAATAAGGTTGCTGCTCACCCCTTACATAGACAGTACCGACCAAACCTTGTTTATTTACAATTAATTCTAAATTGTCTGAACATTTTAACATGTATGTTAGTAACGACATAATATATCAATGCATTTAACTAAATATTACCGCGCGGTATAATTACTTTCAAACTTTATCGGTTATAGTTATTACTATAACCGATAAAGTTATTATGTTGTTATTTTTGGTTCAGCTCAGAAACAAAGTTCAAAAACATTTGTTATTATTTCTCATGTTAAGTTTGTTGGTTATTTTTCGCTTCACGATTGTGAGAATACCATTTATTCACCTAATGTTGATGTTAAATATTCGTATGCTGTATTTTGTTAAGTACTTTCTTCTCCCTCCTCTTGGCGGTAATCCCAGTTGGATCCGAAGCATTCACTTCGGAGTATGGGATTCGCTATATCAGTCTAACTAGGATATGGCTAAACTACGATATTTTCCGTGAAGCGACTGCCATCAGACCTCCACAACCCAAAGGCGACATCGAAGCATTGCAAACTAGACCAGTTGTTGAGCTTTTTAGGGCTCCAACAACTGGCTTTGTTAAGTACCTAATAACTTAATTCTCATCTTAAGCTTATTTGCTTTTTTTTATTAGGTCGGTTTTTTTGTTTTCTAAATTGTAATTAAATTACTTTATACTTTTTACATTTAGTTGTAAAACTGATTTTTTGTACTTCACAAATAACAAGTAAGCTTTCCTTACTAAAATCTACTGAAACAATGATCATATCTAATTAATAAGCATCGACTCATTTAAATTAATTGCAATTAATATGTATTTAGTATATGAATACATTAAATATCTAATTGATAGCCCCAAATAATTATGAATACCATATCCATAATTACTAGTTTCCAAAATAATTTATTTGATACTTTCAAACCTTTACGCGTATATTACATATTGAAATAAATGCAATTAATTATATTAGTGGTTTCAACAAGGGTGGTCAGTGGATTATAGAAACCAATCGAGCGTAACATTTTGAGTAACGAATGGCGTAATTTCTGCTGCATTCATTATAAACGAAGTTTTTTTAATTCGCAGTAGTACAAATCGATTAAAATACGAAAAAATTTATAGGTTCAGGTGTAATTCGATCCTGAAATCTTTCCCTATCGAGGGTACCTATACTCTGACCCCATGAGCCACCTAACAACGCCTGAAGCAATCCAAAACTTCTTATATAATATCCGTCTTCCGGTGACACCGAAGACAAATATATGTGTAAAGAAATTTGGATGGTTTCAGGCGACGGTTCGGTAGCTTAGTGTTCAGAGCGTTTCCTCTGTAAGGGAAAGATCGCGGGTTCGAATCCCGCCTGGACCGATTCAATGTTTTCTATCTTAATCGATTTGAATAGTTTGCATACTAAATGCTTTAAAATTTAATGCATTAGGATACTAAATCACAGTAATACAACTGTATTACCATCAGGCATATAAATTGATGATAATTATAGGATATGTTCAGAAAAATACTAACACAATTTAATAGTTTTCATTTTGGTCTATACTTGCCTTACTGATATCTTTTTCTATGAAATCTTAAGTATGCAAACAAACAGAATATTCTTCGTAAGTAGTATGCTCTTGTTAGCAATATTTGGTTGTTAGTCTATCTATCTTTAATTGCAAATTGGAAAGCCGAAACCACTGAATAGTACAAACATATTTTAATGGTCATACAAATCGAATGGGGTTAGTTATATTCTTACACGCAGATCATCACTCGTTGGTGTTTCAGTTAATTGGTATCGTATTGGTCCTTATTTTGAATCGAGAATAGGAGAGATCGAGAATCACACCCGCCGCTTCTGTGAGTCTGCCAGACAAAACTCATGTATAAAATGGAACTCTGCAAGCATTTACTAGATGGTTGAGTCAACATATAAAAAATATAGATAGAACTGTGCGGTCATTTCAATATAAAAATATCATAATAATATCAATCGCAATAATAAAATATTTACCATTGTAATGACATATGTATATACTACCCTACTCACTATACGGTCCCTTTCGTTAAAAAATGAATGTGAAAAAGCCTTTTTTCCGCTCACCCTATGTTGTATACGTGCCACAGATAAAGCGATGGAAGGGTTGTAAAGGGAAATGTGATCATAATCCGTTACTTCCATATTTGTTTGGGAGACCCTCTAATACACTGGCGGAGACGAGAACATAATACCAGATTTTTCTATTGGCAATGATTCACGTATAAACTTTATGCTAAGGGCTTGTTGGTTTGACATCCTAAATGTAATCCACGCCATCTAAGCACGAGATCCTTTTTTGCTTTGATTGTTACAGAATTGTATATAATATTTGGTCTGATGGATGACGAAGGACCTCATACTGAAGGATTTGACGTAACGGTCAACTAGGAAAGCAGTTTTGTTTTTATTACTTTGGCCGGGTGAAATTATTACAAACATCTAAATTCATTACAAATTCTGTTCTCAAGTCTGGCAAATTATTCGAACACAAACCATCCTCCTCTTTTTCATAAAGGTTATCGTAACCTCATGTAGAATTCTGCTTAGTTTAGCCATAAATTAGACACACTAGTTTCAGATCGGCGAGGCACGAAATTTCAAGAAAACAACTTACTCAAGTCGGGTAGTTTCACCTCCTGCTATTTATTTTCAACTTCTCATTCTCATTATGTGTACTAAACGCTATTGGACATACATACATAACATAAACTCACGCCTATATCCCCGAAAGGGTAGGCATAGGTGCTAGCACCCACTTTTCGTCAGTTTATGTTTAGGTCCCAATGTAATAGGTGGCGAGCCTATTGCCATTAACCGGGCACTTATAAACCTGCGATAAATACACACATAACTTCGAAAAGTATCGAAAAGTCATTGGTGTGTGCCATGGTAAAACTATTGAACACATTAAACATTTTTTATATTTTAACATAGTGCCTTTATCAAATCACTCACATAAAATATAGAAACAAGATAGAATCAAGGATATGAAAAAAAAAAGAATGCTATATTGAATTATTGCAATACAGTATGCTTTGTTCAAAATGTTATTCAACAATTCGTAAAATACTAACAGTTCGCCCAATATTTTCCATTTCCAAGGAAACACCAAAATTCCGCAGTTCATGCAAGTGACATAGCATACCTACGTCGATTTTGGTTCAATTTGGCCATTCCACAACGTATTGTACTTATTCGTAGATAGAACAAGAGTACCAGTACGTATGCTAGCGGCTTTAGAGCTAAAAGCGAAGTTCCGAGAGCGACTAACTCGTGTTTCTGACATCATGTCACGTTACGTTGTGAGTTTCACCTTGCTCTTCAAATTGCAGTAGCCTTTTGTACAGCAGTGTTTTATTCAATTAAAATTTTAATAGACCAAGCTGATAAAAGTTTTAATGCAGTTTAGTATTACATACAGCTACTAAGTTCATTGTTGTTTCATATTCTACTGGAGTAAGTTTCTCATCAACAAATCAACCGCGGTAGCCTAGTGGTATGGGTAAAGGACTGCTGAGGCGAGGTCTCGGGTTTGATCCCAGGTTTTACCATGGCACACAACGATGACTTCTCGATGTTTTTCGAAGTTGTGTGTGTATTTATCGCAGGTTTATAGGTACTCGGTTAATGGCAATAGGTTCGCCACCTATTACAATGGGACCTAAACATAAACTGGCGAAATGTGGGTGCTCGCACCTCTGCCTACCGGGGATATAGGCGTGAGTTCATGTTATATGTTATATTATGTAAGTTTGAGTAATAGATGGATATTTACTTAACGGCGTGAATCAATAAAGTTTACTTTTTAAGATTTGTTGTGATGTTAGTAAATACTAACACTTTTTTTTACGTGCGCAATATCCCTACGGATACCCCCCCCCCCCCCTCGGAGCCGGTGGAGGAGGTTATGTCGGACTCGAACCGACCAAAACGCACGCCGCCTGTGGGTCTCTTTGGTTGCCGAAGGTGAGGTTGACAGGCATATCCCTCGCACCCCGGCCGACACAGGGCCATCTCTCATGATATGAGCCTCTCCTCGGGTGTGGGGACGGAGTCCCCAACTCGTCCCCGGGAACGGGGAGAAGCGCTACCGCGGCCTGCTTCTGCCAGGGTGACAGGCAGCTCCACCTGTCACCCCCAGACTTGCGCTCATGGGGGGCGGAGGTTGTTCATCGACCTCCGACACCCGAGTTGCCTTCGTACGCGGACAGCTTGGCTTCCAATCCTTCGTCGCTCCTGCTGCCGCTCCCGCACCGCCTCCTCCTTTACGAGCATTACTTGCTCGCAGAAAGAGGTGCCGGCCGCCCACTGTAAATACTAACACTTGAAAGTGTTTTAATAATTTCATATGTATTCACTTCCTCTTACAACATTTCTCATTTTTTATATTCAGAATGTATAAACTTAATTATTTCAGTAATTAAGTAGCGTCATAGCTGCAGTATCAAATGTACGATTCTGTAGATAATGATTTTCTATTGTGAAACGCTTCGATATGGTTTAAATATTGCGTAGTAGGTACTTGAAATACTGAAATCCAAGGATTAACTAAACCTTACTAAACTCAATATCTAGTTGGAAACAACTGAATTTGAAAGCGACTGTTTACTAGCAAACTATAAACTATTTAATACCTACATCCCTTGGTGCATTATTCGGATGTTATTCTAAATATATTATCTATAATTCTGAAACTTGAACAGTGTGAGTACATCTTAATCAGGTTAGAGAGGGGTAAACATTTATTAAATTAATAATCGAAAACTCATTTCAGTTTATAACTCCCCATGAAGTATGATTGAATTTAAAATATTTTCTGGGTAATATCTCACAAGTTGAAAGTTTGTTTTTATACCACTTAGGTGGCAGACAAACACACGGCCCACCTGATGGAAAGTGGTCACCGTGGTCTATGGACGTTTGTAACACCAGAAGTATCACACTAGCGCTACCGACCCTGTAAGAACAAAGTTTTTGTCATCAGTGTAGAAAACAATGCAGGACAAGCCTTCTCACTGACAGCACAAATTCTCCAGTGAGCTCTGGCTACCCTACTCATCGCTGGGAACACAACACGAAGTTATTATGGCCGCGGTATTCTGTAGGGCGGAGGTACTTCCCCAGTCGGACTGCTCAATTGGGCGATAATACCACCGTGTCCTACCTCAATTAAAGTAACCAAAATATAACATTTATCAATCAGACGACCTTGTATTTGAGATCATAGTTTACATGCAAAATCAGCAACAGGAATATTTTGAAAGTTCTTTCTTAATATAAATTACAACTAAAATGTGAAAATCAAACGTAACATAAAAAAAATAATTAATTGAAAAAGCAAATGTAATGAAAACTTAGTAAAAACCTAAAAATTTAAACATTTGTGACAGACGTCAAGTTTGTGCTCTCCACACAAAGATTTTTTGCATTTAGTGCAACTACTGTTAGTCGTCCTAATATGACCATATTTTTCGGTTTTTTTTCCTAGACCTGAAGTTGAATGAGCCTCTTTATTGTGTTCAGTCTCAATAAGTCTACAAAAGAAAAAAACAACACATAAGTACAGAAGAAATAGTACAAAATATCACGTTATTTCTAACCTTCGTCGAAGCGACGAGTCATAGTTGCTGGAAAGCCGCTTACGTGGCTCGTACACACAAACCACTACCTTCCTTCGAGGGGGCAACGGGTAGACCGAGATTAGCCGCAGTAATGATGAAGTGCGATCGCGCGCGCAGAAGTTTACACGGTTTGTATAAATCCGCGTCGTCAAATCGACGAAGGTTAGTAATCTAGGCTTAAGTTACCATATCATAGCAAGAAGGTAGGACACAGCGGTATTTCTGCAAGGAGGTAGGACACAGCGGTATTTCTGCCCAATTGCGCAGTCCGACTGGGGAAGTACCTACAGAATACCGCGGCTATAATAACTTCGTGTTGTGTTTCCAGCAGTGAGTAGAATAGCCAGAGCTCACTGGAGAATTTGTGCTGTCAGTGGGAAGACTAAAGGCTTGTCCTGCTTTGTCTTCTACACTGACGGTGCAGAAACTCTTTACTTACAGGGTTGGCAGCACAAGTGTGACTCCTCTGGTGTTACAAACGTCCATAGGCCACGGTAACCACTTTCCATCAGGTGGGCCGTGTGCTTGTTGGCCAACTAAGTGGTATAAAAAAAAATTGTTGGATTAGCGATCTCTTGTAATACTAGTGGTTCCTTTTGCTATCGAGGCCAAGAAAAAGAAGATAATGTGAAACTAACGGTACCAGTAGTCTATCCCAAAATAAATTTTAGAAAAAGATTCCTCTCTATTTCACGACTATTGTGTTTGTTTCTTTTTAGCCACCCAGAAACACTAAGTACCTTTTTTTAACATTTACAATGTTAAAAGATAAATTTTACCGATTATGTGATATTAAAAATTCAAAATGAAATATTGCTTGAAATTCTTGGGTCTGTAGTTTATATTATGTTAGCCAATTTTATTTTTACAATAATTCTATAATAATGTTTATAAACGCACATTTTCAGCAGATGTGATTTACATGATGTTAAATAATATCACAAAAATTGTGCTACATCAAAATATGTCATATTTAAGAATCTCCTGCAGCGCTTAACGTTTTAAACCTCATAAATGTCATATTCTGATTGCAAGAGCTATTTCAGCTATAGTAACTGATTCAATGTAGGTATGTGACAGTAAATTTAGTTCACGCCAAATATATCTAGTAAGAACAAATTAGTCATCGCTACAAACGTATATAAATAGTTGAACTGTATTTTAGGACTAAGATCTAGCATTAGTTAAAATCGTTATACGAATAACAAGCAAGCTTAGATGAGAAACAGAGTTAATTAATATTATCTTCATTTCTTAGTAAATTATAAAGGGAATTATTAATGTCGACTGTAATCTCTGAATACAAACAAGTATGTTTAAATATTCTCAAAAGTGTATTTAATCATAGCGTAAAACTGAGTAATATAAGATAGATAGATAATTGTTTATTGTACACCAATACCAAGCTTAACTTGTTATATTTAGCGTAAAACCGAGTAATATAAGATAATAGATCATTTTTTATTGTACACCAATACCAAGCTTAACTTGTTGGTTTTATCTACCACAAAATAAATAATCGAGTTACTACTGTGGTACTGAAACCACATTTCAGTGATTGAAATTACTCTTTGTAGGTACATACTTCTTCATACGACAATATTATAGCGCCATCTACCGAGACCTATAACTCGTACGAATTTATTATACTTTGCTATTTTAAACTATAAGATAGATAGATAGATAATACTTTATTGCACACCAATACATTTACAACTGAGACAAGTAGGTAGTATGCATATACAGTTTAATGTACAATGGGCGGCCTTATCGTCGAAAGCGATTTCTTTCAACCAACTACAGGTTTTGATCTGTTTTATGATGAATCTAACTGAGTGAAAAACGGTTGAAATACAATTCTCAAAGTTGCATGTTGGTATGGCCTTAATACCAGTTGTATTTGCATTTTCAGTATCGCATATAATAATAATTTTGCAAATGAATAATGTAATATAAACATTTGTAATGGATATTTTTTCAAGAAATAAAATTAAAAAAACTGAATGAATATTTTAAATGCGAAATATCAGTTACTCAACAAAGTGAGTTTTATGCTATTTATGTACATGACCATGTCAATCTCAAATCATACAACGTCCAAATAAATAAATAAAAGTACTGATGTCCATCTTTATTAAGCATAACCACAAGGTTAACCAACCAATTTCTTCTAACTTTCAAATACATAATATATAGGTATAGATATTTTTAAATCGCTGGACATAAAAGCTAATCAAAACTTTTCACGCAAAGACGCCGAATACAGGCAAGCCATGAATTCATTGCTGTTTTATTGAACACGAAGGAAAACTTATTGAATTGGTTTGTAATAGAAACTTTGAAGCGGTGTCGGGTTAAATATTAACCGAGACATGTCTCTCAAACTACTAACGGAACTATTGTATTGTTTGTTTATTTTTGTTTTTCAATCTACCTGCGGAAGTAAATTTAATTATAACTTTGTTCCAAAGTTATGTGTATGGTACTTCTCCAAGGAAACTGTATTTTAGGAAGTGATACGACTTTTGCTGTTCTGCTTGGTGGTAATTATTATTGTAGTAAATTAAATAGTATCGTAACATTTACCATTTTTAAATGATTAATCAATTAGCGGTTGTTGGAACAATCGAGTCTAGGAATGGACAGTTGAACACCACAAGAAGGCAAACGGTATGACACCCCCTAGACAGATGGACAGTCGTATATGGATCGTAGATGGTACATCATAGATAGTCGTGGAAGGCGGAGAATCGGATAAAATGGTGCACATTGGGAGAGGCCCATTTCCAGCAATGGATTTTGACTTCGTATTAAAATTAAACGTTTATGTCCAGTTTCACGAACAATGTTTAAAAAATAATCATATTACTGATAAATCATCTTCATCATATTTAATTATCAAACGTCCTTGATATAGTCAGTTCCATTTTCAACAATACATAAGTACCTTCACACAACATGCAATATATTGAAATGGACAGATCATTCGCACGAACTAATTCCAGAGTTATCTTGAGGTTAGAACATTCCCTCAATTCAGTTCAAGATCGGCTTCAATGAGAATCTCTTGACAACAGACTTTAATTTCGCACCTTCTGTTAACTCCAAGCAATCTTGCGTCACTAACTACGTCCCAAGTAATTAGCATGTCTATCGGTACTCGTGTCTACACGCTTTATGGAGCCGGCTTTACGTTCAGTTGTTGTTTGTGCCAACTAAGTTTGTTATTGCTTTTTGAAGTATTCATTGTGACAGAAATTCACCAATTGATTTTAATACTAATGGTTCAATAGGGTGGTGAATTTTTTGAACCGATGACCGGGTAGAGTTGAGAAGAATCATCGTGGAAGCCTTAAGATACAACTGTTACAGTCACTAGCAGGATTCTATTGATGTTTTCGACTACTTCGTAATAGGAATTGAGAGTTTTGTTCCCAACGTGTCGCCAGTATCTGATAGATATAATCGAAATTAATAATCTTCGAA
This sequence comes from Eilema griseolum, assembly GCA_963662185.1. Classification (NCBI taxonomy): domain Eukaryota; kingdom Metazoa; phylum Arthropoda; class Insecta; order Lepidoptera; family Erebidae; genus Eilema; species Eilema griseolum. The sequence continues at coordinate 13,876,999 of OY759238.1, read as the reverse complement.
AGCGACCCGGGTATTAATCATGCATTGACAGCAGAATTTGATGCTAATGTCATGGGTTTAACATTTATTTTTAACCCACGCCGCAAAAACAACGAGATGTTATAAGTTTGAAGTGTCTCTCTCTCTCTCTCTCTCTCACTCTGTGTGTGTGTGTGTGTGTGTATGTCGTGAGTGGTCTTAGCTATGTTTGAAAAAAATCGGTTAAAGATGACCGACGCCACAAAATGACGGAGTAGGTACATATATTTTCAAAACTTCCTCAATATGGGTATCAAATGAAAGGGGTTAACCAGTAAAATATCATACACTATGAAAAATTTATAAAATGGTGAATAACATTTTCTTTTCACAACTACTTCAATATGGGTATCAAATCAAAGAACTTGATTAGTATATCAATTTAAAAGCGTATTATAAAAATTTAATTAACAATTTCAAAAACCCCCGTCACAAAAATACAAACTTGATAAACCAAAAAATTTATTGTGTTTTAGCCCTTTAACTTTGGGGAAGCTTGGATAGTTCCAATAAGAATATATGACGGAGTGTTTTACCAGTTACGGTCCTCCGACATGACAACGCTTGAATCAAAATATTACTATAGTTGCGGCACGCTATGATAGTCATTTTGACACGACAAATTTTGCTTGATTTTTCTTTTTTGGTATGTGAAGTTTATTTTCTTTTGTGCCAGTCTCGCCATGTTTTTATTTAGTTATTCGTCTAACAGTTCACTGTTCAATATTAAGCGCAATAAAAACAGAAAAACAGCAAAACCATTCGTGTCAAAACGGCCATCATAGCGTGCCACAACTATAGGTATGTTAAAGTTAAAGGGCTAACCATAACCAACACAATTTATTTTTATGTTTTTGGAGATTGTTTTTTGTGACCGGGTTTTTTTTAATAAATGTTAGACCCATCATACAATTCAGTTGTTTGTACCAAAAAAACTCGCAATAGGTATAATCTTTTAAAAAGTTTATGATGCTTATTGTTCAAAGTAACTGGTGGTTGAAGTGTAATCGATTGGATTTTTACAGTATTGAACATTTATCCAACCATGTGTACAATGGGCCTAAACAGTTTATTTCGGCAGCTCACAGTCCATAACTACTCGCTTAATTAGCAGCTTTGTGGCTTGTTTGTTTGGCGACAGCGTCGCGATGCGGTGGTGGAGCGGTGGAGCGCTGGAGCTAGGCGCGGTGTGCGCACCGCTCAACCCTCTACTAATAACATTTGCAAATTTAAACAAGTGGTTATTTGGGACGCCGCATATGCACAATGACAATATGGTCACCTGCTTTTAACACCTAATTACACAGCTACAATTACATTAAACAATGCAATATAAACCAGCGATATATATTATGCTACTATGGGGGAAATAATTGAAGAACTATTACCAGCTGTATACGCTAGTGGTACACGCGAATGGTAAATGGCAAATGTCGACTCGCGTAGACATATAGCTTAGCGGATAAGGAGTCAATCTTACGATTGAGAGATTCCGGGTCCCGGAATCCAGCTATTACCGACGTGAACCCACTCTTAACACAAGTAATTTAGCTTAGCCCGAAGGGTTAGCGGGAATATTAGTAATTTCGCAGTTAATGCCTTTTATGTTGTAAGCAACAGATATGAGGATATTTCATCCATAAAGGAGTAAATATGAAACAGGTAAATATTAAACAGCAATAAGAGTAAGTACCATCAATACATTATTTATATTTTAAGGTATCGTTCATGGTGATGAATTTGCTGTATATAGCTAAAGTTTTATACATTGACTATCTGATACCTGCGGCTCCTCTCACGCGGATGTCGGATTTCACTACTTTTGGTCATATCTCCGATTTTACTCAACCAATTGCAATCAATTAAATATGTAAGATTTTATACCTGAACAATACCTTTCGAACGAAAAAACTGAATGTAGATCCATTCAATAGCTTTTGCGTCCATCTCAATTTGAAAAAGTATGTGTCAATCTTGTCCTGTCTGTGTAAAATCTTTAACTTAACAAAACCCAAATATTTTTTGTTATATGACCAATGTAGAGACACAACTGATTTTCAATTTTAAAATAGTACATAGAAGACAACTAAGGCAGGCACTTAAAAAATAATTGGCAAACGTTTGAAGCACAGCACAAAGGCAACAACCTCGAATGTTTATGCAGTTACAGATTTAAATCGTTGCTTTTTTAACATTTTTGGTTAAGATACTTAGAGAAGCCATTTAAGGTATTAAATAAAAATATCTTTATGTGTACCACTGTACACGACTTTAATACGAATAAACTTTGAAGCAATAATAATAATACAACTAATATCTTGTTAATTTAAATTAGAAAAGTCAACACTCATAATGGGATAAGAACTGTATTTTCAACACACTTGCTCAAAAGTGGCTCTAATTTCCCGCAATTAGGTACATAATGGCACCTATAATCAAACTGTGACTTTTCCATGCCATAATTCATAAGTGAGTTATGGTTTTTTTTAATTTTATTGGTTGAGTGGCTTTGTTCTTAAAAACACATGTTACAAAAAAACATGTTTAAAGTAGTACAAATAAATTAATACCTCATTTCATTCAATTTAGTATTTAAATATATAGTTTAATCTTGTTTGTTTATTAAACCAGTTCAATAAACAAAACTTATGCTTTCTCTGTAAAAACTTTAAATTCCACATTTTGTACGTTCCAAAAAAACCCTTATTCTTTTAGTCTATGGTATAGGCTAGATGCGCGCGCATAGGAAAACCAATTACTTTTCCCGTTATTGCAAAAATAATTCTCAACTCGTTTTCACTATTGAAATTATTGTAAATTATTAATTGATGTATGGTGTATTAATTGTGTACAAGTACCGTACCATCTTCGGGTCTCTTGAGACCCCAATAGCGCCTCAGCGGTAATCACCAACTTTACACACTCGTATCATAATTTACTATTATATCAGTCTATTTATTCCGTAGAGGTAAGACTCATATGCAACTAACATCCATTCCATAGTGTTGCGCAGGTGATTAAAGGCTTCACTGACCGCTTTTCTTCAACGGAGCTGTTTTTGTCAATGTGCAGCCAGAATGATATTACATTCATAAACTCATTCATAAACTCACGTCTATATCCCCGAAGGGGTAGGCAGAGGTGCTAGTACCCATATTTCGCCAGTTTATGTTTAGGTCCCAAAGTAATAGGTGGCGAGCCTATTGCCATTAACCGGGCACTTATAAACCTGCGATAAATACACACATAACTTCGAAAAGCATAGAAAAGTCATAGGTGTGTGCCATGGTAAAACCTGGCATCGAACCCGAGACCTCGTATCAGCAGTCCATTACCCATACCAGTAGGCTACCGCGGTGATATTACAAAGTAGGTTTAATAGGAAGTCTCATTACCTCCACGTAACTGACTATTCTTAAGCACAATATTAGAGAGGTATGGACAAAATGTTACATTAATTCAACATGCCGCTATTATTACTATTATAATCATATTCAATAATGTAGCATAATATTATTGATACCTTTATTCTATGTTATAGCTCATACCTACGAGCCTGCCCTGTTCTAATTACATTGTTTATGTACGTAACATAATATTATCATACCAAGTTCTACAAAATTCGGTAAAATTATAATTGAATAAATTAAGGTTATTATAGTGAGTTATTGAAACTGTATAAAACTTTTATTTTATTTAGAACCAGAAAATATGTAGTGGTTGACAAAACTGATCAATCATCACAAAAAACTGGACTAAGCAATAGGACAAAGCATAGTCATATATTTTAAATCCTAACATAACATAAACTCACGCCTATGTCCCTGAAGGGGTAGGCAGAGGTGCTAACACCCACATTTCGCCACTTTATGTTTAGATCCCAATGTAATAGGTGGCAAGCCTATTGCCAATAACTGGGCACTTATAAACCTGCGATATATACACACATAACTTCGAAAAACATCAAAAGTCATTAGTGTGTGCCATGGTAAATCCTTGGATCGAAGCCGAGATTTCGTCTCAGCAGGCCATTACCGCGATTTTAAATCAATCGTGTTTTATTTGTACTTGACGAACACGGATTTTGTGCGGATTAACGTCTGTCAATTTATAGTTTCCTCGCAACCGCTGGAGGCAACTTATACTACAACCGAATAAAAATAAAAATGTCCTACTTATACTTGTTAACAGATTACGGAAGGCATTTACTAAAAAAAAATATATTTAAAATATGTTTTTGTATATTTTTAATAAAACAACGTAGAAAGGGCAGGTGAGTCTTCCCAGAGGGTACTCATCACATTGTTAGTTACCTTGAGGTGGTACAATCGTTTGTTAAATCTCAGATTTACATTCGACCGCTTGAAATGTAAATTACGTAAAGAACACAAAAATACATTATAATTATTTTCGTCTTCTTCGCGTTTTTCTTCTTGATTTAACAAGAAAATACCACCTTAACTGCAGGACAATACAGATTATTTTCCAAATTACCAAATTTGTTCGTCGGTGTGAGCTAAAACTCGAGAGGCACAGGTGGCACTCAGCAAATTATGCAGAACCATATGGGCGCTAATCCATCAACCGATTGGGATCGTGTGCTGGCTTTCATTAATCATCCTTTATTGATTAATGTGTCTCCGCACAAAGTAAGTAATTTACTCGCCATCAACAAAATGATGAACTCTGCCCTGATTTTCCGGTTTTATCATCTCACAAATATTTTTATTAGCCTATTGTACTTTTTTCGTTATGAACTCGTAAAATTTTCATTTTGGAATATTTGGACGTAAATAAAATCTAGTATATAACACTATCATGAAATATTTTAAGCTCAATAGCGGTGCTGTATAAAGGTCTCATCAAATAGTTACCGCCAACATATTGTTTAATTCTGAATTGTCTGTTATTAACCCGAAACATCAAGCCGGCGGACCGGCTCGCATAATTAATATTGCAAATGTTGTTAGCAGTTAAGGTACAGATTGTGTTCGAGTGGAGAGAGCGGCCAGTCATATAAACGGACGTTGTATGATCATGATAACCATTTTTAGTAATTGACGTTGATGATACCTATCACAAAACTATGTTCGTTAACAAAAACATAAAACGAAACAAAATGATTACCTAAGTATATTCGCCCTCAAGAATGCCGCAGTTAGGTAATCAACACTATTTATCTATTTTACATGGCCTTTTTTGGAAAGCGGACCCCAGACACCTAGGTGAAAGCTTTGGATTCGATGAGGATCCTCATCGAATCCAAAGCTTTCACCTTTCAACTTTCAACTCTAGGACGAAGAAGAAATGGTGTTTAGTGGTGGGTACAATCATCAAAGCTCTACCAGGCGTTTGTGACTTTTATGTCATACGTTGACTGTCATAAACGTCAAAATACATGTCTACTCTAGATATTCATCATTATATACTACAATACCAACCAGCCAATGAATTACCACTTACCTTATTTTAAATCAACAAGTAGATAGATAGATAATTCTTTATTGTACACCAACAGATTTACAGTAGGACAAGTAGGTAGCATGTACAATGGGCGGCCTTATCGCTCAAGCGATTACTTAAGTATATCTAAGGTACCTAAGTAGTTTCAATCAATCACTTCAATTAACCTTTTACATACGCCATTGCTGATTCGCCACTACCGAAGTTAATTAAAATATATTATAAAATTTTTGGTAGGCATAGAGCATAGGCTTCTCCCAACATTGGGAGAGACTTATGCCCAGCAGTGGACTGTGAAGGGTACTAGATTGATTGATAAAATTTTAGGCAACATGGATTAAAAAATTTCAATCATGTAATCTCAGAGTCTAAGATTTGTGATTTATCCAATAGTCTGGGACTCAGGCCATAATTTCACTAGCTGTAGTTGGTGTACTTTATTAGTTCATAAATATAACTTAATACAAACATTTTCAATATATTTTAATAGAATATTTGGAACATTTTTCTACAGCTGAGTGACGACTGACATAAAAATAGACAAACAGTCTTTGTCCGGGTTTGATTTATGAATGATTGTAACTAATGTTGCACATGACAACTTGACAAGCAAAAATTATTTGAAATCAAAATTCAGCAAAAACCTGTTACTTTACTTTTAAGCGGGGCGTGAAAAAGTATCTGATGAGGTTGCCAAGCTGAGTGGCACCATTGTAACATTACTTACTGTCTGTTATGGTGACCCTCTTTCCTGAGGCTTTGCCTTTAGCTTACTATCAGGCGAGGTGAAGTCAAATTGGCGTGTACTAGATAAAAAAACTAATCATTTGCGTTCCATAAACAATTAAACCTACTCTCCACCCTGAGGTTGCCAGAACCATCGGTACCTATATAACAATAGTTAATTAGTAATTTCTTGTGAAAATTACAATAGGCTCACCCCCTATCATATGGGACCAAATTTAATGATTGGTGAAATGTGGGTGTTAATTTACCTCTGCCTGACCCTCCGGGGATAAAGGCGTGATTATATGTATGTATGTTGTGAAAACAAATATCGTTAGATATTCTTTATAAGTACAGTATACTAAGTATATTTAAATAGATATACTTATATGTACCCTTAGGCTTTATACTGACAGGCTGACGACCTATCAAATGGCTTCATGATTATGCGAAGTGGTTCTAAGGCAAGGAACTCTCCACGGCCTAGAGTGTCGTTAGTCAAGGTAACTGGATAGTTGTATAGTCATATTGGTACTTATACTCGTCCCTATTTTAGTTTATATATTTTTATTATTATATTTTATTAATCCCTATATGGCAGTTTCATCTACTTCTTAGTACCTATCACTTATTAGGTGGTTTATAAGGCACATATTGCAATACAAGCAGACTTAAGGACTTTATTTAACGTAGCTAACTTTTAAACTAGTAAAATTCATACATTGAAACTACAACAGCTGATGCTATAAGGGAAAACGACCATGATATTAGCGAAATGTGTGAATTCACCTTTAATTTTAGATTGGCAAAATGATTTTATTTTGCATTTCTGAATACAATTTATATCATTAATGTAAGTTTTATATAACATATCTCGTTATAAATACAAGTAGTTGTTAAGGGTTTAGTAAAACGATAGAAAGAAACAATTCGTATAAGAAGCGTTCGATCACGTGTGTTTTTTTTTTTTTTATATAGGACACGCCAACTTGACCTCCCCTCGCCTGATGGTAAGCTAAAGGCAAAGTCTCAGGAAAGAGGGTCACCATTACAGACACTAAGTGCTACAATGGTGGCACTCAGCTTGGCGGCCTCATCAGATGCTTTTTCACGCCCCGCTTAAAGGCCCCGGGACTGTAGGAAGAAGGAAACACGTGTGCTGGTAATGAATTCCAGGTCTTAGTGGTGCGGCAAAGAAAAGAGTCTCCGAACCGCTTGGTTCTTGCTCGTATATTCTGCACAGTGTGAGGGTGACATCTAAGGCCTGCACGTGTTGTCATATGTAGGAAAGGAGATGGTGGGATTAGTTGGAAGAGCTCGTCAGAACACTCACCGTGGTAGAGACGGTAAAATACAGCCAAGGAAGCAATATCTCTACGCATCTGCAAAGGCTCGAGGGTGTTCGTGACCTCAGGGTTCCCAATAATTCGGACCGCGCGTCGCTGCAACCTGTCGAGAGCATCTAGTAGGTATTTCGCGGAGTCATCCCAGAGATGCGAGCAGTATTCCACGCAGGAGCGAACTTGTGTCTTATAGAGAAGACACCGCTGCTCCAGCGTGAAAAAACGTCTCACTTTGTTTAGGAGTCCGAGTTTCCGCGAGGCTGTTTTGATGATGCTCTCGATGTAATTTCTGTTATTCAGTTTGCAGCGAATATCCATGCCTAGGATATTGAGATTGTCCTGCAGTGGCAGTGGCGTGCTCTGAAGAGTGGGAAGGGGAAGGAAAGAAGATACCTTTGCTGTGAACGCACAAGCCTGCGTCTTCTTGGCATTGAACTCGACCATGTTCTCAGAGCCCCATTGTGAAATGTGATTCAAGATCCGGTCCAGTTCAGTGACAAGAAGCTGTCTTTTTTCCACGATATCAGACTGTTTGTGTTGCTTGTCTATCACAATTGAAACCGAGGAAATAATTTGACCTAGATACAGTCCCTGCCGATGAGGTCTAAAGTAGCTTGTCTAAGATCTTAGTTATAATCTTGTGCGCGAAAGACCTTTTTTTGTTTAGGTAGGAAAAAATGTACCTTTCGTATTCCGCGGGCTCGGGGAAACCGCGCGGGTATGTGGGGCTCTCACCACACTAAAATAACCTGTCATGTGCCATACGCCGCGACTTAGTGAGTGAACCGTTGGAAATACTAGGCACTCGTTGACGGATCACCCAAAGGCTGACCCACAAGGTGCGGTGCGGGCCCATCTTCTGATTGGGCGATGTCAAGACATACCAGGAATTCACCCCTACGCGGGAGGCTTCACAGCGATGGAGGGCTAACCCCGACCCATCCACCCGTCACCACACTAGGGCGGCATGAGGCGCAAGAATGCGCGTGCACGCCGCCCGGTTCGCTGGCGACGTATCGGGTCAGCGAGGCTTAATGCTTCCCTGGCCCGCTCCGCCACCTCCTTTTGCGAGATGACTACCTCGCAGAAGGATTGCACGAACGCCCTTCTTCAACTCTATAAAGTTATTCTACTTCTGAAATTTAAATACAAAGAAAACAACAGTTGCTATGCGAACAGTAACTTCTTTCTGAGTATGTCACACACACACACACACACTCAAAAATTATACCGAATATATGAAATCGTAAATCATACAAGAGCATTGTAAACGTCACAACTCATCCGCAATCCTCTCGAATAACGTGAACAAAGAAATATAAAGAAAATACCGACTCCATTGAGCAGATTCTATTAGCCGTGGAGTACCATATAGGCACTGTCTCGTAATCCAATAACTGTCTGCGATGGTGTAGAGAGGATCCATATTTCAAATAATGCCCTAAATTGTACGAATGAGCGGGTTTCGAGAGCTCACTTATTATTATATCAGGCTTTATAAATGACGCTTATCAAAACGTGCCACATAATAGAATCAAAATTAATGTTGTTTGATAATTTTATATAATTATGTTGGTTTAGATAGAACTCTTTGCATTTATTGTTTTCTTCAATTAACTCATAAGTACAAAACTGTGTTAACCGCTAACATAATGTCGAGATGTTGCTCGGAACAAAATGTATATGTATGTATGTACGTAGGTGTAATATATATCCTGTGTATGTATATTTATGTGTATATGTATATACCTGTTTAGGTGCCCTTCTTTTATCTGAAAATTTAATGTACACTTCACATCCCCTTATTACTAGAACTGCTTCTCTGCTACTCAAAGGTTTACTGGGAGAGAAACTTTGTACATACTTCTTTTTTTTGTGTTTGATCTCTGCACTGATTATGTGCAATGAAGAATTGTAATAAAAGAGATTATACTATATACGAGTACATACTTACTGTGTGTATAAATGGTTATGTGCCTATTAGGTAAGGTAGGTATTAGCATAGGTAAATTAATATAATTCTTATAGTATTAGTAAGACTGTTTTGAGTGCATGTGACCTGCCATTTTTTAAACATTATTAACGTACTGATTTTATTAGTAATACTTTTCAAGCCAACGTTGGACTGAATAATTAAGAAATTATTAATTAAGAATATTATGTGTTCTTATTTCGTCCGATCCTCCGCCTTCCGCGTCCAGTCTGTTCCAGCCAACATTTTCAGTGATATTATGTGATTCACTTATGTATATATCTATGTTTTAAGTGAATCACTCAGTCCTTTATGCCTTGTACTTGAATTAATAATAATAAAATATAATTTATGAGTTGTATATTAAAATAAAGAGTATAATAATAATAACGTCTTTATTGTACACCAATTACACATAACACTAGAATATGAGATACAAGTTCCGTGGCATGCACAGGTGGCGGCCTTGTATAGATACTTATTCGTTAAAATTAAGGTCATACCTGCAATTTAAGTTACTTCGAGGATGAACGGGAATTAGAGTATGTTTTTTGAACTGAGAGTTATTTAATTTCAAATCAATTAAAAATCCTAAAAACACACAAGAAGCATGAGGTTTAAATATTGGCAATACGCTTATCATGATAATGTACTTAAAGCTGCTTGTCCTTCAGAATATTGGATACTAGCACCGCGCCGCGGTTTCACCCTCGTAAATCCTGATCCCATGGGAATATCGGGATAAAAAATAGCCTCACGAAAAATGTAGCTGTCTAATGAAAAAAGATTTATTAAAGTCGGTCCAGTACTTTTTGAGTTTATTCGTTACATACAAAAATACAAATCTTTCCTCTTTATAATATTATATAGTATAATATAGTATAGAAATGTAAATCAATGTGACTGCATTAAACGTAATGACTTTTAAAAATCACTTCAAAGCGCATCACTATTTTTTTAGGGGCAGTGATTGAATACTGTACTATAGTACTATGCACATACACTAGACAGAATATATGTAAGTAATGTATTTACATCATTACACATACAACTAAATAATTCAAACGATAGTATACCTACCGTGAACTTAATTGGTAAGTAGGTACAACTTTTTCCTGTCTCTTTTCATAGCATTTTGTATAAAAGCTACTGGGGAACTGAAGCGTGTTGCCTTCCTGTATAACGAGTGTACAAATCTATGTCTTCTGTAAAAACAACATTTTGAGTTGGCTACAATATTTTCTTTATAAACAGAACTAAAGGATGTTCGATGCTTTGTCACTGCGTTTGTTCAAACAGTATTTAGATTAACTTGTGTCTTTGATCTGTTGTTGCTTCACTATTACTGCTTTCTGATGTTTTGAAGAGGAGTACCCTCGTACATATTAAGAGAACATGACTTCTATCTCCACTACTAGACTGGTTTACTACATGGGATATAAACTATGAGTTAAATAACATTATGTGCTAAAGTCAATTTGAAAGACTACCAAAGGCAAAACCCAGTTGACATGAGTTCGGGTTTGACATATTATGTGATACCTACACCGAGTTATTTAATCCAGTAATGAGGAAACGTACATCAAAAGGATCCTTATGTAACTTAATAGGGTATATGTAAATATCAGCCTCGTAGGCAAAGGCCACGTCCTTCAAAAAACATTAGGTCAAAAAATAATGTAAAACTGAATTTATCACCACAAACAATACACGCCAAAGCCCTTGTGCTAGTTGTAAAAATGGGGCTTCAGAAACTTTCCTAAGTTCTCCATTTAATTTATGATTTACAGTTTTGTATCATCCTCAAGTTTATGTACTAGTGGGAAGCGGGCTTTTCTTTTCCACGGTAACCGCTTACCACCTTGTAGGAAATGTGACGATAACATAACATATGATAAACTCACGCCTATACCCCTAAAGGGGTAGGTAGAGGTGTTAGCGCCCACAATTTGCCAGTTTATGTTTAGGTCCCAATGTTTTAATAAACCGGGTACTTATAAACCTGCGATAAATACACACACAACTTCGAAAAGCATCGAAAATTCATTGGTGTGTGCCATGGTAAAACCTGGGATCGAACCTGAGACCTCGTCACAGCAGTCCATTACCCATACCACTAGATATGTCACCTTAAAAGTGAATAAAAATCTAAACATAAAGTTACTGAATCAGTTTTGGGTAGTTTTATTACTACAACAAAATATTTAGATTTATACGAGAGGATTTATGTTTATGATTATTTTTTAAACATTATAAAGGATTCTTTACGATTGCACTCACGCGATGCTCGTTAGGAAGTATGTAAAGATAATAAAATACACATCAGTGTGTACAAACAAGCCCACATCCATTGTGTTTTTATCACGTCTCCTATATCAAAGTGCGGGGAACATTGTTGAGAAGGACGACGAATAGCGGCTTGAAGCTTTCGAAATTGAATCGGCCCATCGACTCATATAATAGAGGATATTCAATTTAGTATGTATAAGATTGGTACACCACATCAGTGTCTATGATCAACTGTGCATGTAGGGCTCTTGCTATATCTATATTACGAAATGAGTCCACCGGAATCATAATATTACGAAATCAAATAGAATATACAAGAAATTTACCGTGCGATGAATAACTTCCAGACCTCCTTAACTCGGCCGAAGTGACGCACAGAATGTGCCTAGGACAATTTCATCCGCGGTAATTAAGAACCCAGTGACAGCGTACGTTTTAATCGGTTCAAGTCCGACATAACCTCCCCCCCCCCCCCCCCCAAGGAAGAATATACGTGGGGATTATGCGCACGGTGAAAAAAGATTACAGGAAAATCAGTCCCTTACGAGGTAACTCTCCTTTATAAGTAGCAAATAAATTTCTTGACCAGTAAATGAATTACTAACAGATCCCAAAGTCTAGGTAACTTATTCCTATTTGCAAGAGAACATATAAAAGTTTTACAGCACATTTTGTGGCGCTATTAGAAAACAATGAAACCCACTTGAAATCGATGCCATCACCGGTGTAGGGAAGTGACGTCACATCCACATATTGTGGCGTAGACGTACATTTGACTCTCATATCGACACGAGAAGCGCGCTGTACCAATAATAATGTGATCCACAGAATAGAAATTCTTCAACTAAAAGCCCAGGGTTTTCTACAAACACAAAAGTGACTTTCGAGAAAAGGAAGTTATGAGCGAAAAGCTATGTACCTTATTATATTTACTGCAATCCGCTAGTTATGTATTTAGTAATGTTGAAATCTTATAGCGGATTTGAATTGGATGAAGTGAACATCCATTATAAGACTAAAATGTATCATTATCATTTTTAGTCGCGGTCACATTCGAAAGCATTTTCAGCTCGGAATTCGAGATCCACTATAAAATAATTTTGGCTATCCAAGTTATTAGCAGATGCATCAATTGAGCAAAGTATTCCCCTTCGAAAGAGACAAAGTCACGGATTTAAGACCTGGTTATTTTTTTTTTATAAAATTGTTTCTTTTTCGATGCATAATTATTTGATCATCATCATACTATATTTCTTTTATTTAAAAAAGTGTATTTGTAATTGAAATTACGAGTGTTTGTCCTTAACCTCTTCAACTAATCTTAATATTGAGATATTAGCTGTGAGTTTATGTCTGTAGTATAATGATACTGTAGTATAAATATAGGATACAAACCTGGGACGTTTGGATTTTAAGGCCAATATTTAACCACTAAATTGATGGTGGTGCTTCTTTATTCATTATTTCCAAACAAAATAACGAACACAAAGTTTTTGGATTCATAATTGGAGTTGGAGTGTGTTTTTATAGCCTGGAGTGCAATTGTCTTTTTTTCATGGGCTCAGCCTGTATTGCGAACTTGATACTTAATCCAAATTTTGCTGCTAGCAAGTTATAGGCGTTATGATAGCCATCACGAATATTGAAAACAAATACCCTTATGAAAAAAAACTGACACGTTATGTTGCTGAGTATGTTTTTTCAAATAGAAATATTCTATTATATATTCGATTCTATATTGGACTCGGCGCCTTAAGCGTAGCAGCCGTATCTATTGACTTACTACTACTGCACTAACGAAATATTCCATTACCTAGAGTAGTTTAATATACCCATACTTTACCCTTTTATAACTCAAATAAAAAACAGGTGGCAATGCTTTTGTTTGGTAACAAATTAATTAGGTATTTATTTATTTATGGTTTATTGTACACATAATTTACGTTTATATAAAAAGATGAGATGTAATGTACAAAGGCGAGCTTAACTCAAAGTTGAGTTTATGTTTGTGAAAGTTAAATATATATAACACGATACTTATAGATAAGAAGTCTTATAATATCATTGCATAGAAGTATCTATAAGTATTGGATATTTTAACGTTAATAATGTACAATTGATAATTTAATCAACCACGACATTAGATGGAAACAATTTAATCCTGCCATGTTTTGACTTAAAACTCACAGTGTAAGGTTTTAACTTGGAAACTAATAACGACCTAACAAAATAAACATTGTTAATCCTACTCCGACTAACTTGCACTGTGTTTAATTGGAAATTCCAGTTTCATAAACAAAGTTTGTTCATTCGAACAGGTAAGTACGAAGTGTCTGAAACGTACCTTTGCAATTAAGATAAGAATAGATGAACCCTGCTACATCCCTTCCATTTATTCAAAATTATATTAATATTAGAAATAAGTTGTCAAACTTTTACATTATCACTGTAATTTAATAAGAACCTTCTTTAATGGTCCTAATGCGGCTTTAGAATTACTAGTAAAACTTGCCTTGGTATCTAATAATAACAATGAAACATTTTTTAGGTATAGGTTGATAGGAGCTTCTCGATTAATTGGGTTCTGTCCACAGGCATAACACCTTCTCATTGCTTTTTCTATATACATATGCCTACATACGTTTATGTCACATTCCTATACGTATGCAAAAAGGTGGAAAAAAATTATTAAAGACTCAAATGAAATCAATTAATGCAACTTATTGTAAAAGGTTTCTTATTTTAATTGATTTCAGTTTACAATGTAACGTTTATCCCTATGTAGACTTTGTTTTCATCTCCGATTACTGGGGATAATCTTATTGGAACAAGATTTAATTTCTGCGCCATTCTACGTAGACAATGATCAAACGTTGTAATTGATTCTAAGAACTTGTAAATAGCTTCACCTGAGAACTAGATCCTCTAACTTTATTATAAACGTTCGAAAGTAATTTTGCTTTCTTGATTGAACTAATATTTATGTAGTGAAGGAAATCTCAATTGATCAAACTCAAACAAATCACCGAGTATTATAAGGAAAAGAATAAGAACTCTATTTGAATAATAATCCCTAGTCCAGAGCTCACTGGAGAGGTTCTGTGCTGTCAGTAGGAAGACCAAAGGCTTAAATTGACCCCACTGACTGGTGGGGGCGTGAAATGTTGGCGTGGTGGTCAGGGAGACCCGGTGAAACGGTTATCCGCTGGCCGCCCGCAGGCTGTACGGTTCCCGAACCTGGGGATTACTTAATCTCCGCCCCAGGAGGCTGAACCAGCAGCCTGTGTAAAGTTCCCAGTGCTGTAGCCATGCCGGAGGAGGAGACCGGAGTGGACCTGGCTTCAGTACCTGGGAGGGGACCGGGGGCCCTTCCGCCCATCGCGCCAGCCAGTCACACAACCCCAACTTGTCTGTGGGGGTAGGACGCCTTGCTTTGTCTTCTACACAGGAGGCACAGAATCTCTTTTTACCTTCCCCCCCCCCCTCCCCCCATCTCAAACATAAAAACCAAAAAAGGCAAGAGAAACGTGACCACAGCGGCACCATCATCCACAGTGAATGTGGACTTCTGCAACATCAGGGGCCTACACTCCAACCTTAACGCGGTCCATCTCCACTTAGAGACCGCGCAGCCTACCTTGCTTTTTCTGACGGAGACACAAATATCATGCCCGGCCGATACAGCCTACCTAATGTACCCCGGGTACAAACTCGAGCATAGCTTTATGAGTCGCGCCGGGGTATGCTTGTACGTCCGGGATGATATTTGCTGCCGCCGTCTCCATGGTCTTGAGGATAGGGACCTGTCAACTTTATGGGTACGCATAGATCACGGTGGCCACACCCGTATCTATGCGTGCCTTTACAGGTCCCATAGCGGTGACCTGGGCACGGCTCAACTGTTTCAGCATCTGCAGCGGTCGGCGGACAGCGTAATTGAGCAGTACCCCACTGCGGAATTAGTATTCTTGGGGGACTTCAACGCCCACCACGTGGAGTGGCTGGGGTCTCCTAGGACTGATTTTGCGGGAAGGGCTCACGACTTCGCTCTAACTTATGGGCTCTCTCAACTGGTGCATTCTATCACTAGAACACCAGAAATTGAGACCCACAGAAGCTCTATACTGGACCTTCTGCTGACTACGCGCCCGGATGAATACTCCATAAGGGTGGAAGCACCTCTCGGTAATTCGGACCACAGCCTCGTCCGGGCGCAAGTGACACTCGCGCGGCCTGAACCACCGCGGCCACCTCAGTGGCGGCATGTGTGGCACTACAAGTCGGCAGACTGGGATGGACTGCGAGAATTCTTCGCGTCGTACCCGTGGAGGCAGCTTTGCTTCTCTTCTGATGATCCAAGCTCCTGTGCAACAGCAGTCGCTGACGCGATTCTAGTGGGTATGGAATGTTACATCCCCAACCGCTGGGTCGCGACAGGAGCGAGCAAACGCCCGTGGTTTAATAGGCCTTGCAGGGAAGCTAGAGACCGCAAGCAATCTGCATACAAGGCTTGGACCACGGCTCTTGCCAATAAGGATCCGAACATCGCTGAAGTGAAGCGGAAGTTGAATGCTGCTTCAAGGTCCAGTAAAAAGGCAACGTCTAGTGCGAAGTTTGAGTTCATCGGCAGAATTGGCGAGCGGCTTGCTCGCTACCCATCTGGCAGTCGTGCATTTTGGTCGCTCGCTAAAGCTGCCGAGGGAAACTTCTGCCAGTCTTGCCTTCCGCCGCTGCAAAAATCTGACGGTAGTCTGGCCCATGGCGCTAAGGAGAAGGCCGATCTTTTGGGTAATCTCTTTGCGTCAAACTCGACTATGAACGACGGGAACGCCGAACCACCCATCATCCCCAGCTGTGGTGCTTCGATGACCGAAATTAAAATCACACAACGGGTGGTCCGGCGCGAGCTTAAGTCCCTAGATGTTCGGAAGTCGAGTGGGCCGGACGGTATACCGGCGATGGTGCTTAAGCACTGTGCCCCCGAGCTGTGCCCTGTACTTACACGCCTTTTCGCACTCTCATACTCCGCGAGGCAGGTCCCGGCCTCGTGGAAGACTGCATTCGTGCACCCTGTACCTAAGAAAGGTGACAGGACAGATCCGACCAATTACAGGCCTATCGCTATAACCTCCCTTCTCTCGAAGGTTATGGAGCGTGTTATTAATACACAACTCCTGAGGTACCTTGAAGGAAACGATCTACTGAGCGACCGACAGTACGGTTTTCCCCACCGTCGCTCTACCGGTGACCTTCTTGTGTATCTCACAAACCGGTGGGCGCAAGCCATCGAGAGTCGCGGTGAGGCACTAGCGGTCAGCCTCGATGTATCGAAGGCCTTCGATCGGGTCTGGCACAAAGGTCTTGTTACGAAGTTGCCATATTATGGACTCCCCGAGGGATTGTGCGAATGGATCTCCAGCTTTTTGTCCAACAGAAGCATCCAAGCCGTCGTCGACGGCAGCTGCTCGGACCGCATGAACATAAACGCTGGTGTCCCACAAGGCTACGTGTTGTCTCCGACGCTGTTTCTGCTGCATATCAATGACATGCTGTCTGATGGCTCCATTCATTGTTATGCGGACGACAGTACCGGGGACACGTGTTACACGGGCCGTGCAAATATCCCTCAGTCCGAGGTGGAGAAGAGTAGCGAACAACTTGTGTCTGAAATCGAGACTACTCTCTCTGGAGTGTCCGATTGGGGTCGACTAAACCTAGTCCAATTCAACCCCACTAAGACACAAGTATGTGTATTCACCGCTAAGAAAACCCCATTCATTGTAGCGCCGCAATTCCTGGGCACACCGCTTACCATCTCCCCGAGTATCGGGATCCTTGGTGTCGATATCTCCAGTGACGTCCAATACCGAAGTCATTTGCAGGACAAGGTTAAGTTGGCATCAAGAAAGCTTGGAGTGCTCAACAGGGCGAAGCAGTATTTCACTGCGGGGCAGCAACTCCTTCTTTATAAAGCACAGGTCCGGCCTCACATGGAGTACTGCTGTCACCTTTTTGCTGGAGCACCTGCATACCAGCTTGACCCCTTCGACTCGTTGCAAAGACGGGCATTGAGGCTGGTTGACAATCCCATACTCACAGGTAGAGTGGAACCTCTTAGCCTTAGGAGGGATTTTGCCTCACTGTGTGTGTTCTACCGCCTATACAATGGTTTGTGCTCAGATGAATTGTTTGACATGATGCCCGTAGCTACATTCTATCATCGCACCTCTCGCCATAGGCAGGGAATTCATCCCCACACATTGCGACCTGAGACGGTACGCACTGTACGGTATGAAAGAAACTTCATCCCACGCACACTCAAGCTGTGGAATGACCTCCCTGCTGCGGTTTTCCCAAGCGCCTACAATATGGGGTTCTTCAAGAGGGGCATCAGAAGGTTTCTTCATGGTCGGCAGCGCGAGTGTGACACCCCTGGTGTTGCATACGTCCATAGGCCACGGTAACCGCTTCCCATCAGGTGGGCCGTGTGCTTGTCTGCCAACTAAGTGGTATAAAAAAAAAAAAAATAGTAAAACACCAAAATAAATAAATGTCCTACAAATCTTCCGGTGGAAGTGGAAGTTTATTGGGAAATCTGGTGATTTTTTCCGTGTTAATATCAATAGATTTACCAGGTGAACTCATTTCGTATGAATTCGTCGTAAATTTTACGCGCTCTTTGATCTTTCACCTCAAATCGTAAAGGACACGTCTGTAACATTTTCAGTGTTTCTGTATTCAAATATTAATTTTTTAGGATCGAACACATTTTTATGCTACACTTGGTTTAAATTTTAAAAAGATGGAATGCTCAGGACACAGAGAAAAGGCTATAGAAATACCTTATTCGCTAAGATGATACAAATCCCAGAAAACATTATAGGGTTTTTTTTACCATATAAACACACCAAAACATGACATAATTATTTAGCCTGTTTTCGAAATATTAAACTTAAAGATCGTGCTAAATCCAAATAATGCAAACCTATAAAAAATAGAATAAAGAAATGTTTTTCTCGTCTTTTTTTCGTCTTTTCGTTTCCCAACATAATGTGAAAAAACTTGATGTTTGCAAAATCGGAGGATACGGTTAAGCGTTGTAGCCACATTTCTACATACCACATTTAATTACACCACTCAATATTTAAAGGATCAAAGAATTCATTTTGTTGATTGAGGAAAAGAAAGTGGAGGAATGGGAGAAAGCTATGTCGTTACGTACAGTCGACAAAGGATATAAGTGGAGCCGCCTGACACCCTAGCTGAAGCATGCCGCGGCAGCCGTGCGCGATGCGCGCCTCCCCATTCCCGAGGATGCGATGGGGACTTCTCGATTCCCACTCTCGAAGAGGGCCGTCTCATTAGAGACGGTCCTGGGCCGGCCAGGGTGCGAGGGATATGTCTCAGATAGCCCACATAGACGGCGTGCGTTTCAGTCGCTTCAGGTTTCAACATAACCTCCCCACCGGCGTCGGTGGCGGGGGTTTCCGTGGGGATTTTGCGCACATTAAAAAAAAGGATATACCGTTTCATATAAAGTTGTATCAAAAGGTTGTACACTGTATATCCTATGTCACCTGTACAAGTGATTCACGTAAAACACTTGGCCATATCCTGTTCAAACTATTTTTTATATTTTCCCAAAACACAAAAAGTGTAGTGCAAAGAGCCATGAAACGTCTGTTCGAGTATCTCACAAAAGTTACTGTAGTGAACATTGTTGGGCTCAAAAGTTTATGACTCGTCATAAAAAGTGAGATATATTTTATTTCAGAACGAAAGTACAAATTAGAGATATATAATAATTTAACATTTCATACCTAGGTAGACTCGAGGGCTAAAGCTAATGTAAATGCTGTTCTGATCAAAACGCTAGTCCACAATAGTTATCAATAAAAATACATACGTCAGTTCAATGTTTCGATTTTGCATTGATTTTACAGAATATAATACGGTTGAAAATATGTTTTATTCGTTCAAAATACAATATTGCACTGTAAGAAAATATTAATCAAACTAAAAGCGCAAACGCGAATCGTATCACAAAATATCAAGTGCATTGGACAGATTCCGTTCGACAATACATTTAATGAAACAGTAATCCTCTCTAAAAGCTATAATTTGATAGCAGTTAACAAAAACTCCCTTGAGGGCCTACACCTGACTGTGTTTCTCCACAAACTAAGTAGATAATAGACTGGTAATGTATGTATTAACCGTTTATCATACACAGCACTCCCAAAAGAGTTTTATGTCAGGCAGTTTTAGAGAAGTCACTACATAGATTAGAATTCTTTCATTAAACTTTGCCTAACTTACCAAATACTGCTCATTATTATTATATTTAATGTATTTATAAATGATGTGATTGGACTCACATGTATATTTTGAACCGTTTTTCCAATGGATCTAAAGAAGGTAGGGTCCCTCGAATTTTTGGACTGATAATTCCTGGGGATAAATGAAATTGTTTATGAAACTTATCAATAAATACGATAATGGTTTTAAAGAAACTTTTCAAGAAATGAATAAGAGAATTTATATAATTTTTATCTTTCTATTTATATTATACCATTCGTATTGAGGCAAATTCGATCTCAGACCCCATTCAAAGAAGCGGGCTTAGTCACGCGTGGCAGATTGACAACTGATGAAAATACCCAGCTAAATAAAAAGGCATCGGCAAATCTTGGTATTCCAATAACAAAAACATTACTTTCTTTCCCTTAATATTTGAATTCTGAATTGTTGACGAGTATCATAGAATTAATATCTTTTATATTGTACCATTGGGAGATGCCTATGTCCAACAGTGGACAGCGATGGGTTTATTGATTGGTTTCTAATAATTTTCTTGACCTAAACTAGTTATAATTCCAACAAAGTAACTAAAATGACGAGAGATGAAGGCATTGGATGCCACACCGGGATCAACGCTGAGATTATGATAAATTCGACTCTAGGGTATACGAGTGGATTACTACCTATATACATACTTACTTATCGAATCTTCCGTCCGAAAAACGGTGGATTGGGTAAAGTTAAGGAACCCATGTTTAAACATCAGATATTTTTGCTTTCAAACTCTTTTTTTTAAATTAATATCTACAACAAGTAGTAAATACATTTTACTTTGCTAAGGAAAAACATTTATAGTTTTAAGTAAAAATATTTCAGTTGCTAAAATTTGCTTCAAACGAAAAAGTAACCCACAAAGTTTGAAACAGCAAATAGTGTTGCAAAATTGTGTCCTTTGCTGTCGACTCGAACTGAAAATAGTTTTTATGGATGCTATTTTCAAAATTAACGTAGCCGTTGGCAAAAAAATATTAGTGGACATTAACAGCATGATGGTAGCATTTTATAAAGACTGTTCTTCTTATAAATTATACTGCACTTAAAACAGCATAATATGCTTTATTTTAGATATTATCTAAGTATTTCATCTGTGACTTGCATCTCGGAGCCCAGGGCCGCTTACTCCGTCTCTTTATATGATGTCATTATAGAAACGATTGCGACCTGACCAGGCAACCCCAAGAGGAATAGACCAGAGCCTCATCCATCAAATAACAGTTGTGAGGATGCCTTAGTCCTTAGTATTTAAGTGGGGCTTCAAACTCCTACATTATTTCCATAAGGTAGTGCTGTTAAAAGCCAATTACTGCATAATGCTGCATATTGTGTGCATTTTCATAAAATTGTGTCATTAATACTGCATTTTCAACTTCATAATACTTTTATTCTAATTTTAAATAAGCTACATTGGAACCTAAACATAAACTGGCGACATGTGGGTGCTAGCACCTCAGCCTACCCCTTGGGGGATATAGGCATAAGTTTATGTATGATGTATATAAGTCATGAAACCTGATTATAAAATAGATTGAAATACTGTTCAACGGATCCGAATAAAATTTAACATATTTTCTCGGTCACTTAAAGCAACATGGCCAAAAATACCTCAAATATATATTGAATATGGACTTGAGGCCTGCTAAGTTATTTAAAATACAGTTGACACGTCATTCGAGTGAAAATGCAATTTTCGCCTTGTCCATGCGGAACACGTTATGTTCAATAGTTTTTGGCGGAAATATTCAGTATACTGATTTCGATATCTCAACTTTTAAATAATTGTACATATAAAATATATTCAATGCATTATGTTTAGTTCTGTTTCAAATGTTATTCCGATCTTTAGTATATTCAGATATTTAGCATGTAATATCAGAAAAGTGAAATTGTCATGGCCAAAGATTTTATTCTATAAAAATGGGATTCGTGAACATAATTGAAAAAAAAGTTTAATTATAAGCTATAGGCCTCAACAGCTGCAGTTAGAAGTAAGTAAAGTTGAATTTTGGTCTGAATGCACTCTACTATATACATGTCTTAAGTGCAGTAGCTTTTGTTACCTCTTTAAATATACACTAAGCCGAAGGAGAGCCCGATTGAGTTACTTTTTAAGTTTTCAGAGCGATAACGTGTTCATACAATTTTTTTATATCATATAGGTGACAGACCACCTGATGGAAAATAGTTTCACTGGCCTATGAACGTGAGCAAATCCAGCGAGTTACATTCGCGCTGCCTACCCTGTAAGAACAGGGAGTTTCTGTGCCGTCAGTGTAGAAGACAAAGAAGGACAAAACCATTTAGTTGATTTATTTTTGTACCTACGAACCATGATAGGTGATACAAAAATAAAAAAATTTGAAGGAAATTTTGTAAACTCTATGACGTGGTCTTAGATTGTCGACTGCTGTTCGATTACTGTCCAGTGCAATGTCAGCGCATTGCAATTCATGCAATGCATTGACATTACATCTATTTGCATTTGTTTGGGTTTATATAATATATGTATATATATTTGTGTATTTATATATATGGGCCTATATCTCCTAAATATTGTGTTTTTCATATTTTAGAATCCTTGTGAAATTTGTTCTAGAATCTCGTATTATATTAAAACGGTTAAAAATACATACATCCTTTTATTATCTTATAAACACGAAATTAATAATTTGTAGAATGATGAGCGAACTGCTACTGGTACAACTAAACAATTTTGATGCTGCATTCATTTAAAACTCACATAAAATATAAGTGAATATTTCATACTTAATTATCTCACGACACGAGTGACAGTAAACAACACAAAAAGGTGATTATGCGATTAAAGCGGCGTCACTGTGAGAGGATGTGTACTGACAAATGATGCCCGCATTAAAAGTTCAACGCTTTTTACACATGAATATTATACACACAACATTCTATGGCACGCCTCTAAATGTATGGTATTCTATTTATTACGAGCATCTGTCCTCAGCTACTGTAACGATAATTGCATATTACACACATACATTTAATCACGCCTTTATCCCCCAGAGGGTTAGGCAGAGGTGAATTATTAACATCCACATTTCACCAATCATTAAATTCAGTCCCACGTGTGCCTGAGCCTATTACTATCTTCCGGGCACTGTTGTTGACTCAAGACATGCCTCTGAGGCTGAGTCTGGGCTGTATATATCAGTCTGATGTTAAACAGCCTATCTCTTAGCCACATCGTACGACACCGTATGTGAAGAGATTGGGTGGCCCAAATTCTACTCTGCCGGGAACCACGCGGCGTCTGTAGTTAATACTCCTCGTAACTATTAGATATAGAAATAACTGCGATGCCGTTTATTCTTGAACCAATTTTATTAGCAAATTACGCTAATGCTGTAATTACAATCAATAAAGAATTGAAAATGGAGATTCATGACTTATAATGTTTTTTTTTACATATTTAGAGTAGATTTTGTGAACTCCGATCGATTTGGATGTGCAAAATACTTTAAAGAACGAATTCATATTTCTCTGTAAAATGACTAATTGTTTTTAAAGAATTGTTAGGTTTAGATGATTCCTTTTGACAACTTACCTTCTGAAACTAGGTATGATGTTAATAATATAGATATCATATAAAATTAACATACGTGATATCACGTACTTTATTCTTCAATAAGTTGTTGCAGGAAGTGGTGATCCCTAGCGAATGGTGCAGTAGTGAACTAGTGTCCATTTTCAAAAACAAAGGTGATGTACAGGACTGCAATAGCTACCGAGGCATAAAGCTCATGTCACATAGTATGAAAGTGTGGGAGAAAGTAATAGAGAAACGCCTGCGAGAGGAGAGTGAGATCACCCAAAACCAGTTCGGTTTTATGCCAGGGCGGGGTACCACAGATGCCGTATTCGCATTACGCCAACTATGTGAAAAATATAGACGTGCCCATAAAAACCTGCACATGGTGTTTGTGGACCTCGAAAAGGCGTACGATAAAGTACCACGAAAGGTCTTGTGGTGGGCCCTGAAGGAGAAAGGTGTGCCAGTGAAGTATGTAGAGTTAATCCGTGCTATGTACCGGCAATCTCATACGCATGTCCGGTCGGCCGCGGGTAACACCGATGAGTTTAGTGTGGCTGTTGGCTTACACCAAGGGTCGGCTTTAAGCCCGTACCTCTTCCTGTTAGTAATGGATGTTCTGACATCGGATATACAGGATGAGGCACCCTGGTGTATGCTTTTTGCCGACGACATTGTCCTTGTTGGTGAGGATGGAACCGATGTCCAGAGTAGATTGGTGAAGTGGCAACAAAGGCTAGAGAATGTTGGCCTGAAAATTAGCAGAACCAAAACAGAATACATGTTCTGCGATTTCGGCGGTCTCTCTAGCCCCACAGTCATAGCGCTTGATGGTGCTCCTATACCAATCTGCTCCGATTTTAGGTACCTCGGTTCACTACTGCAAAGCGATGGAGAATTAGATCGAGCCGTAAAGCACCAGATTAACGTTGGTTGGATGAAATGGCGGCAGGTTACAGCAACTACATGTGACTCGCGAATGCCCCTTCGATTGAAGGGCAAAATTTATAAGAGCATGATCCGGCCTGCCATCCTGTATGGATCGGAGAGTTGGCCAGTAAAGGTGACGGATGAAAGACGGTTGCATGTAGCCGAGATGCGAATGTTAAGATGGATGTGTGGTGTGACAAGAATGGATAAGATTAGGAATGAATATATTAGAGGAAGTTTGAGAGTAGCACCAATCATAGAAAAGCTACGAGGAAATCGTTTGTCCTGGTTCGGGCATGTAATGCGTAGGGATGAAAATAATGTCGTAAGGAAGGTACTAACTATGGAAGTGGATGGCTACAAGGGGAGAGGGAGGCCCAAAATGCGGTGGATGGACTGTGTGAAAGATGACATGGTTAAGAAGGGAGTGAATGTTGAAATGACTGCAACTAGAGATGAATGGAAAAAGAACACATGTTGCGCCGACCCCAAATAATCTTGGGATAAGGGCAGGAGGATAATGACGTGATATCACGTACGTTTCAAATGTCATTCATCATTTTGGAGATACAACCCAGTAAGTATTACTGAAACATAGCTTGTTTAATTAATTTATGGTTTAACTTGTCTGTTGTCATAGACACATCAAAGTTATTGTTGAATTTGGTAGGTACAGTTGACACCGGATATAAGTATACCTTTACTTATTTCCTTTGCCGATTGTACATAAAAAGTTGAATCAACACAGTACGATTTTACACACTGGTAATTACACACTGGTAATAATGATGCAGTTCAGTGGTATACAAAAGAATACCTATCTATCTACTATACGTTATCAAAATGAAATTTGTTTCTACAGAGAATCGTATTTTTCACGAGTTTGTGACAGACCAAAATCGTGAAAAATACGAACAATGAATGTTGTTTCCTTTGTTAAATTATAGGTAGCATTCAAATTATTTGATCGACTTTCCGTTGTTTGACCGTGATTGCCCACCATTTGTACTCGTCACCAGTCAAATGCGTTGTGTTGCACCTGCAGTCCGAACCACCCCGATGCGCATTTACAAAATTAAGCGGGTTTGGAATTCAGTATTCGAAATGAACCATATCTTCCTACCTTCATATATAAGTGTGTGTGTTATTGTTAGCGTGTAGAACGAGGTTAGGTATTGATAGAAGTGTCTGCGTTTAATCTCGTGTAAAAAATAGATCGAATGCCGCCGATGCATTAATGAAACCAATATTAAAAATGCTTGCTTAAAAATTAAGGATGCTTATTACTTAGCCTTGTCAGAATAGTTGTAGGGATATTTGATAGACTAGTATTTGAAATAACATGCCGTCTTTATCCTGGAATAATGTTTCTGTTAGAAATAGATCAATTAGTACAGTTGGTAACTAAAGTTAACGATATAGTTCTCAGAATTACTTGGCTGAGGTGGCAATAGGTTTTGCTTCTGCAGAAGGACCCATGGTATTTCTTTGGTACAAACGAATGGAGACAATGAATCGGTAAATGTTAGACCAACTCGCTAGCGTCTCACGAACTGAAGAAAATACCTAGGATAGACTGGATTAGGTAATGAGGCGCGTACTAAGAGAGCCTAAGTGCAGTAGTGGACTATGATAAGCTGCTTGGTTTGATCTAGTCACAAAAATTAAATGTCATTGTGTTAAATTGAAGCAAATCTTACGCTAACGAAAATGTCCATGAAGTAAATCGAATATTAAATCTTGTGACAAAAAGTTTTATATATTCGTATAAAGTGTAAGACGATGTAACATATTTAATAACAAAATATTCGTAACTCAACCTAGGGAAAATATAAAGCGAAGAATATTTTCATAGCAAGCGTATATATCTGTCCTGTGTTAAATCAAATCTCTATCTCATACAACCGATGGTAATGGCATGTTTTCCTCTATGGAGGTAGATTCTCGTCAACAAACGGATGCGGATGCGAGCGGTTGCCTGTCGTCCTCTGAGCTTTACAAATGATAGCTTTGCTGTCTGTACTCCTTTGGACATAGGTGGCCTATCCTTCACAGTGTACAAATCCGGCGAAATGTTGTTACGATGAATTATTTTTCCCCTGTGACGAACGACACGTACTTGAACATGTTAGTTTATTACATTAGTTTCATATTATGCTTTACATTTGCTACTATGATATTTTATACATTTACTCTGCCTACCCCTAATAATTTACTAAAATCCTGATATGGAACTTTTACTACTTCTATTTGTATAATTGTTTACTGTATAATAATAACGTCTTCACTTTATGATATTAACCAAATGTTATAAAAACGGATAACAATTGCCAATTCTATTTGTATAATTGTTTACGTACAAATTAACTTACTAATAAAATTATTTTTTCTACTGTTGATTGATTACAATTGGTGGAATTTGTTGTTAAACACACACTTGTACTTTTCCACAGTATTTTATATGAGATCTGATCGGTTTCACCTTACGGTATCCTCAATGGTTTATAATTACCTATCTTCTTTTTCGAGTCAATGGCCAGGTCTGGCATGTAATGGTCGAGAATTTATATTTTACTGTCCCAAAACTTGGCCACAGCACCAGTACTCTCCGTTACTCTGCAGAGTCCTTCGGTAGTCCAGAAAGCAAATGAGACATGGACTGGGATTGGACTCCGCAGTTGCAGGACTCTTGCGACCGGTCGATAAATCCCAATTTTGCCAATATATCCCTGCAGCGGCCAACTTGGGTCCTCAGGCGGTTTAAAAACTTCCAAGTTGGTCACAACCGGAGCTGGAGGCTTCGCCTTTGCTCTCTCGTTCGCTGTGGAGGACTATAAAAAATACAGTGGAAAAAGTACAAGTGTGATTTCAATATGTGTCATAAAATTACTCCTTTTGCGACTCTCTCAGTTTAAACATTAGGCCTTCTATAAACTTTTTCAAATACACAAGCTTTACAAACATAAGCCAACTTAAACATTTAAATTAATCCCTCTTTGTCACCTGGTATACTCAAACGAGATACCTGCCAAGCTCGAATAATGAAAACTCGACGCACATTTTTTTTTAATTCATACTACCCTAAAAAGAGACAATGCAATAAAGCCAACCAAACAGAGGTACCTATTTATATTAAACATTTTCATGAGGAGTGCTATTCAGATAATGCGTAGGTACCGTACCTACATTTGAATAACTACAATAAACAAATACATTGTAATTACGCTGCTGAACGTCAACTGAAGTATATAAAAAATTGAATATAAACATTTTCATCGATGAGATCGCCTCGAAGATCGTGAGTTTGAGAAGTGAGAACAGTTCACCTCTTATTATATACTTATACTTTAAAAAAACAGCGAATCGAACCCCGGACTCCGAGGTGAAGGCATCGGATGCAATCGGGGTCATCGATACGGTGATGATGATGATGATGATGACCTCTCTTTACTCCTTCGCAAATCACTGTCTCGTGTTACCTCAGCCTAAATAATAGCTTTTATTCATAAGTAGGAAAATTACATAGCAAGCTCATTTATAATAATAACGTCTTCACTTTATGATATTAACCAAATGTTATAAAAACGGATAACAATTGCCAAGTGACACAATAAGAGAACTAATGGCCCATTATAAAAGGAACAGTATAGTGATATAATTAACAAGCTTACACAGATGCTAAGTGCAATGGCTCATGTGGGTATGCTTGTAAAACCTGAGGGATCATCGCAGCGGGGAGAGGGGAGCGAAGAGGGAAGAATAGAAAAAAGGAAAAAATGTTAAGTTACTTTATACACATATTTTATTCATTGAAACACTGATCCCGTTCCCGTAGATGACCCACGGGAACCCATTCCTGGTATATGCGCTATTCTAGATTATAAATCTATCTCTGTGCCAAATTTTATTTAATACATTCATTCGTTTTTTTTTTATTTATTTATTTAACTATCGGAATTCATATTTAACAAAAAAAATAGACTTATTGTAATGCGCCGCTAAAGCTACTGGAGCTTGTGTGTGACACATGCGATTTTCTCTTAAAAAAATAAAAAATTATAATCATCGTAAACAAAAACACCTACACAGTTTACAATTCAGCAGTCAAAGTCGTACCTACAATGAAAAAGTAAGAAATATTCATGCATCTATCTAAGTTTTACTATTAAATTAATTATAAACACGATGGGATTAATAGGATTATGTGGAGTATAGATGTTACAAAAACCTTAACATTGATTAGTTTAGTAGTTAGTATTACGTTTAGTATTAAATTCAATATTTTTAGTCTCATTCAACAATAAAAGAGCCACCTTGAAACGTGAAGCATTGAAGCTGGTAGCAGCCAAGTACATGGGACGTAACATGACATAATCTTAGGTCGCTGTTCACAAGGCTTACGCTCGGCCCAACGTCTATCGTGTGAACCTGTTCGGGAAGATCTCGCTAAGAACTGTCCGGTTGTTGACACTAGCATACACCTACGTAAGTCGCTCTACAGTTATGTACCGACAGTAAAATAAGACTGAGTACTTTACGTGACCTAGACCCATGGCTTTACATTGTAATAGCTGAGATAAGGTGAAAGGTATGCGGAAGTGATTTTACAGTTATGTCTGCAATGTTTTATTTAAGTCCTTTATTGAGTGATAAGATTGAACCTCTATTCTATATCTTCTTACTTGCGATGAATTTACATTACATGATTAGTATGTCATACGTGCCAAATTCTCCTTTATAAATATTTATCTGCCATTTGAAAAACGTATAAAAGATAGTATCTGCCTAGATAGAATCAAAGACTCAATACTAAACCAACAATATTCATAATGCAGCCTGTGAAGTTAGTAGTAGTAGAGTGAGGGAGACCTTATCATAATATCACCATAATATTCGTGAGATAAGTATAGTAATTATATCATGTATATTACTTATCGCATATAAATTGTGAAGCGAACTGCAGGTTAATGTTAAACTTAATGATAAACTCCTTGGAAGTACGTTTTATATGCACTTTAACCAAAGAAGAAGGTACTTAGGCGCCTATCGATATAAAAATGCGTTTTATGATGTGAATGTAATAAATTCGATTTTATAACTCGCTTTGAACTTAGATCGAATGAAAATTCTTATTTTATGGTTTGATATTCTTTTGAACCCTCCATTAGCGATATGGTTTCATTAATAAGAGTGCTATTCAAGATTGCTCCGCTTTGTTCACTTAGATCTGATATGATTACGTTTACTTTGACTACTTAGATATTTCTATTGATAAAGGTAGACACAGATGTACTTATTGTAAAATTCCAGAGGATATATTTTACCTTTATCTGGTGATCTAATTTGCAGAGGAATCTTCTGGTGTTAGGTACAGTTTATCGCTCTACCAGAAGCAGTTCGATGTGTGTAGAACCACCATTCTCAATCTAGGCAAGGAATACCCGCCCACCTTGATACACAATGAGTTTACCTAACCAATATAAACCCTCCGTAATCTTCATATACCCGGGATCTCCAGCATCAGGTGCCTGTGACAGAACACTATGATTCTAATTAATATTGAGAAGATTTGAAGTCTAGGTGAGAAGTTTTATTACATAAAAAAGGGAAATCCTTCATGAGTGGATCTTTATTAATATAAAAAACTAGCGTCGCCTACATGGTATTCGGTTACGTTTCACCTATATGGAATATGCTGTCCCGTGACGCTTTTCACGTAAAGACATTCCGTGAAAATTAAGAAACATACGAAAGAAAAATATAAACCTTTTGCGCTTGGCAACATCCAAGTTTATATAAATAAGATAATAGAAATTTCTAAAGGAACTTAAACATACCCGTACATTTATGAGTAGGTAGGTACAATGGGCGTCTTAACATTGAGGACAATTTCTAACGGACGACCTTGGGAGGGAAATTACGGCAAGATTACAAAATACCTACTAAGTAGTTGACGGAGTATTAAATAATTTATAGATGACGGAAAACGTACAAGCTGGAATGTTTAACATTCAACAAGTACCGGTTGTCAGTTTTACTGTACATATATTGCACACGTAATCCCTTATAGTCCCAAGCTAGTTCATTGAAAATAACTACTTGAAATCTTCGTCATATATAATATCTTCTTAATATTAGATATCACTTCTACTTAGGAAGATATCTACTAGGAAATTCTCAAACAACTATACGACCTAAAACTCATCTGTCTAAAGTTACCCTCTTTATAAACAATTTAAAGTATGCATGCTTTTGCTAAAGTATGTTTAGTCTTCTTTGGCCAATTTGATACAATGTGTCAAGGGCAGAAAATACATAGGTAACTTAACTTTTTTTTTAAGGAAGCATCTTAACGTCTCTATCATCTTTTTGACTTTTTCTTATTCTTTATTTCATTTTATAATCGAGATCAATTCGTCAAGTGATTTTTGCTGACGGTGCAACGCTTTTGCGACATATCGTTGGTTAATAAAAACTAATCTAAACAGTACATTGCGGCTTTCGTTTCGCAGTACTGAGTTTCACTGCACCTACTACATCTTACTGTACATTCAACATTTCCAAGCTTCTTACTTCTCCTGATACTTGAGTCATCAACTTTGTTAAACATAAAGATTTCTAGTTGCTTATAAACAAAGAAGGGACCCGATTCCTAAAGATAGGTAGATAAGAAAAACTGAATATCAGGCAATAATGATTGGAGCATTTAGAAGCACTTCTAGAGACGTCCATTTCATGACTATTAGGGTCAAATAACAAACTCGTTGCGGAAGGGGGAGGATCGGGAGCAACGGAGTGGCGTGGCGGTAGGAAACGCGGCCACCACGCAGGAGGCGCGATTTCGATCCTGCTCAGTGCAAATATTTGGGTGCATGAAAATAGATATGTGCATTGGTCTGGTCGTGCCTAGGAGAGCACGTTAAGCCGTCGTTAACCGGGACGGTTACCATACGAACATCTATGGCTGTCGTTACGGATAGTTGGAACCCTCAGTCCAACAATAGGTCTAACTGCAATGCTTCGATGTCGCTTTTGGGTTGTGGATGTCAGATGGCAGTCGATTCACAGAAAATATCGAAGTTCAGCCAAATCCACAATTAGACTGATAGAGCGGACCCTAGACTCCGAGGCGAAAGCTTAGGAAATTATCCGAAATAAAATATTTATTATTTATTCTTATTAGGATACGACTGGGATTAATATTAAAATAAAGAAGATATTCAGCAGTGAACTGCAATAGGCTAATTGATTAATGGAGGACCAAATTTTAATCAAATAAATAATAAATTATTTGTGTTAGCTATAGGTTAAGTACTGGTATTATTTCATTATTTATCTTATTTATCTTTATTTGGGAAACCAACAGCTAAAAATTACAAAATATATAAAACAAAATATACACTCCAGACAGTCACAACAGTATGTGCACATTTAAAAGTAGGCGACAGAAAGCCAATTATAGGTCTCCACGTATAGAAATAGTACAACATGTGAACATAATAATGCTTGAATGCTTGTAAGTGCAACGAATATAATGCAAGAATGCAACGTGGGATGCAATAAATAACAATCAGATACGTAACCCAACCACGTATTGAAAATTTAGTGTGATGAGAATTTTGAGAAGAAATCAAGACTGAGCAAACCCGTCTCACAGATTCTATTTTAGAGTTAAAAATGTCGAATTCAAATTGCTTGAAACGTATGTTTAATCTGCTGCTCGCTCGCCGCAAAAATGAGTTCTGTCTGTAATTGGTGGTTGCCAAGCGGAGGTGGATAGGTGTGTAGTGTCTGAAGACTTTGACAGGAACATTAAAGCCGATTTTGGACAATAGCTCAAGGCAGTCAATAGACCCGTTCAGTATTTTAAGAATGTAAGTGATATCAGCTATCTCGCGGCGTGCGGACAAAGGGAGAATGTGGAACTTGGCGCATAGTTTCAAGTAGTCGACCGATGAATATTTGATATTTACCCTATAACATAGATATTTTATAAACTTTTTTTGAATGTTTTCGATACGGGTGATATATGTATCATATCTAGGGTTCCAAACTTGACTATTATATTCAAGGATGCTACGTACAAATGTGCAGTATAATACTTTCATAGTTTTGGCCTCCTTAAAACTATTAGAGTTATTATTAAAATTATTAGTAAAATATGCTCTTCATAATTCCTTTCTGTTGTATTTTTTTTAACACTTAGGTGGCAGACAATGACGACATCTGATGGAAAGTGGTTACCGTGGCCTAAGGACGTGTATGCACCAGTAGAGTTACACTCGCGCTGCCGGCCCAGTAAGCACAAATAGTGTCGGTGCCATCATTGTAAAAGACAAAGCAGTAGAATTCTTTGGTCTTCCGATTGACAGCATTAAAACTCTCCAGTCAGCTCTGTCTACCCTACTCACCACCGGGAACCCCATACGAGTTTATTAAGGCCGTGGTATTCTGTATCCACTTTTCTTCTATTCCTACTGTCACCACTGGCATACTTTTTTAATGCCAAAAGGTACTTAACAAAGAATACAATATTAGCAACGAATATACTTTTAAAAATAACAAATAGATTAAAACAATACACTATTTTATGTCTGCGAACAGACATAAAATAAATAGGTACATGTAAAATTAAAATTCTTTCTTCGAAATTAGTTATGTAATATATATAGCATAGCAAACAAACGCTGACAAACGCTGATTAACTTGAATTCAAAATATATCTAATTAAATAATGACGCACGCTAACCATAAAAAAAATATTGTTATACCTACAGCATTGATTTCCTTCTTAACTTATATTTCACAAATGATCTCGTCACAGATATTCTCACGTTTACAAGTCTACCGTGTGTTCTCCGAGTCTCCTGTTCGCGTAATCTTCGAATGTTTATTGCTCACAAATTTGTTTACAGGGTAAAGAAAGTTGAGTTAGCTTCGAAGCAAATCTTTTAAACATTTACCTGAAGAAACTTTAATGTTTATGGTACAAGTGATGGCCTATTAGTTAAATTTACGCATTTCAATTAGGTAATACTGAGATTGGGTATAAGTTCATAAGCGTGCCTATTATTAGATTATCAGTCTATCCATGCTTATCCAATTACTAATCAAATAACGGCGATAAAATCCTACAATAATAACGATACGATGTGTGATAAAAAGTATGTTTTCTTTTTCATTAATTGTGTTGAATTGGTCTAAAAGATAATGATGTAACTTTTACCTAGCACGTTTTATAACCCCAAAATACCGTGTTGTATAGCTTATTACTCCGCTGAGAACAAAATTAAAGTAACATTGTCCTACTCCTGAAAGCTTTGTGAAGGTCATTAATTCAGACAAGGTATTAACTTACTTAAAAGTTAAGGCATCAACTGTAATTATGTATTATATAATGTTTCCAGATAAATTATTTCGGCCATAAAATAATATTAGACAAAGTTAGGCCGCAAAACATTTCATAATAATGTTGGACCAGTGGCGAAGGGTTAGTTATAACATAATTCTTATCAGCTTACCTTTCTAAACCGTAATTAGAATTAATACAACTTTGATTGAGAGTTACACACACGTTAGCCTTACACGAACATTGTCTATGTTAATGTAAGGCGAGCTGAGAAATTATTAAATCTTATAAGAGTTTGGCTCTCTATAAGACCTTTGCAGGCAATAATGTATTCTTCTAGGCGTTATTTCATACGAAAATATTTTTTGTGGCATATTGTTTCGTGTATCTATAGCTTGACAATAATAGTAATAAAAACTTTATATCGCATTTATTTATTAAAGTAACCAACTAATATATAAAGTATTAAACCTAAAATTAATTCACTAATATCACTCCCGTGCGGCACAGTGAGGTCGCTCAGTGAAGCCTGTGAAGCCCCTAGTAAGCTTCTTCGTTTCTGGGCGGAGCTAGGCTGGTTGCTCTAGCCAGTACTCTGCACGCACAGTGGCTCAAAAAAGGAGGCAAGTGCGTACAAAAGAGTCCCTTTCCTTTCCTAGTACTCCCATGTAAACAGTGCAAATGCCATTACTGAATGTACACACCTCCACCCGCCCATTCCCACGCTAGAGAAAAACCAATGTCATGAACTTGTAATTTTTCTCCTCAACGGTAATAGATTGTATCGAGGGTTGTTTCGTATACAAATTGCGGTCACAGCTCGCTATTGAATAACGTATAATTCTTCTATGTAATGGAATATAAAATATGAACCGACAGAGTAGCTTGTGTGACTCGCCCATGTAGGTAGGTCGGCTATAATAACTCGCGGGTCCCTACAGTGGTATACGTCTCCATTTTTGCAACCCCGAGCGTATATAATTTAGCCTTTAAAGAGCCAAAAAGGGGAAAGTTTTGCGACGTATTTATTTTATTTGCAGGAATGAATAACTTTGTTGACATTTTAAATATATTGTTGTGTTTATTTCGCGTGCAATTTATTTGTAGTTTTGCGGCTACGTGCCAATGAATATTGATTTGTGCCTTGTTTTATTGGAGATCAATTTATGCTGACAATGTTTGCGTCTCTTTAAATATAAATATGTATATAAATTTGTAGAACTATTTATTTATTACTGGTCATTATGCTAGACTACTTAGAATGGATTTCGTCAACGATGGAAATGGAAGTCAATTAAAACTAATCGCAATGCCGTTTCGTCAAGTACGTCAGCTATACCAGATTCATTTCTTTACGAAATACATCAAGAAATGAATCTAGTTCAACTGATGAAATCAAAAATAGTGTAATATTGTGATCAGTGAATTTGAAGGTATAGATCCTGGAGTAGGTTCAGAAATCAGAGTTTGTATAATTATAATTAGTTCGAATAAGACATAACTAAAACTATACAATATGGGTAACAGAATATATGTACCCAATATCATACATGCATACAATGAACCCCCTTTCTCATTGGGATAAGCACCCCATTATCATTCTGGAATATACATTTTAAGCTAACTATGCTCAATGGTAATTCAACTCTTGCGACAAGGGCCCGTTCCATGATCGCTTAAAATAGGTCAATAATTGAACTTCTGTCATCCTACCTTTGTAATAAAATGTACACTTTGTAATCCTATATATTAGTTATTTACGCGTTTAGTAAATGATTGACGTTCAGACTATTTATACTGTTGATTGACGGCACTTGGTGGAATTTGTTGTTACGCATATTAAGAACATACTTGTACTTTTTCCACTGTACTTTTTATTAGACCTGACCGATTTTGCTTTACGGCATCTTCAAAGGTTCACACTAACAGTTAAGAACATTCTTCTATAAATATTCATCGTAAGGTAAAACCGATCAGGTGTAATAAAAAATACTGTGGAAAAAGAACAAGAGTGTCCTTAATATTTGTGACAGGCGTTCAATTATTGACCTATTTTAAGACTTCGTGGTTAGTCCACAGGTCGCTGCAATACTAATATCATGGCATATATTTATAAGTTCAATTAAATATGCATTTTGACAACACACTTTAAATAATTTCTAGTCATGAAGTTAAATATCTCAAAAATGCAATTATAATAACATTACAAAATATACATTTTATGCATTATATTAGCATTTTTGATGTTTGCTTAAATACTGCGTATGTCCTTTTACTAAAGGTAAAATCATATACCTACAAGGTAAGCTGGTGCGATATTACACGAAACAGAACTGCTAATCAAATTATACTTATTTGTTTATGTTATAGAGCCATGTCCTATTCATTCATTCATTCATAAACTATTTTGCCATGTATATTTACAAAATAATTTATTTTTCACATCTGTCGGGCATCATGTGCGGTTATTTTTTTTTATTTAACCCATGTCTGAGACTCTCTGCACATGAACTGTATGCAAATAGACTTGTCCAGAACAAAAAATAACTATTACATAAGACCACTTATGGACTGTCAACAATGCGCAACTTTTTGTCACAAATATGGTTGCTCTGATTTAACGAATTTATGAGCTGCTCAAATCAGAAGAAAATGTTATATCTAATAAAATTTGTTAAAACTAGATGATGAGTATAAAAAGCGTATCAGAAAATGTTCCTGATAGAACCAATATTACCTTTGATGTTGATGAGATTAAAAGGAGGAAACACGATCTTGAAGTTAATTTCCGGCATTTGCAAATAACTTTTAACTTATTTCATTCTCCTTTTCCTTAAAATGTTGCAACTAAGTATTTAAGTCTAGACTATCTAGAGCAATAATGCCCAGTTTAATCCAAATTTTGCATATTGGACGCCGAGGGCTATTTTTTTTTCAACCCAACTCTTACTGTAAAGCCTAAGTCAAAACTGGAGAGTTTTTGTGCTGTTAGTGGGAATACCAAAGACTTCTCCTGCTTTGTGTTCTGTACTGACGGCATAGAAACTCTCTGTTCTTACAGGGTCGGTGTCAGCACGAGTGTGACTCTACTAATGTTGGACAAGTTCATAGATCACGGTGATCACTTTCCATCAGGTGGGCCATGTGCTTGTCTGCCACCTAAGTTGTGTAAAAAAAGAGCAAAGGCTCAATATTGTTGGTAGGGCCCTAAACACTTGTGTGGAGTAAAATTACTTCTTGCTCTCAGATTATGCTTTATGCTACTTACTGTATGCTTTGGAAACTAATTCACTTGAGCTAATTCACCCAAGTGCCTTAAATGAAGTTTTAGTATACTTAAAGGCCTGTATGTTCATAAGTGGGTTCATATATTTCGGTTTTGAAACT
The DNA here is from genome assembly GCA_963662185.1 of Eilema griseolum. Taxonomy (NCBI): domain Eukaryota; kingdom Metazoa; phylum Arthropoda; class Insecta; order Lepidoptera; family Erebidae; genus Eilema; species Eilema griseolum. The sequence goes on along the minus strand of OY759238.1, from coordinate 13,839,605 downwards.
AATATGCATTTGCGTTTGCTTTTTATATTTATTTACCTCCATACTTCGAGTACCTTCCAGATACGATATTTTATTTTGTAGTCACCATTATAACTAGTAAGTTGAAATGACTAATGTCCAATGGGAAAAAATCTTTATACTTCATTCTTTCAGATAATTTAATTTGTTAGATTGAACAATACATTTTATAATCGGCATAATATTTTAAGTATTGTATGTGATAAATCGTATGAAGTACATTATAAGAGTTTTTTATACAACTTCGGTAGCAGACAAGACAGCTCACCTGATGGAAAGTGGTTACCGGGACCAATGTCGTTACGAGTTCTTCTAATATTACCTAGCAAAGTACTCAAAATGATCTTAATACCTGCTAATGATGTTAGTACTATCATCCGAACTAAAGGTACGTTTATTATACCACTTAGGTGACACACGGCCTACCTTATAGTAAGTGGTTACCGTGGCCTACGGACGTGTGACTCCCCATTGGCAGCACATAGAGTTTCTGTGCCGTCAATGTAAAAGACAAAGCAGGACAAGATTTGGTCTTCCCACTGACAGCACAAAAACTCTCCAATGAGATCTGGCTATCCTATTCACCACCGGGACCACAAAACGAGGTTATTATGGTCGCGGTATTCTGTAGGGCGGAGGTATTTCCCCAGTCGGATGTACCAAATATCAGAACAATCAGTCAACAGGATTTTTTTTATACCACTAAGGTGGCAGACAAGCACACGGCCCACCTGATGGAAAGTGGTTACCGTGGCCTATGGACGTTTGTACCACCAGAGGAGTCACAGTCGCGCTGTCAACCCTGTAAGTACAGAGTTTCTGTGCCGTCAGTGTAGAAGACAAAGCAGGACAAGCCTTTAGTCTTCCCACTGACAGCACAAATTCTCCAGTGAGCTCTGGCTACCCTACTCACCGCTGGGAACACAACACGAAGTTATTATAGCCGCGATATTCCGTAAGGCAGAGGTACTTCCCCAGTCGGACTGCTCATTTGGGCGGAAATACCGCTGCCGTGTCCAACCTCCTAATGGAGGTAGGACACGGCTGCGGTATGGAGGAAGGAGGAATACCGAGGTATTAAGACCATTTAGTACTTTGCTAGTAGCAGTACATACTAGAATCACCTATTCGATAAGTAAAGTACTGACCACAGAATTGTGTAAAGAAATCCAATTTATTGTAATGTGAATTAACTAATGACTTTTATTAAACTATTAGAAAAATAATCACCCAGGAGTAATGCAGGCATGAATTTTGAATTTGGAAACTGGATACATTCAAATGTGCATTTTGTGGGACATTTTGTATTCCATGAAAACTATAAAAGTGTGACAACCATCTATTAGTTAAAAATCGAGGTACATCAAGAGACAGAACTGGCGCACGGTAGGGCATCGTAACTCGAACCACAGGGGAGCTAGTAGGGTGAAATACGTCGCTGTGCACTGACCCGACTTAATGCCAATACGGAAGAGATCATTTTACCTGCATGTGTGAACTTACCTGCAATTACACGAGATAATACAAAATATATTGGTAATTTATTTATTTTATTCAACTTTGAAGAAATTGGGAACTGTAATCTCAGGCACTGAAATATTAAGTTAACCTGAATAAACTAAGTAGGATCAAAATTAATATTATTTACCTAAGGAATTTTTATTCGGTCAAAATTTTAAAGTATGTAGTAAACTCGACCATGGATCAGATACCTACACTATTTTGTGAACGAGGTACCCCCTAAGTTAATTGAAATTGGAGATAGAACAAGATCTTGAACTTTTTACGTTTCTAAGGTCACCAATCACCTGAGTTCCCTGATTTTTGTCTTGGATACGTCTCAGACAAAACACAACTTGTACAGTTTGATACAGTTAAGATATAGGTATTTTTAAACAAAACTGATGTACTTAGTCAATAAATCCAAATAACCTACATAGGTTTCCAATTATGTGACTGCAGTTAATTCAAATTCCGTCCTGTATATTTCGTCATCGTCCACCACCTAGATCATGGCTACTGAAAATAAATTATTGCAACATCGAGAAAAGTATAAATAGGCGCAATAAATAAATCAATAATGTAGTACAATAAATAAATAACAAAAAATAAATAATATATAAAAAAACAAAAATACATAAATCGCGACATAATCGCGATGATGATTATGAATTCAGGTGAACTTCCGCAAGTTTTCTGAAATCTTATTATGTCATAATTGTTATTACGACAATTTGACATATATTTGCCCAACAATAGTAAAGGTTTTAAGTTTTTACAAACTTTATGAGCTCAGGTGCATAATTATTGTTAATAATTATTTTGTCTTTGTTTAGGTTGAAGACGCTAGTAGTTGGAAAAATGGTGGCAATTTCTGAGGGAAATCCGAAATTAGCCCTTTTACCAAAGTCTAAAAGCATTGTCGTTTTCGAGAAGTAGTGTTAGACTTTTTTTTTACAGTAAACTAAGCCCTGTGTAGGTACCATTGTTACAAGTTATAAGATTGAAAAAATAAATTATATTACTATTGCATAAATGATGTAAAAATAAAATTATTTAATTTGACTTAAATGAAAAAGATTTTATAATTTATCATAATATTACAAATATTGATAACTCACTTGTACAAGTACAAGTACAAGAAGAGTACAAGTGAGTTATCAATATGTGTAATAACAAATTCCACCGACTGCCATCAATCAACAGTATATAAAAAAAATCATAATAATCTACCTCTATAATATTCTCAATATTCTTTCCAGTAAGTACCCCCTAAGTCAAACAAAATATTATAATTAGTGGCCAAATTATTCATTAATTAAATCTTATTGATTTATTTTCTTTATAATTTAGGTGAAATAACATTTACCTACCTTTTATATAAATTTAATACGACTAATTAGAAACTGTCTTCTAAGCATCTATGAAAGGAACAAAGAACAGCTTTTAATAAGTTTGAATAAGTCAAACACAAACTTTTTTAATTAACCTATAAGAACATTGTGACAAACGAGGCCTATAATTGGCGTTTTACTCAAAGCAATGCTTATATAACTTATCTACTTTTAATTAATGGTTACAAAGGCCACTCGGTACCCCAATTAGGTATTAAAGTCTCCAACTCACCCTATATCTTATTCCTTCCCGCGCTTACAAAGCAATTACCGCACATCGTTCAGTAAACAGACAGCGACATTCATATAACTATCTTTACTGTTTAAAAATAACAAGCACTTTTATATGCAATTATTACACTACAATAAATTCTAAAATAATATTTCAATATAAGGTCCACGTTGTTTTAGTCGTCAATATTAGTATTATTAACATACACAATTATCATTTTCACAAAACACTCATTTTATAAATTATAATTAGTAGATCTCTAAACAACAGGTTAAACTATAAATCTCTTACTTTTAGACACCAAATGTTTTAAAAATATTGCAAAAATAATTAAAAAGAAGTTGGAATAAATAAAAGTTGAAGTCATCTCGTTGCTCAGCAATCGCGGTATGTCAAGATTAAAGCTATCTAAGAAAGATCTTCCTAAGGGTACTTAAAAAATAAGAGGAGGATTTTAAAAAGCAGACGCAGCAGGCAGGTACTCACCTAGTGCTTGACAGATGCAAATGAGACCGAGCGGCTTGGAGCCGGCCGCTTTTCACTACGGACGATTTTCGTTTACCACAATCCAAACAATCCTTTATTTGCACCTTCAAAATTACTTTTTGCCGACAGACCACGTGTAAAGTCTTAAATCTAACGGTCCTTACAATGAAACCACTAAGAAAGTTTTACATTGAATACTTAACTACTAAATGAAACTTTACTAACCGTAATCGAAGACCAGGTGATGGAATCGTGGAAGGTATTTCACGATAAAAGGATATGTTTTGGATAAATATTACGATAGACGCGGCGCGCTCGATTTAGTACCGGTAGGGTTCGAAGAATCGTACGTCGCGGATAGGAGAGGATCGGACACACGAACGAGGAGAGCGAAACGACGTGAGTGACGCCGGCCCGGTGCGGATTCCTCCCGCCCGCCTAGCGTCGCGCGCTACCGCGAGCAAAAGGGATGCAGAGAGTGAGTCCCCCAGCTCGCGAATATCGCCACTCGGATCAGCTCGCCAGAGTCTCAAGTGCTCTCCGCGCCTAGCAACGCTCTTTCCTAGAGGGAGGGCTCCAACGAGCTGAAAGCCGAAATGATGTAAATCACGCCAGGCGTCTCACTCCCGTTTGAAACTTAAAGCTGTTGTTTTAAAATAGAATTTGATATCTAGGTCACGAGATGAACACCTGACGTTCGGCGTCATATTGAAAAACGTATGCCCCCGTTGGCTAGGTGTAGCAAATACCATAACGAATACTTTGGCTGAACACGCGCCATATTATGCAACGTTACGGCTTGTATTGTGCACTCAGAAATTTTCTCGTCCTTCGGGTGAGCTTTTAGAGAGTTCGGATGCTTTGTAAGATATGGGGGAAGTTTTGCTTCATATTTTATTTGTAGCAATCATAGGGGACTTGTATCAAAATAATAATGATGTTAATGTTCTTTTGTAGTATATTACTGCTTCAATTTATGAAATATTTTCATCCTAGCGACATCGCATACAAATACGTTACGTTTAGTGTAAGATACGCAATAAATTGCCGAAGAAGGTGTAAGTACATGAGAAGCCTATTCCAGTTAATTTATTATCCAACAGTTTGTTTGGTTTCGAGAACTCTTAATGCAACAAATAGAGAACAACAATCCATCAATCAATTACGAATGCTTTCTCTTCATAAGCTTCTAATATCTCGATTCTTCCTTTCTTACTCCAAAGTTCTTACGAGTGATGTACTCACTTATTATTATAGGTGAAACTTTCTGTTAGCAACGTTATTTAATAACTTTTACATTCTTTAATAGTAAATACAACAAGCTTCATTAAATTACAACAGTATTGTACCTTTTACGTACATATCCTTAGTAAGTATATTAAATACATTCAAACCTGAGAATGTGTTCCACACATCAAAATAGCTAAAGAGCGCTCTCGAAACATTCTATAGCTAACAAATCTGTTGTATTAAACAAATGTCACTAACAAGCTTTGTGAGCGTAGGAATATTTCAAGTCTCGGGAATACTCAGACAAAAATACAGAAATAACAATCAAAACTCCATTATTAAATTCTTCCACAGAGTAGCAATGGTTATACAGGTTGTGAAACTTCTGACGGACAGATACATTTCACATTTAAATGTATGTGCGTTGTTCAATAAAATAATTAATGCTTTTCTTATACAACTTAGGTGGAAGACAAGCACATGGCCCACCTGATGGAAAGTGGTTACCGTGGCCTATGGACGTGTGTAACACCAAGGGGGTCACACCTATGATGCGGACCCTGTAAGAACAGAGAGTTTCTGTGCCGTAATGCAGAACACAAAATCAGGTAAAGTCTTTGATCTTCCCACTGACAGCATAAAAACTGAACTCTAGTTACCCTATTCACCGCCGGGAACACAACACGAGGTTTTTATAGTCGTGGTACCCAGGACGGAGGTACTTCCCCAGTCGGACTGCTCGGCCCACCTGATGGAAAGTGGTTACCGTGGCATACCAGAGGAGTCACACTCGCGCTGCCGATACTGTAAATACAGTTTCTGTGCCATCATTGTATAAAGACAAAGCAGGTCTACTAAAGACTAAAATCTTCCCAGTGTCGGTGTCAATTAACTACAAATACGTAACTTAATTAAAGGACCTAAAACAGGCTACTTACTGTCTGAAGATTACATTGATTTCGCTGAATGAAAAAATAAACACTTTATAGCGAATTCGAATGGAGACCTAAAATAGTAGACCTAAAATTTTTGTGAATATACAATATTGAAATTATTGTAATATCTATCCCTTTCTGGAATTTTTAAAAATCCTATTAATATGCTTCTAAGTCGCTTTGAGACATGTAACGAAAATAATTTTAACTATCGGCGAAGCTCCAGGTAGCTCAGTTTGTAGGGCATTCACTGTATTCAGTCGTCAACTTAAACTCACCGGCCAAATACCTACAGAGTGTTTCTATTTTTCAATAAATGGCATCTTTAAAATTCTTCATATCTGAAATTCCACCTGAAAACACTATCAATGCGAAAGTATTCAAGCTTGAAAACATGGACTAAGCACGCAATTTTATTACGTTATTTTTCTTGATGCGAAACATGTTTTGTGCTATTCGCATGATGTAAACGTTTTAAAGAGAAATATTTAAGCGTGCATCGGCCGGAAGTTGCCGGCGGAACGAGCTGAGTGTAAACATGCTGCGAGCCACGCCGAAACATTTTCAACCATTTTTTTAATTCTATTTCAATGGCAGCCGATATTTATTCTGCACGCCATATACGAACTCTTGTTATTACTAAATAGCTAACTTTCTTTTTTTAATTTTTTATAGAATAAAAATATATCGTAGAATATGGTTTGATTTTACTTTACAAGGTTTACTTTTGCTCATTTTGGTTTACTTTTGGCCATTTGCATAAAATTATAAAAGAACAGTATTTGGGTTCTTAGTTACTTTATGACGTGATTTTGAGTAGGTATATACTTGCTGTGTGTATATCTTGTATATTATGTGTATGTATGTTTATACTTATATAGTTATACATAAATATAATTTAATATTATGACTACACTAATAACTACCAATAAGTTATTATTATTAAGATAATTAAAGTATGTCCTTCCAAAGTTGCCAGTAAGAGATCGCTTTCGGCGATAAGGACGCCATTTGTACATATTTCATAATTATCTATTCCTTGTTTAACTTCTCATAGTATGGTAATTTGTAGTTTCTTGTAATACCTATATGGTTCTAGGTTAGTTCGATAAAGATACCGTACCGACGCGAAAACTCAAAGCGGCTTTGCTTTTGCTCGTCGGTGCGGTATTTATTCCCGGGCGACGCTGGGGCGGGGTTACTAGTAAGTATACAAAAATTAAAATTCCAATTAGGTATTTTCTTATAGTTAAAATAAATTATTTCATTGAGATTATTAAATTAAGAATGGTAAAAGAGCGGACAAAGTTGTGTCAGTTCTTATTTTATCGTTTTTATTTATTTTCATCATCCACCCATAATAGTAACACACCAATAATAGTAAATACAGAGCGTTCCGCCTGTAAGCGAAAGATCGCGGGTTTGAATCCCGCCTGAACCGATCAAGGTATTTCTATTTCTTAATCGATTTGAATAATTAGCATACTAAATACTTGAAAATTTAAATCAATAGTAAATAATTTAACTATTGAATATTTTGACGGCATAATAATTAAGTTTATACAAGTTTCTGTAAATAGACAGTCAAATACCCAATTACTATATTATCTACAAAATGTGTTATACCTCTCTTCTTTTTCTACATCATTTGTGAAACGAAAGCCTATTTTTCAACAATATACTGGAAGCTTACGTCGACGGGGTGCGTGACTCTGCATGCGGCTTCCCAATATGTCTCGTATAGATATGCCTCAAATCGATCTCGACATCGCTTGACACCCCTTTTGATGGATGGATTGCCGTTTCATTTACCCGATTGCCTGTTTATAGATACATACATTTTCATGCTTCCCACCGTATATGATATCCTCTAGAGTACGATCTATGTTGCTTGTCATTGACGATAAAGGTCTAAAAGATCATGAAAACAATGAATTGGGCATGCGAATAACATATGATATGAAATATTAAACGGTTTTTACTGGTGAAATCTAATCTACATCACAAATCTGCTAAAGAGGATCGAGAGCCTCAATCTAGTCCTAAGCAGTACTAATCTAATTATTCACGATATTTGACGCCTGTAGGGTACCGTAACAAACGACCGCAAGTGTCCTAATTATTGCACACAACACCTAATCTCCTACATGTACACGAATGTGCATATAGCGCAAAATCGTATTTCAAACCACAAATTACGTTGTAATGCTAGCGCGGCAATAGGCAGCTAGACATTCCACCATGAAACTCAATAACCAAACAGCCATGACTAACTGAGGGTAATAATAATAATGTACTGTCTGTGTCCGCCTAATGCGGACGCTTCCCGCGCTCAACTTAAACTAACTTCTGGTTCCGGTATAATCGCATTTCCTTTATGTTCCTGCCCGCCGCCGCCGGTGGAAATTTGTTGGCAAAATATTTGTTTAGAACTTAAAATTGTACTGTTATTATAATTGGGTTATTTGTTAGCCCAAAAATTGTAAAATAGTGTTTGTTTGTAACGATGTATATCCTCTTCATCCCTGTCTGCCTGCCACAATTTTATTGTATCCAAATGGTGCACTTTAGAATCCAAGGACCTTTCTTTACACAATTTAGATTTTGGGGTTATATCGTAAACAAACATTCCTAGTTTTAGTAAGCTCAAATCCGCCATGAAAGCACATGAGGTTCAGTGGGAATGTATCCAGAGGTCTTCAGAAGAGGATCAGATGATAAACATAATTGTATGTTTCATGAACTAGTCAAATTAGTTACTTTATACTAAACGACAAAACGGTAAGTTACAAGAAAACTCGTATAAAATAATTTATGGTGACGTCATAATATTTATTAGTCAGATCATTTTCCTTTTATGGGTTCGGTGGATGATTAAAAATAAATAAAAACGATAAATTAAAAACAGACGAAACTTTTATCGCTCTTTTACCATTCCTAATTTTATAAGCTCAATTAAACAATTAATTTTAACTACAGGAAAATACCCAATTATCGAAAGAATTGAAGTATCAAATATAGATATGACCTACCTCATCGTTCACATACGCTCATTGCTATCTGCAAAAGGAGCGGAAGAGAGTATAATTTCCCAAGGATAAGAATTGTCCTGCGATACCTACCTGCTACATATATAATGCAACGTAATGTATACTTCTTATATACTCTTGGTGCTAATTTCCTATTTACAAACAGTCATATTGCTGGGTAGGGTTGTTGGTATTGGTAGTATCTTATTAGGTCTTAAGCATTTCATACTCAGAGAAGATTCTTGACTTATCTCAATATAAAATTTAGGTTCCTGTGACTCACAAGATTGCTTTCTACTCTACCTTTCGTGTGACTTTACGCGAGCTAACGTCATCTGTTCTTCTAACTCCAAGATGAAAACCTGCGTCAGACCCTCCTCCATCAAATAACAGAATTAGTACCAGTTTACATATGATAGGATAGGCATTGGGCCCACTTATTAGTTTGCTAATTTAGTAGTACTACGTATCTTACGTTACGCTGAAATTTCACCAAAATGATATCGCATTACACGTTATTGTAAATAAACCCT